>OX415254.1:87075235-87678257 GCA_948329865.1 Linaria vulgaris | reverse complement strand
AGATTACGAGGAACGATTCGTACAATGCACTACAGCGGAATGTAATGACATTCTTCTTCAGCCATGGTTTACCAGCCTTCCACCTTAAACACAAATTCTTCATCGAAGCAGATGCAACATTTTTCAAAGAAGAATAATTGCATTACTATGAACAGGGAGACAGGGCACTACATATAGTATCATCTGGCATCAAATAAGGGGTACATTGCTTCAAAGTCCTAGCTCGGCGTGCAAGTGAAATGGACGTAACCACTAAGGGTGGGCTGTTTCAGTCAGGCCATTCGTGCAGCAAGCAATGAGGTTGGAAAATCTGATGATAGTATCCGTAGACTAGTGAGGTCTTGTAACCGCCATTTTATGTGACTTTTCATTCACCTGCATAAGACTGGTCCCACGCCAGTGTTGGACACGAGGAAGTTTGATTTGGTCGAGGCTGATACGACGGAATCTCCGGCGGTTAGTGTTTTATCTAATAAACCAAGTAGCTGATAATAGTTTAACCAATTATTATTTTCCAGAAACTATTAGTCATTGTATTCCCTAATTTGTCACAGTTTTTGCCGACTTATCCCACTATTGTGCTCATGTTACTCATGTTTCCAACCTCAGACTATTTTTTACCTTCGGTATATGGCCGTCGCATTGCCTGAGGAGAAAATCTTTGCGTTTTCTGATCCGACTACTCCATCGTATGATGTAGGGGGCTTGCTAAGGGGGATCCCACCACACACCAAAAAACAAGTAATTAAGGAACTAACAATCTGCCATGGCAGAGTGGTCACTAGGGCGCGGTCTCTTAATCTAGCTTAATGCATCGTTAATTTTAATATTATGGTGCATTTTAGTGTTAATATAGCCTGATTTGATCATATTTTGGTGTTTTTGAAATGATCATATAACACAATTGCTAACATTGTGAGGTCAGGGCTGTTTTGTTCATCATGTAACTTATATTTTACTGTTGGGATTTGCTTATGTTTTATCGTTAGCTTATATATTTGATGCTGATTTCGTTACTCATTTGATAAGTACAACAAAACATGGCAAAACAGGACAAAGCATGACAAAACAAGGCCAAACTACACTAATATCATATTACCTCTATAGTACTATCATTAACTAGGATCTTTGCAGTTTTCTTCGGCCTCTCATACACCTTTGCGGGGCAGATTCTACGCAGAGTCGTAGGTCTAATAGTTTCAAAAATTTCTTCAAAATCCATATGATGAACTTCAACGCTAACATTGAAATCGTTCCATAACATCCAAATGCCTCCAAACATATCACTCATTGGCGCAATCTCATAACAATTGAAACCCAAGTAAGGAACAATGTTCCAAGCTTCGTCTTCGATTACGCGAGTTCCAAGAACGAATACACTTGGCTGATGAATCTTAACATACTTCCGAAAGTCTTTTCGAAAAAAATCATTATCACTTGCTCCATGACAATTCCAAGAAACGACCTTCATTGTGGAGTTTGAAATATATTCTGGATACACAGGGTTGTCGAACTCTAAACGAAACAACGACGAAAACAATTGCGGCAACACCTCCAGGGTTAAGACTCGTTGTCGCCTGGATTCCGATGGACTGAGATAAACACGATGTCACCATCTATGATTACCATCATCCCGATTCAATCGTCGCACTCCTATTCTAAACTCCCAAGTGCAACCTTTAATCGTCGTCACCAAGAGCATCCTCTCCCACGTCTCTATTACAGAAATCAAAGAGGGACCCCGAAAATAGTTGAAGAAGGTATCAAACGCCCATGCATCGTTGGGATTACCTGCCACCATTTCATTATGAGCATTCATTTTCTCAAAAAGTATTTTTTTCTGTGGTGATGAGGACAGATTAAGGAGTTCACTTATTTATTATAGTTTGTAGTAATTAGTGACTCTTCATATACTCAACTAACAACTTTTGAACTCTTTAATGGCGGCTCATGTCAGATGTGCGACTGTTGTAACACAAATGGACCGTAGAATATGTAAAGGAATTAGTCCAATCAGATTAACTCATTAATTGCTTTTAGAATTTTTAGACCGTATAACATGTAAAGGAAATTAGTCCAATCTCATTGCAACACAATTGGAATAATAAACATAAAACCAAATTCATTACAACAGAAACTCAAACAAACTAAAAAAATTAACCTAGATAGTAAGAACATCCATAAAAACATAACAAATCACTCTTCTTGAAAGCTCACAACAAGAACACAAAATAACTAGTAAACAAAACAAAAGACATACCAACCTAAAACACTGAACTCCACAATCACTCGTCCCAATTAACTCATTTGCAATTAACTGGTGGCAACCATCCCATCCACTTTATCACAAACAAGTCATGGAGCAACGCCACGTTCTCATAGCATACAAGCAAAAATACTTCTCATCATCAGTCTCCTACAAAACAAATAAGTGTAAAATTAGTAAATAAAGGTAACAAAATAAAGGCAATAAAGGAACAAGTTTACAAGGCAATACTTGGCGAGGTATGGCGTGATATGGAGCCGATATGGTAACCCTAAAATCTGGCGCATGATCACGAACTCCAGGCACAGCAAGGAATGCCATGAATCGATAAAATTTCTGCCTCACCTCATAGAGCTTTATGTAGATAACTCTCATATCCCACTCCCATTTTTAGAAGGGGAAATATAATTAATGAAAAGTTGTAAAATGCATCCAAAATCATTTTTTTTTAAACCACACACATCTTAAAGATAAGTAGATGTGTTTCCTAAAATTTCATCAAAAATGGAGTTATGAAAGACGCCAATCAAAACTTTAGGGGGGGATGTATAATTAATGAAAAGTTGTAAAACGCCTCCAAAATCAATTTTTTTAAACCATACTCTTCTTTAACATAAGTAGATGTGTTTCCTAAAATTTCATCAAAATAGAGTTAAAAAAGACGTTAATCAAAACTTTGGGGGGGGGGGGGGAGTATAATTAATGAAGAGTTGTTAAACGCCTCCAAACTCATTTTTTTATACCATACACCTTTTAAACATAAGCATATGTGTTTCCTAAAGTTTCACAAAAATTGAGTTAAGAAAGACGATAATCAAAACTTCAGGGGGGGGGGGGGGGAGTATAATTAATGAAGAGTTGTAAAACGCCTTCAAACTCAATTGTTTTTAAACCATACACTTTTTAAACATAAGTAGACGTGTTTCCTAAGATTTCATAAAAAATGAAGTTAAGAAATTCGATAATCAAAACTTTAAGGGGAAAGTATAATTAATGAAAAATTAAACACCTCCAAAATCCTAAATCCTAAATCCTAAACCCTAACACTGCCAGCGGCTGAGCCATCCTTATTGATTCTTATTACCATCGGTTTGGCCGTTGGATGATTACCTTAACACTACCTATGGCTCGGCCGTGGGAAATGAGGTTCATTACCAACGGCCTAACCATTGGTAGTAATATTCATGTACATAAATTTCGCCTTTCAAATGATTGTTTAACATATATGGAAGTTTTATTATCAATTACAACAATGATAAGTACAAGTCAGTTGAATAAACACAAATTTTAGCTTTCGTAGCACAATCATGCATCATTTACACACCGCGGGTCCTAATGACAAGATAACTGAATAACGATGTTCTTAATAAGTTATATTATGTACTAATTAAATCTAGCCACCATTTATAATTTACACATTGTAACGATCATTAATCACTAATGAAGGATGGTTTCAACTTCGTAAAATCTGATTAAAGGTAAGTCATACTTAGTATGAGGATATAAAACTTAACTTTGGATGTAATAAACTTATGAGGATATAAAACGAATGATGATCTAATTATATAATGTATGTTCCGATAATTCATATTGTAACGCCCCAAAAATTAAGAAGAAAATAAATTTATATTTTAGTCCTTGAACTTTTGAAATGTTTAGGAAAATTTGTCTTTTAGACCCTGAACTTAAAAGTTAGTCTTTCATTATTTTTATAGGTATCTAATCCTAAAATATACATTTCAATTTCAAATATTAACCAAGATGATCGAATTATCTAGAAAAATTACATAAGTAAATATATATGTAACAAAGAAATCTAATTATACCTATTTGAATTTTAGTTATAAATAATTGAAGGACTTGATATGAAATTAACCAATTGATGAGGTAAGCCATGACATCTTTTTGATGAAATAAGCCATGACATCTTTAAGAGCACGATTGAAGTCAGATTTTTTTTTTGATTTATTATAAAAAAAATTATGGTGGGAAATGAATATTAATGGTTAAATTATGATTTTCGCCTATAAATAAGCACCCCTTGTTCAACAATTTCTACAGCCCAAAATAATCCGATTCTGCAAAAATTTCCTGAAATACAAGTTGTTCTTTTTCATGTTAGTTTCTACCCAAAAAATACACCCAAACCTTTACTGCGCATGAAATGTCGAATTTGCCCTGCACTTTAGAAAAATCATAACAAATCGTAGAAAAATAATGTTTTGCTCTCTGTCTTCGGCTGCATACTCTCCTTGATATTTTCTATCTTTCGTATGAAGAAATCTTTCCCAAATAATATGATCTAGGAGGCCGTAATCCATAAACCGTAAACTGCTGCCAAGAAATTCGATAACAACTCTTATGTTGCAGGAATTATTTAGCATAACAAACCTTTGTATTCTCATAAAATCTTGGGTACGCACATTCATCATGATATTATGAATCATAAACCATAAAGGGATTTTAAAACAAAGTTCATTTGGATGTCCGATCAAAGGTAAAATCGAAATTGCGGTGATTTTTCAGTTTATTTGGCACAACCTTTGTTTTCTTAGTTTATAAGTTAAATCACCATCATAATTCAAGTATTTATCACACATATGAATTTAACATGATATATTATTAGCTATAATTAGATTATTATAATTTATGATCATGAACTGACATTTTTGTGATTTTATTTATAACATTTAAATGGTATATTTATCATGTTTAACAAACTACTTTCATAAGTCCTACAAGATTATTCTTGCCACTTCATGACCTAACCATCAAATAAGATTATTTATCATAATAAACATTCCTTACCACATATTTTGATAAACTTCCTATGTTTATATCTTAATATTTAAGTTATAACATAAATAAATGTATTTTAAGCTAACTATGTAAAATAAAGTAATAATTGACTAAGTTATACCTTTTAGTTTACTTCATATGATACTTATTTGATGTGTGGTTATTAAAAGTTTTGAATTGATTAAAGACTTAAAAGATGAGTTTTCTTAGATTTAGTTAAGTAATATGCTTTTAGGATTGATTATGCTTCAAATTGGATAGTTAATCAAATTTTACTTGTTACCATGACTTGTCATCAAAACGACTTCAACATGAATACTCACAGTCGTAAGTTTGAACATAAAGTTGTTTAAGATAATTTTGAGGTATAAATAAGGTGGTTAAAAACTATAGATATTCAATATTCAATAGAAGCATATATTTTTGTTTAAATTCATCATCTAAGATTTTCATGTTTTGTGTAATGACATAAATTAAGCTTATGTGTTATTTACTAAGATTTACATTGTAACTAGCATTCTTAACCAGAACGTTCTCAATTTCACCAACATCAGAACTGAAGAAAAAGTACTAATATTTATTGTGGTGAATTATAAATTCAGTTGATTAATATTATTTAAATTTGTTAAAGGCTTGACGAACTAATCAACAAAATCAAGGTTTCCCGTACGAGTAAAGGTGAGGTTCCATTTGTGATTTGTTCTTGCCCCGTTTGGCATCCACTCCGAAGGAACTTGGACAGAAAAGCCACTACTCCGTTACCAAACCTCGAACGACCTACATTTCATCATTTTCCTATTGTTGCATCTCATCTCATAACCTGATTTCCTTACTCATCGGTAAACCATATTCAATCATTTATTATCTATCATATTGATTTATAATCATGGTAATTCCCCGATATAATAATCTCATATGTTGGTTCCTGAACTGTGCAAAGAGCAACGAACTATGTTCGGGACACGTAGCTCAAGGAGCAACGGATATTATTCGGTTTACTAGCTTATTTGTTTATCTGGTATACCCATTGGGACGCCTTTGGGAAGTTGGGCCCCAGGATTGAGTCGAGTTACTGCTGGACAGTAAGGACTGTCGGTGTAAGTAATTTCGCTTGATACCCATCTATCTGGGCGCCGCTTGTAGTTAGGAGTTGGTTGTAACCCGCGTGCTGGATCAACATGTACTCGAGCATGTCTCTTGATTCGTTTGCAAGGTCGCACCTCATCGGGAGGTATAAGGTAGAATATTCGAAGTCATAAAGTTGGATTTGTTTATTGTTAAGCACAAGTTCATTAACTATTCTATGAAAAATCCAGTACCATTGCTTCATCAAATTATATAGTTGAACTATTTCTACCGGTATGATCACTCCTCGAAATGTATCCCGTAAATCACAGTTAGTTCTTGCATTACCAGTTCTTTTATATGAATCTCACTAAGTCATTAAAGACTTATTCCTCGTTTGTTCTATCAATTTCTTAGGATAAAAATCAACATGGCATCATGGATCAAGTGAATAATTGTTCAAGCATGCACGTTGAAATATTCGTGTTTTGTCACTAGCGCATAACCGTTAAAATAGTCACATTGTTTGTAATATCAAGACTTCCGTTGTATCTATCAAAATATATTTTATAAAACATGTATGGTTTTTGATCCTCAACAAGTGAGACCCCTTCTTATGAGTTGCGCTTTAGTCTGGGTTGGAGAAAGTGGCTGGCCACCAGTGAACCAATTCAGATCGGAGCATGGCTCATGGGGCGCGGCGTCACACATACTATCATACTTGTGTTAATAGTTCATGATTTCACATATTTTAAGAGTATCTAAACTAAAATCATAAACAAATCAAATTCATATGAGGCAAACCTTGAAAATAAACAATTTGGGGGTTAATACCCACGACTTAGCCGTTGGTAAAGTCGTGGGTATTAATATTCATGGTCATTAGCAACGGTCGAGCCGTGTGTATTAATATTCAAACATGTTTACCAAGTTTTACCCAGGATATCGACGACTCCTCCGTCGCTAGGGCTGTGATCGTATCAGATCGAATTGGATTGAATCTTCGATCCAGGAGAAATGAGGATCGAAACCAAATCAATATAAAACGATCCAATTCGATCCAAAATCATTTGATTTCGATCCGATTCGATTCGATTTTCGATCCTTTTTTCTTTTTTCTTATTTATTTTAATATCAATGGAACAAACATACATGATTGATTATTTTGCATCTAAAATTAAATAAAACTTAAATAAATATGAATACAATGACAATTTAAAACAAATTAACATGCATTAGTGGATTTCTCCTTACAAAATACTAACCTAATGTTCAAATAGAAATCCTAAAAAGAAGACAAGTTATAGTTAGTGCTAGTAATTAGTATATTACAATTCAAGATTGTACATATGTACTAGATACAAAAGTATTATAACTCTTAGTAGTTAAACTTCAAGTCATAATACGGCCGATATTTGACGAGTCACGACCAAGGAAACGAAAACGTGGCCTCATTTTTTCCAAGGAGAAGATGTTAAGTATTACATTTTTTAATATATTAAGTTAATTATTAGCATTTATTAGCATTATATTTAAATATATAATATTATGTATATATACCATTATATATTTATTTATTTTATTTTTAAAAAATAAGACGAGTATTCGATTCGATCCGATTCTTAACCTCTGAAATCGAGGATCAAATCAAATGGGGATTCGATCCTAAGGCAAAAATCAAAAGTCGGATCAAATATTCGATTCGGTTTTCAGATTTGATCATTCGATCGATTTTTGCCCGGTTCGATCGATCCGATTTTTTTTTAGCACAGGCCTATCCGTCGCTCACGATCCAAAAATATGGCAAAATTTTAAAAATTTCAAATTTTGAAAATAGTACCAACGGCCGAGCCATTGGTAATGACTTAAGTATATGCGGGAAACTGAAAATTTCATGAAAACTTGAATTTTCCACCCAACCAGGGGCAGATGGATGGGGGTGCATGTGGGGTAACTTGCTCCCTCAGCCTCTCCAAATAAGCTCATTTTGCACCCCTGCACTGCTTCATTAACTTTGCTTTATTATTTATTGCGGTGATGTTGGCCCACCACTTGTTTAACTTGACAACATAATAATTTTCAAATAAAAGAAAGAATCAGACAAGACTAAAGCTCACATGATTTGGTGTGCGGTCATGATATTGTAATTAACTTGTTCGAAGGTAATTGTTTATAAGTTAAAGCTCTTCATTGATCATTTTAAATGGTCCGATAATATATTATGTATTGACAATTGTTACTAGCCTAGAGGTGTTTTTGTAAATAGCTAATTTAGTTGTAATTGTTTCTGTTATTGTGTAACTTATTTTCCCGCCTTAGTTATGTAGTATAAAGCTGGGGTTGACAACTACTGTACAACTCACTTTTCATTTGCCATTATCAATAAATCAGTTACATATTGCTTCCCTCTAAATTCTCCATTATCAACATGGTATCATTCGCTTCAGTTTGTTCGATCTGGTCAATTTTCTTCTATTTCACTTCGTTTCTCCTTCTGATTTGATTTTGGCGATTTCTCGTCGTTGCAATTTTTTGCAATCGCACTTACTCTCCGGCGGCGATTTTCGTTGTTCCGACAAACTTTTCGACTTTGACCTATGGCGGAGGCTAATTCTCCTTCGATTCAGCTGAATTCTACTTCAGCTAGTAGATCTGGTGTCACTGCTGCTAGATCACGTGGTGCGCAGCAGATCCTCGGTTTCGATAACACGAACATGGCGCTCACCTCCATTCCTTTAACAGGAGCTTCGAATTACCTTCCATAGAGTCATGTTGTTCGAATTGCACTTGGCGCTAAGCATAAACTCGATTTCATCAATGGCACATTTCCTTGTCTTGCTCCTGATCACGAGGATTTCGAGGACAGGTTGTGTGTCGACTGTATAGTGACGTCGATATCTTACGATATGTGTCTGATGATCTCTCGGATGCATTCCTCTTTGCTGATTCTGCTCAAGATCTGTGGAATCAGCTCGAGACTCTGTATGGAATGAGCAATGGTCCCCTGCTCTATCAATTGCAACGAGATATTGCTACAATCTTTCGAGGTAACTGCTCTGTTTCTGCCTATTTTACAAAATTGAAGAAATTGTGGGATGAACTGGCCTGTGTTGTGCATGTTGTGGCTTGTCAGTGTAATGCTGCTAAACTTTGTACTTGTAATTGTGTTAAGGATGCTTTGGATTATCAATCCTTAACTAGACTTATGGAGTTCCTTATGGAACTTAATGATGATTTTGAGCTTGTTAGAAGTCAAATTCTAGGTTTAGATCCAATTCCTCTGGTGGATAAAGCTTATGCAATGGTCATTAGGGTCAAAAAATAGAAAGAAAAAAAAAACCAGGTTACTATTGCAGCACCCTTGGAGTATTCTGCTATGTTCAGTAAGGGTTCTAATTCTTTGGGCACTGTTGTTGAGAATTCTACTTTGTTCAACAAGTCTTCTCCTTATAAACCATCCTTTCAAGCTGGTTCTTCCAAGGACTATAAGAAGTTGAAAGCATATAGGTTCTGTTAGTGCTGTAAAACCAAGGGTCATACCAAGGATTCATGCTTTACGCTTGTTGGGGTCCCTGATTGGTATAAAGATCTCGAGGATAAGAAGGGTTCAAATCCTGGTAGCAAATCTTTTGCCCATGTTGTTGAAGCACAACTCATTCAAGGAGGTTATGGTACTCATTCTCAAGCTTCCTCTTCTGGCACTGTTCCTGTTTCTTTTCAACATGACTTTCTACAGATTCATGAAGCAACTCATGACTCAACACTCCCCTTAAGGGCATTCTCACTCTGGACATGACACATGACATGTTAACTTTGCTCAATTTGCGGATTTTACTGGTAATTCCCTCTTCTCTACTTTACTAGCTGGTTCTTGGATTCTGGATACATGTGCTTAATTTCAGTTGTTTCTCCAACTATAAGAATATCTCAAGTCAAATTTGTGTGTGCCTATCTGATGGTTCTGTCAAAACTGTCAACATGTTGGATCTGTTCATCTCAGTTCCAGGATTATATTGTTCTTGAAAATGCATTTCATGTGCTTGCATTCAAGTTCAATATCATTTTAGTTCATAAGTTGGCTCTTCATTCCCAACTTCACTGCATATGTACTCCTGATGGGTGTATTTTGTAGGACCTACAGAGTAAGAAGCAAGTTGCTGAGGGAAAGCTACTTGGGAGTCTCTATTTGCTGGATCTCAAGCCTTGTCCCAGTAATACTGACAGTTGTTTTACTTATGTTTCCTTAAATAAAACTCCTTCTTATGTTACTCTATGGCATAACAAATTAAGGCATGCATCTCTTGATGTTCTAAAAGACTTGCCTTGTTTCCCTAGATGCTCTATTAGTTCCTCTATACATGCTTGCCATATCTATCATCTTGCAAAGCAACATAGGACACATTTACCTCATAGTCATATCCCCACTACTATGGCTTTTGCCCTTATCCATGTAGACATTTGGGGTCCTTATAAGATAGCTATTGTGTCTAATGCACACTACTTATTGACTGTTGTGGATGACTACACAAGGTGTACCTGGAAATTTTTACTGAATAATACGACTCAAGTTGTTCAAATGTTGCAGTACTTTTTCTCATATGTTTTTACCCAGTTTCAGTCCTTAGTTTTAACTATAAGATCTGATAATGGTATATAATTCACAAGTAATATTTTCCAGCAATTGTTATATCAAAAATCATGTCCCTATACTCCCCAGCGGAATAGGGTTGTTGAAAGGAATCACATGCATTTATTACAACTCACTAGAGCTCTGTTGTTTCAAGCCAACCTACCAGCTCATTTCTGGGGATATGCCATTCTCATGGCTACACACCTCATTAATAGGACTCCTAGTAGATTGTTGAACTGGAGTTCTCCATTTGAACTAATGCACAACAAGCCTCCTAATTTGTCCACCTTAAAGGTGTTTGGTTGCTTGTGCTACACAGCTAATACTTCTCCTTTTAAAGGTAATTTAGAAGCTAGAGGTCATAAGGGATGCTTCTTGGGATTTGCACCAGGACAAAAGGCTTACAATATTTATAGATTCTTTGACAACAAAGTTATCATAAGCAGAGATGTGACATTTTATGAAACTTTGTTTCCTTTTGAATCCTACAACCTGGTGTCTTCTGGATATCCACTCCCTGTGGTTTCTGAATCTTGGTTACCTTATACTCCTCTCCAATCCAGTACTATCACCTCACATGCTTCTCCATTTCTGTATGTGACAATCCAACCACTGTTAACTCTATTGAAGATGTGTATGATCCTTATGCAAATCCTGCACTCCCCTCTTCTTCTCCTTCTGTTAGAAGGAGTACCAGAACAAAAACTAAACTTGCGCACTTACATGACTACTTACTCAGATGTGTTGCTGATCCTCTTACTTCTTCTCCACACTCATCATCTTTGAAATCACCATATACCCCTTTGACATTCCCATTATCTCAATTTCTTAGCCAATGTATCCCTACATAAAGAACCTCAATCCTTCAAAGAAGCAAGTACTGATCCTCAGTGGATACAAGCCACGAATTCTGAACTTGAAGCTCTTGAAGCTAATAACACCTGACCTATCATGGACCTGCCTCCTGGTAAGCATCATATTGGGTCTAAATGGGTTTTTAAGCTTAACGCATCCTGATGGCTCTATTGAGTGACACAGGGCTAGGTTGGTGGCTAAAGGTTACAATCATGTGTTTGGCTTAGACTATCTAGACAACTTTTCACCTGGGGTAAAACTGGTAACTGTTAGAATTTTGCTTGCTATTGCCACTCATTATACTTGGTTCATTCACCAATTGGATATCAACAATGCATTTCTGCATGGTTTTTTGGATGAGGACATTTATCTCAGACTCCCTCAAGGTTATACTAAGAGTTCCCCTAGACAGGTTTGCAAATTGAACAAGTCCCTCTATAAGTTGAAACAGGCATCCAGACAATGGGATTTGGAATTCACTAAGTGTTTATTAGCCTATGGTTTCTCTCAGTCAAAGTTTGATGACTGTCTATTCACTAAAGGACCTGGTCCTTCTTTTGTTGCTCTCTTAGTTTATGTGGATGATGTTCTGGTTGCTGGACAAGACATCAAGATGATTACACACATCAAATATCACTTGAATTCTGCTTTCACAATCAAGGATCCTGGACCAGCAAAGTATTTCTTGGGGTTGGAGTTTCTGAGATCTTATGCTGGTCAATGAGTCAATCAGAGAAAGTATGTTCTTGATGTTATCAGTGATGCATGGTTGTTAGGACCTAAACCTGTTGCTTTTCCCTGTTCTAGGGGTCTCAAATTTACTGTTGATGGTTCTCCTCTTCATCAACCTGACAAATATAGGAGGCTGGTGGGAAGGTTACTATATCTTAATATGAAAAGACCTGATGTCTGCTATGCTATTAATCAACTAAGCGATTTCCTCGAGGCTCCCACTACTCAACACTGGGATGCAGCTCTTAGTGTGGTTCAATATCTCAAGTCCACTCCCTTTCAAGGTCTCTTTTATGCTGCTTCACCTCCTCTTCAGCTCTCTACATTCAGTGATGCTGATTGGGCTTCCTGCCCAGATTCCAGAAGATCTTTGACTGGCTTTTGTATCTTCCTTGGGACTCTCTTATTAGCTGGAAGACAAAAAAGCACACTACTGTATCCAGGTCCTCCACTGAGGCTGAATACAGAAACATGGCACACACAACATGTGAGCTTCAATGGATTACTTACCTACTGAAGGATCTTCAGGTTCCTGTCTCTCTCCCCATTCCTCTTCACTCCATTCCTCTTCACTGTGATAACAGCTCTGCTGTTCATATCACCCACAATGCAGTATTTCATGAGAGAACAAAGCATTTGGAGATCGATTGTCATCTGGTTAGAGACCTCTTCAAAGCTGGTCTGTTACTCCTTCTTTATTGTCCTTGCACTCAGCATCTTGCAGGTCTGTTTACCAACCTTGGCTCCTCCTCTCTTCAAGCACTGGCTTTCCAAGTTGCACTTAGGTGATCCTCACCTAAGTCCAACTTGAGGGGAGGATATTGACAATTGTTACTAGCCTAGGGGTGCTTTTGTAAATAACTAGTTTAGTTGTAACTGTTTCTGTTATTGTGTAACTTATTTTCCCGCCTTGTTTATATAGTATAAAGCTGCAGTTGATAGCTACTTTACAACTCACTTTTCATTTGCCATTATCAATAAATCAGTTACATATTTCTTCTCTCTAAATTCTCCATTATCAACATTATGAGTTGGTTACAGAAATACTACTTTGTTCATCATATATTAATGCATGTTTCTTTTCTATTATTGTAGAAATTTATATAGTTAATTATCTACTGTTTCTTATAATATGCTTTTGTTATAACTTATACAACAAGTACGTTAATCCTTTTTTCTTATATAAAGTGTTTGAGATGATTTAATTTACAATGTTATATATATGCTATACTGATTAATAAGTTACATAAATCTTTAATAAACAAGTAGGAATATTTAATAAACAAAATTAGGAATATTTAATAAACAAAATTCTGTTCTAGATGTCAACTCGGATACACAAAATACGATTCCTAAATGTGGTGATGATAATATATGCTTCTCTTAGCTTGAAAGTGTGAGTATATATGCAAAAAAACGAAGACCAAGATTTAATACCCTCTACAAAGAGATGGATACGTTTGTTATTTTATTAAATAACACTTAAGATAATTTATCCTATGTCATGTATACATTATAATAAAATACAAATGTCCGTTAACTATTATTTTAATTATAAACACTATTGTATCTTCCTTCATCTAATCTATCTATCTATCTATATATATATATATATATATATGTGCTGTGTTAATCTCTGTTTTGATAGAAATTAGAGTTACTTCTTATATAGTACAACTACCTCAGAAGATTTAAAGCTGGCTTATTTAGGAAAGTACAAACATTCTTTTAAGTTAATTCTTCTTTTTATATGCAAGTTTTACCTTGTACATAATATATCATTAGGTCATTTTTTTTAAGAAATGATTAATTTAAAATTATAACATTAATTGGGATAATTTTTCGCACCCCCGCTCCTTAAATCCTGGTTCCGCCCCTGCACCCAACAATATAAATACCCCTCCCCCTCAACTCTTCCTTTTCATTATCCACGAAAATCCTTAAGTTTCTCTTCATTTTTTCCAATTTTTTTCTTTCTTCTTTTCCGAATTTCTCTATTCATATCTTCAAAGTTTTTTCCTTTTCTTACAAGTAGTTCTTCACATCTTCAAAGTATTTCTTTCCATCTCTTCCCAATTTTTCTTCATATCTTCAAAGTTTCCTTTCTTCACATCTTCAAATCTTCATATCTTTAAAATTTCTTCAAATCTTCAAAGTTTCTTCAAATCTTCATATCTTCAAAGTTTCTTTAAATCTTCATATCTTCAAAGTTTCTTTTATTTTTTTTTCATATCTTCAAAATCATTTCAAACATGAGATTTTTATTTCTTTCATTCAAAGATTTGGTTTCTCTACACACAACAAACTTTCGATAATTGTTAAAATGCATCCGAAAATATTCCGGCAACTTACAAAATTGTCGGAATATTTTTTTTATTATTTGGATGAATATGTTGGAAAATGGGTTCAAGGAACCGGGTTTGTACAATCGACTTTGGGTTGAGTTTGGTACATGGGTGAATGAGAAATTGATGCTCAATGTTGACCAATTAAAGTCGGAAATATTGTATGTCAATATTTAATATTTATGTTTTACGTAAACAGAATTATGTAACTTTTTGCTATATTTTATATACGGAAAATAGGGCTAATTACTTTTTCTGCCCTGCTAGTTTTTATTTTTCTATCAAAAATGCCCAATTTTAGCCACATCAGCTAAATTGCTGACGTGGCTGCCCAGTCAAGAAAGTGCTGCGCCTAGTCAATAAGTTGTCACGCAACATCATATTTTTCAGCCCAAAAAATGTTTTTTGGTCTAATCCTTGTAATATTAAAAATTGCACTTGAACCCCATAATAAATTACACTTTGCATCCCTAATATATATATATATATATATATTAAACATATATATATATTCATTTTTTTATATCTTAAAATATTTTAAAAATAATAAATATTTTAATAATTTCTAAAAATTGTAAAAATAAATAAAAATAAAATACATGAATTAAAAAAAATAAAAAAGTGTCATCATCATCGCTCCCCCCCCCCCCCCCAACCCTGCAGCCGCTACTATTCACGCCACAATCCATCCTTCAACGGCAAATCACGCGAAATCGACATAATCAAATTCGCCTGGAGAAGACGACACGACTTTGATTTCTATCTCCTTTTTAATTTTCTTTTTCATCTTAAAATTTAGGTTTTTTAAGAAAGAAGATTTTAAACACATTTTCAGCTTTTCCATCCAAATAAAATTTATTTTTCAATCAACAGGAATACAAATAAATGAATAAAATGTTTCTTTCTCATTATATATATATATATTTGTTACTATTATCTATATATATGGCTTTATTATTATTTATATATATATATTATTTTTACCAAACACTACAAGATTTCCAGGTCTTTTGCGACCGAAAATCTGCAACCGCATTTGCGGTTGCAAAATTTGCAACCGCAATGCGGTTGCAAAAACGTTGAGGACGACATTTGCAACCGCATCGCGGTTGCAAATACTTTGCAACCGCAATGCGGTTGCAAATTCCTATAGGGTTTAGCATTGGCAACCGCAACGCGGTTGCAAAAACTAGTATACGTTAGTTTCTGCAACCGCAATGCGGTTGCTGAAAACATTCATACTTTTAAAATGCCATTTTTTTGATGATTTGAGGTGCCACATTGTTATTTTGGTTGATAACTATCCTAATAATGGTAAAAACAACCATAATTACAATTCTCATAACAATTTCAAACGTTATATATGTGGGACAAGTCATGATATCTATGATTTCAAACGATAATGTTCGTATACACACACACACACACACACACACACATATATATATATCATCCCTAAAAACATATAAAAATAAACGTAATGTGAAAAAATTATCTACTAATTAAACCAATTAATCATATTATTAGTGAAGCAAATCATAATAACAAGAAGAAATATGATGATGAGTAGTAAATAGAACATACCATATGTTCATGCATGGTCTAATAACTCCTTCGATCATTTCACATTCAATCTACTCTTTCATTCCTCAATTACTTGTTTTGTAACCATTTATTAGTTTATATCACATTTAGCATTGAAGTTTGTTGTTAAAAATCAGAAACGCATTGAGAAAGTCCCATAAAATTGCGATTTTAATGTATGAATATTTTTTGCAACCGCGATGCGGTTGCAGAAAGTGTCTATTGGGACCGCATGGCGGTTGCAAAAGCTGGTATTTGCAACCACAATGCGGTTGCTGAAAACATTCATACTTTCAAAATGCCATTTTTTTGATGATTTGAGGTGCCACATTGTTATTTTGGTTGATAACTATCCTAATAATGGTAAAAACAGCCATAATTACAATTCTCATAACAATTTCAAGCGTTATATATGTGGGACAAGTCGTGATATCTATGATTTCAAACGATAACGTTCGTATACACACACACATATATATATATATATATATATATATACATATATAAATATCATCCCTAGATACATATAGAAATAAACGTAATGTGAAAAATTTATCTACTAATTCAACCAATTAATCATATTATTAGTGAAGCAAATCATAATAAAAAGAAGAAATATGATGATGAGTAGTAAATAGAACATACAATATGTTCATGCATGGTCTAATAACTCCTTCGATCATTTCACATTCAATCTACTCTTTTATTCCTCAATTACTTGTCTTGTAACCATTTATTATTTTATATCACATGTAGCATTGAAGTTTGTTGTTACAAAATCAGAAACGCATTGAGAAAGTCCCATAAAATTGCGATTTTAATATATGATTATTTTTTGCATCCGCGATGCGGTTGCAGAAAGAGGCTATTGGGACCGCAAAGCGGTTGCAAAAGCTAGTATTTGCAACCGCAATGCGGTTGCTGAAAAGATTCATACTTTCTGCAACCGC
Source organism: Linaria vulgaris (assembly GCA_948329865.1). Classification (NCBI taxonomy): domain Eukaryota; kingdom Viridiplantae; phylum Streptophyta; class Magnoliopsida; order Lamiales; family Plantaginaceae; genus Linaria; species Linaria vulgaris. The sequence continues at coordinate 87,661,031 of OX415254.1, read as the reverse complement.
GTCGCGGTTGCAGATACTATTTTTTTAAATTTTAAAAACTTTCAGCAACCGCTTTGCGGTTGCAAATTGTTCAAAATTTTTGAAAATTTGGGCGGCCTAGTGGGGGAAATTTGAATTTTCGCGAAAATTCAAATTTTCACCCCATTTTCTATATATACCCACCAACACTTCTCTTCTTTTTCCAAATCCAAAAAATCACCAACACTTCTCTTCTTTTTCCAAATCCAAAAAATCACCAACACTTCTCTTCTTTTTCCAAATCCAAAAAATCACCAACACTTTTTTTTTTTTCAAATCCAAAAAATCACCAACACTTCACTTCTTTTTCCAAATCCAAAAAATCACCAACACTTCTCTTCTTTTTCCAAATCCAAAAACTAAAAAAACAAACCAACACTTTTCTTCTTTTTTTTTTCCAAATCCAAAAAATAAAAAAACACCAACACTTCTCTTCTTTTCTTTTTCAAATCCAAAACAAATAACTCCTAACACTTCATTTTTTGCTTTTTTATTTCTCTTCTTCTTTATGTTTTTTTGTTCAACTTTTTTTCATTTTTTATTTCATTTTATTTCATTTTATTCATTGTTTTTCGTTATTTAATTACATTTGTTCTTGTATATTCACTATATTGATTTGCTGCCATTATCTATTTGTAATTTTAATAAAAACCAATAATATTTCGATAAATTACTGGAATATTATTGTTTTTTTTATTTTCGTTCGCAGGTCATTTGCAACCGCAACGCGATTGCAAATGGTTTGAATATTTTCTGCAACCGCAACGCGGTTGCAGATGCTTACTGTACTTTCTGCAACTACAATGCGGTTGCAGATGCTTATTCTACTTTCTGCAACCGCGAGGCGGTTGCAAAAAGTCCAATAACAAATTGCAACTGCTTCGCGGTTGCAAAATCTGCAACCGCAATGCGGTTGCAGATTATCTGGTCGCAGATGCGCATCTGCAACCGCGATGCGGTCGCGGATGACAAGTAACCGAGGCTTTACGAGACCTCGTCATCTGCAAACGCATCGCGGTTGCAAATGACTATCTGCAATCGGATTTGGGCCTTTTGCAACCGCAAATGCGGTTGCAAAAGACCCTGCAACCTTGTAGTGAAATAGTTATATATAAGTTTTTATATATATAAATTTTTATTATTTATAAATAAATATATATATATATATTTTTTGGGGGGCAAAGTGCAATTTATTTTGGGGTGCAAGTGCAATTTTTAATAATACAAGGATTAGTCCAAAAAATGTTTTTTGGGCTGAAAAATATGACGTGGCGTGACAACTTATTGACTAGGCGTAGTACTTTCTTGACTGGACAGCCACATCATCAATTTAGTTGATGTGGCTGAAATTGGGTATTTTTGATAAAAAAAAATGAAAACTAGCAGGGCAGAAAAAGTCGACTCAGGAAAAAAATGGCAAAAAGTAATTTTTGGCAAAGTTATTGGGCATAAATAATAATTCGCCCCGGAAAATAATAAGCATCAAAGAGATAATAATTATCTTAAGAAAATTTTCCATAAGATTTACCTATCAGTTTTAACTGAAACGTGTCTACGTTCATCCGAGATCTTTGCGAGATCAGTAACTATCTTAATTACCTGATTTGTAATTATCTTAACCACGTTTCTTGGTGACTAAGTCTTCCAACTTTCTCCCTGACATACTCTTTAAAAAGGGTTGCCCCCCATGGGGTTTTAATCATCGAAAACAAAATCATACATATATAAAGGCTTTTCTGCGCAGCCAAAAATATTTTTCTTATTGTGTGGTGGTAGAGGAAAGTTACAGTTCGAGTTCGCCGGGGCAGTCCTTGCTTGTGCACCCAATTCTGCTCGTAGTCGTTGTATCCTGGGAGACAATCGCTCATGTTTTCTCAAGCACGTAGAGAGGGAGAATCTGTTTTAAGGAAACCGAACGGTACTCGACTTCTCGTTTCTTCGTCCATTCGATTCTGATTGAGGTTTGTTTGGTAACGGTAATTTCGTATCATTGTAATTTCCGTTGTTTAATTTTTCATCAATCAATTTCAATATTTATGTTTGTTTATCTCAATTATGATGCTATATTTCTAATAATCTTAAAACAGATTAGCCTTTTTGAGACGAACAAGTTGATTCTTTGACGAAATTAATTTTCCGGATGTTGGAAAATTATTGACGAAAAAGTATATTGCTTTGAAGAATATTGTTGTTCTTCCATGGTTTTACAAACTGATCCAGGTTGAGATTTTCTTACTTTCACGGAACATGTCTTAAAGGCGATTAGTCCTCAATTCAGTTTAAATTGGCTTCTAGCCGAGTTATTTTCTCTTGAATCTTCATTAGACACGAGGATCTGTTAAAAGGAAAAGAATTGCTGTTGTTTGACGTGTTTCTTACGATATGATGATGTTCTGTTATACATCGATGCTTTAGTTTGAGGGTAGGTGCAAATTATTACGTGATCCATGATTAATTGAATTTAATCTCTGCCGTTTGTGACAGTGTGTTAAATTATTGACTAACAATCTTTTGCAATCCTAATGTCTACACTGTTGGTGCAGTAAGTAAAAATTGGATGATTTATTCCTTTCCTTTGAAAGAAAAAGTAAGGCGCAATAATCCTTTTGGTTTATCATGCGCATTAATGGCAATTCGATTATTGACACAGATGGAGTAGTGATGTATCGGTACAGTTTTCTTGTGTTTCCTTTTTCCTTTTGGAATCAATTTAATTATATTGGTAACTGCATCCTTATCTAAGGAAAGCATGAGAGGAAGAAAACTAATTTGCAATAGCTTAATTAAGCATGTGGTTTCCTTACCTTTTGCAACTTGATAAGTATCAGACCATCAGGTACGTTTGTTAATGATTTATCATTGAATTTTGGAGCTTCATGTTTAGATGTATTTGATGCAAATTTTTGCCGGCCAATTAATTTTGTATGCTTCTTCTGATGATGTTTATTATGAGGCAATTCTTTTCGTAAGCATATGTTGTAGTCTATATAGCCTGATATAGTACAAATATTGTTGGAGCAAATACCAAGCACGAAAATATCTTAATCTGTGCTTCCACTTATTGATGACAATTATGCTACTATGACTTTGCAAGCATGCTATTTGATTGGATAATTTGGCCAACTTTGGATGCAATGTCACGGTAATTAGTGATTGTTTATTGAGTTGGTCAATCACGAATCATATTTAATTGGATTGTTTGTGTATGTGGGAATATATAATTTCGCCACATGTCGTACATAATAGATCAATTAGCTAGAGTTTAACCGATAAGGAGTAAGGAAAATACCTTATCTACGTATTGTCATTTTTGTGTAAATCGAATCGGTATCGCGATTCATGTTACAGGTGTTCATTCGTGAATTGTTTTTCCTGGAAATCAACTTCGGTTTTATTTCAGAAACTGGGAAATTTATGAGAAATATGGCCTACTTATTTGCCACTTACATGTATGTTGCATGTTATTATTCGAATAAGTTTCTAGATCCATGATTTATGTAAATCACACTAGGTATATGTTACGATCCTTTACCAGAATATTTAATTCTGGTATAAGAACTTGCTTAAAACCCGTGTACTTTGGTTTTGAAATATTGAAATAATATTGCTAACATGTTTCTCTTTGTGAGATTTTGGGTTTTAAGGTGTGATGGATAATCGTGTACAATATGAGGATACATGATATAAGGTGATATGCATAAAAGTAACAACTGAATAAATGTATTCATCTTATTTGTTAATTGGTGAGACGTTCTTATGTGAAATAACAAATTTCGAGAGAGATGTGATAAATATTTGATACGTTTAGAGATATCGAATAATATGGATATGGTGATTATTGATACCAATCCATCGATGTCTTAAACGTCGATAACCGAGACATGAGTTCAATCTTGAAAATCCAGCCTTTGAGGATGACGGGTTTGATTGATTCAGTTGGTCTATAGGAGATTCTACAGTTCTCATGAACTACAGTGAAATACGAAGAATTGCACTGGTGTGATTTTCGAAAACGTGTAGCAAATAATGCTACTTATCTCACCATGTTTGAATCTTGCGAGATTCTTGAAATGCGATTCTCCTACTTTTAGAGAGAATGACATTGATGCAATAAATTATGTGTTATTGCAAGACAAGTGGGGTGAAGTTATTTTGTCGGCTCACTATCTTTTAAATAAGATACCCCAAAAGGAAAGACTCCCTATGAGTTATAGAAAAGTATAACTTTCTTATAAATACTCTTAAATGTGGGGGCGTGTCGTGCTAAGTTGGCATCACTGGTGCCAAATAAAAAATGGTAATAAATCTAAAGTATTGGACTATATTTTCATGGCTATGCACACAATAGCACCGGTTATCGGTTTTGTGTATGAGTCTAAAACCTTGAGATTCATAAAATACGATAAGGGAATCAAGGAATGTGTTCTTCTTTGAACATAAATTTGTAAACTCATTGTGGCTGGACAAAGTTCTTCAAAACGAGTCTTCGATGATATTGACAATAGTCAAGATCAAAAATAAATTGAAGAAACTAATGAGGTCCATGAAAAGCCAAAATGAAGCAAAAGCGTAAGGACAAAAAATTCATTTTCTGATTTATATGATAGAAGCTAAGCTTCAAGCGTATTAGAAGCTATAAGCTCTATTAGAGATCATTTATGGAAAGAAGCCATAAAAGATGAGATTGATTCCATTTGACACGGCCACACTTGAGAATTGGTTGACCTTCCTTGGGGATGTAAACCATTGAGTTCTAAGTCGATTTTCAAACGAAAAATCAAAATAGATGGAACAATGAAAAGTATAAGGCTAAACTTGTGATCGAAGGATACAAGCAACAAGAAAACCATTATTAATTTGATACTTATTCTCATGTGACGAGAATAAATTTAATAAGAATGATTTTGGCGATTGTCATTCTCCAAACACTGTAAGTACATCAAATGAATGTAAAGACTATTTTTCTTAAATGGAGGTTCTTGATTAAGAACTCTACATGAAATAACCCGAGGGTTATGTAGCTTCTAGGAAAGAAAATAAAGTCTATAAATTGGTGAAGTCCTTGTGTGGACTTAAATAAACACCAAAAATAGTGTATGAAAAAATTGACAACGCCATAATGTCAAATGGTCCCCGAATCAATGAGTGCGACAAATGTGTCTACGTCAAAACTACAAAAGAAGGATATTTGGTTCTATGTTTGTATGTTAACGACATACTCATTGTGGGAAGCAACGACCGAATGGTGAAGTCCATTAAATGTTTGATGAATTCAAGATTCAATATGAAAGACACGAGACTGGTCGATGTAATCTTAGGAATTAAGATTAGAAGGTCGCCAGATGGTCTAATATTAACATAGTTACACTATGTGGATAAGGTTCTTGAAAGATTCAACAAGGGTGATTCTAGTGAAGTCAGAACTCCAATGGACACGAGTCAACACTTATCTATGAATAAGGGAGAAAGTGTTGATCAAGTGGAATATGCTCGAGTGATAGGAAGTCTGGTGTACTTAATGAGTTGTACACGACCATACATTGCCTATACAATTAGCATGTTGAGTAGATTCACGAGTAACCCATGGCATGAGCAATGGAAAGCAATTGTGAGAGTACTTAGGTACTTACGTTATACTCGTGACTACGGGCTGCATTATACGAGAGATCCTATTGTGCTTGAAGGTTATACCGATGCAAGGTGGATATCTGATATACAAGACTCCAAGGCAACAAGTGGATACGTATTCACTTTAGGATGCAACTGTGTCATGGAAATCTTCAAGACAAACGGTTATAATTAGATTCACGATGGAATCTAAGTTGTAGCATTTAACAAATGCAGTGAAGAAGCCGAAAGGCACCATAACTTCTTGGAAGATATTCCTGAGTGGCCCAAACATGTGCCAACAATATACATCTATTGTGATAATCAATTTTTGATTGAAAAAGCACATAATGTTCTATACAACGGTAATTCTAGACATATACGTCAACGACATAACATCGTTAGACAACTGATCTCAACAGAGTTTATCATCATTGACTACGTGAAGTCAAAAGATAACATTGCAGATCCGCTAACCAAAGGGTTAAATAGAGATCAAGTTGAAATGACATCGAGAGGAATGAGACTTAAGCCTATTGAATATTAAGGTTCTTATGAAGTAAAACCCAACCATGTTGACTGGAGATCCCAAGATCTTGGTTCAATGGGACAACCTAATTGTAAGAACCTTACATGGTCACTGTGGGGGTCAATCTTTGTCCATTCCTAGATGAAACAGTGATACTCGTAATGGAAAGGTTAAGCATTGTGCTTTTAATGATTCTTATGCGTCGGGAATCTGAGCGGAGTAATGCGGGTTACTCTTAGATAAGAAATCACCTATGTGAGAGAGAGGAGGGGCCGCATCTGAGGAAAATTGTGGGGGCTTAATTTTCTGGAAAACTCTTGCAGAACCAGGTGTATGTCCAGGGCCAAAATGGACATAAACCATGAGAACCGCAACTGTGACAGGAATATACCTGTGTTGAGATTTATGGACCGTTTGCGCAAACGACGAATAGTTCAAAGACATCAAGTTCATACTATCCGCTAGCAAAGAAAGTATTTTCACAAGGGAAGGTTCAAGGGTGTGTCCTACCTATCCTATGCAAGCATAGACCGTAGAACTCTACCACCACATGATGTATGCATGATCATTCAATTTCATTCATGTAGGGGGATTATTGGAAAATGGGTTCAAGGAACCGGGTTTGTACAATCGACTTTGGTCGAGTTTGGTATATGGGTGAATGAGAAATTGATGCTCAACGTTGACTAATTAAAGTCGGAAATATTGTATGTCAATATTTAATATTTCTGTTTTACTTAAATAGAATTATGTAATTTTTTGCTATATTTTATATACGGAAAATAATAAGCATCAAAGAGATAATAATTATCTTAGGAAAATCTTTCCATAAGATTTACCTATCAGTTTTAACTCAAACGTGTCTACATTCATCCGAGATCTTTGCAAGATCTGTAATTATCTTAATTACCTGATTCGTAATTGTCTTAACCACGTTTCTTGATGACTAAGTCTTTCAACTTTCTCCCTGACCTAGTCTATAAAAGGGGTCGCTCCCCATAGGGTTTTAATCATCGAAAACAAAAGCATACATACATAAAAGGCTTTTCTGCGCAGCCAAAAATATTTTTCTCATTGTGTGGTGGTAGAGGAAAGTTACAGTTCGAGTTCGACGAGGCAGTCCTTGCTTGTGCACATAATTCTGCTAGTAGCCGTTGTATCCTGGGGAAACAGTCGCTCACGTTTTCTCAAGCACGTAGAGAGGACGAATATGTTTTAAGGAAACCAAAAGGTCCTCGACTTCTCGTTTCTTCGTTCATCCGATTCCGATTGAGGTTTGTTTGGTAACAGTAATTTCGTATCATTGTAATTTTCGTTGTTTAATTTTTCGTCAATCAATTTCGATATCTCTGTTTGTTTATCTCAATTATGGTGCTATATTTCTAACAGAATATTAGTACCCACGGCTCGGCTGTTGCTACTAATATATAAATCTGCTATATGGTTAAATATTAGAACCAACGACAAGGCCATGGGTAAAGACATCCATGACATTACCTAGGGGTCGTCCGTTGGTAATGATTTCTGAGTCATTAGCTACGGCTTGGTCGTTGGTAATGACATCCATGTCATTACCTACGGCGTTCCCCATGGTAATGGCTAGGGGTCATTAACGAGGGTTGAGCCGTTGCTAATGACTAGATGGACATTAGAGACGGGGTGACCTTTGGTAATGAGTGCATGTCATTACAAACAGCCAAGCCCTTGGTAATGACTATTACCAAGGACTTGTCCGTCGGTAGTATGTAGCTACGAATTAGCTGTGGCTACTAGGTTGCGACGGTCTAGCCGTGGGTGAAGGTGTCATTACCTACCTGCTATCGGTGGAGGTATTACCGACGGGTCATTACTTAAGGCCATACCGTGAGTAATTTGGCATTACCAACGAGAAATGGGTCATTACCAACGACATAGGCCTTTTGTAATGCATGTTTTTCTTGTAGTGCACAAATAATATTTTATCTTCACGTACTTTTTCTACATTTTTAATCCTTCTCCTTCTATAGGTTGCCGTGCAAATATAGTCGTACGTTTAATTGCTAGCCATTTAACTTTCCTTTTTCTTCAACCTCAGATCATGAATCTTAGCTTGATTGATATTTTTGGTTGGTTTTAATCTTCTAGCAAGCTTTATTCATGAATATCTTTACCTTACCTATAATAGAATTGAAAATTTATTCATGAAATCTCAAGTTTGATTCTCAACATTCATAGTGTATGACGATATCCATAATAGAAGAAGATTTGCTGCTTTTAAGTATGGTGTAAGGCTCAGTTTGGTTCCCCGGAAATGGGAGAAAATGAAGAAAAATAAGGAAAGATAAGAGGAGATAAGATTTTCCAGAAAAAAATATGTGGGAAATAAAAATTTTCCTTATTTCCCATGTATTTGGTTGTATATTGAATTTCCTGAAAAATGGTTAAAGATACTTGTAGATTTGTTCTGATTTGAAGATATTTTTTTATATTTTTTCGAGAAATCTTAACTTGACAAACAAGTGGAAAAAAATATTTCTCCTCATTTTCTTTACTTTTCTCCATTTTCCTCCCTAAATGTATTTCATCATTAGTGGTCCCCCACGCAAGAGTTAATTCAATTACATGTTCACCCGTTCGGTAGATTATCGATTGCACACACCCGACAATTATGTAATTTCTTTCTTTTCGATGCACAAATTAAATGGAAGTGGACCTTAAGAGTTTTGGTTACTTTTTTATAATTATTTAAATTTTAAGCAAAAAGTGTGATAGCCTAAAATATTATCTAAATTTCACATTTGCTAAAGTACACTTAATCTTTAAGTTACATCATATTAGAATCTGAAAGCATGGAAAAAGAGTTCAATATACTATTTAATTAAATCATTTACTTCATATAAAAAAAGCAATACGATGTGGTTTGATCGGCACCTCCGGTGCCGTTCATAAGAGTTTATTATTCAAATTCTGGTGAAACTTACTCGAGATTGATATTTATATATACATCAGGCAACATTGTTCCTTGAGAAACATCACACGTTAAAATTACCGGCGGCAACCAACTGGATATTCTTTTATTTCAGATTTGAGATTTTATTTTCTTCCATATAGAGTCGTCCTACATAGCAGGAAATATATCTATTACATTATTAATTAAGACATAGAATTCAATAAATTATTTTGACATAATATGAACTCTAATGTTTGACGAAACTGATTGCATCTTTAGGCGGCTTGACTTCATCAAAGAGTCCCCAATGCCTCTCATATGGTGTACCCTTTCTCCATTCATCAATCAAATCAAATATGTAAGTCTCAATAAGCCTTCCGGGCCTCCTCGGCGTCCCTCCCCTCACGTGCTGGATCATGCCTTTTTTATAGGGAAAAAATCACTTACCCCCTTGAACTTTGACCTCCGTTTCACTTACCCGCCTGTACTTTTAATTTTTTCACCCGCCACCCTCAAGTTTCTTAATTGCATCACTTACCCCCCTAAGTCAAAATTAGCTAATTTTGCCTCATTTTAATTGTCATGTGCTCTGCACATGCTGTCCCAATGAGGGCAAAATAGCCAAATCAGTTGAGGCGGGACTCACAACAATAAAAGGCAGGCATGTGTGGAGTATCTTCCCTAATTCCCTCTTTTTTCCTACAATTTTCCCTCCATTTTTATTAGGGTTTCTTTTTCTTCACAAATCTTGATGGAGAATACCCACATTTGCCATTGTGGACAAAGGGCTATGGTACAAACATCATGGACCGCCATTAATCCGGGAAGGAGGTTTGCCAAGTGTGCCAAAACCGTGAGTTCTTGAAAAAAAAAATTCTTTTATTTTCATTTATTTTCCTTTAATTCTCGTTATTTTCCATTTAGGTTGATAGTTGTTGCATGTTTTGGACTTGGGTGGATCCTCCTATGTGCGATCGTTCGAAGTCAATCATTCCGGGGCTTCTACGCAAGGTGAACAGTTTGGAGTTGGATGTTGAGAAGACTAACAAGACTAACAAAGTGTTGTGGGTGTTGTTGTTACTGACTTTGTTTGGGTTGTGCTTGAAGGTCAAGTTCTAGGAGTGTTTCTGTGTTTGTATTTTGTTTCTAGTTTGTCTACTGTTGGTGTAGTGTTTCTGTGTGTGTTGTGTTGTTGAGTACCATGTACTGTTCAATGTATGAAGCTTCTACTCTCAATGAATAAAAGGCTGTTGGTGGTTGTTGTTTATATGCTTTGCATATCCATTAGCTTTGATAGTGCTTTTGGTAGTGATATGGTTGCTTATTTGCAAACAATAAATGGTACACTATAACAGTTAATAACACATACCTAGAAGAAATTGTCAAAAGTAACTCAGCAGAATATGACAATGAAACAAAAAGTAGAGAAACATATCATTTATGTCATCCATTATCATTCCACATGACATTAGTTTACTAAACTTGTTCACTTGATCAAATGAATCTGCCATATCAGGCAAATTCAACAAAATAAGCATTACTAGGCTGCTTCATAGTTCAACAAAACACCAACTCACAGATGTTATAGTACAAATCACATCAGGATTGGATAGTATCAGAATGCCTTGACCAAAACAAGTTAAACCTAAGCATTAAAACACAGACTCCAGACATATCAGAAGAAGGCTTCTTCTCCACTGCCTACTACCATTCTTCCAACCTTCCTCTTGGGCACTCCAACCTTAGGCTTGTTCTTAACAGGTGGCTTACTCTGCTCTATAACACTGGACTGGCTCTGTCCACCAAGACCGCCAACACCATCATCAACAAAATGATTTTTTTTAGATTTCCCCTTAGCTGAAGATGTCTGACTCCTTGTAGCCACTCTTTGGGGGGTGGTTTGGCTTATTGTTGCTGGAGATGTCTGACTCCTTGTAGCCACTCTTTGGGGGGTGGTTTGGCTTATTGTTGCTGGAGATGTCTGACTCCTTGTAGCCACTCTTTGGGGGGTGGTTGAAGTCCCTGCCCCATTTCCAGTGTTATTCATGGGTGGTCTAGTCTGGCTAGCTTGGGTAGTTGGAATGGCTTGCTTCTTGGTGGCCTGTACAAAGACATAACTATGAAGTTAATATACAACATATAAACCATCAAAATACCTAAATTATGCAGCTCATGAACATCAAAATATGCATTCATAATACTGTCTCGTTGTACTTAACAACATCATTACTTTCAAGACTTAACAATCTCAACTTACTTTCAGTTTCCTCTTCTTTGTCTGTTGCACCTCTTGTGCACCTGATTCTTCTCCAACTTCTTTTGTTTTCTCCAACTAGATGACAATATAAAACATATTAATATAATAAGGAACATTATACACATATCAATATGAACAACCAAATTAGAATTTAGTACCTCAAGATTGTTAATTGGGGCTGGAGGTTCCAGGCCTTCAGACTTGCCCTTTCCATTAATTTTTCCTTTACCCTTTTCACTGACTTTTCCCTTCCCTTTGCCATACACAGCATTTGGATTTTGTTTCCTCAATGAACAACCTCTGAAGTTGTGCCCTTTTCCCTGACATTAGCTGCATGTTATGACTGCTCCCTCTCTACTCAACTTTCCTTGTGTTAGAGGCTTTTTTACTTCATCAGACTGCAAAGTTCTCTTGTTCTTCTTAGGTCTTCCAGGCATAATTTGTATGCCAGGACCCACCATGCTTGCCATTGGAGTATTTGGCTCAGGCCATGCCTCTTTACCTTGCATTGGTTGCATAAACTTCCCATAGATCTTGAAGTAAGTGCTAGTTTTATAGCAGTCATCAACAAATGCCTCTGGCTTCATTTTCATGTAGTATATCCCACTTATGCCATGTATACATGGGATAGCAGTTAGATCCCACATTCTACAACTGCAGGTCCTATCCTTCACACTGACTGCATACCTAGTACCCCCATGTGCCATGACTTCAAAAGACATATGCCCATTCCAGTGTGCAACACAACCATTGGCTTTTCTTTTCAACTCCTCTAATTTATGCCAAATATTTGGACACATGTCCTTATTGTGCCTCTCCAGAGCTTGTCTCTTCAACCCTATCCTCTTCATTAGCATCAACCTGATACTCTCCAGCATCTCAACTATTGGCAGGGACCTAGCCTTCACTATCAGTGCATTAAAGCACTCAGACATATTGTTCAGCAGTAAGTCAGACTTAGAATGAGTTGAGAAGTAAGCCTTACTCCAATGGGATGGAGGTCTATTCTCAAGCCAATCATGGGCTTTTAGATCTCTTGCTTTCAGATCATCCATGATCCTCTTGAAATCTGCTGGCCTGGTTGCTCTTGCTGCATTCCAGAGGATGTGCTTAAGTGCTAGCCCTTTGTGTTGTTGCTTGAAGTTTTGGTAAAGGTGCATAACACAAAATCTGTGTTCACAGTTAGGCAACACCTCATTCACTGCATCCACCAAGCCTTTTTGCTTGTCACTCATGACAGTCCATCTGTAGCTTTCTTTGATGTTCAAGTCCCCTACCAGAATTTGCAAAAACCACAGCCATGACTTTCTTTTCTCTTTTTCTACCACAACATAGGCAAATGGGTAGATGCCATTGTTTGCATCAACTCCCACTGCTGTCAGAAGAACTCCACCAGTAGATGTTTTCAAGTGGGTACCATCCAGGCAAATTATGGGTCTGCACCCAGCCAAAAACCCATCCCTTAAAGCAGCCCAACAAATATATAGCCTTTTGAACTTTGCCTGATCTCCAATGAGTTTACACTTAATTTTGATGGTGGTACCTTTGTTGGTTGCCATAACTGCTTCAGCATATTTCCATAATAGCCCATATTGATCTGCCTCATTCCCATGATCCATCTTAAACACTTTGTGTTTTGCTCTATACATTTGTTGTTTGCTGAATTTGAGGCTCTTATCATTACCAATGATTGTGAGCATTGATGGAATAGGCCAATTAGGATCTGTCTTTATCTTGTCAAAGTACTCCTCTGCAATCCATTTAGAGTTGGCTTGTATAACATTCTCTTGTCTTGAACACTCATGCTTAAACCACAAAGTCTTTATCTTCATGGTATCTTCACCAGGAATTCTGGAAGCATAAACCATCCATGGGCATTCTTCTTGCTTACATACTGCATGCACCTTGGTTGGCTCATTTTTCTTGAACACCAATGATGCCCCCCAATCTATAGCATGCTTTTTATGGCCCTTCTCAAGTGTTCTGTGTTACTGAAACACAAACCCACACTCAGTTCAATCTTCCTCATATCAACAGCTGGATTGAAGACTTTATCACCCTTATATATGAATTGACTTCTGGAACTGGAGCTCTCAGGCACTTCTTTAGGAACATGTTTCTTCACATCAATTGGTTTCTCATAACTCAACCCACCCCATTCAGCATCAATGTCAATATTATCATCAAAGTCAATGTCATCCTCTTGAAATTCATTATCACTGTCAATAAGAAAATCTGAATGCTCTGAGTCTTCTCCCACTGATACATCTCCATCACTGTCACTGAACTCCAGAACATTCTCCATGTTTATGCTGGTATTTTGACTGATGAATGAGATTGAACCCATATGTTGTCCCTCAGTGTTGTTGATACAAGTGTCTCCTTGCACCCCTTCATTTTCACCAGCTTCTTGTAATTCTCGAGACTCATTTTCATCAAGTTTCCCATCATCTTCTTCAAGGTCCCCTTCATCATCTCCAATGTAATCCAGACCATCAGTGACATCAGGGAAAGCATTTGACTCTGCTGCTTCTGATTGAACTTCAACTTCTAGTTCTGGTTGAGAATCTTCCTCATCAGGTTTACTTAGGCCTTCATGTGATGCATACACCACAACAACCCCATGTTCATTGACAAACCCTGTCATGTTCATGGCATCCCTGTCCTCTTTAATGCATACTAAGTCATTGCAGTCATCCCCATTTGAGTAAAACAAGAACACATCTTCACTGACTCCACACTCCTTCACCATGTGATACAACTCAATCCTTGACATTTCATCTTTGCTGCAGTAATCAAAGTATGTAACATCTCCAGCAATGTAAACTACCCTCCCAAAGCTCAAAAACTTGCCAGAATGATTCAGCCTAATTGAGAAGTAGTCTTTATCAGCCCCTATAAAACACACAACAATGCACAAGTTAGTCCAATAATAAACAACAATGTATTACAATGAGTGGGAAATGGTCAACACTGTTAAAGTGAATAAGTTACTTTAATATCCAAATATCTAGTTAGTCCTATATAACACTCGTCAATTGCAAATGTAATAAAGTGCATACCAGTCCCACATGTCTAACCTTTAAAAAAGAATACTAGGACCACTTGATCATTAACAACTTTCAACTTTGAGCAAAAACTTTAACCAATATAATACTCCCCACCCACCACCAGAAATACCCCACTATGACCATATGCAATCATACACACACAACAATCCAAAATTTCAGACACAAAGTCACATGGACCACAACAACCCATTGTCCACAACAAACAATAAACAGTTAATATACACAGAACCCTAAAGAACACACAGCTAATAACAACAATAAACCATAAACAATTAGAAACAGGTACTATTCAGCACATGCACAAACCCTAAAAAACATCATCACAACGATTCTCTCCTCACATATTCAAGTGCAGCACAATAATCTTCTAATACTGTCTACAAAAGTCACCACAAAGATAATAGTTTAACATCTGACATACTAAGACGACAAAATAAAGAGACAAAAGATTCGAAAACCCATGAATCTTACCATAATCAGGTGTGCTGCTCCCATGGGGTATAACAACATCCGACGTCCTCATTTTCCAAACCATTTCTTCGATTTAGGTGCAAAAAAGAGCGAAAATTGAAAATCGATTTGGGGATCTAGGGTTTTTGTTTGCTGAGAGAATTTTTGATCGAGATTTTTGGTGAGAAATGATGTTTGGGTGTTTGTTATTTTGGGAAATTAGTTTTTAGTCCCGCCTCAACTGATTTGGCTATTTTGCCCTCATTGGGACAGCATGTGCAGAGCACATGACAATTAAAATGAGGCAAAATCAACTAATTTTGACTTAGGGGGGGGTAAGTGATGCAATTAAGAAACTTGAGGGTGGCGGGTGAAAAAATTGAAAGTACAGGCGGGTAAGTGAAACGGAGGTCAAAGTTCAGGGGGGTAAGTGATTTTTTCCCTTTTTTATACGTCTTTTGAAGTTCGAGACCTAAGGACTCTACACCTGTCCAAGGCCAACCTGTTGCTGAAACGACTATCTCCACGAAACCTGCCCCAGCCTTCTCCAATGCAGCATAAGTTGCATCCACCATAGCATGAAACAAATTCTGGTACTGAAACGGCCAATCTACCACGACTGCTCCCGGAGACGTGAAAGTCGCGTATGCCAAGCTTATTGATGCGGGGTGATTTTGTCTGCTGACTTGTCACTCCGCGTCAGACTAACCCGAGCTCCTGATTGGTCCCAAGCTAGCTTTGAGTTCAGAAACCTGCACTAAGAAACACGGCACGTGAACTAAGCCGGGGCAGACCCGGCGAAAGCACTCCGATGCCTAAGTCAGTTGATGCCCGTTGAGGGACGAACCAGCATGTACGTAACAAGCCTTATGGAGTCGTTGAAATAGAGAACAAACTTGATAGATCAAAATGTTATAGGTCAATCTCCGTAGATCAATCTCTATAGGTCCACCTCCGTAGATCAATCTATGTAGGTCCACCTCCGTAGATCAACCTTTGTAGGTCCACCACCGTAGATCAACCTCTGTAGGTCCACCACCGTAGATCAACCTCTATAGGTCCACCACCGTAGATCAACCTCTGTAGGTCCACCACCGTAGATCAACCTCTGTAGGTCCACCACCGTAGATCTACCTCTGTAGGTCCACCACCGTAGATCAACCTCTGTAGGTCCACCACCGTAGATCAACCTCTGTAGGTCCACCTCCGTAGATCAACCTCTGTAGGTCCACCACCGTAGATCAACCTCTGTAGGTCCACCTCCGTAGATCAACCTCTGTAGGTCCACCACCGTAGATCAACCTCTGTAGGTCCACCACCGTAGATCAACCTCTGTAGGTCCACCACCGTAGATCTACCTCTGTAGGTCCACCTCCGTAGATCAACCTCTGTAGGTCCACCACCGTAGATCAACCTCTGTAGGTCCACCACAGTAGATCAACCAGAGGAGTAACTATGAGAAGAGAAAAAGGTGTCTTGCAAATGAGGAGGAGTCTGGTATTTATAGATGTTTAACCTCCTTGACTGTAGGAGCTTAGATGGGCCTTTTTTTATGGGCCAAGCCCGTATATGTGATATATCATGTGCTACAGGCCCAAGTTTATTCTCTTACTCGTGATTGGCCCACTTTTCTGTCTCGGACCCGTTTAGGCGATAAAAAGTCAATTTTACCCTTTTGTAAGCGCAATTGCCACGTGTATTATTTTTACTCGTCCCGTATATATTTTGGCACACAATAAGTCCCCCAATTTGCAGGTTGAATAATTTGTTGTTCGGCGTGCAAATTTGTTCAAGTGCCAAAATCTTCGATGAATTGCATGTGTCTGCGATCCTTGTATTTTCCTTCAACATTGATCAATCCCCAGGGGACTTCCAATTTTTCGAACGGTGTGTACCTGCGATTTCTCAAAGTTTTTAGAGTAAATGATTTTTGGGAGGATTTATTTGCGAATTAACCATAGGGGCTTGTTTGCAATTTGCCTTCCAATGCATCTTACAAAGAGTTCAGAAAATCACCCCGCATTAGTCTAACCCGAGCTCCTGATTGGTCCCAAGCTAGCTTTGAGTTCAGAAACCTGCACTAAGAAACACGGCACGTGAACTAAGACGGGGCAGACCCGGCGAAAGCACTCCGATGCCTAAGTCAGTTGATGCCCATTGAGGGACGAACCAGCATGTACGTAACAAGCCTTATGGAGTCGTTTAAATAGAGAACAAACTTGATAGATCAAAATGTTATAGGTCAATCTCCGTAGATCAATCTCTATAGGTCCACCTCCGTAGATCAATCTCTGTAGGTCCACCTCCGTAGATCAACCTCTGTAGGTCCACCACCGTAGATCAACCTCTATAGGTCCACCACCGTAGATCAACCTCTGTAGGTCCACCTCCGTAGATCAACCTCTGTAGGTCCACCACCGTAGATCAACCTCTGTAGGTCCACCACCGTAGATCAACCTCTGTAGGTCCACCACCGTAGATCTACCTCTGTAGGTCCACCACCGTAGATCAACCTCTGTAGGTCCACCACCGTAGATCAACCTCTGTAGTTCCACCTCCGTAGATCAATCTCTGTAGGTCCACCACCGTAGATCAACCTCTGTAGGTCCACCTCCGTAGATCAACCTCTGTAGGTCCACCACCGTAGATCAACCTCTGTAGGTCCACCACCGTAGATCAACCTCTGTAGGTCCACCACCGTAGATCTACCTCTGTAGGTCCACCTCCGTAGATCAACCTCTGTAGGTCCACCACCGTAGATCAACCTCTGTAGGTCCACCACAGTAGATCAACCAGAGGAGTAACTATGAGAAAAGAAAAAGGTGTCTTGCAAATGGGGAGGAGGCTGGTATTTATAGATGTTTAACCTCCTTGACTGTAGGAGCTTAGATGGGCCTTTTTTTATGGGCCAAGCCCGTATATGTGATATATCATGTGCTACAGGCCCAAGTTTATTCTCTTGCTCGTGATTGGCCCACTTTTCTGTCTCGGACCCGTTTAGGCGATAAAAAGTCAATTTTACCCTTTCGTAAGCGCAATTGCCACGTGTATTATTTTTACTCGTCCCGTATATATTTTGGCACACCACTTATATTTCTAGGGTTACTAATATAGTCGAAATAAGGGAACACATTGGCAAGAAACGGACTATGGATTCGTACAAGAAGTTGAACGATCGGGTTGATAAATTCGTTGATATCGCCCCTGAATGCCCCCGCTGAAGGAGGGTATGATTGTCCAAGAACTGAGAGGCCCAAGGCAGTAGAGACTCTGATTTTCATCGCAAGTCCGGCTGCTACTATGGCATTGTGGATATTTTCAATGGCAGAGACTACATACGGTGCGAATCTAGCACTAGTACCATCAGACGGGATGATATCGTTCCCTACAGCTATGTACTTGAAATTTACGTTACCGTAGTTGAGCACGTTGTTTCTCACCCAGGTAGAGGCCAGCGAGGCGTTCTGAGCAATCTCGGGGATTTCCTCGTTGGGAACGCCTAGCATGACCGAAATTCGCTGCCCCTGAGGGCGTTGAGGAATTCCTCATTCGGATGAAAGATTCGGATACTGCGAAAGTTGTTTTGACTACACATTGCAACCACTTCTAGTGGTGAGGTTTTGTTATTGCCTAGAGTTCCATAACAAGCTCCTATCTGAGCATCTAAATATCATTAATTTGCATCAAAGATAGAAAAGGTTAATACTAATTAACTACTCAATTGGTTTCCAAAAATATGTATTATACTATTATGTAAATTAGTATAAGTGAAGAGAAACAGAGAAACAAGACCTGATGTTTCAAAGTTAATCATGGATAATATTGTAATTAGTAGCATTGTCACAAAGAGATATGAACTAGCCATAGTAATTCACTTCAAGAAAAAGTTGTCTATAAAGTAGTTGATGCTTATTTGATGAAACCATGGGTTTCTGCGTGGCTAATTTATAGTGCAAAATACATGTCCTGTAATCTGATTACTCTGTTTCATACTTGTGATATGCACGACTTTAATTCACATCACCAATAAGTAGGTATCAGCATTTGATTCTAAATCGAAGTTTCTTATTCTTGGGTAAATAAGTAGGTATAAGATTCTCCTTACCCCTTTACTCTCATCTCCTCTCACCTAATCTAGACTGCAAAGCACCAAATTCATCTGAAAAAGAATCTGTGTGCTCCCCTCAAAAGTTATTATATGTGTTGTATTGTACTTACACTTTGAAAAAAAATTAATGACAAAAAAAATTAATCGAGTACAGTATCGGACAAACCAGGGACATCGATATGCTCGATACATGCATCTTGGATACGTGTTCGACGTGCCATATAGCATGCCGGTAATTAAGTGGGGGAGAAAAAAAGAAAAACTCGAACAGGCGAGTCGAAAACTTTTCTGAAGGGTATCCGACGTGTCGGGGCACTTTTTGGATTTATTTTGTATCATATCAATAGCTTGTGGGCTAAAGTATATATCTATAAAATTTAAGTTCGTAATTTATGACTATCTTATTTCTCTCATTTAACTTGTCATTTATACATCGTAATCTTTGTAGTTGATTCGCTTATGCATTTATAACTTAGTTTCTATGGACATTTTATTTGCCTTTTTTATTTTGGGTGTATGAATTCAATCCTCATAACATGCTTCAAAATTCCCCTAATAAACTCATGCAATTCTTTCTCGTGGGAGAGAATTTTAATTTTGAGTTTTAGATGAGGTAGAAGATGGTTGTGAGGGATAGAGAGAGATGTTCAATTTAAAACTGAAGTTCTTATTATATGCCAAAAAGTAAGAAAAAATAGAGTTAAAATTAAATATTTACTTCCTCTCTTATATCCAATTCAAGTTCACACAACCTATACTCTTAACATAAAAGTCATGAATAGGGGTGTGCATTTGGATCGGATCGGATCGAATCGAGGTTGGAAGTCGATTTTGATCCTGGAGAAATGATGATCGAAATCGAATCAATTTAAAATGATTTGATTCGATCCAAAATCATTCGATTTCGATCCGATTCGATTTGATTTCCGATCCTTTTTTCTTTTTTAATTTAATATCAATGGGACCAACCACAACATTCAAAGAGAGTTACTGAATTACAAAATTCACTTTCATATGGTAAGAGAAAGGTGTTACAAATTTACAATTGTATACCAAGAAAAAAATGTTAGGTATGTGTATATATAAAAATATAATATTAACATTATATATAGAAATATCTTAGTAGCATTAATAGGCTTAGCTTTATAGATAAAAATATAATATTATATATACTATTATATATTTATTTATTTTTAAAAAATAAGACGAGTATTCGATCCGATCCGATTCTCAGCCTCTAAAATCGAGGATCGAATCAAATGGGGGTTCGATCTTAAGGCAAAAATCAAAAGTCGGATCAAATACTCGATCCGATCCTCGGATCGGATCATTCGATCGATTTTCACCCGATTCGATCGATCCGATTCTTTTTGCACAGCCCTAGTCATGAATGTTACAAGTATTAAGATAATACTATACATATTATAATATTGATTATAGGACACAGGCTTACAGTACTAGAAATAATCATGCAGAAAACAAACTGTTTCATGATATAAGCATAAACTAATCTTACAATCAAATTATGTTCTTGAAGTTAATTACCATGGTTAGTTCATATCTCTTTCATCATTTTCTTACGTCAATGCTGTTAATGACGATATTATCAATGGTTATCAGGTTTTGTTCTGTTTTCTCTTCACTTTTATTAATCACAACATCATTATACATGTTACATTTTTTTACAACCAATTAAGGGAGTACTAATCTCTTTTTTTAACCTTTTGTGATAACGTAATTAATCTAATGCAGATGCTCAGATAGGAGTTTGTTATGGAACTCTTGGCAATGACTTGCCATCTTCACAAGTGGTTGCACTATGTCATTAACACAATATTCAGAGTATACGAATCTTTAATCCAAACAGGAAAATCCACGACGCCCTCAGGGGCAGCAACATTTCCGTCATGGTAGGAGTTCCAAACGAGGAAGTCACATGAATCGCTCAGAACCCTTGGTTGGCCTATTCGTGGGTAAGGAACAACGTGCTGGACTATCATAATATAAATTTCAAGTACATAACAGTAGGAAACGAGATCAGCCCGTTTGACGGCGCTAGTGCTAGACTCACCCCATTTGTAGGCCCCGCCATCGAAAATATCTACAACGCCATTGTTGCAGCCATACTAGCTAATAGAATCAAAGTCTCAACAATTCTGAGCACCTCAGTTCTTGGACAATCTTACCCTCCGTCAGCAGGCGCATTCAGGGGCGATATCGGCGAATTCATCAACCCAACCATTCAACTTCTCATGCGAATTTTAAATAGTCCATTCCTCGCCAATGTGTACCCTTACTTCGCCTATATTAATGACCCTAGAGACATAAGCTTGGAATAGGCGACTTTCACGTCTCGTGGAATTGTTGTGAGGGATGGGTCCTACAAGTACCAGAATATGTTCGATGCTATTGTGGATGCAACTTATGCTGCATTGTAGAAGGTCGGGGCGGGTAACGTGGAGGTAGTCGTGTCGGAAACTGGTTGGCCTTCTAGAGGCGGACGATCCACAAGTATCGATATTGCCAGGACTTATAGCAATGTTTTAATCCGGCACATTGGGCAAGGGACGCCGAGGAGGCCTCAAAGACCTATTGAGACTTACATATTTGATCTAATTGATGAAAATGAAAAGAGATGTGAATATGAGAAGTGATGACTGTATTTTAAGAAGACCCAAAATAGTGTTTGGGTCAGCCCACAAGAGAAAGGCCCAGAAATTGAACTATCGAACGTGGGTCGTTCGACTGTTATAAAGACTGTCAAACTGAACTCGTTCGACTGTTATTTTCTAGCTACCACTGGGTCTCACATGACAGGGTCTATAAATACCATGTCGTCTGACATTAATGGCATGCATTCATTACTATCGAGCAGCTACTCAATATCGAACCGAGCTATTCGATCGATCTCAGTTCGATTGTTCTCAGTTCGACTGTTCTCAAATCGACAATCCTTGATTTGAGGCTTATCGATCGAGTTCTCCCAATTCGATAGTTATCATAGTCGAATTCTTACCGTTCGATCGATCAATCGATTCGAGGCTTATCACCCTCGAGTTGCCTCAATTCGACCGATCGGCCAGTTCGAGACTTACTACCATAGAATCTTCCTGATTCGACTGTTATCAGATTTAGACCATTTCTATTTATATTGTTAGTCAACTTGTATTAGGTGTTCCAGACCAAGCTATTTCATTCATTGTTGTAATAGAATAGCATTATTTTAGCATTAGTCAGTCTCATTGCAATCTTTCTAAGGTGTATT
This sequence comes from Linaria vulgaris, assembly GCA_948329865.1. NCBI lineage: Eukaryota > Viridiplantae > Streptophyta > Magnoliopsida > Lamiales > Plantaginaceae > Linaria > Linaria vulgaris. The sequence goes on along the minus strand of OX415254.1, from coordinate 87,638,797 downwards.
GTAACCCAAACAAAATTAGATCAAAATATTGGCGTCGTCTGTGAAAACACCATTTATTCCCTGTTAATTAGGTAAAATGTATAGAATGACTCGATCTCAGAACAGAGTAGCAGAGAGTAGTAATCCTGAATTAGAACGAATGGGCGTCGCCCCTCCTGTTCCAAGAGCAGGGGGCCATCAGTGCTACCCGATGGGGTGCCCACAACGGCTCGGTGAGATCAGCATGGGCCAATAGAAGACGACAGACCCACGCTGAATACGGGGGCGACAGCCACCACGGCTTCGCTGTTGAGTACATTCTGAGATGAGATCATGGAAATAATTCGTATTGTCGTGGTTGCCGCATTGCTCGCGCCACAAGTGCAGACGCCACCACCCGAGGTCCAAATGAAAAGTGTGCGAGAGCAGGGTTCAGTGGCTAAGGGCCTAGTCGAGGAGGTTAGAAATAGATTGCATGTTGACAATCGTAGAGCAATGTCAAATTCGATCGAAGTGCAGTCAAGGAGGCTCCATGACGAGAGAAGGCGAGAGGAAAGTTGTGATAACAACCCGAGGAAGAAGCGAGCTAAAGTTGCAAGGAAGTTGGAGTGGCTAGAGAAAGAAAGGACAGAGGTGGAGAATATAATGGAACAGTTGGGAAGAGCTTGGAGGAGCACACCATTCTACGAAGAAATAGAGGCAGAGGTTCTGGGTCACAGTGAAAATAACCAGTGCTGAAGTCGTATGACAGGAGGACAGACCCGTATGAGCATCTTTTCCATTTGGACACAACTTGTATTGATTCAAGGAAAACGTACAGGCCCGAATCTTTCCCTCCACTTTGGTCGGAGTAGCATTAGATTGGTTCACCAAAATCACTACTGGATCTATCAGGAGCTACAAAGAGCTAAAGAAGAAGTTTGAAAATCAAGCCACAATTGATATGTTAGGATACTGTGATCTGGCATGCTTTGGTCGTTTATTTTTTGCTGCTATTACTATAGGAGTGTATCGACTGTACCGGGATTACAGTGGTTTGATTGAGGTACAGGGTCAACATAATTCCGTCGTCGATAGGCTACACGCAAGTATTCATAGTGGTGATAACAGCCGATGTAATGCGCTGAAACGCGCCCAAGAATCTGAGAAAGTGGTTGCTAAGGTTGTTCGTAATGCCCACGATGTTGGAATAATGGCCAAGAAAACCGAGGAAAGTGTTGTCGCGTTGCCTGCAAAAATAGCTACATTGAAGAGAGAGAAGACTCTTTGAAGCGTGAGAATTCTTCTCTTAAAGTGTCGAATGTCGTTGCGGATAGTGTCATAGCCGATTTGGGTCGCTGAGTCCAACATTTTGAATCGAAAGATTATAAGTGCTCCATTGCCAAATCTTTCATGCAGAGTAATGTTTATAAATTACTTGAGTTACTTCGTGGTGCAGCGGACATGAAATATGGTATGGAGCTTGGCGTAGATCAGGCTGGTTATCCAGGATATCTTGGAGAGGTTTTTCGAAAAGATATGTTGGATGCTTGTCGTGGCCCTAAGATGGAGATCCTAGAGCCTAACAATGATGATGACGATGATTTACAGGCCCCTAGACCCGGTGATCCATTTTACGTCGTATGTCGTGATCGTAAGGGAAAGAGTGCGACCGGTTCCAGTTCTTTGAATCTGATTCCGCCTTTAATGCAGTAGGGAATAGATAAAGGTGCTCCTAGCGCTGCTTTGAGCGAGTTTGAGAGGGTCAATAAAGCCCTTCATGCAGCTTTCGGTCAAAGTGACGATGAGGTTGAACTGTCTCTAAAAACGTCCAGGTCTACAATTTTTTCTGCCAAGTCCTCCTAGGGCGTCGGGTTTTCGACAAATGCATGTTGTGGCTATGAATAAGGGAAAAAAGGTTATGCCTGTATCCCATATTTGTGGTCCGACAATGATTTTGCCAACTGGAATGTACCCTCCTCGTGATCCTTCTCGAGATTGTGGAACTCTTGTTACTAAAGTTGCCCGAGCGATCATTCCATGACCAAAAGTTGATTTCTCCTAGTAGATATCAGCTTGGCGAAGCCTCCGGAAGACATGAAGTTATTCTGCCCGAAGGTTGGGCACAAGCAGAGGAATTGGTGCTCACATAGTATCAAATTGAAAGATATTGTGCCAATTATGCACGTTCCGTGGGTGTGATCTTTCGTCCTGAGTCCCCCCAGCCATCAACTGAGTAGCAATATCTAGGTGATACCATTTTGATGATATTAGGCTTTTTGTTCTGTAAACAATTTTTGCATTTCACTTGGAACGGTTCTTGAATGAAACCGATTTTGCAGCTTGATATCATAGTTTTTGATTTATATTCTATTTGTGTAATTCATTCTCTTTTTAACCACGTTTAGTGCAAGTTTAGTTGCTCTTTGCCTGTTGTCAATTTCATAATTGTGTTGTGCCTTATAATTATTATCAATCTCGCATTGCATCTCCGTCATGACGCTCGTGTTGTGCATGTAGAGTTTGACCACTTTGGGCGATTTGTACCGCCATCATGATGCTCGTGTCGTGCATGAGGGGTTTGGCCACTTTGGGCGATTTATACCATTGTCATGACGCTCGTGCCGTGCATGAGGGGCTTGGCCACTTTGGACGATTTATATCGCCATCATGACGCTCATGTCGTGCATGAGGGGTTTGGACACTTTGGACAATTTATACCGTCATTATGACGCTCATGTCGTGCATGAGGGGTTTGGCCACTTTGGGCGATTTATACCGTCGTCAAGACGCTCGTGTCGTGCATGAGGGGTTTGGCCATTTTGGGTGATTTATTCTAATAAGACTCCACCTGCGTAATTCGAAGAATAGAAAATATAATTAGTTATTTGAAATGGGCTGAGCTCGATTCTTACCGATGTGCCTACGTTTTCCCGTAATGCTGAAACTATGGCGAATGCATCTATCGTCATTGATGCATAAATAAATGCCTTCGCAGTGCATACAATTATTTGGCTACCGTGTGGAATTGTTTCAACTCCTATACATAGTAGCGTCTAAAATGTTGCACATTCCACAGACGCTTCTGCTGAATACCCTGCATAGTCTCTAAGTAATAGTATCCTCGCGAACTTGCTCGTATGATTTTGAAAGGCCCCTCCCATTTCGGTTCAAGCTTCCCAACGTGTTATTTTGCTGCAATGCTTCTCAGCACCAAATCACCTACTTTGAAATTTCGGAATTGAACTCTTTTATCGTAGCTTTTGGCCATTAATGCCTTAAAAGCTACTGTGCGTTGGTACACATCCTCCCTTGTCGAGCCTATCATATCCAGATCCATCTGTCTTAAGCGGGTTGATTATTCAGGGTCGTAATCGTTAATCCTACGCGTCGGCATTCTTATTTCTGCAGGCAAAACAACCTCGGTGCCATAAACCAGAACAAATGGAGTCTCTCATGTCGATGTTTTTGGAGTTGTTCTATATGCCCACAATATTCCTTGAAGTTCTTCTGGCCATGTTTTGCTTGTGCTTCTCACCCTTCTTTCAAGATAATCCTTTAATGTTTTATTGGTGGATTCTGTTTGACCATTTGACTAGGGATGATAGACTGAGGTCAGATTGTGAGATATCTTTAACTCCGCGAACCAATATTTAATCTCTTTTCCGCGGAATTGTGTACCATTGTCACATATAATATACCTCGGAATTCAAAAATGGCATACGATGTGAAATTGTGGATCGGGTTGATACGTTGTTGTTGTTAACTTAACACTGGAGAGTTAACAGCAGATTTGCAACGTTGTTAACTCAGCGATGTTACTTTAACAACAAACCAGAAGAATAGTGCAGCGGAATAAACAAACACCAAGTTTAAGAAGTGAATATAGAATTATATTAACTTCCGAGCCTTAGGCAAAATAACCCGTGAAGGTTTTAACAAAGGTCGTTCTCTCAATTCTCAAGCTCCTCACTCTTAAATTGATTGAACTAAGCAAAGCACACAAGAATTGCTTCGTCTATCTCTAACAGCTCATCACTCTTAGATCTATCCTAACAATTCACAAACTTTGCTAAAACAAGACAACACTCAACAACTGTAAATTAATCTCTCGGAATGATTGGCTCTTGTCTCGTGTTTGTCTTGATGTACTTCACACCTATATATAGGTTCTTGATCTTCGACTTCAAGGTGTGTTGTACACGGTTGGTAATTCTCCTTGTTTCCTTCTTGAACTCTTCTTCTTTGTTCTCGCAGTCCTTCTTGAATAATAGTTCCTTCGTTAGTGATCTAACTAGGGAAAGACTCCTTCTTCAAATCAGGACTTGAACTTGGAAAGCATTCCTAGTTCCACTCGAACTCTTCTTTCCTTGTAGAGTGGTTTGCGTAATTAAGGAAACTTTCCTTCTTGGAAACTTGAGCATCCAACCTATGACAAGTTTGTTTCCTGAATAATAGTCAAAGACAATTATAACTGTGGAACTCAGTTAGTTAAGTGAATAAGGCAAAACAATAATGAAGAAATTAATTAAGATTGTAAATCGGATTCTGCTCCAGCAATGTTATTCTAACATTGATTTCTCAATGTTAAACTAACATTGACAGAATACCTGCACTTTCAATGTTAAACTAACATCGACCGAATACCTGCACTTTCAATCTCCCCATTTTTGCCTTAATCACAAAACCTAAGAACCTGTTCTAACCAGATCAAATTATTCAAACAAACTTAATTATCAGATCATAATGGAAAATAAGTACGCTCCCCCTGAAACTCAGAAGGGACCATTTCAATGTTATTCTAACATTGATACTTTCAATGTTATCATAACATATGTCTGTCTTTGTCAATGTTAGCTTAACATCGAACCCAGACAGATGCTCTAACATTGAGCATCTCAATGTTATTTTAACATCAGAGAACAGTTAACACCTGCAAAACAGAGTTCGTACTTTGTATCCAAAGTTCACTGATCATAAGCAGAAGCAGTAAGCAACAAGATAGAATTGTACTTAATTACAGACCATACTCAGTAGCAAGGAACACACTCCTTGATGAAACCGAAAAATAAACAAAGAAACATAATTGTTCATGCTGACAGAAACATAACAGAACTCAGAAATTATTGAAATTTGATCATTCTCCCCCTATTTGTGAGGAAGGCAGATCCCTCAAATGCTTCTTGAGGCTGTCTATCTCTTGCAGCCTTACTTGCTTGTCTGCAATTTCTCTCTGGGTATCCTTGAACTCTCTGTCCAGCCACACCAAGGTCTCCTCCACAAAGGCATCAGCAATGACAGAACAACTGTCCCCACTAGCCACAGGAACTGAAGAAGCAACAAACTTGTGAGTCTTCTTCTTCTTCTTCTTCTTCCTGCTTGGACCAGCTCCATCCTTGGGATTCCATGGCAGATCCTGAATCCTGATCTGAGTGAAGTAGCTCATGGCGATGATCATCTTGGCCTTGTTCTTGATCCAGCCTTCTGTCTTCTTTGTCTTGAAGCCTTGCTTTACCAGAATGCTGGATATCAGAGAGGGATATGGAATGATTCCCTTTGCCTTGGTTGTGACTTCCCTCATGTGCCTCAGAACCCTCTCCCCTATATTCATACTCAGCCCATTCTTCAGTTTGTACACCAACCTTGCAGATTCTTTTGTCATCACAGTGGTGTTGGAAGAGGGCAGCCAGTTGTAGGTGGAGAGTTTGTGAAGGACAACACTTAAGGAGGTCAGCTTTGTAGTAGGAAAACTGTCATTCCATTTCCTTGTCAGTCCACCAGTGAGGTCAGTGATCACCTCATCCATGCTAGGATCCTCAGTCTCCTCAGGGTCAGGGAGTCCCCAAGCCTCATTGATCACAGAGGGGCTGATGTCATAGACATTCATCCTGACCCAAGCTTTGCCAAACTTGGGAGAGTCCTGGTGGGACACCCATTGAGAGAGATTCATGTAGAACTCTCTGATCACATCAGGGACATATGATGACTGATTCATCACAGAGCCCAACACCCCTCTAGCTTCCAGCAGCTCAAACAACCTATTTTCTTTGAACATTTCCTCATCAATGTTCCTCTCAGTGTGAATCACCCTGGCTTGATAAGCCTCCCACAGCTCTTCTGCCTCAGCAGACACATAGAAGCAAGAATAAGGCTTCTTGGGATACTCCTCCTCAAGCAGATCAAAGTATTCATCTGATGTTGGAGTAACATCAGCAGGGTCATCACCTACCTGTAGGCCTTCATCCTCAACTTCCTCCTCAACTTCCTCCTCTTCTTCATCCTCTTCCTCCTCTTTTTCTTCTTCTGACTCAGACTCAGAAGCTTCAACCACCACCTGCTTTCCCTTTCTTTTCTTAGCAGCAGTAGCTAAGTCAGTGAGAGTCAGGCTCTCTTCTTCTTCTCTCTCAACCTCTTCAGGTTGACTGTCATCCTCACCAGCATCTTGGTTACCTTCAGTAGTAACCTCCTCAGCCACAATCTCCTCAACCTGATCATTTTCCTAAGGAAGAGTCTCCATCTCATCAGCAGTATCCTGCTCATCCTCATCAGCCTTAGTAGGCTCAACCACTTCCTCTGCAACCACAGATTCATCCCCAGCATTGCCCTCAGGGACATCATGTACCACCTCAGACTCACCCACAACAACACACGGGGCCTCTTTCTCCCCCTCAATACCAACAACAGTAGTATCAGGTATATCCAGAGTAGGGTTAGCCATCATTACCTCGTTTTCAGGGTTGGTGGGAGTGGAGGTTTGCTCAGACGTTTTTGGTGTTGAATCAACATCACCCTTAGCCGCTTTCTTGCCCTTGCGCCATTGATAAGTGGATTTCCTCTTTGGTGCGGCGGCGGTAATGGCTTCAGCAGTTGCGCTTCTCGTCCTGCGGCGTCTAAGTTGCTCCATCTGTTCTGCAGCTGCTGCAAGAGTGTCAATGGAAGACTTGCGTGCCATTGTTAGTGATTTAGAGAAGAAAAATCGAAACTTGATTTTGCAGAGAGAGTTGTTTTTTGCAAAAATTTTGAGCGCGTACACAGTAGAAGAAGATTAGGGCAAATTATACAATAATCAGCTGAAGAGTAGAGATAGTGGTGTTGTAACATGTTACCAACATAATCGGACCACTGTCACACGATCACACCCATGTTCACCTTACCACGTGTCAGTGTTGGATTAACACGTAACCAGAGCGGTCTTCAAACCTGAAAACTTATAAGTTACAATGTTTCAATGTTGGACTAACATTGGTAAGTTAACATCAGGGAGGAAAGTTGTAGGTGCAGGGCTTCATCCAAGGCAACATCATGTGAGAGCATGAGATATTCCTGTATACAGATCTGGAACCTCACCCAAGTACTTAGGTCTCAAGACATAAATTTAGACCATCAGTATGAGTAAGTAACACATCAAACAGAAAAACACAGAGTGGATATACATATCCAGGGAAGAGATGTTCCCATAGCATAGAAGATCACAAAACATAGTGTTTTACCTGCAGTGAGTCACCCACAAAGTATGCCTCAACACATGATTTCCTAGGATTACTACTCCCCCTAAGCCCAAACCGACACAAGGAAAAAAGAATACAGAACTAGAAAGCATGCAACAATGTTAGATTAACATTGGGAGATGGTAACCAAGTGCAAACAGCTTTACTGACTGGGATCAGGACACATCAATTTATCTTTATGAACTCTTTTGAACAAAAAACTAGTGAATGTAAAAGGATAGTTTCATCACTGAATGTGGGCAGCACAAGACCCCACACACCCCAGCAACTTAACCATCAGCAACAAATTAGGCAAGTACAAAGGAACTGAATGAAGACAATACATTTATCATATACTTCTCCACCCCAGTTCCTCATGCATACTTGTTTTCCAACCTGTATACAAGCAAAATACCAAGTGAGCAATGCTACTGAATGCAAGCAGTCGAAACTTCAAACACCCCAGTAGTAGAGATCACTATCATGCATAACCTTGGCCATATACAAAACACAAAAATAAGCACACTGAATGACAATGAAGCTTTCAACATCATGTACCCCAGCTTCTCTTCATGCTTTGTCTAACCTAACACGGATAAGTCACAACTGAATGACATCAGAGTAGTGAGCTCTGTGTACCCCAGCTTCTCCTGGATGTTAGGTTAACATTCACAGACTAACAGCAGAGTTTTACTTAACAAACCTCAACTCAGCTCTCCATACAGTTTAACCACACAACCCAACAGAATCTCCAACAAAGATGTAATATGCAAGAAGAAAGAATGCAGAAGGACACAAAAAGAATTACAGATACACCACAACCAATAACCAGTGCTAGACAGTGGTGTTATGTCAACACTGGTGAACTAACATCCCTAAACGATGCACATGCCAAGAGAATTCCTCAAACTGAAGAACCTCTCAGAATCTAAGGGTTTAGTGAACATATCAGCAAGCTGATTGTTAGTTTCAATGTGTCCAATGTCAATGAGCTTATCTTCTACCATGTTTCTCAGAAAGTGATGTCTTATGTCAATATGTTTAGTTCTGGAGTGTTGCACAGGGTTCTTAGAAATGCTTATAGCACTAAGATTATCACAAAACATAAGTAAGATATCACTGTCTAACCCATAATCCAGTAGCATGTGTTTAAGCCATACTAACTGAGTGACACAACTGCCTGCTGCTATGTATTCAGATTCAGCAGTGGAGAGTGACACACGGTTTTGCTTTCTACTGTACCATGAGACCAAGTTGTTCCCCAGATAAAAACATCCTCCACTTGTAGACTTCCTGTCATCAGTGACACCTGCCCAGTCTGAATCACTGAAACCTACAAGATTTGTGTTAGTGTCATAGGAATACCATATACCAAGGGCCAAGGAGCCAGAAATGTATCTAAGTATTTTCTTCACAGCAATCAGATGTGACTGCTTTGGACATGCCTGGTACCTAGCACAAACACAGACAGAGAACATTATGTCAGGCCTTGAAGCAGACAAGTAGAGTAAGCTCCCTATCATTGAACGGTACAATGTTGGATCAACATTGGCACCATTAACATCCCTGGATATCTTCACAGATGAAGATATGGGAGTCTTGCAAGGCTTTGAATCTGCCAATTCAAACCTTTTCACTAAATTTCTTGCATACTTTTCCTGACTTAGGAAAATCCCATTACCTGTTTGTTTCACTTGAAGACCAAGAAAGAAAGTTAATTCTCCCATCATACTCATCTCAAACTGCCCTGTCATTGATTCAACAATTTTTTCTAGAATAGAATTGTTAGTTGAGCCAAACACAATATCATCTACATATATTTGAGCAACACAGACATGAGAATCTTTTTTCAAGACAAACAGTGTTCTATCTCCATCACCTCTAACAAAACCAAGACTTAAAAGGAATTTTGTAAGCCTTTCATACCATGCTCTAGGTGCTTGTTTAAGACCATACAGTGCCTTTTCAAGCTTGTACACATGGTTTGGATACTTAGGATCTGTGAACCCCTTTGGTTGTTCAACATATACTTCCTTATCAATCAGCCCATTCAGAAACGCACCCTTTATATCCATTTGGTACAGTTTTATCTTAAGACAACATGTTATGGCTAGAAGTAACCTAATAGATTCAATCCTAGCAACTGGAGCAAATGTCTCATCAAAATCTACGCCTTCAACCTGTGTGTACCCCTGAGCAACTAGTCTAGCTTTGTTTCTAACTATAACCCCTTCCTCATTACTCTTGTTCTTAAATATCCACTTCGTCCCTATTACATTAACATTAGGTGGTCTAGGTACAAGTATCCAGACATTGTTCTTAGTAAACTGTAATAGTTCATCCTGCATGGCATTAATCCAAAAGTTATCAAGAAGGGCTTCATTCACATTTTTAGGTTCTATGGTGGAGACAAAACAAGAGGCATTATCAACAGTACAAGTGAAGTTCATACAGACACACAGTTTTACCATATCTCTATAGTCAAGTCTTTCTATGTTGCGTGTCCTTACCCGTTCAGTGAGTTCACCTATTACCTGGAATGCTGGATGGTCTTTCTGAATCCTAGCCGGGGGGTCTCTTCTGGGTTCAGGGGCACCTTCATGTTCTGAGTCAGAATCCTCTGATGTTATTCTAACATCTGATCTCGCTGGTGTCAGTCTAACGTCATTCCCTGACTCTTGTTCAGTGTTTCCAGCTTCCAGTTCCAATGTTGGTGTAGCATTGTCAGGAGTAACATTCTCGGTTTCCACTGTTGGTTCAACATTGGGAACTAAGATGTCACCAGTACCTGTATCAAGAGTGAAATCAGCAAACACAACATTCACTGATTCCTGAATTGTCTTCAATCTAAGATTGTAGACTCTAAAGGAAGTACTATTGGCTGAGTATCCTTCAAAGATGCATTTTTCACTTTTAGAATCAAATTTACTCAGATAATCCCTGTCATTCAGTAGATAACAATCACATCCAAATTCATGAAAATATGCAACATTTGGTTTTACACCCTTCAAGAGTTCATATGGAGTCATGTTAGTTCCAGGTCTAAGATACACCATGTTACTAATGTGACAAGAAGTATTTAAGGCTTCAGCCCAGAGTCGTTTGGATAAGTCTTTGGCATTGAGCATAACTCTGGCCATCTCTTGAAGAGTCCTGTTCTTTCTCTCAGCAATCCCATTCTGCTGAGGAGTCTTAGGAGCTGAAAATTCATGGAAAATACCTTTAGCATTGCAGTAGTTATCAAAACTAGCATTTTCAAATTCTTTACCATGATCAGACCTAATCTTAGTCATAGTGGAGCCATACAAGTTTTTAATACTAGCACAAAGAATTTTGAACTGATCAAAAGCTTCTGACTTTTCTTTAAGAAATTTTACCCAAGTGTATCTAGAGAAGTCATCTACAATCACAAAGGCATATTTCTTCCCACTGAGACTACTTACCTCAATTGGACCCATTAAGTCCATGTGCAGCAATTCAAAACACCTACTAGATCTAGGGTTAGCATTTTGTACCTGTAGGGGTGTATGAACTGCTCTGGTTTGCTTACCCTTGAGGCAATCACCACACACAAGCTTACCTGGACAAGACAGCTTTGGTAAGCCTCTTACAGCATCAACTTTCTGTAATTTCTCAAGGTTTCTGCAGTGAACATGTCCAAGTTTCCTATGCCAGATAGAAGCCTCATCTATCTTGGCATGGAAACATTTTGCTTCCTCCTGGGCTAGGTAGCAGTTATCTTTGGATCTAGTACCTGTCATCACAAGAACATTGTCACTATCATAAACATCACAAGATATCTTATCAAATGTAACCAGTAAGTCATCATCACACAGCTGACTGATACTGATTAGATTTGCCTTTAACCCATCTACCAACAACACATCCTTCAAGGGAGGGAATCCATCAACATTCAACGTCCCCTTGGCAATGATTTTTCCTTTGGTGCCTTCTCCATATGTCACTGTTCCAGCACTCAAAGGTACCATTTGCTTAAGATTCTCTTTGCTGCCTGTCATGTGTCTTGAACATCCACTATCGAAGTACCATTTACCTGAAAGGTTAGAGTACACAGCAGAGAAAACAACATTGCACACAACTTTAATCTTAGGGGTTTTAGCCTTTTCTATCCAAGTTCTACTTTTCTGTCCTGCACCTAATGTTAGTCTAACATCAGAACCTGTTGTAGAATTAACATTCGATGCAGAGGCTGTTTTCTTACCACATTCTTTTATAAATTTCTTACAGAATGGTTTAATGTGACCTGGTTGAAAACAGTACTGGCAGATAAAGGTAGGTTTACTTTTTACAGTGTTAATGGTTCATGTACTCTCATTATCAGATTCTTTAACAAAGCTTGTAGTTAGATAGGCAGAATTAACATTTGAAGTGGAAGGTTTCTCAACAAATCCCAGACCACATGTACCTGAGTTACTCATGTTCAGTACCTCATCAAGTTTAGAAGTACCTCCATTCCATTTGGCTATGATCTGTGAATCCTTTTTGAGCTTCTCATTTACCTCTTTCAGCTCAGCTTCAACTTTGTCAAGATCCCTTTCATAGAGTTTCAACATGTTCTTCAAACATTCAATGTCATGCTTCTGTGCTTTATTTTTCTTCATGAGTCTGACATTCTCTCTCTCAAGTCTGAGAAAGGTTGTATGTAGGTCATCAAGAATTTCCTCCTGGGACATCTCCTCTTCATTGAAGTACTCCTCTTCTAGATCAACTGAGCCATGAAAACAATCAAAGTTAGTATCATCACAATCAGAGAGTGTGTCATGGTTAACCTGTGCATCATTGCAGTTCCAGTCTCCAAAGAAGATCTTCTGCTTTGCTGTTGGTTCTCTAATGTTAGAGTAACATTGAGATTCTTGGCAGTTTCTGGAGTCTTCTCCTAACCAGATGATCCGAGTGCAGAGCGCAGCAGTGTTGATTTCCTCTGATTGTTCATCAGCACTTGTTCCAGATTCGAAGTCAGCTTCATTAAAGTCATCTACACAGACCCAATGAGAATTCCCTCTTGTTCTGAGGGTGTTAGCACATTCATGTTTAAAGTGACCATACCACTTACATTCATAACACTGGACATCTTTCAATTTTTCAGCATCTTGAGGAGTGCTCTTAGATGCCATGTATTTTACAAACTTTGGGGGCAATTTCTTATAACTAACAACAGCATTACTGGTTGTTTTTCTTTACTTTTGTCTTTGTAACCCAATTTACTAAACTTCCTAGTGATGTTACCATAGTTAGAAGAGATCAATTCATATTCATCCTCATCACTCCCTGTAGAATCTGAGCTAGTACCTAGTAAGGCTAAAGCAAGTTGTTTACTGGACTTTCCTAGGAATTCTAGTTCAAATTCTTTTAGAGTGTTCATTAATGTTTGAAAGTCCATGTTGGCAAGATCTCTGGACTCATTCATAGCAATTCTTTTGACAGTAAACTTAGAAGATAATGTTCTAAAGGCTTTGTAGACCATGGTTTGATTAGGGATGATAAAACCTAAGTTTTGGCACTGATTAGCAATATCTAGAAGTTTCTCAAAATAACTATCAATGCTTTCATCCTCACCCATCTCTATCTTCTCAAAGTCCCTCAAAAGTTTTCTATATTTAGAGTCCCTCACAGCCACATCACCCTCACAATGTAATTCAAGAATTTCCCATGCAACTTTAGCAGTAGAACAAGTTTGAATAAGTTTGAACATATGATTACCTACCCAGCTAAAGATAGCATTGAGGGCCTTTTCATTGAAGTTGTAGAGAGCAATTTTGTTGGCTGTCCATTGTCCCCTTGGCTTAGGTACCAGATCAGCATCTCCATCTCTTGGCAAGTAGGGAATGGTGTAGCCTTCTAGTACTGCGTCCCAAGCTCTTAGGTCGATGGATTTGATGTGGACTCTGAGCCTGATCTTCCAGTAGGCATAGTTGTTGGGACCCTCCAATACAGGCAACCTGCTGGTATTGGGGTTGGAATTGTCCATCTTGTCGTATCAACGCCAAACACCGGTGAAGTTGGTGCTTGGCTCTGATACCAATTGAAATTGTGGATCGGGTTGATACGTTGTTGTTGTTAACTTAACACTGTTGAGTTAACAGCAGATTTGCAACGTTGTTAACTCAGCGATGTTACTTTAACAACAGACCAGAAGAATAGTGCAGCGGAATAAACAAACACCAAGTTTAAGAAGTGAATATAGAATTATATTAACTTCCGAGCCTTAGGCAAAATAACCCGTGAAGGTTTTAACAAAGGTCGTTCTCTCAATTCTCAAGATCCTCACTCTTAGATTGATTGAACTAAGCAAAGCACACAAGAATTGCTTCGTCTATCTCTAACAGCTCCTCACTCTTAGATCTATCCTAACAATTCACAAACTTTGCTAAAGCAAGACAACACTCAACAACTGTAAATTAATATCTCGGAATGCTTGGCTATTGTCTCGCGTTTGTCTTGATGTACTTCACACCTATATATAGGTTCTTGATCTTCGACTTCAAGGTGTGTTGTACACGGTTGGCAATTCTCCTTGTTTCCTTCTTGAACTCTTCTTCTTTGTTCTCGCAGTCCTTCTTAAATAATAGTTCCTTCGTTAGTGATCTAACTAGGGAAAGACTCCTTCTTCAAATCAGGACTTGAACTTGGAAATCATTCCTAGTTCCACTCGAACTCTTCTTTCCTTGTAGAGTGGTTTGCGTAATTAAGGAAACTTTCCTTCTTGGAAACTTGAGCATCCAACCTATGACAAGTTTGTTTCCTGAATAATAATCAAAGACAATTACAACTGTGGAACTCAGTTAGTTAAGTGAATAAGGCAAAACAATAATGAAGAAATTAATTAAGATTGTAAATCGGGTTCTACTCTAGCAATGTTATTCTAACATTGATTTCTCAATGTTAAACTAACATTGACAGAATACCTGCACTTTCAATGTTAAACTAACATCGACCGAATACCTGCACTTTCACGATGTATTTCCAGATAAACTCAATCATATTCTTCTCAGTGATCGATGACATAGCCTCTACTTCGACCCACTTGGTATAGTACTCAACTGCCACCACCAAATATCTCTTCTGACCTTTAGCCGGGGGAAAAGGTCCTACGATATCGATTACCCATTGATCAAATGGACATACCACGTCGATGGGTTGTAGCGGTTGTGTAGGTCTATAGATGAGATGAGCGTGGTACTGACAGCTGTCACATCGCCTCGAAAAGGCTGTTGCATCTTTTAATAGAGTTGGCCAATAATAACGCTGGCGTAAAATTTGTTGAGACAAAGCTCTCCCCCAGAATGATTTCCACAGCACCCTGCATGAATTTCCTCCATTACGTATTCGGCATGGGTTGGATTCAAGTATCTCAGAAGTGGTCCTTCTAAAGATCGTTTGTATAGCTCTCCATTGTGGATAGTAAACCTATAGGCCTTATATCGTATTTTGCACTGTGCATTCGGATCTGTTGGGAGGATACCCTCCCGAAGATAAGTCATAATTTCGTCCTTCCAAGATGGGTCTTCCTGTATTGCCATTATAAATTCCACTCGTGCCTTCGTAGCATTATATTTTGATATCCTGATTGAGGGTTTGTTGGCGGCCATAAGTGTTACTCTCTTCTTTACCAGGATCTTCGACGAGCTCGTGAATTTAGAGAACGCATCGGCTTTCGTATTGTCGTCCCTCGGGATCTGAGTAATATCAAAGAATTTGAAACTCCTTGCCAATTCATTTACCTTTGCGGCATATAATTTTATCGTCTCCTCTCTCGTCTCGTATTTCCTGAAAAATGATTTTCCACCAAGAGCGAGTCGGTAAATATGTCCAAATGTTCAATGTTGAGCCCGAGAGTCATTTTGATACCGGCAATAACTGCTTCGTACTCGGCTTCGTTGTTTGTCACCATGTAGTTTAGGCTGATAGCGAATTCAAACTCCCTTCGCTCTGGGGACAGAAAATGGATCCCAACCCCTCCTCCATGTGTGGTTGCGGAACCATCTGTATGCAGTATCCATGTTGTGGTTGCTCTATTAAATCTGGCTTGATCTGATATAGTAAAGATACAATTCGCGGTATCAGCCACACTGTTTCCCAATGTCTCAGCCATGAAATCCGCTAAGGCTTGTGCTTTAATCGCAGTTTGCGGCTTGAACTCCAATCCGAATTCACTGAGCTCAATTGCCCAATTAACCAACCTGCCGGAAGTTTCAGGCCTCGTCAGCACTTGTTTCAAAGGCTTATCTGTCACTACTGTGATTGGGTGAGATTGAAAGTATGGTATCAAATTTTGTGATGTGGCCACGATTGCCAGTGCGAACAATTCTATCTCTAAATAGTTCATTTGTGCCCCCTACAGAACTCTGCTCACATAGCGCTTTGCAGTTAAGGATATGGGTGCCTCAACTTATTTTCTTGGGATTGAAGTGCTTCGATGTTGTGAAGGTCTGTTTTTATCTCAATATAAATATATTACGGATGTTTTGGCCCGGCATAAAATGGATGGTGTGAAGGCCTTAGCTACCC
Organism: Linaria vulgaris; assembly: GCA_948329865.1. NCBI lineage: Eukaryota > Viridiplantae > Streptophyta > Magnoliopsida > Lamiales > Plantaginaceae > Linaria > Linaria vulgaris. The sequence goes on along the minus strand of OX415254.1, from coordinate 87,622,823 downwards.
CTATGACATCAAATCGGTCAGCCTCTCCCTCGGATTCTACCATAGATCCGACTCCTTATCGTCAAGTTATTGGCACGCTACACTACCTAGCATTCACACGTTCGGATATCGGCTTCGCATTCAGCCGACTTGCACAACGTATGGCCAATCCTATGGAAACGGATTGGGCAACCCTTAAGCGGATATTACGTTATCTTAAGTGTACCATATCTCATAGCCTTCTTCGTCGTCGCTCTTCATCGCAAACCATCTCGGCCTATTCTGATGCCGATTGGACTGGTGACTCTATGAGTGAAACCTCCACGTCGGCCTATGTTGTTTTTCTTGGCACTAATCCTATTTCTTGGACTTCTAGAAAGCAACGTGCGGTCTCCTGTTCTTTGACCGAGGCTGGATACCGGGCTCTAGCAAATGCATCTGCTGAAACTCGTTGGATACAACATCTATTCGGTGAACTTGGTCTTTCTCTTGCACCTACGCCCCACATTCGGTGCGACAACATGGGCGCCCTTCGCCTTTCACTTCACCCCGTCCAGCATTCACGAATGAAGCATATCTCGATTAATTTGCACTTTGTACAAGACCTCGTTAACAAAGTCTTTCTCAAAGTCTCTTATATTAATAGTCTTGATCAACTAGCGGATATTCTCACCAAGCCTCTTCTGCGCACTCGTTTCCATCTCATGCGTTCCAAACTTTTCGTTGATGATGGAACGTCAATTTTGCAGGGGCGTAGTAGACATAAATAGATTATATCATTGTATATCTTTTGTTTATATCCTTTCCTAGTTGTAGTGATTTAGTACCTAATGTAGACATTATAATTGTGTATTAATACATTGTTGATTAATGAAATTATCATCACTTCTAAACTATACTCTTATAAACCCCACCTCCCCCTACCATCACCGCCAACACCAACACCCACCCTTCCACTCCACAGCACCCCCACCACCCACTTCTCTACCATCGAATCATTTCCTCCGCCCACAAACCCCGCTGTAATCCTCGTCGCTCGCCAAAGTCGGCCAACAACGCTTACTCATGCGACTTCATCACGGGCAACTCAAACTCCTCTTTCTTGAATTATTCTAGTTAATTTTACGAGGAGAAGAATATGGCGGTTTGGTGGGAGTGGTTAGTTGGTTGCCGAGGGTGTACTTTATCAACCATGTTGAGTAAAAGTCGATCGGTGATGTTCTTGGGTTGGGGCTTGGGGGAGGGGTGACTGGGAGAAGAATATGGTTGGGTCTCATTTTCTTTAATTATAAATTAATAATTTAAAGTCTTAGTTAACTATTAATATCTAATTTAATTTTAGGATGTAAGTATAATTAAATTTATATAGGTAGTTATTTAATTCTTAAGTACAACAACACCAATAACTATATTTTTTACAATTTAATTGACTTGTTGTGAATATAACTATATTTAAAATATAATAAACTTTTTAAGATTAATTGACTTTTTAATGAATTCAATTGTAAACATCTAAGAAATACTTAACGTATTTCTGGGGATACAGATCTAATTTGTTAAGAACACTTTATTTATTTATAAAGATATAAATATAAATATAAAATTTTAAAAATAATGAATTTATTTTAAAGATATATTATATAAATATGTTGGCTTGTAAAAAAGAAAAAATACATGTCATCATACATGAAGCAATTAATTGGTCAAAACCCCCCAATTTGGGAGTCAAGAGGTGATGTGTGTGAATTAGAGGCGGTAATTGAGTAGCTCCGCTGCGGGGTACTAAGTTTGATGGTCGGTGCTAACTTGTGGTATCAATTTCAAGGGTGTCAAGTTATGAAATTTAAAGGTGCTAACTTGTGGTATCAATTTCAAGGGTGTCAAGTTATGAAATTTAAAGGAAGTCAAATTAGGTACCGAAGTTGATTTTTTCACACATTATTAAGACATAGAATTCACTAAATTATATAGTTTGTCACAATATGAACTCTACTGTTTGACTAAACCGGTTGCATATATATAGGCTGCTTGTTTGTATCGAAGAGTCCCCAATGCCCCTCATATTCTGGACCCTCTCTATTTTCATCAATCAAATCAAATATGTAAGTCTCAATAGGCCTTTCGGGCCTCCTTGGTGTCCCTCCCTTTACGTGTTGGATCAAACCATTGTTATACGTCTTGGCAAGATCGATACTTGCGGAGTCTACACCTGCCGAAGGCCAACCTGTTCCTGAAACGACTATCTCCACGAACCCTGCCCCAGCCTTCTCCAATGCAGCATAAATGGCATGCACCATATCATGAAACAAATTCTGGTACTAAAATGGCCAATCTATCACTACAGCTCCCGGTGACGTAAAAGTCGCGTATGCCAAGCTTATATCTCTAGGGTTACTAGTACAATCGAAATAAGGGTACACATTGGAAAGAAACGGACTATTGATTCGCACAAGAAGTTGAACGGTCGGGTTGATAAATCCTATGATATCACCCCTGAATGCCCCCGCTGAAGGAGGACTTGATTGTCCAAGAACAGAGGCTCATGACAGTAGAGACTTTGATTTTCATCACAATTCCGCCTGCTACTATAGCATTGTGGATATTTTCAATGGCAGAGCCTACAAACGATGCGAATCTAGCATTAGCGCCATCGAACAAATCGACTTCATCCCCTACTGCTATGTACTTGAAATTTACGTCACCATAGGTGAGCACGTTGTTTCTCACCCATGTAGAGGCCAACGAGGCCTTCTGAGCAATCTCAGGGATTTCCTTGTTGGGAACACCTACCATGACCGAAATGTCGCTGCCCCTTAGGGCGTTGAGGATCTCCTTGTTCGGATTAAAGATTCGAATATTGTGAATGTTGTATTGACGACATAGTGCAACCACTTCTACCAATGAAGGTGAAATGTTGTTTGTAGTTTCATAACAAGCTCCTATTTGAGCATCTACATTGCATTAATTTGCACCATAGATAGAAAAAAGGTTAGTACTAATTAACTACTCAATTGGTTTTCCAGAAACATGTATTATATTACTATGTATAATGATAATGTAAATTGGTATTAGCGAAGAAGAAACAGAGAAACAAGACCTGATGTTTCAAAGTAAGTCATGGATAATATTGTAATTAGTTGCATTGTCAGAGGAAATTTTTGAAAGCGATATGAACTAACCATAGTAATTCACTTCAAGAAAAAGTTGCTTATGAAATAGTGATGCTTATATGGCAAAACATGGGTTTCTGAATGGCTAATTTATAGTGCAAAATATGTGCCTTGTAATCTGATTACACTGTTTCATACTTGTGACGTGCACGACTTTAATTCACTACACCAAATGAGTAGGTATAAGCATTTGATTCTAACTCGAAGTTTCTTATTCTATGGTAAATAAGTAGGTATCAGATTTTTGAACTTTAAATTCAAACATATCTTCGTACACTTTTGCTCTCATTTCCTCTCACCTAATCTAGAGTGCCAAACACCAAATTCATCTGGGAAAAAATCTTTGTGCAGAGTTTTCGAAACTATAAGGGTGTTTTATGCAGTTTTAAAACTACAAGAGATTTCATGCAAAATTTCAAAATTCCACAGGGGTGTTTTATGCATTTTCCCCATCTATAAAAACTTTAACTTTCTAATCTTCTCTAATTTAACTTGTCATTATAGATTGATCTTTTATTTGCCTTTTTAATTTGTGTCTGAATTAAATCCTCATAACATGCTTCGAAATTCTCCTAATGAACCCATGCAATTCTTTCTCGTGGGAGAGAATTTTAAGTTTGAGTTTTAGATTAGGTAGAAGATGGTTGTGAGGGACAAAGAGAGATATTCAATTTAAAACTGAAGTTCTTATTATATATGCCAAAAATTAACAAAAATTAGAGTTAAAATTAGATATTTACTTCCTCTCTTATATCCAGTTCTAGTTAACACAGCCTATACTTTAACATAAAAGTCATGAAAATTACAAGAATAAAGATAACATGATACAGATTATGATATTGATTATAGGACATAGGCTTACACTATAAATAGTCATGCAGAAACCAAACTGTTTCATGATATAAACATAAACTAATCTTACAATCAAATTATGTTCTTGAAGTTAATTACCATGTTTAGTTCATATCTCTTTCATCATTGTCTTACAGCAATGCTGCTAATGACAATATTATCAATGGTTTGCTTACAACCATCAGGTTTTGTTCTGTTTTCTCTTCACTTTTATTAATTACAACATCAATATACATGTTACATTTGATAACAACCAATTAAGGGAGTAATAATCTCTCTCTTTTTGAAACCTTTTGTGATGAAGTAACTAATCTGATGCAGATGCTCAGATAGGAGTTTGTTATGGAACTCTTCGCAATGACTTGCCATCTTCAGTCGAAGTGGTTGCACTATATCATCAACTCAACATTCGGAGTAAACGAATCTTTAATCTGAAGGGGAATATCCTCGACGCCCTCAGGGGCAGCGACATTTCCGTCATAGTAGGAGTTCCAAACGAGGAAGTACCTGGAATTGCTCTGAACCCCTCATTGGCCTATTCGTGGGTAAGGAATATGTTGTAAAATGGACCCTTCGTATAGAGCGTAAAACACGACAATAATCGAAAGACGGAAAAATAAACGACTCACAGATTTTACGTGGAAACCCCCAAATTACTTTAGGTGAAAAACCACGGGCAAGGTAGAAGAACTTCACTATGAGTGTAAAATAGGAATTACAACACTTTTACCGTAGTAAAGTCGCACACAACTCTTTATTTTTACCTCACACTAACAACACTCTTAACCACTCTTTATATATTAATTATTATTTAATTATATAAGAGAAAGAAAGATATATTTTAGGATGCTTTTCATGTCTGAATATTGGCTGCTATTTATAGTGCAAAGCTGAGCTCCAAAACCGCGTAGAAATCAATTCATTTGGTTGGCAAATGAATTTTATATTCTAATGCACCGCCCCAACTCTTGGCATATGGCCAGCCAACAACCAAATGAATAAAAAATCTTGCACCATGATTTTTATAATCACCACCCTAACAATCTCCCACTTGAAGATTTGATTAGGGACTAATCAGATATTCACACCATTCTTTCTACCTCGCCCTTCATGTTACTTACGTTTTCACCAGACCACACGAGAACCGACACTGAACAAACTTGTCAGCATTAACACTCTTCGTCATGAAATCAACTATGTTATCTTTAGTGTGAATCTTCTGCACATCCACAGTACCCTCCTCGACTTTCTCATGAACAAAGTGATACTGCACCCGAATATGCTTTGTCTTGGAATGAAACGCTGGATTCCTTGCAAGATGCAACGCACTCTGACTGTCACAGAATAGATACTCTCTAGTTTGTGTCCGAGTTCCTCGAGAACCATTTTCAGCCAAATCACCTATTTACTGGCCTGCGTAGCTGCCACGTATTCAGCCTCCGTTGTTGATGTCGCAACAATTGACTGTAACTTCGAAACCCAACTCACTGCACCTCCAACAAGAGTAAACACATATCCTGTCGTGGACTTGCTTTTGTCAAGATCACCTGCATAGTCAGAATCAACATAGCCTCTGACTGTAAAACCCGATCCTCCATAACATAATGCAACATTTGAGGTTCCTTGAATGTATCTCAGAACTCTCTTTACAGTACTCCAATGCTCTTTTCCCGGATCCGCCATGTATCGACTAACCACTCCCACTGTATGTGCAATGTCTGGTCTAGTACAGATCATAGCAAACATTAAGCTTCCCACTGCTGATGCATACAGTACTCGAGACATCTCCCTCCTCTCTTCTTCACTGCTAGGACACATATTTAAGGATAACTTGAAATTAACAGGAAGAGGGGTAGAGTTTGGCTTATAATTCTGCATACTGAACAGCCGCAAAATCTTCAACAGATAGTTCCTCTGAGAAAGCCAAATCTTCCTACAATTTCTGTCTCGGTGGATTTGCATCCCTAGAATCTTGTTCGCTGGTCCTAAGTCCTTCATTTCAAATTCCCTAGCCAGTTCAGCCTTCAGTTCTTCAATACGAGCTTTGTTGGGGCCTGAAACCAACATGTCGTCAACATACAACAGCAAAATAACAAAGTCATCACTAGATCTCTTGAAATATGCACAAGGATCTGCACTTAGTCTATTGTATCCAAGGCTCATTATGAATGAATCAAATCTTTTGTACCAACACCTCGGCACCTGTTTGAGACCTTACAAAGATTTAGTCAACCTGCAAACTAAGTTCTTTTTCCTTCTTCAATAAATTTTTCCGGTTGGAGCATATAAATCTCTTCTTCAAGATCACCATGAAGAAAAGTTGTCTTTACACCTAACTGTTCAAGATGTAACTCAAATGTAGCACACATCGTCAGAACCACCCGCACAGTTGTCATTCGGACCACCGGAGAAAATATTTCGTTGAAATCCATCCCCTCCTTCTGAGCATATCCTTTCACCACCAATCGTGCACGATACCTCTCCACTTGGTCATCACTGTTATGTTTGATTTTGTACACCCATTTGTTGCCAATGGGTTTCCTCCCTTGTGGTAGAGACACAAGTTCCCACGTCATATTCTTCTGGAGTGCTTCGATTTCCTTCTGCATTGCTGCCATCCACTGAGCTGCATCTGAACTATTCATAGCTTCCCGGAGAGTTGATGGCTCCCCGTCCTCAGTTAAAAGACAGTATGCAACATTTTTCTCCATTGAAAAGTCTGTGTGCCAGCATGGTGGTCTCTTAACACGCGTCGATCGACGTATTGTCGAGACTCCTGACTCCGTTGTCTCCTCAGGTTCTTGCTCTGGTTCAGCAGGACCCTCCTGCTCGGCATCCTTCTCGACTACTACTGTCATAGTTTCTGGATCTTCCCCTGTGCTGCTATTATTTCCTTTCTTATCTTTCGTAAAGATAACAGCCCTGCTTACAACAATCTTGTGGGAAGTGGGGTCACACAAGCGATACCCCTTCACTCCTTTCGCATACCCTAAGAACAAACACTTCATGGATTTTGGGTCCAACTTTGTTTTCTCTTGAGTATTAAACATAACATAAGTGGGACTCCCAAATACATGGAGATTAGAATAATCAACTAGTTTACTTGTCCACACCTCCATCGGTGTTTTTAGCCCCAGTGTTATTGACGGAGATCGGTTCACCACATAACAGGCGGTATTGACTGATTCTGCCCAGAACGACTTTTCTAAGCATGCAGCCTGCATCATGGCTCTTGTTTTATCCAACAAGGTTATGTTCATTCGCTCTGCCACCCCATTCTGATGCGGAGTGTATGCCATAGTAAAATGCCTCTTAATCCTAGCATCTTTACAGAAGTCTTCAAACTCCTTGCCAGTAATTCCCCTCCATTGTCAGATCTCAGACACTTGATCTTTTTCCCAGATTCAAGTTCCACCAGCACTTTGTACGTCTTGAACATCGAGAACACCTCTGCCTTACTCTTGATCATGTACACCCAACATCTCCTAGAATAATCATCTATAAAAGACACAAAATAATTTGCACCTCTCAGGGATAGTACTGGTGCTTGCCACACGTCAAAGTGAATCAAATCTAGAATGACTTTACTTATAGAATCTGAACTACGAAACTTTATACGATGTTGCTTGCCAACAACACAATGCTCACAAAAAGCTAAAGATACCTTTGTGAGGCTCGAAAGTAGTTTCTTCTCTGCAAGCACCTTCATGCCTTGTTCCGACATATGCCCGAGCCGCTGATGCCAAATCATTGATGATTTCTCAATCGACTCAGATGAAGCCACTGACGCTTCTCCCACTTGCAGAGCCCTCCCCTGTACCATGTATAAGTTTCCGGCAATCTTGTCTGCCTTCATCAGTACAAGTGCACCCATTTTAACTTTCATGATCTTGTTTCGCGACCCAATCTCACAACCAAGATCATCGAGTTGTCGATAAGACAACAAATTCTTGCATAATCCCTCCACGTGTTGGACATCTCGAATGGTTCGAACAATCCCGTAATGCATCTACATCCTGATCGTACCGATGGCAACAACTTTCAAAGGTTCATTTTTACAGCTATACACAGATCCTCCAGCGATCGGTGTATACTCATGAAACCACTCCCTCCGGGGAGTCATATGAAAATTGGCTTCTAAATCAATAAGCCATACATCATCGAAGCCACGCATACCTCGAATAGCTGTTGCTGCTTCACATCATAGTACATCACCATCATCTGAAGTGCTAGCAACGTTCCCCTGAGGATCATAACTCTTCTTCTTCGAATCCTTAAGATTCTAACAGTCATTCTTCAAGTGACCTTTCTTGCCACAGTGCCAACAACTGCCCTTGGTCCTTAACTTGGATCTCCCCTATTTCTTACTCCCACTTGCACCGCTCTTCGTCGTTCTCACTCTTGTCACCGACAAGGCACCTGCTTGTTGCGAACCTGCCTCTCTGTCTTCTATGTTCTTGCGTCGACTCTCTTCTTCCAGAATAGCGGCTGCAACCTCGTCGAAGACCAAATAATCCGTGAGGAAATTATTTGTTAAGTTGATGACAAGTTGGTCATACGAATCGGGGAGACTTTGCAGCAGAATTTCAGCACGTTCAACCATTTCTATTTTATGACTCAACGACGTCAATTGAGAAAATAGAGTATTTAAAACATTGAGGTGCTCAGTTACCGGGGTAGATTCCGCCATGCTCAGTGTGTACAATTTCCGTTTAAGGAAAATTTTATTGTGTAGGGACTTCGCCTCATACAGCTTGTTGAGATGGTCCCATATCTCCTTAGCTGTCCTCTTCTCCTCAACGCTTGACAACATGCCATCACCTAACGCCAGGTAAATATTTGCGATAGCGTTGCCGTCCATCTCGTTCCACTTCGTATCATCTGTGATTTCCACCGGCCTGTCGCCGATCGCCGCGAGACACCCATCTTTTTGCAAGATGGCTTTGATCTTCAGCTTCCACAACGAGAAATTACTCCCGTTGAATTTTTTGATCTCGAATTTCGCCGTCATTGCTTCTATCACGTACCACCATCACTGAAAAATAATTTTAGTACGATACCCACAGATATCACCGAGGCTCTGATACCACTTTTTGTAAAATAGACCCTTCGTATAGAACGTAAAACACGGCAATAATTGAAAGACGGAAAAATAAACGACTCACACATTTTACGCGGAAAACCGAAATTACTTTAGGGTGAAAAACTACGGGCATGGTAGAAGAACTTCACTATGAGTGTAAAATAGGAATTACAATACTCCGACTTTACCGTAGTAAAGTCGCACACAGCTCTCTATTTTTACCTCACACTAAGAACACTCTTAACCACTCTTTATATATTAATTATTGTTTAAATATATAAGAGAAATAAAGATGTATTTTGGGATGCTTTTCATGGCTGAATATTGGCTGCTATTTATAGTGCAAAGCTGAGCTCCAAAACCGCGTAGAAATTCATTTGATTGGCAAATGAATTTTATATTCTAATGCACCGCCCAAACTCTTGGCATAAGGCCAGCCAACAACCAAATGAATAAAAAATCTTGCACCATGATTTTTACAATCACCGCCCCAACAGAATAATGTGCTCGACTATGGTACCGTAAATTTTAAGTACATTGCAGTAGGAAATGAGATCAGCCCATTTGATGGCGCTAGTGCTGGAATCGCTCCGTTTGTAGGCCCTGCCATTGAGAATATCCACAATGCCATTGTTGCGACAGGACTTGGAAACAGAATCAAAGTCTCCACAGTTTTGAGCACCGCCGTTCTTGGCCAGTCATACCCTCCCTCAACGGGCGTATTCAGGGGTGATATTAACGAATTTATCAACCCCATTACCCAACTTCTCGTGCGAATCAATAGTCCATTCCTCGCCAATGTGTACCCTTACTTTGCTTATACTAATGACCCTATAGACATAAGCTTGGCATATGCGACCTTCATGTCTCCTGGAACTGTCGTGCGGGATGGACCTTATGATTGTGGATGCAACTTATGCTGCATTGGAGAAGGCCGGGGCGGGTAACGTGGAGGTAGTCGTGTCGGAAACTGGTTGGCCTTCAGGAGGCGGAGCATCCACGAGCATCGACATTGCTAGGGCATATAACAATGGTTTGATTCGCCACGTGGGGCGAGGAACGCCGAGGAAGCCCAGAAGGCCTATTGAAACTTACATATTTGATCTCATTGATGAGAATGAAAAGAGCCCTGAATATGAGAAGCATTGGGGATTCTTTTATTCAAACAAACAGCCTAAATATTCAATGAGTTATGTCAAAAATTAGAATTAAGTTACTTTTATGTCTGATTAATTAATGTAATTGAATATATTTCCTGTATTGTAAATAATACTCTGTATTGAAGAGAATAAAAATCTCAAATCTTAATGAAAATGTCCTTTTGTGGCGCGTAATTTATCATGTGATGTTGTCTAGTACTGAACAATAACAATAAACAGTCATCTTAAGTTCCAACCCGAGATCAAAATGCGCACGTGTGCCGCATGAGTTTGTCATATGTTGCCCGAATATATTTTATATACTATAGTTATACACGAGAATTTAAAGGAATTATTCAATAACAAATTCACCATTAAATTCAAAAAAACATTGGGAATAAGAAAAGTTAATGATGCTAGACTTCATTCTCGTTTAAGAGACATATGTAAAGTTTTAAGGGGGAAAAAAAGGTGGCTTTGAAGTTATACTATCTCCCATGAAGTATAGAGTATTTGTAACCACCTAGATTTAATTCAATATCCAGATTTTTAAGTAGTAGCAGATGGGTAAATTTGATTGATAGTCCACCTTTTATATTAAGTATAGTAACAAAAATGCTCAATATTCGTTCTATGTGGAATTGTGCGAGGGTTTTATCGCCTTTTTAATCGACTCTATTTAATACTTTCGAATACTTTGAGATTATATTCTGCGTCGAGAATTTGTTCATGTGGGTCATGATGAGTATTGCATAAATATTGCAGACCAGCTGATCTAATGGCCCTAATTATTTGAATTTGCAAACGAACTTACGATGCACATTGTCTACTCGTCGTTTTTTGCACAAAAAATCCCAGCGCATTTTTTTAAAAACAAGCAACGTATTTTTAATACATGTACTAAGTTCCATTTCATTTCTAAAACCTTGACGAAGTACAATAGTGGTTAAAAAGAAGAAGAAAAATATGAAAGTTTATAATATTTGCATTTTCATTAAATACAAAATTAATTTGATTAATAGACGAAATAATATAAATTATTATTTTGACAATGAATGAAATTAATGTTGGAGCCTATAACAGGTCAAAATGCTTTACCAAAAAGTCAAAATAAATCATCTGACTATTTCTCCTCTTCTTCTTCTTCTTCTTCAATAGTTCATATTCATCTTCAACACACACACACACACACACACACACACCTGTTAAATTAAATTAAAATCTGATTGGAATTAATTCTAGCATTATTAAAACGATGTCGTTGGCAATTGCTCAGCTCTCGTGCTTCTCTTCCATAATTAACAGCCGCCGATTGAAGCTCCCCACCAGATCATACAATTTTCGCACCCTAAAGGTACAATTTTTATTTATTTTTACTTTAATTCAAATAAATTAGCCAGTTTTGTATCATTTTTAGGTTTTAATTCTGCAATCAGGGATCTATGTTTTCTTTTTTTTTTTTGCTTAATTTGTTTTAATTGAATCGGATCAAGGTTCAATTTTTAGCTTCTCTTTTTTTCCGGAATGTGGGGTTTTAAGAATATGTCGAACTATTTAATTTTTTGGATGGCTAGTTCGTAGAGCTATGATGCACCGACACTTCAAAAAACACGTATTTGTGTCCTGTCTGACACGCTAAGTAGTGGGAATTTGTTTTAGGAATCCGTATCGCCAGTGTCAGCATCCGTGTACATTTACTAGCTCGGATTTTGTATCTGTGGATTGTAAATGCATTATATTAGAATCTTGATGATTAAGTAGTATCAATGGCTTACATCGCGACTAGAAATTACTTCTATCGTTGAATTGTTTTTGCTCATTTTGGGGTTCGTAAAACAAAAAGGTTAGCGATTTCTGCGACTAAGGTGTTGAGAGTCGACGTGGAACGTATTATGTTTTCAGAAATTTGACTGAGCTTGCTCGAATTGCACTGATGAGACGATTATGAGATATTGACCTTGATGTGTTCATTAGGAATCTTGTTTGTGCTGTTACCTAAATTAGTATGGCGTTACAAAGTAGAGAATGAAATAATTCATTGAGACCCGGTGGTTTTGAAATTTTCCCCTACTTCGTTCTGCTTACTTCTCAATTGATCTGATAATATAAGATGTTAATCACATACCAAAGGGGCCACTTTGATGCGAATTGAGAAGCACTGCAGCGACCGAGATCAGCATAAGTCCAAATATTATGCTATAGAAGTCTGGAAATTCCACGTTAAATGTGATGAGATCTTGTGCAGTTGCTACGCGTCCATTAAATGTGTTGCAGTGGAGACACTATTTGCATCAGCTGATAGATTTTGAACATTTTTTGGCAATATTAGTTGCATCGTCAATGCTCTTCTATTTACAAGATAAATTCCCCTTTTGGTTTCGAATGCATACAAAACAAGTAGCACAATTTGATGACTGCATTAGATCGATGTTTGGCATCGGTTTCCTTCTTAAAACAGAGAATTTAGTTAGCTACCATGTTGATATGATTATGATCACGTAAAACTATGTCAACTCTAGATGTTTTCATTTTCAGGTTTTAAATGTTACGAGCAGTGATGGTCGCGGTACAGAAGTACCGCCCAAGGAAAATAAGACCACCGTAAGTTACAAAGAAGATGCATCAACGTCAAGTAATGGAGACTTTGTAAAACCACAACCTGGTACAGAAGGGTTTGTTGTTGCTGGAGAAACAAATGGGCAGGTACAGGAGCAAGCTGTCAGTCAACCTAAAACGACTGCAAAGATTCACGACTTCTGTTTTGGTATCCCATTCGGTGCGTATCTATTAACCTAGAGTTTCCTTTATCTGAAAGAAGGAACGGTGGTTTCTGCCTTTGCGTTTAGTCCTGCCATTTTGTAGATTTTCTGCACTAAACAGTTCTACTGTGGGATATCTCCGTTCATAAATGGCTTATTACGTTAATTGTTTGTGAACTAAACAGTTAGTGTTCTGCAATTAACATTTATGTAGTACTGAATTTGCCATAATTGATCCCTTATGTATCTGTTTCTGCTATTCCCCTTCAATTTAGAGGGCATTATTCCTATATAGATTTGCTTGGCAACCTGAAATAAGTGTGATTAATAATCCAATTGCTTTGTTTGGTCACAAGCATGAAAAATGTAGAAAGACTAGAGGCTCATTTGAACTGCATCTCATCGCGTTTTCTGGACTCGTGTATGCTCCTTTTTTTTCTGGAAAATATTGATTTGAACCATCTTCTTCGGTTAAAACGACACACATTCGATCAAAGTGAAAGCTTCTATTGCTTTTAATTTTCTTTCAGCTTACAAAATTTCCTTACAAACATTCAAATGAAGATTAAGTGAAATTATTTGGATTTAAATTGAAGGTTTTTTCAATGTTCTTACCAATTATATTGTTTGTAACGACAGGCGGGCTTGTACTAAGTGGGGGTGTTCTTGGCTTTATTTTCTCAAGGAACTTGCTTAGTTTAAGTACTGGTGTGCTCTTTGGAGGTGCACTACTGGCCCTTAGCACGATTAGTTTGAAGGTATGGAGGCAAGGAAAATCCAGCTTACCGTACATACTTGGTCAAGCAGGTAAAATGAATCCCTTCATAGACATCCTGTGAAGTTTAAAATTATATTACGTAGTTTTTCTCAAATCCAATGAGAAGTTCTTATAACCAGACTAATTTCCAAGTGCTGCTGATGTTTAGTTTAAATGTCTTAATGTACACTTTTCTGACATAGTTAATTTTATCTCTTTCCGATGTGCAGTGCTCGCTTTAGCCCTCCTCTCAAAGAATTTTCAGGCATATTCTTTGGTAATAGCCATCATGCTACCGAATATTTTGTTCTCACCTGCGTGTTATAAATTCCCTTTATTAACCGTGTTATGTTGACGCTGCTGCAGACGAAAAAGATCTTCCCGGCAGGCTTTAATGTTGTCATCAGGTACTGAATTCTTGGACCAATACAGTTGAACTTGAACACATATCGAAATGAATATTAATCCATCAGCTAATGTTTCGCTACTTTAATATATGTATCAGTGCTGCAATGTTGTGCTTTTATTCGTATGTGGTGATATCTGGAGGCAATCCTCCACCAAAGAAGTCGAAATCTTCAGTTGCAGTTGGATCTTCTTAGGCTTTCAGAAGGCAACGCTATCACGAGGTTGAGGTAAGTTATGCGTTTGTGAAACTACATCGGTCGCCCATGGAATTCTGACGTGACAAGCACTTGCCTATTCATATGTAATGACATCAAATGTAGAACTTGTTGGTGTACCACAAACAGGAATACACTGTTGGAAATCTATTGCAACTTGCCTGAATAAATATGTATTTATCGATTTGAGTGAATTTTTGTGGCCTACAAATGTTGTATTAACTAGCTTCGACCTGAATGCAATGTCAACTTTCTGAACTCTGAAACTTTGTTGCATATGATTAGATATATAAGGACAGGGCATATGTAAAGAATTTGCGATACGACACACGGTTGATCCATCGCATACTGTTATTAATCTTTTTTGAGATTAGCCGAGAACAAATGAGATCTTAAGCTGAAACTTTGAAAAGACTTGCATTACAATGAGATCATGGGATTGCACCTGTTGCTTGTCGTCAAGGTACTAATAGTTCATGAATCATATATTATTGTGTTTACATTTTATGTGGTTATGGTATGGACTTGTTTCTTTAGTCATAGTTATTTCACCTGTAAAATAAAACAAGAACATCTTTAAAAATAAATGATTGTTAATTAAGTAATATAACGGAATATTTTATTTGATAACACCCGATTACATTGTTTTGTTGGAGAAATGAGAAATTATGCTTAAATAGTAAAATTTGTTGTAAAGTGGACCCTTCGGATAGAGCATAAAACACAGCAATAATTGAAAGACCGAAAAAATAAACGACTCACAGATTTTACGTGAAAAACCCAAAATTACTTTAGGGTGAAAAATCACGGGCAAGGTAGAAGAACTTCACGATGAGTGTAAAATAGGAATAACCACTCTCCGACTTTTACCGTAGTAAAGTCGCACAAACTCTCTATTTTTACCTCACACTAACAACACTCTTAACCACTCTTTATATATTAATTCTTGTTTAATTATATAAGAGAAAGAAAGATGTAGAATGGGATGAGAATAAAATGTCGTATAGCAGGCTTCCAAACTAAAAAAGGTGTTATAATAATCAACCGCCCCAACTCTTGCTGCACCATGATTTATAATAATCAATCGCCCGAACTCTTGCTGCACTATGATTATTAAAATCAACCGCCCCAATAATCTCCCACTTGAAAATTTGATTAGGGACTAATCAGATCATCACACCATTCTTTCTACCCCGCCTTTCATGTTGCTTACATTTTCACCAGACCACACGAGGACCGACACTGAACAAACTTGTCAGCATTAACACTCTTCGTCATGAAATCAGCTATGTTATCTTTAGTGTGAATTTTCTGCACATCCACAGTACCCTCCTCGACTTTCTCACGAACAAAGTGATACTGCACCCGAATATGCTTTGTCTTGGAATGAAACGCTGAATTCTTTGCAATATGCAACGCACTCTGACTGTCACAGAATAGAGAAATACTCTCTAGTTTGTGCCCGAGTTCCTCCAGAACCATTTTCAACCAAATCGCCTCTTTATTGGCATGCGTAGCTGCCACATATTCAGCCTCCGTTGTTGATGTCGCAACAACTGACTGTAACTTCGAAACCCAACTCACTGCACCTCCAGCAAGAGTAAACACATATCCTGTCGTGGACTTGCATTTGTCAAGATCACCTGCATAGTCAGAATCAACATAACCCTTGACTGTAAAACCCGATCCTCCATAACATAATGCAACATCTGAGGTTCCCTGAATGTATCTCAGAACTCTCTTTATTGTACTCCAATGCTCTCTTCCCGGATTCGCCATGTATCAACTAACCACTCCCACTGCGTGTGCAATGTCTGGTCTAGTACATATCATAGCAAACATTAGACTTCCCACTGCTGATGCATATGGTACTTGAGACATCTCCTTCCGCTCTCCTTCACTGCTAGGACACATACTTGAGGATAACTTGAAATTAACAGGAAGAGGGGTAGAGACTGGCTTACAATTTTGCATACTGAACCGCCGCAAAATCTTCAACAGATAGTTACTCTGAGAAAGTCAAATCTTCCTGCTATTTCTGTCTCGGTGGATATGCATCCCTAGAATCTTGTTTGCTGGTCCTAAGTCCTTCATTTCAAATTTCCTAGCGAGTTCATCCTTCAATTCTTCAATACGAGCTTTGTTGGGGCCTGAAACCAACATGTCATCAACATACAACAGTAAAATAACAAAGTCATCACCAGATCTCTTGAAATATGCACAAGGATCTGCATTCAGCCTGTTGTATCCAAGGCTCATTATGAACGAATCAAATCTTTTGTACCAACACCTCGGCACCTGTTTGAGACCGTACAAAGATTTGGTCAACCTGCAAATCAAGTTCTTCTTTTCTTCTTCAATAAATCCTTCTGGTTGGAGCATGTAAATTTCTTCTTCAAGATCACCATGAAGAAAAGCCATCTTTACATCTAATTGTTCAAGATGTAAATCAAATGTAGCGCACATCGCCAGAACCACCCGCACAGTTGTCATTCGGACCACCGGGAAGAATATTTTGTTGAAATCAATCCCCTCCTTCTAAGCATATCCTTTCACCACCAATCGTGCACGATACCTCTCCACTTGGTCATCATTGTTACGTTTGATTTTGTACACCCATTTGTTGCCAATGGGTTTCCTCCCTTGTGGTAGAGACACAAGTTCCCACGTCTTATTCTTATGGAGTGCTTTTATTTCCTCCTGCATTGCTGCCATCCACTGAGCTGCATCTGAACTACTCATTGCTTCCCGGAGAGTTGATGGCTCCCCGTCCTCAGTTAAAAGACAGTACGCAACATTGTTCTCCATTGAAAAATCTGAGTGTCAGCCTGGTGGTCTCTTGATACGTGTCGATCGGCGTATCTCCGAGACTCCTGACTCCGTTGTCTTCTCAGGTTCATGCTCTGGTTCAATAGGGCCATCCTGCTCAGCATCCTTCTCGACTACTATTGTCGTAGTTTCTGGATCTTCCCCTGTACTGCTATCTTTTCCTTTCTTATCTTCCATGAAGATAACATCCCTGCTTCCAACTAACTTGTGGGCAGTGGGGTCCCACAACCGATACCCATTCACTCCTTTAGTGCATACCCTAAGAACAAACACTTCCTGGATTTTGGGTCCAGCTTTGTTTTCTCTTGAGTATTGAACATAACATAAGCGGGACTCCCAAATACATGAAGATTAGAATAATCAACTGGTTTACCTGTCCACATTGCTGTTAACGGAGACCGGTTCACCACATAACAGGAGGTATTGATTGCTTTTGCCCAAAACGACTTTTCTAAGCCTGCAGCCTGCATCATGGGTCTTGTTTTATCCAACAAGGTCCTGTTCATCCGCTCTGTCACCCCATTCTGCTGCAGAGTGTATGCCGTAGTAAACTGCCTCTTAATCCCAGCATCTTTACAGAAGTCGTCAAACTCCTTGCCAGTATATTCCCCTCCGTTGTTAGATCTAAGGCACTTGATCTTTTTCCCAGATTCAAGTTCCACCAGTGCTTTGTACGTCTTGAACATCGAGAACACCTCGGCCTTACTCTTGATCATGTACACCCAACATCTCTTGGAATAATCATCTATAAAAGACACAAAATACTTTGCACCTCCCATGGATAGTACTGGTGCTTGCCACACGTCAGAGTGAATCAATTCTAGAATGACTTTACTTCTAGAATCTGAACCTATACCATGTATAAGTTTCCGGAAATCTTGCCCGCCTTCATCAGTACATGCGCACCACTTTTAACTTTCATGATCTTGTATCGCGACCCAATCTGACAACCAAGATCATCGAGTTGTCCATAAGACAACAAATTCTTGTATAATCCCTCCACGTGTCGGACATCTCGAATGGTCCGAACAATCACATCATGCATCTCCAACTTGATCGTACCGACGGAAACAACTTTCAAAGGTTCATTTTTACAGCTATACACAGATCCTCCAGCGATCGGTGTATATTCATGAAACCACTCCCTTCGGGCAGTCATATGAAAACTGGCTGCTGAATCAATAAGCCATACATCATCGAAACCATGCATACCTCGAATAGTTATTGCTGCTTCACATCATAGTACATCACCATCATCTGAAGTGCTAGCAACATTCCCTTGAGGATCATACCTCTTCTTGTTCGAATCCTTAAGATAGCAACGGTCCTTCTTCAAGTGACCTTTCTTGCCACAGTGCCAACAACTGCCCTTGTTCCTTGACTTGGATCTCCCCTGTTTCTTACTCCCACTTGCACTGCACTCCGTCGTTCTCCCTCTTGTCACCGACAAGGCACCTGCTTGTTGCGAACCTGCGTCCTTGTCTTCTATGTTCTTGCGCCGACTCTCTTCTTCTAGAATAGCAGCTGCAACTTCGTCGAAGACTAAATAATCCATGAGGACATTATTTGTTAAGTTGATGAGAAGCTGGTCATACGAATCGGGTAGACTTTGCTGCAGAATTTCAGCACGTTCAACCACTTCTATTTTATGGCTCAACGACGTCAATTGAGAAAATATAGTATTTAAAACATTGAGGTGCTCAGTTACCAGGGTAGATTCTGCCATTGCATCTATCACGTACCACTGTCACTGAAAAATTATTTCAGCACGACAACCACAGATATTACTGAGACCCGGATATGAACCGAGGCTCTGATACCACTTGTTGTAAAGTGGACCCTTCGGATAGAGCGTAAAACACATCAATAATTGAAAGAAGGAAAAAAATAAATAGGAAAACCCCAAATTACTTTAGGGTGAAAAACCACGGGCAAGGTAGAAGAACTTCACTATGAGTGTAAAATAAGAATTACAACTCTCCGACTTTTACCGTAGTAAAGTCGCACAAACTCTCTATTTTTACCTCACACTAACAACACTATTAACCACTCTTTATATATTAATTCTTGTTTAATTATATAAGAGAAAGAAAGATGTAGAATGGGATGAGAATAAAATGTCATGGGAGGATAGCAGGCTTCCAAACTAAAAAGGGTGTTATAATAATCAACCGCCCCAACTCTTGCTGCACCATGATTTATAATAATCAACCGCCCCAACTCTTGTTGCACTATGATTATTAAAATCAACCGCCCCAAAACAATTCGGTATCATTGTTACAGGTGTAATTCTATTTAATATTATGAGTTAATAATTATTTATATAATTTTATTATTTGTTCGTTATTAGATTTTATGTACTAGATAATATCAAATATTTAGTGGGATAAGATTGTGGAGTAGTATGTTAGTGGAAAGTTTAGTTAATTTCATGTATTTATAGATGCGTTTATACGTATTGTGAGAAGTTAGAAGAAAATTCAAAGTAATAATTTCTTAGGAGTTTTTCTTTCTCAAATGAGAACATCTTTTTTAGGATCTATGATCCTTCATTGGTGTTTTCGTTGAGAGCGCTATATCACCTTAAAAAAATGGATGTGTTCATTTTCAACAAGCAAAAACGCATGGATGAGTATTTTGCCATAATGTCAGAAATTGCGGAGGCAACAAGGATTTACAACGAAGATATGTCTCACCGATTTGATCGCATTTCTTGCTTATTATCAGAATCTGAAAGAGATTTACGTGCACATTAACAAAATTCTCCACCTTCACCACCCATTGCCATCACCGCCACCCTGCAAACTTCTAACCGTTTCTATGAACAAAATCAAGTGTATAATAACATATATCAAAACATCAATCCATAACCCCACAAGTTTGTTTTCACCACTCCATCAGATGCACAATGACAAGACAAGATGCAATTGTACAACCCTTTTGCTCATATCTGAAGCGTGGGGCTTGCATTTTCATAAAAGAGACTACAATCAACACGACTTAATTGGAAAAATAAGAAAGAAAAAACAATATAGTTTCATTGATGGACGATTCTTTTTCTTCCAATGAAAATTGAAGAACCAACAATAGGGACAAGGCCATTTTCAAGGGGAATATTGTTACGGGTCTAATTCTATTTAATATTATGTGTTAATAACTATTTATATAATTTTATTAATTGTTAATTATTAGACTTTACGTATTAGTTAATATCTAATATTTAGTGTGATAAGCTTATGGAGTAGTGTGTTAGTGGGAAGTTTAGTTAATTTTATGTATTTATAGATGTGTTTGTACGTATTGTGAGAGTAAAAACAAAATTAAAAGTAATTTAGTTTAAATTTGTTTAATTTTTTAGGTGTTAACGGGTTTGTTATTTTAACCGGATTAACGAGATTATAAGGGTTAGAACGCCCTGCCCGAAAGTTCAGAAGCTTGCTTATGACCAAAATATCCCTCTTTTTATTCACTGATAACCGTATGTCTTGCTGGTGTTGAGTTGAAATAAAGATGATAATAATGGACACATGTCACTGTGCATGTCTCTAGTAAAGTACAGGTGTCGCGGTATGCGTGAGAAGATAAGATATACTTTATATTTGTCTACTAGGCGCTGACTGGGATGAATTCTATCCGGTCCGATGACTTTAGGGAGCTCAGATGGATTGGCTTCTTTAGGTTCTTCTCTCCGATGGGATATATCTATTGGGAAGACTTTATAAAGGTGGCTAGAGATTCATCTGATAGCATTATAGTCCCGATAGGGATCTATTCTTGCGTCGTCCTCTTCGTGATATGTACTCCTATAGGTAGATGAGTCTGGTAGGTCATGGATTTATACTTTATTCCTTGTGGTGTGGGCTCCAGAGGCTTCTTAACTTCAATAGGGCCATGTTCTTGCATTTTGCGTGATATGCTTTGATGGCTTTTTGGCCTCAATAGGGCTCTGTTTATCATTCGTGGTATATGTTTCGAAGGCTTATTGCCTTTGGTTTGTTCAATAAGGGGATATTCTCGCACTTTGGGGGACTCATGGTCCTCGTTGTGGTTCCTCTTGGCGCATTGATGGATATCGGAGTCTCGCGGATCCATCGGGGTTTACTCTTTTTCCGATGCCGCGTGGATATCTTATCTTTATGCATCGGGACTTTCCAAGGGACGCTTAAAGTGCCTCTTCGGTGCCACTTCTTACCACTTTGGGGTTGTGATACTCGGTGGGCCATCTCGATATACATTGTGGCATCGGGAGTATATGTGACTATGGTATCGTCCTTGGGTTAATCCCTATTTTTAGGGTTAACTTTTTGGCTAATCCCTATATTTATTTTTTAGGGTTAACACTACCCCCCCCCCCCCCAATTTTGATCGCCATTATAGAGGCGAGAGGAATTTTTATTCTTTTATTTTTGCCTTCGGTGAGGCGAGGGGCTTTTTCTTATTTTTCTTTTGTCATTTTTCTCGTATTTTTATTTTTTGGCGATTTAACGAGGGGTGTATATATATTTTATATATATCACAAACGTTGTAAGGAAATTACCTTTTTGTTCTCGGGAGCTTTGTCCTCGGGTGAGCAGCATAGGCGAGCATTCATGGCGGATTTTTAGTGGCGGTATAACGGTTTCATCATCCGAACGTTGGCGGCATAATGATTTGAACATCCGACCGTTGGTAACAGATGGATTCCAATGGCTAGCCGGTGTTGAACGTGTCCCGGACACGTGTTGATTTTGGGGGTTACGTGGAGGGTTATTACTCCCCACGATCTTTATGGTGTTGGCTATAAATATAGCCATCACGCTCCCTTCACCTCACTTCTCATTCTCAATCTTTTTAGGAAATATTTTTAGCAAGAAATATCTTTACTTTTCTCTCCGATTTCGCAAGTTCTTTTTGAATCTTTGCAAATATTTCTCGCATCTTTCTTCCTCTATAGAAATGGCTTCATCTGCTATTGATCTTACCACTGCCGCATCAGCCTCGGGGTCTGTGGCTTTCACTTCCGCTGCCAATTCAGCGGCGATCACGGGTGGTGTTACTGTGAGTGGTCCTGCTGCATCCACTCGTAAGAGAAAGGGGGAACTTCTGTCACGGTGGAGGAGGGTGATGTTGCTCCTCCGAAGAAGGCTAGGTCTTTAAAAGCAAAGAAGCCCGATAATCACAATCTCCAGAAAGTTGAGGAGACTGCGAGTACTGTTACTCGGAAATAGGTGTCGTCCCTTTTCAAGAGTTTGGGGGCGTATCAGAAGAATATGACCTCAAGATTCTGACGAAGGAGGAGAGGGTTATCAAACCTCGGACGGGCTACCTCACGGTATACTTTGCGCAGATGAGGTATGGGTGGCAGTCTTTTATGCCCTTTTTTCCTGCGAGGTTTTTAAGGCGTCCAATGTTTGCCCGAGTCAAGTGACTCCGAATAGCTTTGCTGCTCTTTGCATTTTCGTCTTCTGGTGCCACGTGAAGGGATTGAGTTGTAATGTGGCTCAGTTCTTTTCGATTTTTGATATTGTAATCCACCCCGGGGGCTCCCTTTTTACCACTTTCGCCATCGGGATTCCGCCAAGAATTCGACGAAGAAGAATTTGGAGAGGACACTCAACTCCCACAGTACTTGGAAGGACAAGTACTTCTTTGTGAAGCCCGTGGACAATGAATGGGATATGCCATTCGATTGGAGGGAGGCTAAGGCTCCAGTGTACCCTCTGGACTCGGAGATGGGTTTCTTCCCGATTATATTGGCCAAAGCTCTGATGGAGTCGGAGAACTTTGGTAATGTATGAGAGATCGCGGCTTCATTATGTGGTGTTCATTGATGCTGCTGTTCGGGAGCATTTATCCTTGTCTTTCGAGGAACTTACTTCCTTTGGTAAGTAATTCTATCTTAACCTCTTTTACTGCCTCGAGTAAATCTTCTTTCTTAAGGTCCTTAAGGATTTTCTTTCTTTTATTGCAGGGGAGATTCTAGCGAAGTATTATTCGCGCAAGGGTCCTTCGGACCTATCCATAACTGTGAGGCCATCGGGGCAGGATATTCCGGTCTCGAGTGGTCGAAAAAAGACTAGCGCTCAGGTGGCTTCTTCGGCTCGCTCATCTAGTGGAACTTCTGATGCTTTCGAGGAAGAAGATGAGGAGGTTAGTACTCCTGAAGACAAGGACATGCACCCTAAGTCACCTGAGGCGAATGCAGATGCTGAAGTGGGTGCGCCAGTGCAGCAATTTCAAAAAATTGCAGCCTTAGTGCGCCCCTATAATGTGCTTCTACGAAAAAGAAAAATAACTTATATATAAAAATAAAACAATTATTACCTAAACTAGTATGTTATAAACACATAAAATAAAAGTATATATAAAATTTTCACACAAAGAAATGAGTTATAATGAAAGAAAAGTACATAACTTCTCACAGTTATCAATTTTGTTTAGTATTTTCTAAATTATTATGGTGGGAAGACAAATGTATAAGCCTTAAATCACTTCAAAGTTTTTGTAATTATATAGTTTTTGAGTTAGTTTTGTCCTCCTCTTCTTCCTTCTTCAATATCACTCTTTTGTTTGTCTTCTACCAACTATGATTATTCATAAGATTTTAACATAAGAACTAAGAAATCTTAGTGCGAGAACTAAGAATTTGTAAAGCGTCTTAGTGTGAAGCACGGGCACTGAAGTCGCCAGGGCAAGACCAGTGCGCCTGCAACTTTCTAGACGTAGAGGACTAGGTGACTTAGCATGCACCTGGTGGAGGAGGAGGAGGATCATTCGCCCTTCATCATTGGGGAAGATGGCATGATCCATGGAGTAGTCCCTCTGTCCATTGTAGACCCCCGATCGGCCATGGTTCCGGTATCCAGTTCAATCTCTGCCACAGAGGCTCCTCCGAGGACTTCGGGAAGGAAGTTTGCTTCGGAGGGAGGTTTCCCTTCGGAAAGAAGTCCGACTACGGAGGGAACTTCTTCAGAGGTTGCGCCAGAGTACGTGACTATCTCTTCCGACGACCTTTCGTCTTCTCCTCGAAAGGAAATGGAAGACCTTTCCTTGGGGCCTTCGGTGGGACCAATTTCTAAGCCACTTACCCCCAATAAGTTTTTTGTGATCCTTTTCTCAAGTAATTTTTGATATCTTCATTATTTATTTATTTTTCTTAGGCTAAGGCAAGTTGTGATCCTTCTTTGTTTTTTTATAGGTAAAGAAGATAAAGGCAAGGCTCCGATGATCATAGAAGGGGAGTTTTTTTCTCTCAGGTAGTTATTTGGATCCCTTATCTGACTTATAATTATTAATCGTTTGTTCCGTAGTTTTCTGACTTACGAATTTTCTTGTAGGGGAGGATTTGTTGGCGCAGGTCCCCAAGTCTAACTCGGAAGTGTCGTTAAGTGATTTTGAGGATGTTAGGTTCTTGAGGCGCAGCCTGGAGACTCGTCACAGCTGGACATCAAGGTTTCGCTCCTGGATTCCCTTTTGGGGGCGGCGGGTCCTTCTGCCCTGGCTGGAGTCCATCGGGCCTTATTCACCGATTCCGCTACTATCGCCTCGATTCTAGTGACAGTTTCCCCAGGGGGTATCTTCTTTGGGATGCTTTTTCCAGGGGTTCCTCCCCGATTGGAGGATCTACCATTGATGCAGACTTTGGACAATGCCTTCGGAGAGGTCCTCCATTTCTTCGTCTCCTCCAACACCACTCCCTCTGATGGGTTCCACTTAATGCAGACATGCCTCAACTGGATGGGGCTCATGGTAAGTCCTTTTTTTTTTAATTTATCCTTCTTTATAATTTATCCTTGTATGGATTCCTCGCCTGATATTATTTATTATTATTATTAGGTTGGAAAGGCCAGGGAGGCTGCTACTGTGGCCGAGCAGGGTTATAACAAGGGTGGGGAGGAGATGAGAGTCGTCCGAGAGCAGGTGGGGTCTCTTACTTTCAAGAGGGGGGAAGACCAGATGGAGATGGAGTTCTCCGTACAAAGATATCTTCTTATGATTTCTGATGGCAGAAAGATCAGAAGGAGATAGCGAGGCAGGGTGAGTTGATGAAGCACTTGCAGGCCATGGTTGCGCAATTGGAAGAATCAAAGAAGGCTTCGAAGGCCAGAATAGTGCTCCTCGAAAAAGAGAAGGAGGATGCTCAAGAAAGGGAAAGGGTTCTCTAGGAGCAACTAGGCCAAGCCCTGGATCGGGCCGAATCGTCCGTGGGAAAACTAGCGGTGGCTATCTCCCCCGAGGAATTACAGGCTAAAGTGGAGGCGGTGGTGAAGTACGCCTAGACGGAAAATATTCGACAGTGCTCGGACCTCTCCGAGAGGTGGCACCACAGTGTTTTGACAGGGCATATGCTGTGGAGATATCTTGAGTGTGCCAAGTTGGTGATGGGGCTGCTACGGCCGAGTGTTGACTTTGTTAAGGCTTTTGATATCTGGAAGTTGAAGAACCGAGCCAGCCTCGAGGAAGCTTATGCTCTCTTCGAGAGGCATAATGGCTTGTCTCCTCGAGCCTCTCCCTTTACTTCTACTAGGTTGGGGAGTGAAGTCCGAGTGGGTGGTGCGAGTCCGAGACCTAGTGGCTCCAGAGGGGTGCTTTCACCTGATACTCAATTGCCTCAGATAACTGTGCCGACCAGTCTGCTGAGTCCGTGGACTCTTCCCTCCGAGGGGACTGCTTCTTCCACTCCTTCGGCCTTTCTTCGTTCGACTTCGAGAGTTTAGGATTTTTTTCTTTTTCTTGTTTCTAGTTTTATTTTTAGGTTTTGAAATTTCGAGCTTTAGTATTAATTTTTCACGTTGTAAGTATTTTCCAAGGACTCAGTTTATTAGGAATGAACATTTATTTTGTCCTTTCTCTATTTCTTCTTTTTCGCACTTATAGCCATAAAAGAAAATTTTAAGTATATATAGATACTGGGACCCTCTCATTTAATTCGAGTTAATCTGAAAATTCATTCTTGCCGGCTAAGTAAATAGTTTAGCAAGACGTACCCGTTTGCATGGCAAAGTTTGGATTTATTTTTCTGTAAATAGAGATATACACTGGCACGTATCATTGGCTATATTTATATATATATATATATATATTTGGAATTTAGCTAATATTTTGATACACTTTTCCAAAAAAATCTCTTCACACATTGTACTGAGCTTTTTACTCTTTTTCGCAAAGTCAGTCTTTCTATTTTCACTTTCGTTTCTCTCCTGGTTAGTTTTTGAACTAAGTGTGAAAAAATAGAAAGGAACTTACTTGGCAAGATGATGCCTCCATACTCGGGAACTTATGATATCAACGGCTTGTTGGAGCTTCCCGAGTCCCTGATCCTTGCAGGTCATCAAGAGGGGGTGGAGATATTCAATCTCTCTCATCAGCCCCTGCACAATAACTTCTTTTTTCGTAAGTTCTTCTTCTTTTTCTATTATGGTACTCCTTGATACTTTGGGCTTATAGTATGCTTGTACTCCTGATAGGTGTGGAGATGGAAATGTTTGCCATCAAGCCTTTCGATAAGGCCTTTTTTAGGTCAATACCTAACGGTGGATATGCCCTTTCTGAGGAAGAGGGCTCTTATCGGTCGAATTTTGAGTTAGTGACAAGTCCTTCTTCGGAAGAGATGGATCAGAGGGCTTTACCTATTGTAGCCCCCTAGTAAATCCATTGGAGCTTATCGTGCCCGAGAGTCAGATGGCAACTGCTTTTCGAATGGATCCTTCTACCCCCCCCCCCTTTTGGTAGCGTGATTTTCTCTAGAGGGAGATGTTTTTGACATGATAAACGTGGTAGAGGAGAGCCTTCCTTCTCCTACTCCTGGGGGGTCTCATCCCCTCGGGGAGGGTCTCGATCGTGAGGGCTCTCCTCCCCTCGAGGGAAATCCCATTCCCGTGGGGTCCCAGCCCCTCGAGGGGGCGAGGATTTCGTTCCTCCGGCTACTTCGGCTGTGAATTTTTGTCGGAACTATTTGAGCGATCTATTTAATATGCTGGATTGCGAGTTGATGAAGACTCTCCCTCTATCCATCCTTCATGACCTAGACTGTAAAGACTTATGCGAGGTATAGTATTTGTCCATTCATTTCATCTAACACTAACCTTTATGCATTCATTATGGTAATATGGTTGATTTGTGCAGATTTATATGGTATTGAATGCCATCGGTTCCCGATGGGGCTCCTCTTCCGATATCGGCTTAGTGTATCGTCGTCGAGATATGATGGAGAGGGGTTTGTTGAGGCCTAGGAGGAGTTATCTCGACTGAAGGCGGATCGTGAGACTTCTCAAGAGGTTTATGATGAGAGGTTACAAAGTGAGAGGAACAAGTCGTGGGAATCAGAACGCTGGTTGGTGTCAGAGAGGGCACGAGTGTTGAGCTTGGAGGAGTGGATGAGAGACCTGAGGGATCAAATCCGATCTTCTGATGAGCGATTTATGTGAGTTACCAGAGAGATGGACGGAAGGAATCAAAGAGTACTGGAGATGACTCGTGCTCACGAGGTGGCTATAGTTATGGCCCAAGTCCAGGCGATTTTGGACATTGCGGGTCCATCTATCCTCTGTGATTCTTTTCAAGGAGAGATGCGTGACTTAGTCCGCATCGGGTATCGGTTATGCCAAGATGCCATTCGAGCTTTGCCAGGGTTTCCTTTGGGACTGGCTATCCCCGAGCTCAGCATTCGTCAAGTGTTTATGGAAGTTCATCCAGCGGTTCCCAAAGACCGTGCGGTTTTGACGGTGGTGATTGACGATCCTGTCACCTTATTTGAAGAACAGCGTCGTCGCCTTATTAGGGAGGGAAAACGTCTGATCAAAGAGGCTTAGTATACATAAGGGTCGTTTTAGTGGTATAAGGACCTTTGTATATGATATGGTCAGATATACCTATGGGGCAAGGGTTTGTTGTTTGTAATAGATGGCCCCTTGGGATTGGGTTGTGGAGATGACTGTATATATGGTCATTATTTTATCGTGCAACCCTCATTTTCCCATTTTTTCTTTTGTATAGGAACTAGATATATATAAACAACTTTTATTTACATACAAACTTCTATTTTACATTAAGCATAATAGTTTCTAAGGTTAAGGGCATTCCAGGTATTGTGGGGTGTTGCGCCTTCGTAATTGGCAAGCTGGTAGGTTGCGGGTCTGACGATTCCCGATATTTTGTAGGGTCCTTCCCATCGAGGATCAAGCTTTCCTACATTCTTGGAAGCTCCGACTCTTTTTAGTACTATGTCTCCAACTTGGAAAGTCCTAGACTTTACCTTGGTGTTGTAGTATCGTGACATCCGGGCTTTGTACTCCTCTATTCGGACAACGGCTCAGTCTTCTCCTTTCTTTGAGGAGGTCAAGGGCAAGAGCTAAGTTTGAGTTATTGGCGACTTCTTCATACTCCCTGACTCTCCAGCTTTCCACTACTACTTCTGGGGGATCGATGGCTTTGCTGCCATATGTCAGACTATTGGGAGTTTCTGTATGGTCCGATAGGCCCACAGGTTGCCGGGTATCTCC
This sequence comes from Linaria vulgaris, assembly GCA_948329865.1. NCBI lineage: Eukaryota > Viridiplantae > Streptophyta > Magnoliopsida > Lamiales > Plantaginaceae > Linaria > Linaria vulgaris. The sequence goes on along the minus strand of OX415254.1, from coordinate 87,594,152 downwards.
TCTACCAATTTGGCCATGTGCCAATCCAGCCTAGCTTTTATGTTCTTAAGGAGGGTTTGGTTAGTCCTTTCCACTTGACCATTCGCTTGGGGGTATCCCACTGAAGCGAAATGATGTTTGATTTTCCAATGGTTACACCAATTCTCTAACCATTTCCTTGTAAATTGAAACCCTTTGTCGCTCACAATGCTCCGAGGAATGCCGAATAGGCACGTGATATTCCTCTATAGAAATAGGATGATCGCGCCGATGGTGATTCGGGCTAGGGGTTCTGCCTCTAGCCATTTGGTGAAGTAATCACCACCACCAGTAAGAATTTCTTTTGCTCGGCATCGGGGATGGGGGGTCCTACTATATTGATACCCCATTTGAAAAAGAGGCACGGTGTTAGGTTGGGCTCCTATAGAGCCGCAAGTTGGTAGGTTCGCGGGGCATAAGCTGGCAAGGCTTGCATTTTTCGGTGTTCCTTGCAATCTCTAGCCATCGTGGGTCAATAGTAAACTTGCCGAATCAAGCGCCCAGCCATGATTTTGCCTCCAGCATGGCTTTCACAAGTTCTTTCATGTATTTTCGATAGGACTTGTTGGTCCTCTTCCTAAGTAAGGCATTGGGCTTGAGGACAAGAGTAGGTTCTCCGAAATAGTATCATGTCCTTGAGGAAGTATCGGACGGTTTTCTTAGACATAGTCCGCTGTAGGAATTTGTCCTCGGAATAGCCTTCGGGATCTTGTAGATAAGCTTTGATGGAAGTTATCCAACTCGTCGGGGAGTCCACTGTGGCGTTTACTCCTTGCCCCTCTACTTTCTCCGACCCACTTACATGGAGAAGGATGATTATTCAGGTGTGAATGGCGGTCGTTTGAGTAGACATTTTGGACAAGGCGTCTGACTCTTGGTTTTCTTCTCAAGGAATCAGGACGACTTTACACTCATAGAACCATCCTTGTCTCTGGTGAACCACCCGAAGGTAATCTCGCATTCATTCTTCTTTGGCTTCATAAGAGCCGTTAATTTGCTTAACGATTAGTTGGGAATCGTTGTGTATGAGTATCCTCTTTAGCCCACCTTCTTGTGCGAGTCTCATTCCGATGAGAAGGGCTTCATATTCGTCCTCATTATTGGATATGGGGTAATCAATTCTGACCGCAAAGTGGAGTGTTAACAGGTTTGGAATTATGACCTAATTAACTAAATTATTTATTCGGGTTGGAACACCCTTACCCGTGGTTCAAAGGCTAAATGCTATTTTAAAGGAGACAAAATAACAAGAACATTCATTCCTTTATTCACTATATTTCACTCCTGTTGTATGTCTATGTCTTCAGTCGTTTTTCTTCAATTGATCACCTCCTTTTATATAGAAATTTTTAGGGACAGGTGTCTCTATGCATGTTGACATGTTTTAGGTTGAGTACACGTGTTACAAGGCATACCAATCAATAAGATAATGTCTATCTTGATCTACTAAGTGCTGACTGTGCTGCTTTATCTTTCTCCGAGGGGTTTTGCCTTCATTCCGATAGGTGGTTAGGCCGACTCCTTTGTCTCCGAGGGCTTATTGCCTTTAGTAATGACTTGATGGCCAAGTTTGGGTGTCTCCTTGGTGATAATGTTGCTCTGATAGGGATGTATCCTGAAGTAAGTGATTCGGGGCATTTTCTCCGATAGGGTGTTCGCCCGTGATTTGAATTCCGAGGGGATTTTATCTCTCGTGGGCAGGCGTTTCTTTTTCCGACTGCCCGAAAGATGTTGTTCTATAGTTCTTACATCAATGCTCGGCTTCGTTCTTTGAGTTGGTCGCCTGGGGCATCGTTCCGAGAGCACTTGTATTGGGAGTGTATAGCAAGGAAGCATTTTTGTCAAGGTTCTGGGACTCGGGAGTCCGTTGGAGCCCTGCTCGACATCGTGATGGATATCTAAATCAGGCGGATCCATCCGGGTTTTCTTTTTATCCGATGCCACCTTGATATCTGGTCTTGATTCATCGTGACTTTCCGAGAGACGCTAGGTGCCCTCGTCGGATGGCCACTCATACCGCTTTGGGTTAGTAACCGAGCGATATTGGTCACATCCGATGGGCCTCCTCGTTGGGAGTGGGTACAACTTCATCGGAAGTACTCGTGACAATAGTATTGTCCATTTATTAATCCTTCAGATTTAGGACTAATATTCTCTTTAATCTCGTATTTATTTTATACGGTTAACACTAGCCCCCCCCCCCCCCCCCCCCAAATTTCTATCGCCATCGTAGAGGCGAGGGAAATTTTAATCTTGGGGTTTTGTAAGCTGAGAAGTTTTTGTGTTTTTTCCTCTTTGCCCATTTTTCGTGGCTATTTTACTAGGGAAGCGAAGCTTTTTCCACTATTTTTTGATTTTTCCGAGGGGGTTTATACCTTTTTTCACGTCTCCGAGGGGATTGTAATGTATACAAGTGCATGTTAAAATTTTACAAAGGTAATTACCTTATTGCCCTTGAAGCGTAACGGCTTGGTGGCGGTTTTGATGAGCAGTTATGATGTTGCACGGTGGAGAAGTAACGGTTTGTAGCATTGAAAGCCTTTAGCCGTTAGATCATTGATGATAGTGGGTTTTCGACCGTTGAGAATTTTCAACGGTTGGGACGTGTGGATGACACGCGTCTGTTGAGGGGCGACGTGGGGCGCGAGTTTCGCGACACGTCTTAATTGTTTATTCCTATAAATAGGCCCGTCCGTACTCCTCTTCACTTTACCTTTCTTCAATATTCAAATTCTCTCAACTCTCTCAATTTTCTTAAGCAAGAAAACGGCTTTTATACGTCTGAAAATTTCTTCCTCTCGTTCAAATAAAAAATGGCCTCCTCTGCAAGCACTTCTTCTCCCGATGTTTCCGCCACTTTTGTGGCTACTGCTCCCCTCGTGGGGCCTGCTGCTGCTACTCGTAAAAGGAAGGCTGTCGTCGCTGAGGGGAGCAGTGCCGCCTCTGCTAAGAAGGCTAGGGTTTCAAAATCGAAGAAGCCCCTTGCTCCCGATCTCTCTAAAATCGTGAAGATTCGGTTCGTTGTTACCTACGAGCAGGTCATGGATCTGTTTAAGGCCACGGGGACCGCTATGAAGAATGTGACCGTTCACATTCCCACTGAGGATCAGAGTGCTTGTCATCCTCCCGTGGGTATGCTTACGGTGTACTTCGCGCAGGTGAATTACGGGTGGCGCTCATTTATGCCACCCTTTTTTTGTGAGGTTTTCAAGACTTGCGGCATCTGTCCGAGTCAATTGGTGCCCAATGGATTTGCTGCTCTCTGCATTAACGTGTTTTGGTGCCTCATCAAGGGGTGTGAGTGCGGAGTGGATCATTTCCTCTCAATTTTTGATGTGGTGGTGTCGCCCGGGGGATACCCCTTTTATCATGTCCGCCATCGGGACAACTCGGGGAATTCCACGAAGAGGATTCTGGGTGCGACAATCAGCTCGCATAGCGTTTGGAAGGACAAGTTATTCTATGTGAAGCCTGTCCGAGGGAAGTGGGACGTGCCCTTCACATGGGCGGAGGGTGTGACTCCAATTTGCACCATGGATGAAGACATGGTGCTCTCCCCGGTAATTGCGCAGCAGCTGTTAATGGAGTCAGAGGATTTTTCGAAACTGTTTGATGATTCCGGGCTTCACCACGTAGTATTTACTGATGACAAGGTGAATAAACCGCTTTCCGTTCCGGCCGTGCACTTGGGAGCTTTCAGTAAGTTTCCCTTTCTTATTCTCATGCTCTCTTTTTGTATTTATTTCCTCCGAGTAGTTTTTTTTTTCGTATTTCGTTGTCTGTACTTACTTGTCCTTGTGTGGTGCAGAGGAGGTTATGGCGAGATATTACTTACTATCAGGTTCTGAAGAAGCGGCTCTGAGTGGGCACAGTGAAGCTTCCGAGGGGGGAGATCACGAGGGAGGGGAAGTGCAATCTCCTGGGGAGGCAGGGATGGATCCGGGGGCTGAGGAAGTTCACGAGGACATCCCGCTTCCCTTCGTGGATGCTGAGGGGGTATGCTTGGAGGCCGTTCCACTGCGACAAGTGGACCCTATGTCTGCTTTGGTCGTGGTGCCAGCTCCCGAGTCTAACACTGGCAGTTCTCCGAGGAGCTCTAAGGGGGCGCCATCTCCACGGGCGGAAGAAGAAGAGCCATTGCCTCCTGGGCCGAATGTCGTGCTCATCTCTTCCCGGGACCCTTCCCCTTCTTCTCCTCGTAAGTTTCCTTCTCTCCTCTATTTACCTTGTTTTAGGATTTTATCTATGCTATCATGTTCGAATTTGTCCCGCAAAGTTACTTAATTATATATCTTGCTTTTGTAGCGGTAATCAATAAGGGAAAGGCCCCTATGTTTCCGGGTGCTGACTTGTTTGCTCAACTGCTCCAATCACACCCGGAGGAGCCATCGGGGGGTTTCGAGGGGATTTTCAAGAGTCCTGCTGACTGGTTGAAGGACTTGGAGGTGAAGAAGGAGGTGTTAGTCACCTTGCTCAGTGGGGAGGGTTCTTCGGCCGCCACGGAGGTTCCTGAGGCGGTGATGACGGAGGCAGTGACTGTGACTCCTACTACGACTGTCCCTCCCCCGACGACCGATTTCCCGAAGAGGGCTACCTTGCGGAGGTCTACTTCCGAGGGAAGTCTTTTGCCTCAGGCACCCGAGAAGGAGCCACCGACCATGGGGGAAGCTTACCACGAGATTCTTCACTTCTTCGGCTCCGCTCTTTCCGCGCCTGTGGAGGGGTATCAATTTCTGCGGGCCAGCACCGTCTAGATGGAAGCTATCGTAAGTACCTGTTATCTCTTAGTTTTATCTTCATTGCGGTGTCCTTGTATCCTTACTTATATTCCCCTTCTCGTCATGTAGTCCAAGAAGACTCGGGAGGTCATCACCACTGTGGAGCAGCGCCATTTAAGGGAGGTGGCGGAGGTAAGTACTCTTTGGGGGCAGGTGGCTTCTCTCCAAGCCCAACTCCACGAGGCCGAGTCAATGACGGAAGTTCTTCGCACCAAGCTAGAGGCCCACGACTTTAAGTGGAAGGAGGACCAAGAGGTAAAGGAGCTAATGCGCCTTACTTTGTAGCGGGTGCAGTTGGCTTACGACCAGATAGAGGCGTCCGATGGGGTTGTCCGGGCGCAATTATCTCGCTTGGAAAAGGAGAAGGCGGAGTCCGAGGAAACCCTTCATGCTCAAATGGAGGCTCTGGAGAAGGAGAAGTCCGAGGGGTTGGAGAGGGAACGAGGGCTCCAGTCGCGGCTAAATGAGTTGGTAGAGTTGAAGTTAGTCGGGGTTGTGCCACTGAAGGACGTGCAAGCCCAGATTGACGAGGCTTTTCGGTGTGCAACATTGGAGGCAGAACGCCAATACACCACCTTGTCCGCTCGTGAGCATGCTCGGGATACACTCGGGCACATGCTGTGGGGATACTTGGAGTGTGCTACTTTGGCCCGCGGGGTGGTGCCTTCGGGGGTGAACTTCGGCCACATTTTTGATGTTAAGAAGCTTGCTAGGCCATATCCCGAGCAGGTTCAGGATATTCTGGAGATGTTTGATGGTGCGATGACGCCAAGGGCTTCTCATGTACCTCCTCCGACCGCGTTTGCTCCTAGTGCAAGTAGTTCTGGTGGGGCTCTGTCTTCGAGTCCGTCTGGCGGTTTACCCGATGAGTCCCTCCCCACTCCGCCCCCGCCTCCTCCGAGTACGGGGGTTTAGAATAGGATTTTCTTTTGTTTTTCTACTATGTATCCCTTATTTTACGAACTTTTAACATTCTGTCTTGTAAGTCTTTCCGAGGGCTTCTCGGATTTTTCTTTTAATGAACAAGCTCATTTTTTAGATTTCGCCCCTTTTGAGCAAGTATAATTACCTGGCCACTATTTTTATTATTTTAGGATAAGTAATAGGAAAAGCTTGCTGACTAGGTTGAAAATGAAGTATGAGGTGTCACTTGGCATGTCGCCCTATTTTCTTAAGTAAGAAAATCATTGGACACGTGTATCTCATTAACTAGTTTAGACAGCTCAAGCTTTCTATATTTTTTACTTTTTGAAAAAGTATAAATAGCTGTTCAGTAATTTTCTCAAAATTACTTAAAATTTTTACCGTTAAAGACTCATTATAATTTCTTTGAAAAGCTAAGTTTTCCTTCGAAAATCAAGTAAAGCAAGTAAATTATTTACCTTATCAAGATGATGCCTCCGTTTTTTACGCATGGTGACTCTTCCTCATCCCGCAATTCTCCTCGGAGTCCTGCCCGGAATCCCTCCTTACTGCTAGGGGTGCACCGTGCGGCCTCAGAGAATTCGACCCAGGGGAGTAGGCATAGTGAGCGCAGGGTGCGTGGTGGGAGGAGTAATTCTGCGAGGGCCATGTCTATGTCCCCGGAGGATGATCTCTATCGTATTAACCATATCCGCAATGTGTTCACGAGCCATGATCCTTATCAGTTGGTGGACGAGTCGTCGGTGTATACCAGGCTCGTTTTGGAGCCCGAGCGGATGATGGGGCGAGGGCGCGTTGGCACTGTTGTTGGAATTGAACATGGTGCCTCCGTCATGACACTCTTTGCCACATACAACCTGGATATTGACAAATATGATATAGTACTACCGCACCCCGAGCAGAGGGCTTATGATCCTCCCTCGGGCTATCTTACCGTATACCGGGAGCAAATACGGGGCGGATTGCGGGTGTTTTTTCACCATTTCCTTCAAACTTTGTTTCAATACTGGCAAATGTGCCCGAGTCAATTGACTCCGAACTCCTACCGTTATCTGGTGGGGTATATTTTGTGTTCCGAGTTGCTAAGGTTGCCACTGTCTCCTCATCGGGTGGGGGCCATATTCAACCTTCGCCCCTACTCGGGTGGTCTTCCTTTCTTCAGCTTGGCCCATCGGGATAAGAGGAAGGCCTTTCTAGATGTATCCAATTAACGTAATAATAGAACGGATTGGAAGAGGGCGTTCTTCTGAGTCCGTCCGAGGGGCCTATCAGCCAGGTCGTGGGGGGTACCACTTCAGTGAGGGCTGAGTTATATTACCCCTAACAAAGTGATTCTGAGGAGAAATTGGGGCACCTTGTCCGATAGCGGGTTATTTTCGGGGGTGTATGATATCAACAGTCTATTGCGGTTTCCGAAGACATTGATTATGGCCGACTTGCAAGAGGGAGTGGAGATTTTCAATCTTCCTCAACAGCCTCTCTACAGCAATTTCTTCTTACGTTAGTTTCTTCTCTTTTGCAATCCTTTCGTGTCACCTTTAGAAGTCCTCGTACTCATACTACTTTTTTCGTTTACCAGGGGCGGAGATGGGGGCTTTTGCTACTGAGCCTTTTGATAAGGCTTTCCTAGGAGAAACAATGAACAGTGGGTATGACGCTTCGGATGATGAATCATCCCAACGTCTTAGCTTTGACGTGTTAGCAGGCCCCTCGGGGGCGGGGGATTCACCCGTGGCAGCCCCCCCAGTGAGTTATATGGCTCATGAGTATGATCCGATAGCTGCGCTTGCGCAGGTGGATATTCCATTGCCTCCATTGGTGCCGTATTCTTCTTCTTGGGAAGATACGAGGATTGTATATGCTGTTGAGGATGGTCCTCTGTCTCCGGTTGTGGGAGCTTCTGCGCCGCCCGGAGGGGGGTCCGACCGCATTCTAACGCCGCCCCTCGAAGGGAATCTTCCCGTTACGGGGTCAGAGCTACTCGGAAGTGGTGTTTTGTCCCCCTCCGTATCGGGGACGGTTAGCTTTTCTCGTAATTATTTGAGCGGTCTGTTAAACGCCACGGATTGCGGGCTTATGAAATCGCTGCCCTTGTCGGGCCTCCAGGATTTAGCCTGCAAAGATTTATGCGAGGTAATAGTATATTCTTATTTGCGTGATACTAACCTTTATAGGCTCTTCGTAGTTATGCCCTTATTTTTCCGCAGATCTATCTGGTGTTGAATGCTATCGAATCCAGGGGCGAATCATCCTCTGACACGGAGTTGGTATATCGTCGTAGGGATGAACTGGAGCAGGGTTTGCTGGTTGCCCGGGGGGAGATAGATCAATTGTGGGCCAACCGGGAGACTTCCGAGGAGGTTCATGCCACTATTTTGCAGGCAGAGCGGGACAAATCCTGGGATCTGGAGCGCCATTTGGTGATGGAAAGAGCCCGGGTGGCAAGCTTAGAAGACAGGTTGGGTGATCTCCGGGAGCAAGTTCGCTCCGTTGGTGAACAATTGTTGTGTGTTGCAGGAGAGAGAGATGTGGCGAACTTATGAGTGTTGGAGTTAACTCGTACTCATAAAGTGGCGTTAGTTGTGGCCCGAGTCCAGGCGGTTTTGGGCATTGCAGGGCCTTCTGTCCTTCGCGAGTCCCTTGCGCAGGAGATGCGAGACTTAGTCCGTATGGGATATCACTTGTGTCGGGGCGCAGTGGAGGCTTTGCCAGGATTCCCTTCGGACGTGGTAATTCCATATTTGAACATCCGTCAGGTGTTCCCAGAGGCTCCTTCTCCGCAGGGGCCGACTGTGTCTATTGGAGATCCGAATCATATGTCCACGGAGGACCGCCGTCGTCTGATCAAGGAGGGAAAGCGTCCCATGGAAGGTGTTTAGTTTGTACAAGTGTTTTGTTTGTATAAAGGGCCTTCGTATAGGATGCGGCCCGATATACCTTTAGTATGTGAAGGTAGTTTGTGTGAGATGGCCCCTCGGGTTAGATTGCCAAGATGACTCGTAGGCCTGAAGTCATTATTTTGTCGGGCAATCTTATCTCCCTTGTATCGTAAAGGCACCATCTATATACAAACAACTTTTATTTATGTACAAAGTTGTTTCGTTACATTATGCATAGTACTTTCTAAGGTTAAAAGAGTTCCAGGTATTGTTGAGGATGGCGTCCTGAGAATCGGCGAGGAGATAAGTCGCAGGCCGGACAATCCCTGCTATCTTGTACGGTCCCTCCCATCATGGCTCGAGTTTGCCTACATTTTTGGAAGCTCCGACTCGTTTCAACACTAGGTCCCCGACTTGAAAAGTTCTGAGTTTCACCTTCGCATTGTAGTATCGGGACATCCGGCCCTTGTATTCTTCATTCCGGACCGCGGCCCGCATTCTTCTTTCTTCGAGGAGATCAAGGGCAAGGGCCAAGTTAGAACTATTAGCTACTTCCTCGTACTCCTTAACTCGCCAACTTTCTATAGAGACTTCAGAAGGTACAACAGCTTCGCAGCCATAGGCTAAGCTGAAGGGGGTTTCGCCCGTGGTGGTGCTCTGCGTGGTCCGGTAGGCCCACAGTATGCCAAGTATTTCTTCTACCCACTTGGCTTTGTGCCAGTCAAGTTGGGCCTTCATATTCTTCAAGAGGGTTCGATTGGTCCTTTCCACTTGACTGTTTGCTTGAGGGTATCCCACCGAAGCAAAGCGGTGTTTGATCTCCCAGTGGTCACACCATTTTTCTAACCCTTGATCCGTAAATTGTAGACCATTATCACTTACCAGGTTCTGAGGGACACCGAAGCGGCATATGATGCTTCTCCAAAGAAAGTTGATAACGGCGTCCGCGGTTATCCGAGCTAGGGGCTCCGCTTCCACCCATTTGGTGAAGTAATCAACGGCTACGAGGAGAAACTTCTTTTGACCGACATCGAATATAAGGGGTCCCACTATGTCTATGCCCCACTTGGAAAATGGGCAAGGGGTCAGGTGTGGTTCTTAGGGGGCAGCGGGCTGATGAACCTGGGGGGCGTAAGCTTGGCACGACTTGCACCTTTCGGCATGGCTTTTGCAATCTCTGGCCATCGTGGGCCAATAGTAGCCTTGGCGAATCAGGCGCCCGGTCATACTTTCACCGCCCGTATGGTTGTCGCATGTCCCTTCGTGGGTTTCCGCCATGGCTAGTTGAGCTTCTTCCTCATTTAGGCATCGGGCATGAGGGCACGGGTATGTCATGCGGAATAATATCCCTTCTTTAAGGAAATACCTGACAGTTCTTCTGGCCATAAGCCGTTGCACTACTTTATTCGTGGAGTAACCTTCCGGGTCCAGTAGATAGGCTTTGATTGGGGTCACCCAACTGGATGGGGAGTCTGTAGTGGCATTCACTTCGTGGCCCTCGGCCTTTTCGGACTCGGTAACTTGGAGCAGGGTGATTTTCCGGGTGTGGATGGCGGCCATTTGGGTGGCCATCTTGGACAAGGCGTCCGCCTCTTGATTCTCCTTTTGTGGGATTTGAACTATTTTGCACTCGTCGAACCATTCCCATTTGCGGTGAACCGCTTGAAGGCATGCTTGCATCCTCTCTTCCTTGGCTTCGTGCGAGCCATTGACTTGTTGCACAATTAGTTGCGAGTCGTTGTGGATGAGTATTTTTCGGATGCCGCCTTCTCGGGCAAGTCTCATCCCTATGAGTAAGGACTCATATTCGGCTTCGTTATATGACAAGGGGTAGTCGATTCTGACCGAGAAGTGGAGTATCTCTTCTTCTACTTCTTGGTTTGCTAGAACTATCCCAGCCCCCCCCCCCCCCCCCCCCCCGTGTGTGCTCACAGAGGAGCCGTCCACATAGATGTGCCACATGGGTGTCTTTTCTTCAGCTCCGATGCCCGTCATTTCAGTCACAAAATTTGCTAGGACTTGTGCTTTGACGGAGGGTCTCGGGGCATAAGAAATGTCATATTCGGTGAACTCCACGGCCCACTTTATCAATCTTCTATAGGTCTCGAGCTTGTTGAGAATTGCTCGTAACGGGTGTTTAGTTAACACAGTTACGGGGTAGGAGAGGAAATATGGGCGGAGCTTCTGGGCTGTGGTAATTAAAGTTAAGACAAGTTTTTCGGTTTGGGTATACCTGGTTTTGGCCCCGAGAAGAGTCTTGCTCACATAGTACACGGGGTGGTGTTCCTTGTCTTGATCCTTGACTAGTACCGCACTTACGGCCTCCTCTCCGACCGATAAGTACACAAAGAGTTCTTCATGTGGCGCCGATTTCACTAGTAAAGGAGGTTTCACCATATAATCCTTCAGTTGTTGGAGAGCTTCTTCGCATTGCGGGGTCCACTGGAACTCATTGATGTTGCGTAGCACCTTGAAGAATGGAAGTCCTTTTTTGGCCGATTTGGAGACGAATCGGCTCAGGGAGGCCATTCGACCTGTAAGCTTTTGCACATCTTTAACTATCTTTGGGGTAGGCAACCCTAGGATGGCTTCGGCCTTCTCGGGGTTGACTTCTATCCCTCTCTCTGTAACCATGTATCCTAGGAACTTGCCCCCTCTGATGTCGAAGGAGCATTTCTTAGGGTTAACCTTCATCCTGAATTGGTCCATGATGGCTAATGCCTTTCGTAGGTCCTCGGGGTGGTCCTTGGCGGAGCGGCTTTTAACGACCGTATCATCCACGTAGACTTCCACTGTGTTTCCGATGAGTCCTGCAAACATTAAGCTTACCAATCGCTAATAAGTGGCTCCTGCATTCTTGAGTCCGAAGGGCATCAGCATGTAGCAAAAGGTGCCCGCATCAGTGATAAAACTAGTTTTGTCTTGATCCACGACGGCCATCGGGATTTGGTTATATCCCTGGTTCCCATCCAGGGTGGACAAGAGTGCGCAGCCCACTGTTGAGTCTACTAGTTGGTCAATACTCGGGAGGGGATAGCAGTCCATGGGGCATGCGTCATTAAGGTTCGTGAAATCCAAGCACATTCGCCACTTACCCCCATGCTTTGGGACTAGGACTACGTTGGCTAGCCACTCGGGGTATATGACTTCTCTAATTTGCCTTAGGCTGAGGAGTCGCTGAATCTCCGACCGGATGATTTTATTACGCTTCGGGCCAATTTTCCTCTTCTTCTGTTGGACCGGTTTGGCCCCAGGTTTCACATTAAGGAAATGTTGACATACCTTATTATTGATTTGCCCTGGCGGTCCGCCTTCCCATGCGAAAATGTGGTGGAATTCTTTCAAGATGGGGACCAGTTGGGCTTCCACTTCAGGCTCCATTTTGGTACCTACTTTGACCGCCCTCTCCGGGTCCCTCTCTACAAGTTCCACCAACTTTAGCTCTTCTACGGGTTGTACTCGTATTTCCTCTGCTTATCGCCTTTTGTTGTTTCCGAGGGTAGGTTCGTCCTCTTCGGGAGGGAGAGCATTCATGCGGCACTCCTGGGCCTTTGCTTGGTTTCCTCGGACTTCCCCGATACCTAAAAAAGTTGGGAATTTTACCTTGAGATGGAGGGTTGAAGGGATCGCTTCGAAGGCCCGAACTGACGGCCTCCCACAGATTGCGTTGTACGTTCTTGATGACGCCGCTACCACCCAAAATTTTATGTGTTCTGTTCTTCGAAGGGCCCCTTCTCCCCATGACATAGGAAGTGTCACGGTTCCGAGTGTTTTGGAGGCTTCTCCCGAAAAACCTATTAACGAAACTTCGGCTGCTTCTAGCCGCTCTTTCTTCAATCCCATGGCCAGATAGGTGGGGAGAAATAGGACGTCCACGGAACTACCGGTATCACCCAGTATTCTCTGGATGTCTATCCCATAGATCACGGCTTCTATTACCAGGGGGTCTTCGTGGGGATAAATCACCCCTTTTAAATCTTCGGGTCCAAAGGTGATGCTAGGAAGCTTTGCACCCTGAATGGATCCTATGAACAATCCTTGTTCCGACCTCCTAGCCTCTTTCAAATACTGCTTCCTTTTACCTTGCGGTGTAACGGAGAGATCTCCTTCTTCTATCATATTGATGGTACGCCCTGATGGGGTATTATCTTCATATGCTTCCGGGGGAGGGGGTGGGTTTCGCTGCCCCACCGTTCTCTCTCGTGACCTCCGATTGGGAGTCACCTGATCTTCTTCTTCCCTTCGAGGTCTCTTATAGGTATACTGAGGGGGATTCTCTGGGTTATTCGCCTTGAGATAGTTCTTCAGGTACCCGGCTTCCAAGAGGCGGAGCACCTCCCTTCGCAGTGTGGTACACTCCTCGGTAGTATGTCCGTAGGTTTTATGGTATTTACAATACTTACCCATATTCTTGTCTCTATCTAGAAACCGGGCTTCTCTTGGCCACTGCAGCTCGGTGCTGCCTCGCATCACATTGAGTACTTCTACAGGAGCAATGGTCATCGGGGGCAAGGGTACCAGCTTAAGGAATTTCTTGACCGGGCCACTCTTGTCTTTACGTTGGGCTGGTTTCCCTTCCTAGCTTTTTTCCTTGGCCTTTACTTCCCGTTCGGTGCGCTCGTAATGTTCATTGTCATCGCCCTCCAAGCGTCTTTTCGCGCCTTCTGCTTTCTCCATCAAGATATAAGTCTCCGCTTGATGCATAAGTTCGTTCATATCTGTGATATGATTTCCCGTGAGGTAGCAGAAGAATTCGCCTACCCAGAGTCCTTGTGTGAGTATATCAGCCAAAATGGTGGCACTAACGTTCGGGACATCCAGCGCTTCATCTGTAAAGCGTTTTATGTATCCTCGCAAGGGTTCATTATTCTTCTGTTTAACGGCGAAGAGATGTGTGGCGGATTTAGGGTACCTCCGGTTGCAAGCAAACTACCTCACGAGTAAGTGGGCCAGTCGATCAAAACTGTCGATGGAGCCGGGCGCAAGGTGGGTAAACCACGATTGTGCCCGTCCTCCAAGGGTTACAGGGAACACACGACAAAGCACATGGTCCGGGTCGGAATTGAGATCCATTCCGACTAGGTATTGATGTATATGATCATGCGGGTCCTTTCCATCCGCATCCTCCGTATACATGGGACCATTTACGGGCCGCATCCCCGCGGGGATAGAGGCTAAGGCTGTTTCGGGGATAAAAAGGGAGGTTTTAAAGGTAGGATCCTCCTTGGGGCCCATCGTCTTCTTAATATTGCCCATCTCCCTCCTAAGGCCATCAAGAATTCCCCATATAGTATGATCATCACCCGGAGATGGAAATGACGTAGGACGGTCCGGGGGAGCAGTTCTCCCTGCTAGTTGGCCAATCCGGCGCGTGTCCCGGTAGTTGTAGTGCCTCCGGGCATTCTGCGGGGGTCCTTGGCGCCAGGGATTGGAGACGGGGCTCCATCTAGCTCGAGTTCCACATTCTTAGACCTAGGGATTTTGGTGGCGGGAGGACCGAGGGGATAAGTCGTGAGGGTACACGTATCCAGGCGGTGTCCTCTGGGCCCTAGTCTCCATAAATCTTTCAAAAGCGGAGCGAGGGATGTTGATAAAATCCCTCTCCTCGGATTGGCGGTTGGACAGAGTTTCTTCCGAATTTTGAGATTGGCTCGGACGGCTTTCGCTGTAAAATAAATTCTCCATAATAGGCATCGCTTTTGAACGCTCTCAAAGGCAGATTTTATGGTGTTCCCACAGACGGCGCCATTTTGTTAACAGGTTTGGAATTATGACCTAATTAACTGAATTATTTATTCGGGTTGGAACACCCTTACCCGTGGTTCAAAAGCTAAATGCTATTTTAAAGGAGACAAAATAACAAGAACATTCCTTCCTTTATTCACTATATTTCACTCATGTTGTATGTCTATGTCTTCAGTCGTTTTTCTCCAATTGATCACCTCCATTTATATAGAAATTTTTAGGGACAAGTGTCTCTATGCATGTTGACATGTTTTAGGATGAGTACACGTGTTACAAGGCACACCAATCAATAAGATAATGTCTATCTTGATCTACTAAGTGCTGACCGTGCTGCTTTATCTTTCACCGAGGGGTTTTTCCTTCATTCCGATAGGTAGTTAGGCCGACTCCTTTGTCTCCGAGGGCTTATTGCCTTTAGTAATGACTTGAGGGCCAAGTTTGGGTGTCTCCTTAGTGATAATGCTGCTCTGATAGGGATGTATCCTGAAGTAAGTGATTCGGGGCATTTTCTCCGATAGGGTGTTCGCCCGTGATTTGAATTCCGAGGGGATTTTATCTCTCGTGGGCTGGCGTTTCTTTTTTCGACTGCCCGGAAGATGTTGTTCTATAGCTCTTACATCAATGCTCGGCTCCGTTCTTTGAGTTGGTCGCCTGGGGCATCGTTCCAAGAGCACTTGTATTGGGAGTGTATAGCAAGGAAGCGTTTTTGTCAAGGTTCTGGGACTCGGGAGTCCGTTGGAGCCCTGCTCGGCATCGTGATGGATATCTGAATTAGGCGGATCCATCCGGGTTTGCTTTTTATCCGATGCCACCTTGATATCTGGTCTTGATTCATCGTGACTTTCCGAGGGACGCTAGGTGCCCTCGTCGGATGGCCACTCATATCGCTTTGGGTTAGTAACCGAGCGATATTGGTCACATCCGATGGGCCTCCTCGTTGGGAGTGGGTACAACTTCATCGGAAGTACTCGTGACAATAGTATTGTCCATTTATTAATCCTTCTGATTTAGGACTAATATTCTCTTTAATCTCGTATTTATTTTATACGGTTAACATGGAGCATTTCCTCTTCAACTGTCGTGTTCATTAGGACTACTCCCACTCCCACGTGCGTACTTACAGATGAGCCATCTACGTAGGCGTGCCATAGGGGCGCCTTCTCTTCGGCTCCGATGCTTATTAGCTATGTTATAAAGTCTGTCAGGACTTGTGCTTTGATGGAGGGTCTCGGGGCGTAGGAAATATCGTACTCCGTAAGCTCTATTGCCCATTTTATCAATTTCCCCGATGTTTCGGGTTTATTGAGGATAGCCTGCAATGGGTGTTTGGTCTAAACGGTAATCGAATGGGAAAGGAAATATGGGCGCAGTTTCTGCGCGGTAGTGATCAAAGTAAAAACGAGCTTTTAGGTTAGGGTATACCTGGTTTCTACTCCGGGGAGAGTTTTGCTAACATAATAGACAGGGTGATGCTCTCTGTCCTGTTCTTTGACCAATATGGCGCTGACGGCCTCTTCTCTGACTGATAAGTAGACAAAGAGCTCATCTTGAGGTGATGGTTTTACTAGCAAGGACGGTTTCACCATGTATCTTTTTAGCTCTTGGAGAGCTTCTTCGCATTGTGCGGTCCATTGGAACTCCTTGATGTTTCAGAGTATCTTGAAAAAGGGGAGTCCTTTTTCTGCCGATTTAGAGACAAACCGGCTAAGGGAGGTCATTCGACCGATCAACTTTTGGACGTCTTTTACCGTCTTCGGAGTGGGTAACCCTACGATGACTCCTGCCTTTTTGGGGTTAACTTTGATTCCCTTCGCTTTGACCATGAAACCCCAAGAATTTTCTTCCTCGGATACCAAAAGAACACTTCCTTGGGTTAACCTTCATCCCGAAGATGTTTATGATGGTTGGCACCTTACGTAGATCTTTGGGGTGGTCTTCTGATGCATGGCTTTTGACGACTGTGTCGTCCACATAGATGTCTACTGACTTTTCAATGAGTCCAGAAAACATAAGTCTTACCAATCTTTGGTAAGTAGCCCTGGTATTCTTGAGTCCAAAGGGCATTACTACATAGTAGAAGGTACATGTGTCGGTGATAAAGCTAGTTTTGTTCTAGTCGACCGTTGCCATCGAGATTTGGTTGTATCCTTGATCTCCGTCTAGGGTTGACAAGAGCGTATAGCTGGCTGTAGAGTCGACCAGCTGGTCTATGCTGGGTAGGGTATAGCAACCCTTCAGACAAGCTTCATTGAGATTTGTAAAGTCCTCACACATCCGCCACCTTCCTCCATGTTTGGGGACCAGGACCACATTAGCCAGCCACTCGGGGTATATGATTTCCCTAATTTACTTTAGGCTAAGGAGTCATTGTATCTCCGACCGAATGATCTTATTGCGCTCAGGTCTCATCTTTCTCTTCTTTTGCTGGATTGGTTTAGCCCCAGGCTTCACATTAAGAAAATGTTGACATACCTTGTTGCTGATTTGCCTAGGCGGTCCTCCTTCCCATGCGAAGAGATGGTGAAATTGCTTTAGTTAATCGGGCTTCCGACTCAGGCTCTATGTTCGTGCCCATCTTAATCACCTTCTCATGTTCTCCTTCTACGAGTTCTACCATCTTTAGCTCTTCCACGGGTTGTGCCCATACTTCTTCGTTCTTATGCTTTTTGTTGTTTCCGAGGGCTGGCTCCTCCTCTTCTGGAGGGATATCGTTCATGAGGCACTCCCTGGATCTGGCTTGGCTTCCTCGGACTTCTCCGATACTTGAGCATGTGGGAAATTTTACCTTAAGGTGAAGGGCGGAGGGAATCGCTTCGAAGGCCCAAATGGAAGGTCGTCCGCATATGGCGTTGCGCGTCCTTGAAGAGGCCTCCACTACCCAAAATTTGGTGGGTTCCGTTATTTGGAGGGGCCCCTCTCCCCATGATATGGGAAGGATAATGGTTCTGAGGGTATTACAGGATTCTACTGAAAAGCCTACTAGGGGGACTTCAGCCACCTCTAGTTGTTTTGTCTTCAATCCCATGGCCAGGTAAGTAGGTAGGAATAGGACATCCCTAGAACTGCCCGTATCTATGAGGATTCGTTGGATCCCAAATCCATGGATGGTAGCTTCGACTACCAAGGGGTCCTCATGGGAATAGATTATACCTTTCATGTCCTCGGGTTCGAAGGTGATGTTAGGCAGCTTTGCTCCTTGGATGGAGCACACGGGGAGTCCTTGTTCCACTCGCCTTGCTTCCTTCAGATACTTCTTCTTCTTACCTTGGGGTGTCATCGAGATGTCCCCCCACTCCCCCCACCCCTTTGATCATGTTGATCGTTCACCCTGATGGGGTGTTATCTGCGTAGGATTCCGATGGGGGAGGTAAACTACGATGCCCCGAAGTCTTCTCTCGTGACCGCTTTCTAGGGGTCCTTTCTTCTTCTCTCTGCTCCTCTCAGAGTCTTTTCCACACGTTCGGTCTAGGCTTTCAGGGTTGTTTTCCTTCAGGTAATTCTTCAATTATCTTGCCTCTAAGAGGAGGAGCACTTTCCTCTTCAAAGTGGTGCATTCCTCGGTGGTATGTCCATAGGCTTTGTGGTACTTGCAATATTTCCCCAAATTTTTATCCTTGTAGGGAAACTTGGCTGGTAAGGGCCAATGTAATTCGTTGTTACTTCTCATCACATTGAGCACTTCTTCGGAAGCGATAGTCATTGGGGGTAGGGGTACGGGCCAAAGGAACTTCTTGACCATGCCATCGTCGTCCTTATGTTGGGAGGGTTTCCCTTCTTTACCCTTCTCTTTAGTTTTTGCTTCCCATTCGGCGCTTTTGCGGTGTTCGTTGTCATCGTTCTCTATACGCCTCTTTGTGCCTTCTGCCTCTTCCATAAGGATGTAAGTTTCCGCCTTCTGCATAAGCTCATTCATGTATGTGAGATGGTTTCCCATAAAGTATCAGAAGAAGTCTTTTGCTCGAAGTCCTGGGTCAGTATGTTGGTTAAGATAGTTGGGCTAACATTCGGGATATATAACGCTTCAGTGGAGAAGCGTTTTATGTATCCTCGCAATGGTTCGTCCCTTTGTTACTTAACCAATAAGAGGTGCGTAGCGAATTTAGAGTATCACCGGTTACAAGAAAACTATCGCACGAATAGGTGGGTCAATCGGTCAAAGTTAACTATAGAGTTAGGTGGGAGGTGGGTAAACCAGGCTTGAGCCTGTCCTCCGAGAGTAACAGGGAACACGCGGCATAGGGCGTGGTCGGGAGCATAGGATAGGTCCATCCCTGCCAAATATTGATGGATGTGATCTTGTGTATCTCTTCCATCGGTATCCCCTGTGTATAACGGGACATTGATGGGTCACATCCCCGAAGGAATCGATGTTAGGGCAATCTCGGGAACAAAGAGAGAGGTATTAAATGTCAGATCCTCTTTGGGGGCCATGGTTTTCTTGATGTCACCCATCTCCTTGCGTAAATCATCAAGGATTCCCCATAGGGTATTGTCTCCACCCACCGGGTAATCCGAAGGGTATGGCCTTTCTTCCCTTTGGCCTGCCCTAGGGTCCTCTTCATGATTATAATATATATGTGGCTCCCGCAGGGGTTCACGACGCCAGGAGTCAGGGGTAGGGCTCCATCTTACACGGGGTTCGTCTCTTTCCGAATGGCGACTTCTCCAATAAGAAGATTCAGAGGGCATGTTACGGGGATCCACAGACCTTCGTGGAGTTCTTCGAGTTGTGGCCTCCACGAGTCTCTCGAAGACGGACCGAGGGATGTTGATGAAATCTCTTTCTTCGGGTCGATGGACCGAGGGGGTAACTTTTGAATCTTCTTGGTGGGTCCAGCGACTCTCGCTGTCAAATAAATTGTCCATAATATACAACACTTGCTGAACACACTTAAAGACAGATTTTATAGCGTTCCCACAGACGGCGCCATTTTGTTAACGGGTTTGGTATTTTAACCGGATTAACGAGATTATAAAGGTTAGAACGCCCTGTCCGAAAGTTCAAAAGCTTGATTATGACAAAAACATCCCTCTTTTTATTCACTGATAACCGTATGTCTTGTTGGTGTTGAGTTGAATTAAAGATGATAATAATTTGACAAGGGATACCCCTTATATAGAGGTATTTGGGGACATGTGTCACTGTGCATGTCTTTAGTAAAGTATAGGTGTCGCGGTATGCATGAGAAGATAAGATATACTTTATATTTGTCTACTAGGCGCTGACTAAGATGAATTATATCTGGTCCGATGACTTTAGGGAGCTCCGATGGATTGGCTTCTTTAGGTTCTTCTCTCCGATGGGATATATCCTTTGGGAAGACTTTATAAAGATGGCTAGAGATTCATCCGATATCATTATAGTCCCGATAGGGATCTATTTTTGCGTCGTCCTCTTCGTGATATATACTCTGATAGGTGGTTGAGTCTGGTAGGTCGTGGATTTATACTTTATTCCTTGCGGTGTGGACTCCAGAGGCTCCTTAACTTCAATAGGAACATGTTCTTGCATTTTGGCCTTCAAGGATATGCGCTCTGATGGCTTTCTGGCCTCAATAGGGCTCTATTTATCATTCGTGGTATATGTTATGAAGGCTTATTGCCTTTGGTTTGTTCAGTGAGGGGATATTCTCGCATGTTGGGGGACTCATGGTCCTCGTTGTGATCCCTCTTGGCGCATTGATGGATATCGGAGTCTCGCGAATCCATCGGAGTTTACTTTTTTTTCGATGTCGCATTGATATCTTATTTTTATCCATCGTGACTTTCCAAGGACGCTTATAGTGCCTCTTCGGGTGTCACTTCTTACCACTTTGAGTTTGTGATACTCGGTGAGCCCTCTCGATACAGCGTGTCATCAGGAGTATATGTGACGATGGTATCGTCCTTGGGTTAATTCCTATTTTTACGGTTAACGTTTTTTGTTAATTCCTTTATTTATTTTTTAGGGTTAACATTAGGAGTTTTTTTTTTTGTTCTTCCTCGAATAAGAAAACCTCTTTTAGGATCTATGCTCCAACATTTTTTCTTAAACATTCGTTTCTATAGTTGTTTAACTTGTCTTAGAATTAAACTGAAAAGCATTTCACATGCCAGAACTCAATAAATAAATAAATGTTAGAAAATAATTCAATGTTTGCGACATTAAAAACATTAATTTATCAAATTTAACTGGAAATGAGTTCCACTAATTAGTAATATATACTGTACTTGTACTTCTTATTTTTCAACTTTAGCAAACCTACTTGACAATTATGCAAATTCTTGAAAAAGGTCGAGGTTATGCTCCATTCTCTGTGGTATTTACTATTTATATTATTAAACTAGGCACATGTATATGGTTTTATATATTTAGAATAAAATGAGATATGCCTTTAAAATTTCTTAATTTTCAACAAATATATTCTGTGTAGGCACATGCATCACGTCTCGTTTTCACTCAAAATTCACAAGTTTCTTTAATTTGTATTATAGAAAATTACCATGAGCCAGAAGAAGAGAACCAAAATGATACACACTATCGATGTCAATTTTAATTCTTAATTGATCTTTTGAGTCAAATAGGGCGTCATTATCACAAATAATTTATGAGTAATATCTCAACTATATGAGGTGGTTGTTGATGCTGATACGACTTTTTCAGATACAAATTTCATGATAATAATATGATCCTAAGTAGACACATTCTATTTATATTGGGAGCTTTCTTCTTCACTTTGAGTATGGGTGGTCTACTAGTAGTCAACCAGCACTTAAGTCTTTTTCCAGAGAGGCTAAATGGGTTAGTCTTTTTCCAACTACAATGATAAATGGGCTCTGGATTTCTCCAGAAAAATGCTCAATCGCTATCCATATTCCATATATTTCTTGTTAACATGATTCCCACATGAACATTGAACTCCCCTTAAGTATATGAAAAGGACCGCACAATCTCCAAATTCGTAGTATCCTAATTTAATTTGATGCTAACTAGATAAAATTAATTATTAAAATACGATAATAGGGTTTTGGGCCCATTATCCTTTTAAAAAAAATAATAAGTATATAATATTACTGGTTCCCTTTCAAATTTTAGTTCATTGGCGATATTTTTTTCCCGAAATTAGTCATGTAATGTGTGATACGTCCAATTTACGTCATCTGACATCGAAATCAAGTTAAATTTGCTTGAATATGACGCGTGATTTGCACGTGAGTTTGAAATTTAGGAATATTTATCAAAATGGGTCCCCTAATGCGTAGATCAGGAGACCAAAATGATAAATTATGTCACATTAAGGGACCATTTTTTTATAAAGATCCTAAAATTTCAAAATCAAGTGCAAGTCAAGTTTGATATTCTGGCCAAGTTTACCTCGGGATGACCTATATTGGACGTAATGCACATCAATGAACTGAAATTAGAAAAGATATCATTAGATGAATGAAATTGGAAACAAGTCATATTATGGACTAGTTCATAATATTTTCTAACATATATACCTCTTGTAATCTTCTAATGTTATAAAATACCCGCTTATTGGTGGAATTCACCTACCAAAAGTAAAGAGTGAGAATAAACTTTGTTAAAAAATGATCCTTTTAACAAAGGGTAATTTTGTCAACTTACATTACATATACATAGAAAATCGGTGGAGAGCGGTGTGCACCAATATTAAGATTATAGAAAATAATGGACTTATTTCAAAACTATACATAGATTATAGGGGGTAATTTTTCATTTGCTATAACATATTTAAGACCACAAATTTGTGCATGTTGAATTTTGTCCACGTGGCAGCATGACAAATGACCCCTTTAGACCATATAACTTGTGCTTGTGCCACGACTCCTACAAGTAAACCTATTATAGTGCCCAATCTTGACAAACATGGCTTTATTTGCACTAACGGGGCTTCAACTACTCCAGTCCACACTTTCAAACGTCCAATCGAAATGGAACCAAAATAATAATGCGTGAAGTGATTAGTTGGTGACAAAATGATCACAAAAAGGAAGTAGTCAGAATTTGGTTATGGACCCTTTGCAGGTCAGCCCTTGTACTACAGCCAAATTCGAATTCTGCCTTAGAAAAACGTAATAGACAAGGCACTCATGTGATCTCGAAAAGATGCTCATAAGTCATAAGCTTGAGGCATAGTTCATATTACCTAATTATTTAGCTTTATTTTTTGATAACTCATATTAATAATAAAAGTTCGTAAAATTAAAAGCTTGTCTTGAATATTCTACATCACGAAAATAAGAATTGGGAATGAAATGATTATTAAAATGATCTGATTAATTAAACAAATATACTCATTTAGCAAGGCCATGAGTAAACACCATTAGCATTATGCATGGTTGATAATTAAAACTAAATTTCCAAAAAGGTCAAACAAGAGCAAAATTTCTTATGCAAATCACCAAACGTCTGATATTGATGTTGCAAGGGATGTCAAAAGTAGTATCCTTGCCTAATTATTTCTTAGAAGGAATTATTATTTCTGCCCTTTATCTTTGCTTAAAATTATGTTTTGCCCTTTTTTTTTTGGGTCGACTTTTTTTGCCCCCCAAGTTTTCATTTTTCTATCAAAAATGCATAATTTTTCTTATTCGGGCTAAAACGCTGACGTGGTTGTACAGTCAATAAGTTGATCATCCAGTCAATAAGTTGTTGCGCCACATCATTATTTTTCGCCCAAAACACGTTTTTAACACAACACATTTATTACCTAACTATCTTAATAATGTTTTGAACATACACTTGCACCCTATAATAAATTGCACTTTGATACCCCTAAATATATATATATATATTCATTTTTCTTATATCATAAAAATTATTTATAAAATAATAAATATTTTAATAATTTATAAAAGTTGTGAAAAACAAATAAGAATAAAATACATTAAGTAAAAAAAAATTGTCATCATCTTCATCAAACCCTACACGTAACCACCCCACCCCCACCCCCACCTTCATCTTCGTCTTCATCACCACCACAACGCCGTAATCTGAATTTGAATTCGAATTCAGGGCAGGCTACACTATAACCACACCACCCCCACCCCACCCACCCCACGTCACGACCACCACCCCCAACACCACGACGGCAGGCTGCTACGCTGCTGCGACGAAGCTACGAATTCGAATTCAAATTCAGAGAGCGTGGTGGTGGTGGTAGCGCAGTGGGGGTTGGGGGTACTGGAAGGGGATGATGTTTTTTTGTTTTTTATAATTTTTATAAATTATTAAAGTTATAAAAAAAGATATATATATATATATACACACACACACACACACATATATATATATGTGTGTGTGTGTGAAGATGATTAAGTCATTTTTTTTTGTTTTTTTAAAATTTTAATAATCTTTATAAATTGTTATATAAAAATAATTGAATATATATATATATATATATATATAATTTTAACAATCTTTATAAATTTTTATATAAAATAATTGAATATATATATATATATGAAGATGATGAATTAATTTTATTTTTTAAAATGTATTTTGTTTTGTTTTTAATGATTTTTATAACTTTTATAAATTATTAAAGATATATATATATGTATATATATATATATATGAAGATGATGATTTTTTTGTTGTTTTCTATAATTTTTATAAATTGTTAAAGATATAAAAATAATTGTGTGTATGTGTGTGTATATGTATATGTATATATATATATATGGACAAATTATTAATTGTGTCATGTAAGTTTGTCTTTTTGAAGAATATGCTCATTATCTATCGAGTTTTTAAAAATGTCCTGACTTATGCACTTTTCTTTAAAAAAAATGTCCACCCGCTGCCACATCAGAAAAATTGCGCTTACGTGACTGCCACATAGGAAAAAGGCACACGCCATAGCTGCCACACGCCTTTATATATTTAAATATATATAAAAAATATTTATAATTTAAAATATATTTAAATATATTAAAAAAAGAAAAATCATAAATACAATTTTTTATTACTGAAAATTAAAAAAAAAAAAAAACAAAAAACTAATAGAGCCCCCCCACCCAACACCCCCCCCCCCCCCACCGCGGCACCCGCGGGTTGCAGCGGTTGGGGGGGGGGGATGTTTAGGGGGCTCTATTTTGTTTTTTTTTTGTTTTTTCTTGATTTTTTTTTATAATTTTCTTTAAAATTTTTAGTACTAAAAAATGGTATTTATGATATTTCCTTTTTTTATATATTTAAATATATTCTAGATATAGATATATTTAGATACATAATGATATTTGTTTTATAGTATTTATATATATTCAAGATATAAATATGATATTGTTTTTAATACATAAAGATATATATATATATATATATATATATATATATATATATATTCTGATATTTTAATACATAAAGATATATATTTTTTATATATATATATTCCATGTGGCAGCCACATAACACAAAAGATATATTTTTTGTTTTAAATATATTAATATGACGTGTGCCTTTTTCCCACGTGGCAGCCACGTAAGCGCAATTTTTCTGATGTGGCAGCGGGTGGGCATTTTTTTAAAGAAAAGTGCATAAGTCAGGGCATTTTTAAAAACTCGATAGATAATGGGCATATTCTTCAAAAAGGCAAACTTACAGGGCACAAATATTAATTTGTCCTATAATTATTAAAATGTATTTTGTTTTGTTTTTAATGATTTTCATAACTTTTATAAATTATTAAAGATATATATATATATATATATATATGAAGATGATGATTTTTTTGTTGTTTTCTATAAATTTTATAAATTGTTAAAGATATAAAAATAATTGTGTGTATGTGTGTGTGTGTATGTGTATATATATGTGTGTGCGTGTGTGTGTGTGTGTGTTTTGGGGTGCAAAGTGCAATTTATTATGGGATGCAAGTACAATTTTTAATATTACAAGGGTTTGTGCAAAAAATATTTTTTTTTGGCTGAAAAATATGACTTGACGTGCCAACTTATTGGCTAGATGTGACAACTTATTGACTGGGCAGCCACATCAGCAAAAAAACCCGAATAAAAGCAACTGGGCATTTTTAGTATAAATTTTAAAAGTTAGGGGGCAAAAAAAGTCGGCCCAAAAAATGGCATAAAGTGATTTTAGGCAAAGTTAAAGGGGTAAAAAAATAATTTCCCCTATTTCTTATATGATAAAAATTACCAATTTATGTGTTAACTCTAGGCTTTTTTGAAAAGCCTCGTACTTCATCCACGATGTCTTCTAAGCATCACGGAGATCACTTCAGTATCGGCAGACTTAGATATTTCCCCCGATACAGGATAAACGGTGTTCTATCTTTCACGATAAGTATCTCATAGAGTACAAATCCCGCGCGAGGTATCGAAAGCTTTAATTAGCTTCACAAATAACTCCTAGTGATACGGTACTCTCGCACCTTATCACCCGGGACCAACTCTCTCGTAGCTCAAAGAAGACACATCGAGACCTCTCGAAAACCTTCCCTAGAAGCTTCCTTCTCCTACATCCACCCATCGGTAAAAAGTCACCGGAGTAAAAAGAGCGATACGCGTCATGTTCTCATCTCCTTAAATCAAATCAATAAGGTCGTTAAAAGAATCGACTCAGCCCGCTGGAAACACATGGTCATTCGAACCCGAAGGTTGTAGCATCTAGAAGCTATGTCAACTCCCTCGCAGACAATTGTCTATGTTAGGAACAAACACTCCATAGCTACCCCCGAAGCATCTGACATATGTCTAAAAGAGATACCTCACTTGTATCAATACTAGCTAACCCCTATAAAAGAAGGACAAAATGGATAATAAAGGATATACTTTTTTGAGGACAATAAAAAGTGACTAGATTTCATTTAAACTTGGGCAAAGCGCTATAATCCACCCCGAAATTCCTCAAAAATAAAGAATTGTTAACATTATGTACATAGCATGCACAAAGGTAATCTGCAAGATATCTTTCGTTTTTCAATAGCGCTATACAGATACCTCATAATATTTTATTGCTACGTGTGTGGGAACTAATTTCACATTTTATGGTTACTGTCTCACTTTG
The DNA here is from genome assembly GCA_948329865.1 of Linaria vulgaris. Taxonomy (NCBI): domain Eukaryota; kingdom Viridiplantae; phylum Streptophyta; class Magnoliopsida; order Lamiales; family Plantaginaceae; genus Linaria; species Linaria vulgaris. The sequence continues at coordinate 87,567,780 of OX415254.1, read as the reverse complement.
CTCGTAAATTTTCCTCCAAGCAGTTAGCCAGTTACCTTATGAGTGAAATAGTGTTACTTGGATGATCTTTTTTCATATATATATATATATGGTTGGATGATTTTAAACCCCAAAACTGGATATTTTATGTTATATACTTTTAGCTTGTCTTGGCTTGTCTTATCTTGTTCTCCATTAAATAAAATATATGGTGTACAAATTTCAGAAAACCAATATAATGCATGTTCTGTTGAATCAGTTTTGAGTCAGGACCAACTACTCATACGTCCTGCTTTGATTTGATTGTGATAAATAATCGATTATTATTATTATTATTATTATATATACTAGTAGCTGTACATCAAAATGTCAAGACTGGAATCACCTTGCCCTCTTTTTGATGTGTTCTCATGATTCCTCTATTTTTGTTTTTCTAATCACTTCTCTTCACAACTTTTAAAATTTAGTTAACTTTGAGCTACGTACACCAACACAAAACGACACAAACACATTGATACAAATTTGTAAAATATTCTTTTCCTACTACTCGGTATATCTTACATGCGAACACGATAAGATACAAATATGTGTAATGTTTTGGAGTGTCACTGCATCATAGCTTTCGATTATGGTATTTCGCTTTCTCATTTTAAATTAAAAGTAAAAACAAATGTAATTATATCCTTTTATATAGTATAAAAAGAGGAAGATGCTATTCCAAAATTTGTCATATATAAATATTAAAAAAAAAATCACATCATGAAATGATTCCAACGTACTATCTAAGAAATAATTCATAATCAAAGAAATTGTTCTTAGCTTCGTTAATTAGTGTGATTGGAGCACAAAAAGTTGTCAAAATGATGTCTTAGATTAATGTAATTCTACCAAGCGTGCCATTAAAAGCCATTTTCTTAGGACCTTTTCGAGCACATTTTTATCAGTTTAGATATTGTTTGTGCCCACTTATCTCTCCGTACACGTAATATTCATGAAAAGACACTATGTACCAATTATATATATACATATATGTGTGCATGTGTGTGTGTAAAGACACTCTATAGCGAAAATGACTATGCGAGATGACGAAGTTGGCAAAGTGTTGGAGAACTTGGAGAAATCGCTTTCACGAAATTACATATATACACGTAAGTATGAAATGACGTTACTATTTATTAGAAGAAATTGGCGTTACAATAATATCTCTTTGGTATAACGCATAAACTCAATAGCTATATTAGGGACTAATTAACTTTAAGGGACCTCCCAGAAAATTAAAAGGAAGTACGGGACAGAATCATAAAGTAGCAGTTTTTCGAGACTCCAAATTACGTTGCAAACTAACACAAAATTCGCGGGCTATTATATTATTCATCAGATCATATTTTGGGTTATACCCCTTTATTTGTTGACCATTGTTAGTCAATAGTTGAATATTAATTCTGTAAAATTGGTAACCAAGAACTCTGACTTTTTTTTTATAATAACCAAGAAGAACTATCAAGAACTATGACCACTACAAGAAAAATGGGTCAATAGGGACTAAATTAGGTCCCTATTGACCACTCCAACGGTCCCTAAAGGTCAATAGCGACCGCACGTAGGTCGCTATTGTGCGGTCCCTATTGACCTCGGTCGCTTGCCATCAGGGACCGCAATTAGGTCCCTGATGAGGGAAATAGCGACCGGAGTATCATGGACCGCTTTCCGGTTCCTGATACTTTAAAACAATAGCGACCTAACGCCGGTCCCTATTGTGTTTTTTGGTCCCTATTTTTTTCACACAATATGGACCGTCATTAGGTCCCTATCGTCGCAAAAACAATAGGGACCTTAGCACCGGCGGCGGAAATGGACGGAAAATTGAAAGGGGCGGTGATGGAAGCGGACCACGGCGGTGAGGGAAGCGGACCGCGACGGATTTGAGGCGGAAATCGAGAGGAAACGGAGCGGGTTACGTTAGGTTGGGTTGGGAACGCAATTTGAGTCGCAACTACGCGTATTAGGTCGCTAATGGCGGAAAAACGAAGCGGGTCGGGACGAAAACGGGTGTAGAGGAAAGGGTTTGACGGATTTTGAGATTTATGAATTTTTTTTTTTTTGTTATTTATAGGAAGGAATCAGCGACTCAATTTGAGTCGTTGATTGCTTCCACGCTAATTAGGGCGGAGGAGGCCCAGATTTTGGCCCAATTTTGGGCCGAATTTTGTGGCCCACGTAAAAAAAATGAGTTCAGCGACCCAACGTGGGTCGCTGAAAGTCACGTATTTAGTTCAGCGACCCAACGTGGGTCGCTGAACGTCACGTATTTATTTGAGCGACTCAATATGAGTCGCTGAATATCTCTGAGGATAACAGCGACTCACATTGAGTCGCTGTTTCTCTCGAAATGTTCTGCGACTCAAGGTGAGTCGATGTTGCCTTCAGAAGTCCCTGAAGGCGAGCGACACTACAAGATTTTTCGCCCTTTCCCGACCGAAAAATCCCGACCGGAATTCGGTCGGGAGCATTCCCGACTGCAATGCGGTCGGAAAAACTTTTTCCGACCGCAATGCGGTCGGTACTTTCAAAAAAATCATTCACGACCGCATTGCGGTCGGGAAATATTATTCCCGACCGCATTGCGGTCGGGAATATTATTCCCGACCGCGATGCAGTCGGGAAAACTCTGGGCGGGAAATTTCCCGCCCAGAGTGTCGCCCTAATCTCGGCCCAGCTGGGCCGCGCAGCTGGGCCGAGACTTCCCGACCGCCATGCGGTCGGGAATACCCTTATTCCCGACCGCTATGCGGTCGGGAATAATACTAACATTACCGACCGGTATGCGGTCGGGAATAGTTGTTATTCCCGACCGCAATGCGGTTGGGACTAATACTAATCGTTGTTATTCCCGACCGCGTGGCGGTCGGGAGTATTAGGGTTTAGGGTTTAGGGTTTAGGGTTTAGGCTTATTGGCGACCGATTTTCGGTAGGGAATAATATTCATATTCTTAATTTCACAATTTCGCTCTCAATTTTAGGTAAATCGTTCATTTAATGATCGAGTAAATCAATATTAGTTATATATTACTAAAAATCTAAAAAAAAAATTAAATTTAGTTGCACGTTGATGAATCGTTTGAAGCGTCGATTCATATTGTCACTTATAAATAGATTAGTATATGTAGTTGCTAATAATGTAACTACTTGCGATTATGTTAAACAAATGTTAACATATATATATCACAATTAGCCTCTCTATATTAACGTTCGTAACAAATGTTAATTGACAATTGTGAAGTCCTATATACTACGTATGATTATTATAGGTAAAACTCCAAACTAACTTAACTTATACTCCGATAAACTATACTAATTTAATAATTAAAAGTACATTAAACAAACTAACTAATAGTGCAATTCATGAATTTAATGAGATTCTATAGTTATACTTAACAAACACATCAAGATTTTCCAAAAGATCGAAAAAAGGAAAAATTTACTATTTTTTCCGACCGCGTATCGGTCGGGAATTACCATTATTGCCGACCGCATGGCGGTCGTAATTAAAATTTAAAGGTATTCCCGACCGCCATGCGGTCGGGACTAATATTTAAAGGTATTTCCGACCGCGGTGCGGTCGGGAATAAAATTTAAACTTATTCCCGACCGCAGTGCGGTCGGTATGTCGCGGTCGGGACTAATATTTAAAGGAATTTCCGACCGCGGTGCGGTCGGGAATAAAATTTAAACTTATTCCCGACCGCAGTGCGGTCGGTATTTTTTGAAAAATTGGCGGTTTTTTGAAATTTTTGAAAAAATTCAACATTCCCGACCGAATATCGGTCGGGAATAATCGAAAATAATGGCGGGACTTGGTGGGAAATTCAAATTTGACGAAAATTCAAAAATTTTCAATTTTTTCTATAAATACACTTCATTATTCTCCTCATTTTTTCATCTCAACACACTTTGTTCCTCTTCAAAAAAAATTTCAAACACTTTTTTCATATTCATACACTTTTTCAAAACCTTCTTTCTTTCAACTTCAAAATTAAAAATTTTCACTTCTTTATTCAAATTTTCAATAATTAAAAACTTATTTATTTTTTTTGTGTTTTAGACTAAGCAATGAATCAAAAATTTAATTATTGCAAACACAAAAACTAAATAATGTTTTTCAAATATTGCAAAATATTAAAAAAAATAATATTCTGGTAATTTATTACCGGAATATTATTTTTTTTGTTCTGATGATTATTATTCCCGACCGATATCCGGTCGGGAATAAGATGAATATTTTTCCCGACCGCGAATCGGTCGGGATTGATTTGAATATTATTCCCGACCGGGCCCCGGTCGAGAATAACATGAATTTTAATCCCGACCAATTTGCGGTCGGAAAAAGTCCCGACCGCTATCCGGTCGGGAATAAAATTCATGTTATTCCCGACCGCTATGCGGTCGGGAATAATTCCGACCGTTGTGCGGTCGGAATAAGCGGTCGGAAATTTTCCGACCGTAATTCGGTCGGGAAATGCGGTCGGGAAAGGTCCGTGCCGACCGGAAGGCGGTCGGAAAACTTTTCCCGACCGAAGCAACACCGACCGCGGTTTCCCGACCGCAATGCGGTCGGGAAAGGGTCTTTCCCGACCGCGAAGGGGTTATTCCCGACCGGATTTGCGGTCGGGAAAGACCCAATTTTTTTGTAGTGCGACTCACCTTGAGTCGCTAACTGGGCGGTCCCTATTGACCGCCCAGTCTTGTAGTTGACTAATTGAAAGTATATTTTCAGGTTATTCCTTTATCCAAATAATTTGTACATAATTGATCATTCCTTTCTCTCGCCATTTAAATAATTAGTTAAGAATAGACTTATTTACCTTTATTATAATTTTGGTTCATTTAATTAGCTTGATATGCTAATTAATAAACTTATTATTTTTCTTTATTTAATTGATTATTTAAGATAGTTATTCTGAACAGTTTGCTATAATAATAATACTAATAATAATTAAATTTCAACCTCACGCTTTATTGATAGTTTTGCTGTGACGTATATATACTGAACTTACTTTTAATACATATAAACCACCGTTTTCTTTTGAATAACCTGCTAATTAAATGGTACGTCTACAACAGTCTTTTGTCTTACATGTTTATATGTATATGACCTAGGAAGTAAAATAGAATAAAAACTTGAAGACTTTTGTGTTTTGATATCAAAAAAGCATTAGCATGCATGCTTATTTCGTGATTTTTCGCTCAAGTAACTTGATGCATCGTAATTTATTGATTTCGTGTTTAACTCGATTACAAGCTAAATTTTACCAATATTAATTAGTACATGTGATTCTTATGCGTGCTATATAGTTACAATTAGTTAAATATATCATAAACCATAGAAAAATAACATTTTCATGTAATTTACGTTATGGCCATCACGTTTACGTTTTTTCATTACTTAGGTTTTGAATGCGTAGTAGCGCTAGAATATAAAATTCTCAGCGGCACATTTTTTTTTGCATGCTAATAAAAAAAAAAATAGTGGCGTTTTATGCTAATTTCCTCCCAATTTGGTTAAATATTATTACAGAGTTGCAAATACCATGGATTAAGATTTTGATTTCAAAACATGCACCAATTCCTAAATATTAGAGAAGGCGTACATATATGTTAAAGTTGCAACGAACATAGGAAATACATTGCTTTCGGTAGAATAAAAATGAGAATATTTTGGTACTGTTATGGGTTTAATTTTAAATTATTATTTAGTTTATTTATGTTAATAATATGTCTAATTAAATTAGTATTTGAATTTTAGTTAGTCAGGTACTAATATGGAAGTAGTGGAGTTAGTGGTTAGATAGTGCCACTATTTTAGGAATTAGCTATTATCTCTTTCTATTTATTAGAGTATTTCAATGTAATTTGGTTTTAAGAATGAAAAAGTATAATTTTAGTGTTATCAAATCTCTTCTCATCTTTAATTCTTAGAAAATTTGTTTTTTTCGAATTAGGACTGTATCATTGGTGCTTTCACAGAGATAACTCTACCACCTCTTAAATTGAAAAGTAAAAAAAAATGGTTGTGTTGCTTTCCAAAATGCAAAGTTACATGGATGAGTCGTTCTTCAAGGTGCAAAAATACATGGATGAGATGTTGGAGATTTCAAAAGCAACGAATTTGAATATTTTTGAAGAAATGATAATCCACAACAAAGACGTGTCTCGCCGAATTGACTGTATGTCTTCCATATTGTCAAAACTTGAAAGAGATTTGCGCGCACGTTCATCACCTCAACCCGAAATCCTCCAAAACATATCCTACCTAAATTATGCAACATTCGACCGAAACATAAACCTAAACGACGTATTCATTCTCATACACGTAAGGCACATCTAAATATTTACCGTCGTTGTTCGGCTACAAATCTACATTTCGAGACATGGTCTTGCCGTTCTTACAAATCCGTTTCCCTTAACCATCTCATCAGCCGTGTTTTTTCTAAGGAATTTCTTCCCTTGTCCCGAATACGATAACCCAAGACAACGAATTCAATACCCCCCATATCTTTGTTCCAAAATGAAACAACATATGATTTGTTATTTAACTGGAAAAAGAAAAAAAACGAAAAAAACATCACTTGTTGCTACTACAAAATTCTTGCCAAAATAAAAAAATATTCACTTGTTGTTACTACAAAATTCTTGCCAAAATGTTATGTTCACTTTCGTGTTTGTAAGCCATTGATCGCTCTTCAAGATATATGAATTGGTGTTGGGTCGATCAAGGACTTGGATTTGGAATAATCAATGAGGGTGCATTATGCAATTTTAAGGCACTTTCACTTGCTTTTGATCGTACACTGTTGCTAGAAATTTGAGCTTTGCCAACAAGTCTTGAGGACAAGGCTTCTTAATGAGAAATTAATGTTATGGGTCTAATTTTAAATTATTATTTAGTTTATTTATGTTAATGATATGTCTAATTAAATTAGCCTTTGAATTTTAGTTAGTCATGTACTAATATGGAAGTAGTTGAGTTAGCGGTTAGATAGTGCCACTATTTTAGGATTTACATATATATTATCTCTTTCTATTTATTACACTACAAGATTTGGGGGGCATCTGCAACCGCCCCCCCCCAACCGCCTGGGCGGTCGCCATTAACGGCGACCGCAGAGCGACCGCCAGGCGGTCGCCATTGAGACGTGGCGACCGTTGGGCGGTTGCGAGGTCTTCTTGCAACCGCTCGGCGGTTGCGAGATCACATAGCAACCGTCTGGCGGTTGCTGATACAAGATATTTGCAACCGCCTAGCGGTTGCAGATAATATTCATACTTGATTTTTGACTATTACGGATGATACGTTGTGGTACGTTGTTTGATCAATTGATAATTACCCTAATGATAGTTAAAACAAGCGAAATTATAAGGTTTTATTGGAAAATCAAGCTTAGGGAAAACATTAAGAACTAAGTGTGATGATTACTTGTTGAACATAATATATATGTGTATCGTTGATAACTCGCCTAATCACATAATCTACTATTTTACTAACTTAATTACTAGTTTTGTAGTTATTTACTACTACTATTCACATGTAATAATGATATTTGAGTTCAATAAACACAAACACATCAAGATACTTCCGAAAAATCACTAATTTCGAATATTCAGTTCTCGCAACCGCTGGGCGGTTGCAAATGCTTCTTGCAACCGCCAGGCTGTTGCGAGTACTTCTCGCAACCGTTGGGCGGTTGCGAGGTTACATGGCAACCACCTGGCGGTTGCAGATAATATTCATATTTGATTTTTTATTATTTTGGATGATACGTTTTCGTACGTTGTTTCACCAATTGATAATTACACTAATGATAGTTAAAACAAGCGAAATTATAAGGTTTTATTGGAAAATCAAGCTTAGGGAAAACATTAAGAACTAAGTGTGATGATTAGTTGTTGAACATAATATATATGTGTATCGTTGATAACTCGCCTAATGACATAATCTACTATTTTACTAACTTAATTACTAGTTTTGTAGTTATTTACTACTACTATTCACATGTAATAATGATATTTGAGTTCAATAAACACAAACACAACAAGATACTTCCGAAAAATCACTAATTTCGAATATTTAGTTCTCGCAACCGCTGGGCGGTTGCAAATGCTTCTTGCAACCGCTAGGCGGTTGCGAGTACTTCTCCCAACCGCTGGGCGGTTGCGAGGTTACATCGCAACCGCCTGGTGGTTGCTGATACTGGATATCTGCAACCGCCAGGCGGTTGCAGATAATATTCATATTTGATTTTTTATTATTTTGGATGATACGTTTTGGTACGTTGTTTCAGCAATTGATAATTACCCTAATGATAGTTAAAACAAGCGAAATTATAAGGTTTTATTGGAAAATCAAGCTTAGGGAAAACATTAAGAACTAAGTGTGATGATTAGTTGGTGAACATAATATATAGGTGTATCGTTGATAACTCGCCTAATCACATAATCTACTATTGTACTAAGTTAATTACTAGTTTTGTAGTTATTTACTACTACTATTCACATGTAATAATGATATTTGAGTTCAATTAACACAAACACATCAAAATACTTTCGAAAAATCACTAATTTTGATTATTCAGTTCTCGCAACCGCTGGGCGGTTGCAAGTGCTTCTTGCAACAGCCAGGCGGTTGCGAGTACTTCTAGCAACCGTTGGGCGGTTGCAAGGGCTTCTCGCAACCGTTGGGCGGTTGCGAGGTTACATGGAAACCGCCTGGCGGTTGCTGATACTGATAATATTCATATTTGATTTTTTATTATTTTGGATGATATGTTTTGGTACTTTGTTTCACCAATTGATAATTACCCTAATGATAGTTAAAACAAACGAAATTATAAGGTTTTATTGGAAAATCAAGCTTAGGGAAAACATTAAGAACTAAGTGTGATGATTAGTTGTTGAACATAATATATATGTATATCGTTGATAACTCGCCTAATCACATAATCTACTATTTTACTAAGTTAATTATTAGTTTTGTAGTTATTTACTACTACTATTCACATGTAATAATGATATTTGAGTTCAATTAACACAAACACATCAAGATACTTCCGAAAAATCACTAATTTCGAATATTCAGTTCTCGCAACCGCTGGGCGGTTGCAAGTGCTTCTTGCAACCGCCAGGCGGTTGCGAGTACTTCTAGCAACCGATGGGCGGTTGCAAGGGCTTCTCGCAACCGCTGGGCGGTTGCGAGGTTACATGGCAACCGCCTGGCGGTTGCTGATACTGGATATCTGCAACCGCCAGACGCTTGCAGATAATATTCATATTTGATTTTTTATTATTTTGGATGATAGGTTTTGGTACGTTGTTTCACCAATTGATAATTACCCTAATAATAGTTAAAACAAGCGAAATTATAAGGTTTTTATTGGAAAATCAAGCTTAGGGAAAACATTAAGAACTAAGTGTGATGATTAGTTGTTGAACATAATATATATGTGTATCGTTGATAACTCGCCTAATCACATAATCTACTATTTTACTAACTTAATTACTAGTTTTGTAGTTATTTACTACTACTATTCACATGTAATAATGATATTTGAGTTCAATAAACACAAACACATCAAGATACTTCCGAAAAATCACTAATTTCGAATATTCAGTTCTCGCAACCGCTGGGCGGTTGCAAATGCTTCTTGCAACCGCCAGGCGGTTGCGAGTACTTCTCCCAACCGCTGGGCGGTTGCGAGGTTACATCGCAACCGCCTGGTGGTTGCTGATACTGGATATCTGCAACCGCCAGGCGGTTGCAGATAATATTCATATTTGATTTTTTATTATTTTGGATGATACGTTTTGGTACGTTGTTTCACCAATTGATAATTACCCTAATGATAGTTAAAACAAGCGAAATTATAAGGTTTTATTGGAAAATCAAGCTTAGGGAAAACATTAAGAACTAAGTGTGATGATTAGTTGGTGAACATAATATATAGGTGTATCGTTGATAACTCGCCTAATCACATAATCTACTATTGTACTAAGTTAATTACTAGTTTTGTAGTTATTTACTACTACTATTCACATGTAATAATGATATTTGAGTTCAATTAACACAAACACATCAAAATACTTTCGAAAAATCACTAATTTTGATTATTCAGTTCTCGCAACCGCTGGGCGGTTGCAAGTGCTTCTTGCAACAGCCAGGCGGTTGCGAGTACTTCTAGCAACCGTTGGGCGGTTGCAAGGGCTTCTCGCAACCGTTGGGCGGTTGCGAGGTTACATGGAAACCGCCTGGCGGTTGCTGATACTGATAATATTCATATTTGATTTTTTATTATTTTGGATGATATGTTTTGGTACTTTGTTTCACCAATTGATAATTACCCTAATGATAGTTAAAACAAACGAAATTATAAGGTTTTATTGGAAAATCAAGCTTAGGGAAAACATTAAGAACTAAGTGTGATGATTAGTTGTTGAACATAATATATATGTATATCGTTGATAACTCGCCTAATCACATAATCTACTATTTTACTAAGTTAATTATTAGTTTTGTAGTTATTTACTACTACTATTCACATGTAATAATGATATTTGAGTTCAATTAACACAAACACATCAAGATACTTCCGAAAAATCACTAATTTCGAATATTCAGTTCTCGCAACCGCTGGGCGGTTGCAAGTGCTTCTTGCAACCGCCAGGCGGTTGCGAGTACTTCTAGCAACCGATGGGCGGTTGCAAGGGCTTCTCGCAACCGCTGGGCGGTTGCGAGGTTACATGGCAACCGCCTGGCGGTTGCTGATACTGGATATCTGCAACCGCCAGACGCTTGCAGATAATATTCATATTTGATTTTTTATTATTTTGGATGATAGGTTTTGGTACGTTGTTTCACCAATTGATAATTACCCTAATAATAGTTAAAACAAGCGAAATTATAAGGTTTTTATTGGAAAATCAAGCTTAGGGAAAACATTAAGAACTAAGTGTGATGATTAGTTGTTGAACATAATATATATGTGTATCGTTGATAACTCGCCTAATCACATAATCTACTATTTTACTAACTTAATTACTAGTTTTGTAGTTATTTACTACTACTATTCACATGTAATAATGATATTTGAGTTCAATAAACACAAACACATCAAGATACTTCCGAAAAATCACTAATTTCGAATATTCAGTTCTCGCAACCGCTGGGCGGTTGCAAATGCTTCTTGCAACCGCCAGGCGGTTGCGAGTACTTCTCCCAACCGCTGGGCGGTTGCGAGGTTACATCGCAACCGCCTGGTGGTTGCTGATACTGGATATCTGCAACCGCCAGGCGGTTGCAGATAATATTCATATTTGATTTTTTATTATTTTGGATGATACGTTTTGGTACGTTGTTTCACCAATTGATAATTACCCTAATGATAGTTAAAACAAGCGAAATTATAAGGTTTTATTGGAAAATCAAGCTTAGGGAAAACATTAAGAACTAAGTGTGATGATTAGTTGGTGAACATAATATATAGGTGTATCGTTGATAACTCGCCTAATCACATAATCTACTATTGTACTAAGTTAATTACTAGTTTTGTAGTTATTTACTACTACTATTCACATGTAATAATGATATTTGAGTTCAATTAACACAAACACATCAAGATACTTTCGAAAAATCACTAATTTTGATTATTCAGTTCTCGCAACCGTTGGGCGGTTGCAAGTGCTTCTTGCAACAGCCAGGCGGTTGCGAGTACTTCTAGCAACCGTTGGGCGGTTGCAAGGGCTTCTCGCAACCGTTGGGCGGTTGCGAGGTTACATGGAAACCGCCTGGCGGTTGCTGATACTGATAATATTCATATTTGATTTTTTATTATTTTGGATGATATGTTTTGGTACTTTGTTTCACCAATTGATAATTACCCTAATGATAGTTAAAACAAGCGAAATTATAAGGTTTTATTGGAAAATCAAGCTTAGGGAAAACATTAAGAACTAAGTGTGATGATTAGTTGTTGAACATAATATATATGTATATCGTTGATAACTCGCCTAATCACATAATCTACTATTTTACTAAGTTAATTATTAGTTTTGTAGTTATTTACTACTACTATTCACATGTAATAATGATATTTGAGTTCAATTAACACAAACACATCAAGATACTTCCGAAAAATCACTAATTTCGAATATTCAGTTCTCGCAACCGCTGGGCGGTTGCAAGTGCTTCTTGCAACCGCCAGGCGGTTGCGAGTACTTCTAGCAACCGATGGGCGGTTGCAAGGGCTTCTCGCAACCGCTGGGCGGTTGCGAGGTTACATGGCAACCGCCTGGCGGTTGCTGATACTGGATATCTGCAACCGCCAGACGCTTGCAGATAATATTCATATTTGATTTTTTATTATTTTGGATGATAGGTTTTGGTACGTTGTTTCACCAATTGATAATTACCCTAATAATAGTTAAAACAAGCGAAATTATAAGGTTTTTATTGGAAAATCAAGCTTAGGGAAAACATTAAGAACTAAGTGTGATGATTAGTTGTTGAACATAATATATATGTGTATCGTTGATAACTCGCCTAATCACATAATCTACTATTTTACTAACTTAATTACTAGTTTTGTAGTTATTTACTACTACTATTCACATGTAATAATGATATTTGAGTTCAATAAACACAAACACATCAAGATACTTCCGAAAAATCACTAATTTCGAATATTCAGTTCTCGCAACCGCTGGGCGGTTGCAAATGCTTCTTGCAACCGCCAGGCGGTTGCGAGTACTTCTCCCAACCGCTGGGCGGTTGCGAGGTTACATCGCAACCGCCTGGTGGTTGCTGATACTGGATATCTGCAACCGCCAGGCGGTTGCAGATAATATTCATATTTGATTTTTTATTATTTTGGATGATACGTTTTGGTACGTTGTTTCACCAATTGATAATTACCCTAATGATAGTTAAAACAAGCGAAATTATAAGGTTTTATTGGAAAATCAAGCTTAGGGAAAACATTAAGAACTAAGTGTGATGATTAGTTGGTGAACATAATATATAGGTGTATCGTTGATAACTCGCCTAATCACATAATCTACTATTGTACTAAGTTAATTACTAGTTTTGTAGTTATTTACTACTACTATTCACATGTAATAATGATATTTGAGTTCAATTAACACAAACACATCAAAATACTTTCGAAAAATCACTAATTTTGATTATTCAGTTCTCGCAACCGCTGGGCGGTTGCAAGTGCTTCTTGCAACAGCCAGGCGGTTGCGAGTACTTCTAGCAACCGTTGGGCGGTTGCAAGGGCTTCTCGCAACCGTTGGGCGGTTGCGAGGTTACATGGAAACCGCCTGGCGGTTGCTGATACTGATAATATTCATATTTGATTTTTTATTATTTTGGATGATATGTTTTGGTACTTTGTTTCACCAATTGATAATTACCCTAATGATAGTTAAAACAAACGAAATTATAAGGTTTTATTGGAAAATCAAGCTTAGGGAAAACATTAAGAACTAAGTGTGATGATTAGTTGTTGAACATAATATATATGTATATCGTTGATAACTCGCCTAATCACATAATCTACTATTTTACTAAGTTAATTATTAGTTTTGTAGTTATTTACTACTACTATTCACATGTAATAATGATATTTGAGTTCAATTAACACAAACACATCAAGATACTTCCGAAAAATCACTAATTTCGAATATTCAGTTCTCGCAACCGCTGGGCGGTTGCAAGTGCTTCTTGCAACCGCCAGGCGGTTGCGAGTACTTCTAGCAACCGATGGGCGGTTGCAAGGGCTTCTCGCAACCGCTGGGCGGTTGCGAGGTTACATGGCAACCGCCTGGCGGTTGCTGATACTGGATATCTGCAACCGCCAGACGCTTGCAGATAATATTCATATTTGATTTTTTATTATTTTGGATGATAGGTTTTGGTACGTTGTTTCACCAATTGATAATTACCCTAATAATAGTTAAAACAAGCGAAATTATAAGGTTTTTATTGGAAAATCAAGCTTAGGGAAAACATTAAGAACTAAGTGTGATGATTAGTTGTTGAACATAATATATATGTGTATCGTTGATAACTCGCCTAATCACATAATCTACTATTTTACTAACTTAATTACTAGTTTTGTAGTTATTTACTACTACTATTCACATGTAATAATGATATTTGAGTTCAATAAACACAAACACATCAAGATACTTCCGAAAAATCACTAATTTCGAATATTCAGTTCTCGCAACCGCTGGGCGGTTGCAAATGCTTCTTGCAACCGCCAGGCGGTTGCGAGTACTTCTCCCAACCGCTGGGCGGTTGCGAGGTTACATCGCAACCGCCTGGTGGTTGCTGATACTGGATATCTGCAACCGCCAGGCGGTTGCAGATAATATTCATATTTGATTTTTTATTATTTTGGATGATACGTTTTGGTACGTTGTTTCACCAATTGATAATTACCCTAATGATAGTTAAAACAAGCGAAATTATAAGGTTTTATTGGAAAATCAAGCTTAGGGAAAACATTAAGAACTAAGTGTGATGATTAGTTGGTGAACATAATATATAGGTGTATCGTTGATAACTCGCCTAATCACATAATCTACTATTGTACTAAGTTAATTACTAGTTTTGTAGTTATTTACTACTACTATTCACATGTAATAATGATATTTGAGTTCAATTAACACAAACACATCAAGATACTTTCGAAAAATCACTAATTTTGATTATTCAGTTCTCGCAACCGTTGGGCGGTTGCAAGTGCTTCTTGCAACAGCCAGGCGGTTGCGAGTACTTCTAGCAACCGTTGGGCGGTTGCAAGGGCTTCTCGCAACCGTTGGGCGGTTGCGAGGTTACATGGAAACCGCCTGGCGGTTGCTGATACTGATAATATTCATATTTGATTTTTTATTATTTTGGATGATATGTTTTGGTACTTTGTTTCACCAATTGATAATTACCCTAATGATAGTTAAAACAAGCGAAATTATAAGGTTTTATTGGAAAATCAAGCTTAGGGAAAACATTAAGAACTAAGTGTGATGATTAGTTGTTGAACATAATATATATGTATATCGTTGATAACTCGCCTAATCACATAATCTACTATTTTACTAAGTTAATTATTAGTTTTGTAGTTATTTACTACTACTATTCACATGTAATAATGATATTTGAGTTCAATTAACACAAACACATCAAGATACTTCCGAAAAATCACTAATTTCGAATATTCAGTTCTCGCAACCGCTGGGCGGTTGCAAGTGCTTCTTGCAACCGCCAGGCGGTTGCGAGTACTTCTAGCAACCGATGGGCGGTTGCAAGGGCTTCTCGCAACCGCTGGGCGGTTGCGAGGTTACATGGCAACCGCCTGGCGGTTGCTGATACTGGATATCTGCAACCGCCAGACGCTTGCAGATAATATTCATATTTGATTTTTTATTATTTTGGATGATAGGTTTTGGTACGTTGTTTCACCAATTGATAATTACCCTAATAATAGTTAAAACAAGCGAAATTATAAGGTTTTTATTGGAAAATCAAGCTTAGGGAAAACATTAAGAACTAAGTGTGATGATTAGTTGTTGAACATAATATATATGTGTATCGTTGATAACTCGCCTAATCACATAATCTACTATTTTACTAACTTAATTACTAGTTTTGTAGTTATTTACTACTACTATTCACATGTAATAATGATATTTGAGTTCAATAAACACAAACACATCAAGATACTTCCGAAAAATCACTAATTTCGAATATTCAGTTCTCGCAACCGCTGGGCGGTTGCAAATGCTTCTTGCAACCGCCAGTCGGTTGCGAGTACTTCTCCCAACCGCTGGGCGGTTGCGAGGTTACATCGCAACCGCCTGGTGGTTGCTGATACTGGATATCTGCAACCGCCAGGCGGTTGCAGATAATATTCATATTTGATTTTTTATTATTTTGGATGATACGTTTTGGTACGTTGTTTCACCAATTGATAATTACCCTAATGATAGTTAAAACAAGCGAAATTATAAGGTTTTATTGGAAAATCAAGCTTAGGGAAAACATTAAGAACTAAGTGTGATGATTAGTTGGTGAACATAATATATAGGTGTATCGTTGATAACTCGCCTAATCACATAATCTACTATTGTACTAAGTTAATTACTAGTTTTGTAGTTATTTACTACTACTATTCACATGTAATAATGATATTTGAGTTCAATTAACACAAACACATCAAGATACTTTCGAAAAATCACTAATTTTGATTATTCAGTTCTCGCAACCGCTGGGCGGTTGCAAGTGCTTCTTGCAACAGCCAGGCGGTTGCGAGTACTTTTAGCAACCGATGGGCGGTTGCAAGGGCTTCTCGCAACCGCTGGGCGGTTGCGAGGTTACATGGCAACCGCCTGGCGGTTGCTGATACTGGATATCTGCAACCGCCTGGCGGTTGCTGATACTGGATATCTGCAACCGCCAGACGCTTGCAGATAATATTCATATTTGATTTTTTATTATTTTGGATGATAGGTTTTGGTACGTTGTTTTACCAATTGATAATTACCCTAATAATAGTTAAAACAAGCGAAATTATAAGGTTTTTATTGGAAAATCAAGCTTAGGGAAAACATTAAGAACTAAGTGTGATGATTAGTTGTTGAACATAATATATATGTGTATCGTTGATAACTCGCCTAATCACATAATCTACTATTTTACTAACTTAATTACTAGTTTTGTAGTTATTTACTACTACTATTCACATGTAATAATGATATTTGAGTTCAATAAACACAAACACATCAAGATACTTCCGAAAAATCACTAATTTCGAATATTCAGTTCTCGCAACCGCTGGGCGGTTGCAAATGCTTCTTGCAACCGCCAGGCGGTTGCGAGTACTTCTCCCAACCGCTGGGCGGTTGCGAGGTTACATCGCAACCGCCTGGTGGTTGCTGATACTGGATATCTGCAATCGCCAGGCGGTTGCAGATAATATTCATATTTGATTTTTTATTATTTTGGATGATACGTTTTGGTACGTTGTTTCACCAATTGATAATTACCCTAATGATAGTTAAAACAAGCGAAATTATAAGGTTTTATTGGAAAATCAAGCTTAGGGAAAACATTAAGAACTAAGTGTGATGATTAGTTGGTGAACATAATATATAGGTGTATCGTTGATAACTCGCCTAATCACATAATCTACTATTGTACTAAGTTAATTACTAGTTTTGTAGTTATTTACTACTACTATTCACATGTAATAATGATATTTGAGTTCAATTAACACAAACACATCAAGATACTTTCGAAAAATCACTAATTTTGATTATTCAGTTCTCGCAACCGCTGGGCGGTTGCAAGTGCTTCTTGCAACAGCCAGGCGGTTGCGAGTACTTCTAGCAACCGTTGGGCGGTTGCAAGGGCTTCTCGCAACCGTTGGGCGGTTGCGAGGTTACATGGAAACCGCCTGGCGGTTGCTGATACTGATAATATTCATATTTGATTTTTTATTATTTTGGATGATATGTTTTGGTACTTTGTTTCACCAATTGATAATTACCCTAATGATAGTTAAAACAAGCGAAATTATAAGGTTTTATTGGAAAATCAAGCTTAGGGAAAACATTAAGAACTAAGTGTGATGATTAGTTGTTGAACATAATATATATGTATATCGTTGATAACTCGCCTAATCACATAATCTACTATTTTACTAAGTTAATTATTAGTTTTGTAGTTATTTACTACTACTATTCACATGTAATAATGATATTTGAGTTCAATTAACACAAACACATCAAGATACTTCCGAAAAATCACTAATTTCGAATATTCAGTTCTCGCAACCGCTGGGCGGTTGCAAGTGCTTCTTGCAACCGCCAGGCGGTTGCGAGTACTTCTAGCAACCGATGGGCGGTTGCAAGGGCTTCTCGCAACCGCTGGGCGGTTGCGAGGTTACATGGCAACCGCCTGGCGGTTGCTGATACTGGATATCTGCAACCGCCAGACGCTTGCAGATAATATTCATATTTGATTTTTTATTATTTTGGATGATAGGTTTTGGTACGTTGTTTCACCAATTGATAATTACCCTAATAATAGTTAAAACAAGCGAAATTATAAGGTTTTTATTGGAAAATCAAGCTTAGGGAAAACATTAAGAACTAAGTGTGATGATTAGTTGTTGAACATAATATATATGTGTATCGTTGATAACTCGCCTAATCACATAATCTACTATTTTACTAACTTAATTACTAGTTTTGTAGTTATTTACTACTACTATTCACATGTAATAATGATATTTGAGTTCAATAAACACAAACACATCAAGATACTTCCGAAAAATCACTAATTTCGAATATTCAGTTCTCGCAACCGCTGGGCGGTTGCAAATGCTTCTTGCAACCGCCAGTCGGTTGCGAGTACTTCTCCCAACCGCTGGGCGGTTGCGAGGTTACATCGCAACCGCCTGGTGGTTGCTGATACTGGATATCTGCAACCGCCAGGCGGTTGCAGATAATATTCATATTTGATTTTTTATTATTTTGGATGATACGTTTTGGTACGTTGTTTCACCAATTGATAATTACCCTAATGATAGTTAAAACAAGCGAAATTATAAGGTTTTATTGGAAAATCAAGCTTAGGGAAAACATTAAGAACTAAGTGTGATGATTAGTTGGTGAACATAATATATAGGTGTATCGTTGATAACTCGCCTAATCACATAATCTACTATTGTACTAAGTTAATTACTAGTTTTGTAGTTATTTACTACTACTATTCACATGTAATAATGATATTTGAGTTCAATTAACACAAACACATCAAGATACTTTCGAAAAATCACTAATTTTGATTATTCAGTTCTCGCAACCGCTGGGCGGTTGCAAATGCTTCTTGCAACCGCCAGTCGGTTGCGAGTACTTCTCCCAACCGCTGGGCGGTTGCGAGGTTACATCGCAACCGCCTGGTGGTTGCTGATACTGGATATCTGCAACCGCCAGGCGGTTGCAGATAATATTCATATTTGATTTTTTATTATTTTGGATGATACGTTTTGGTACGTTGTTTCACCAATTGATAATTACCCTAATGATAGTTAAAACAAGCGAAATTATAAGGTTTTATTGGAAAATCAAGCTTAGGGAAAACATTAAGAACTAAGTGTGATGATTAGTTGGTGAACATAATATATAGGTGTATCGTTGATAACTCGCCTAATCACATAATCTACTATTGTACTAAGTTAATTACTAGTTTTGTAGTTATTTACTACTACTATTCACATGTAATAATGATATTTGAGTTCAATTAACACAAACACATCAAGATACTTTCGAAAAATCACTAATTTTGATTATTCAGTTCTCGCAACCGCTGGGCGGTTGCAAGTGCTTCTTGCAACAGCCAGGCGGTTGCGAGTACTTTTAGCAACCGATGGGCGGTTGCAAGGGCTTCTCGCAACCGCTGGGCGGTTGCGAGGTTACATGGCAACCGCCTGGCGGTTGCTGATACTGGATATCTGCAACCGCCTGGCGGTTGCTGATACTGGATATCTGCAACCGCCAGACGCTTGCAGATAATATTCATATTTGATTTTTTATTATTTTGGATGATAGGTTTTGGTACGTTGTTTTACCAATTGATAATTACCCTAATAATAGTTAAAACAAGCGAAATTATAAGGTTTTTATTGGAAAATCAAGCTTAGGGAAAACATTAAGAACTAAGTGTGATGATTAGTTGTTGAACATAATATATATGTGTATCGTTGATAACTCGCCTAATCACATAATCTACTATTTTACTAACTTAATTACTAGTTTTGTAGTTATTTACTACTACTATTCACATGTAATAATGATATTTGAGTTCAATAAACACAAACACATCAAGATACTTCCGAAAAATCACTAATTTCGAATATTCAGTTCTCGCAACCGCTGGGCGGTTGCAAATGCTTCTTGCAACCGCCAGGCGGTTGCGAGTACTTCTCCCAACCGCTGGGCGGTTGCGAGGTTACATCGCAACCGCCTGGTGGTTGCTGATACTGGATATCTGCAACCGCCAGGCGGTTGCAGATAATATTCATATTTGATTTTTTATTATTTTGGATGATACGTTTTGGTACGTTGTTTCACCAATTGATAATTACCCTAATGATAGTTAAAACAAGCGAAATTATAAGGTTTTATTGGAAAATCAAGCTTAGGGAAAACATTAAGAACTAAGTGTGATGATTAGTTGGTGAACATAATATATAGGTGTATCGTTGATAACTCGCCTAATCACATAATCTACTATTGTACTAAGTTAATTACTAGTTTTGTAGTTATTTACTACTACTATTCACATGTAATAATGATATTTGAGTTCAATTAACACAAACACATCAAGATACTTTCGAAAAATCACTAATTTTGATTATTCAGTTCTCGCAACCGCTGGGCGGTTGCAAGTGCTTCTTGCAACAGCCAGGCGGTTGCGAGTACTTCTAGCAACCGTTGGGCGGTTGCAAGGGCTTCTCGCAACCGTTGGGCGGTTGCGAGGTTACATGGAAACCGCCTGGCGGTTGCTGATACTGATAATATTCATATTTGATTTTTTATTATTTTGGATGATATGTTTTGGTACTTTGTTTCACCAATTGATAATTACCCTAATGATAGTTAAAACAAGCGAAATTATAAGGTTTTATTGGAAAATCAAGCTTAGGGAAAACATTAAGAACTAAGTGTGATGATTAGTTGTTGAACATAATATATATGTATATCGTTGATAACTCGCCTAATCACATAATCTACTATTTTACTAAGTTAATTATTAGTTTTGTAGTTATTTACTACTACTATTCACATGTAATAATGATATTTGAGTTCAATTAACACAAACACATCAAGATACTTCCGAAAAATCACTAATTTCGAATATTCAGTTCTCGCAACCGCTGGGCGGTTGCAAGTGCTTCTTGCAACCGCCAGGCGGTTGCGAGTACTTCTAGCAACCGATGGGCGGTTGCAAGGGCTTCTCGCAACCGCTGGGCGGTTGCGAGGTTACATGGCAACCGCCTGGCGGTTGCTGATACTGGATATCTGCAACCGCCAGACGCTTGCAGATAATATTCATATTTGATTTTTTATTATTTTGGATGATAGGTTTTGGTACGTTGTTTCACCAATTGATAATTACCCTAATAATAGTTAAAACAAGCGAAATTATAAGGTTTTTATTGGAAAATCAAGCTTAGGGAAAACATTAAGAACTAAGTGTGATGATTAGTTGTTGAACATAATATATATGTGTATCGTTGATAACTCGCCTAATCACATAATCTACTATTTTACTAACTTAATTACTAGTTTTGTAGTTATTTACTACTACTATTCACATGTAATAATGATATTTGAGTTCAATAAACACAAACACATCAAGATACTTCCGAAAAATCACTAATTTCGAATATTCAGTTCTCGCAACCGCTGGGCGGTTGCAAATGCTTCTTGCAACCGCCAGTCGGTTGCGAGTACTTCTCCCAACCGCTGGGCGGTTGCGAGGTTACATCGCAACCGCCTGGTGGTTGCTGATACTGGATATCTGCAACCGCCAGGCGGTTGCAGATAATATTCATATTTGATTTTTTATTATTTTGGATGATACGTTTTGGTACGTTGTTTCACCAATTGATAATTACCCTAATGATAGTTAAAACAAGCGAAATTATAAGGTTTTATTGGAAAATCAAGCTTAGGGAAAACATTAAGAACTAAGTGTGATGATTAGTTGGTGAACATAATATATAGGTGTATCGTTGATAACTCGCCTAATCACATAATCTACTATTGTACTAAGTTAATTACTAGTTTTGTAGTTATTTACTACTACTATTCACATGTAATAATGATATTTGAGTTCAATTAACACAAACACATCAAGATACTTTCGAAAAATCACTAATTTTGATTATTCAGTTCTCGCAACCGCTGGGCGGTTGCAAGTGCTTCTTGCAACAGCCAGGCGGTTGCGAGTACTTCTAGCAACCGATGGGCGGTTGCAAGGGCTTCTCGCAACCGCTGGGCGGTTGCGAGGTTACATGGCAACCGCCTGGCGGTTGCTGATACTGGATATCTGCAACCGCCTGGCGGTTGCTGATACTGGATATCTGCAACCGCCAGACGCTTGCAGATAATAGTCATATTTGATTTTTTATTATTTTGGATGATAGGTTTTGGTACGTTGTTTTACCAATTGATAATTACCCTAATAATAGTTAAAACAAGCGAAATTATAAGGTTTTTATTGGAAAATCAAGCTTAGGGAAAACATTAAGAACTAAGTGTGATGATTAGTTGTTGAACATAATATATATGTGTATCGTTGATAACTCGCCTAATCACATAATCTACTATTTTACTAACTTAATTACTAGTTTTGTAGTTATTTACTACTACTATTCACATGTAATAATGATATTTGAGTTCAATAAACACAAACACATCAAGATACTTCCGAAAAATCACTAATTTCGAATATTCAGTTCTCGCAACCGCTGGGCTGTTGCAAATGCTTCTTGCAACCGCCATGCGGTTGCGAGTACTTCTCCCAACCGCTGGGCGGTTGCGAGGTTACATCGCAACCGCCTGGTGGTTGCTGATACTGGATATCTGCAACCGCCAGGCGGTTGCAGATAATATTAATATTTGATTTTTTATTATTTTGGATGATACGTTTTCGTACGTTGTTTCACCAATTGATAATTACCCTAATGATAGTTAAAACAAGCGAAATTATAAGGTTTTATTGGAAAATCAAGCTTAGGGAAAACATTAAGAACTAAGTGTGATGATTAGTTGTTGAACATAATATATATGTGTATCGTTGATAACACGCCTAATCACATAATCTACTATTTTACTAACTTAATTACTAGTTTTGTAGTTATTTACTACTACTATTCACATGTAATAATGATATTTGAGTTCAATAAACAGAAACACATCAAGATACTTCCGATAAATCACTAATTTCGAATATTCAGTTCTCGCAACCGCTGGGCGGTTGCAAGTTCTTCTTGCAACCGCCAGGCGGTTGCGAGTACTTCTAGCAACCGATGGGCGGTTGCAAGGGCTTCTCGCAACCGCTGGTCGGTTGCGAGGTTACATGGCAACCGCCAGGCGGTTGCAGATAATATTCATATTTGATTTTTTATTATTTTGGATGATACGTTTTGGTACTTTGTTTCACCAATTGATAAGTACCCTAATGATAGTTAAAACAAGCGAAATTATAAGGTTTTATTGGAAAATCAAGCTTAGGGAAAATATTAAGAACTAAGTGTGATGATTAGTTGGTGAACATAATATATAGGTGTATCGTTGATAACTCGCCTAATCACATAATCTACTATTGTACTAAGTTAATTACTAGTTTTGTAGTTATTTACTACTACTATTCACATGTAATAATGATATTTGAGTTCAATTAACACAAACACATCAAGATACTTTCGAAAAATCACTAATTTCGAATATTCAGTTCTCGCAACCGCTGGGCGGTTGCAAGTGCTTCTTGCAACCGCCAGGCGGTTGCCAGTACTTCTAGCAACCGTTGGCGGTTGCAAGGGCTTCTCGCAACCGCTGGGCGGTTGCGAGGTTACATGGCAACCGCCTGGCGGTTGCTGATATTGGATATCTGCAACCGCCAGGCGGTTGCAGATAATATTCATATTTGATTTTTTATTATTTTGGATGATACGTTTTGGTACTTTGTTTCACCAATTGATAATTGCCCTAATGATAGTTAAAACAAGCGAAATTATAAGGTTTTATTGGAAAATCAAGCTTAGGGAAAACATTAAGAACTAAGTGTGATGATTAGTTGTTGAACATAATATATATGTGTGTATCGTTGATAACTCGCCTAATCACATAATCTACTATTTTACTAACTTAATTACTAGTTTTGTAGTTATTTACTACTACTATTCACATGTAATAATGATATTTGAGTTCAATAAACACAAACACATCAAGATACTTCCGAAAAATCACTAATTTCGAATATTCAGTTCTCGCAAACGCTGGGCGGTTGCGAGGTTAGATGGCAACCGCGTGGCGGTTGCTGATTCTGGATATCTGAAACCGCCAGGCGGTTGTAGATAATATTCATATTTGATTTTTTATTATTTTGGATGATACGTTTTGGTACGTTGTTTCATCAATTGATAATTACCCTAATGATAGTTAAAACAAGCGAAATTATAAGGTTTTATTGGAAAATCAAGCTTAGGGAAAACATTAAGAACTAAGTGTGATGATTAGTTGGTGAACATAATATATAGGTGTATCGTTGATAACTCGCCTAATCGCATAATCTACTATTTTACTAAGTTAATTACTAGTTTTGTAGTTATTTACTACTACTATTCACGTGTAATAATGATATTTGAGTCCAATAAACACAAACACATCAAGATACTTCCGATAAATCACTAATTTCGAATATTCAGTTCTCGCAACCGCTGGGCGGTTGCAAGTGCTTCTTGCAACCGCCAGGCGGTTGCGAGTACTTCTAGCAACCGTTGGGCGGTTGCAAGGGCTTCTCGCAACCGCTGGCCGGTTGCGAGGTTACATGGCAACCGCCTGGCGGTTGCTGATACTGGATATCTGCAACCGCCAGGCGGTTGCAGATAATATTCATATTTGATTTTTTATTATTTTGGATGATACGTTTTGGTACGTTGTTTCACCAATTGATATTTACCCTAATAATAGTTAAAACAAGCGAAATTATAAGGTTTTATTGGAAAATCAAGCTTAGGGAAAACATTAAGAACTAAGTGTAATGATTAGTTGTTGAACATAATATATATGTATATCGTTGATAACTCGCCTAATCACATAATCTACTATTTTACTAAGTTAATTACTAGTTTTGTAGTTATTTACTACTACTATTCACATGTAATAATGATATTTGAGTTCAATTAACACAAACACATCAAGATACTTCCGAAAAATCACTAATTTCGAATATTCAGTTCTCGCAACCGCTGGGCGGTTGCAAGTGATTCTTGCAACCGCCAGGCGGTTGCGAGTACTTCTAGCAACCGATGGGCGGTTGCAAGGGCTTCTCGCAACCGCTGGGCGGTTGCGAGGTTACATGGCAACCGCCTGGCGGTTGCTGATACTGGATATCTGCAACCGCCAGGCGGTTGCAGATAATATTCATATTTCATTTTTTATTATTTTGGATGATACGTTTTGGTACGTTGTTTCACCAATTGATAATTACCCTAATAATAGTTAAAACAAGCGAAATTATAAGGTTTTTATTGGAAAATCAAGCTTAGGGAAAACATTAAGAACTAAGTGTGATGATTAGTTGTTGAACATAATATATATGTGTATCGTTGATAACTCGCCTAATCACATAATCTACTATTTTACTAACTTAATTACTAGTTTTGTAGTTATTTACTACTACTATTCACATGTAATAATGATATTTGAGTTCAATAAACACAAACACATCAAGTTACTTCCGAAAAATCACTAATTTCGAATATTCATTTCTCGCAACCGCTGGGCGGTTGCAAATGCTTCTTGCAACCGCCATGCGGTTGCGAGTACTTCTCCCAACCGCTGGGCGGTTGCGAGGTTACATCGCAACCGCCTGGCGGTTGCTGATACTGGATATCTGCAACCGCTAGGCGGTTGCAGATAATATTCATATTTGATTTTTTATTATTTTGGATGATACGTTTTCGTACGTTGTTTCACCAATTGATAATTACCCTAATGATAGTTAAAACAAGCGAAATTATAAGGTTTTATTGGAAAATCAAGCTTAGGGAAAACATTAAGAACTAAGTGTGATGATTAGTTGTTGAACATAATATATATGTGTATCGTTGATAACACGCCTAATCACATAATCTACTATTTTACTAACTTAATTACTAGTTTTGTAGTTATTTACTACTACTATTCACATGTAATAATGATATTTGAGTTCAATAAACACAAACACATCAAGATACTTCCGATAAATCACTAATTTCGAATATTCAGTTCTCGCAACCGCTGGACGGTTGCAAGTACTTCTTGCAACCGCCAGGCGGTTGCGAGTAATTCTAGCAACCGCTGGGCGGTTGCGAGGTTACATGGCAACCGCCTGGCGGTTGCTGATACTTGATATCTGCAACCGCCAGGCGGTTGCAGATAATATTCATATTTGATTTTTTATTAGTTTGGATGATACGTTTTGGTACTTTGTTTCACCAATTGATAATTGCCCTAATGATAGTTAAAACAAGCGAAATTATAAGGTTTTATTGGAAAATCAAGCTTAGGGAAAACATTAAGAACTAAGTGTGATGATTAGTTGGTGAACATAATATATAGGTGTATCGTTGATAACTCGCCTAATCGCATAATCTACTATTTTACTAAGTTAATTACTAGTTTTGTAGTTATTTACTACTACTATTCACGTGTAATAATGATATTTGAGTCCAATAAACACAAACACATCAAGATACTTCCGATAAATCACTAATTTCGAATATTCAGTTCTCGCAACCGCTGGGCGGTTGCAAGTGCTTCTTGCAACCGCCAGGCAGTTGCGAGTACTTCTAGCAACCGTTGGGCGGTTGCAAGGGCTTCTCGCAACCGCTGGCCGGTTGCGAGGTTACATGGCAACCGCCTGGCGGTTGCTGATACTGGATATCTGCAACCGCCAGGCGGTTGCAGATAATATTCATATTTGATTTTTTATTATTTTGGATGATACGTTTTGGTACGTTGTTTCACCAATTGATAATTACCCTAATAATAGTTAAAACAAGCGAAATTATAAGGTTTTTATTGGAAAATCAAGCTTAGGGAAAACATTAAGAACTAAGTGTGATGATTAGTTGTTGAACATAATATATATGTGTATCGTTGATAACTCGCCTAATCACATAATCTACTATTTTACTAACTTGATTACTAGTTTTGTAGTTATTTACTACTACTATTCACATGTAATAATGATATTTGAGTTCAATAAACACAAACACATCAAGTTACTTCCGAAAAATCACTAATTTCGAATATTCAGTTCTCGCAACCGCTGGGCGGTTGCAAATGCTTCTTGCAACCGCCATGCGGTTGCGAGTACTTCTCCCAACCGCTGGGCGGTTGCGAGGTTACATCGCAACCGCCTGGCGGTTGCTGATACTGGATATCTGCAACCGCTAGGCGGTTGCAGATAATATTCATATTTGATTTTTTATTATTTTGGATGATACGTTTTCGTACGTTGTTTCACCAATTGATAATTACCCTAATGATAGTTAAAACAAGCGAAATTATAAGGTTTTATTGGAAAATCAAGCTTAGGGAAAACATTAAGAACTAAGTGTGATGATTAGTTGGTGAACATAATATATAGGTGTATCGTTGATATCTCGCCTAATCGCATAATCTACTATTTTACTAAGTTAATTACTAGTTTTGTAGTTATTTACTACTACTATTCACGTGTAATAATGATATTTGAGTTCAATAAACACAAACACATCAAGATACTTCCGAAAAATCACTAATTTCGAATATTCAGTTCTCGCAAACGCTGGGCGGTTGCGAGGTTAGATGGCAACCGCGTGGCGGTTGCTGATACTGGATATCTGAAACCGCCAGGCGGTTGTAGATAATATTCATATTTGATTTTTTATTATTTTGGATGATAAGTTTTGGTACGTTGTTTCATCAATTGATAATTACCCTAATGATAGTTAAAACAAGCGAAATTATAAGGTTTTATTGGAAAATCAAGCTTAGGGAAAACATTAAGAACTAAGTGTGATGATTAGTTGGTGAACATAATATATAGGTGTATCGTTGATAACTCGCCTAATCGCATAATCTACTATTTTACTAAGTTAATTACTAGTTTTGTAGTTATTTACTACTACTATTCACGTGTAATAATGATATTTGAGTCCAATAAACACAAACACATCAAGATACTTCCGATAAATCACTAATTTCGAATATTCAGTTCTCGCAACCGCTGGGCGGTTGCAAGTGCTTCTTGCAACCGCCAGGCAGTTGCGAGTACTTCTAGCAACCGTTGGGCGGTTGCAAGGGCTTCTCGCAACCGCTGGCCGGTTGCGAGGTTACATGGCAACCGCCTGGCGGTTGCTGATACTGGATATCTGCAACCGCCAGGCGGTTGCAGATAATATTCATATTTGATTTTTTATTATTTTGGATGATACGTTTTGGTACGTTGTTTCACCAATTGATAATTACCCTAATAATAGTTAAAACAAGCGAAATTATAAGGTTTTTATTGGAAAATCAAGCTTAGGGAAAACATTAAGAACTAAGTGTGATGATTAGTTGTTGAACATAATATATATGTGTATCGTTGATAACTCGCCTAATCACATAATCTACTATTTTACTAACTTGATTACTAGTTTTGTAGTTATTTACTACTACTATTCACATGTAATAATGATATTTGAGTTCAATAAACACAAACACATCAAGTTAATTCCGAAAAATCACTAATTTCGAATATTCAGTTCTCGCAACCGCTGGGCGGTTGCAAATGCTTCTTGCAACCGCCATGCGGTTGCGAGTACTTCTCCCAACCGTTGGGCGGTTGCGAGGTTACATCGCAACCGCCTGGCGGTTGCTGATACTGGATATCTGCAACCGCTAGGCGGTTGCAGATAATATTCATATTTGATTTTTTATTATTTTGGATGATACGTTTTCGTACGTTGTTTCACCAATTGATAATTACCCTAATGATAGTTAAAACAAGCGAAATTATAAGGTTTTATTGGAAAATCAAGCTTAGGGAAAACATTAAGAACTAAGTGTGATGATTAGTTGGTGAACATAATATATAGGTGTATCGTTGATATCTCGCCTAATCGCATAATCTACTATTTTACTAAGTTAATTACTAGTTTTGTAGTTATTTACTACTACTATTCACGTGTAATAATGATATTTGAGTTCAATAAACACAAACACATCAAGATACTTCCGAAAAATCACTAATTTCGAATATTCAGTTCTCGCAAACGCTGGGCGGTTGCGAGGTTAGATGGCAACCGCGTGGCGGTTGCTGATACTGGATATCTGAAACCGCCAGGCGGTTGTAGATAATATTCATATTTGATTTTTTATTATTTTGGATGATAAGTTTTGGTACGTTGTTTCATCAATTGATAATTACCCTAATGATAGTTAAAACAAGCGAAATTATAAGGTTTTATTGGAAAATCAAGCTTAGGGAAAACATTAAGAACTAAGTGTGATGATTAGTTGGTGAACATAATATATAGGTGTATCGTTGATAACTCGCCTAATCGCATAATCTACTATTTTACTAAGTTAATTACTAGTTTTGTAGTTATTTACTACTACTATTCACATGTAATAATGATATTTGAGTTCAATAAACACAAACACATCAAGTTACTTCCGAAAAATCACTAATTTCGAATATTCAGTTCTCGCAACCGCTGGGCGGTTGCAAATGCTTCTTGCAACCGCCATGCGGTTGCGAGTACTTCTCCCAACCGCTGGGCGGTTGCGAGGTTACATCGCAACCGCCTGGCGGTTGCTGATACTGGATATCTGCAACCGCTAGGCGGTTGCAGATAATATTCATATTTGATTTTTTATTATTTTGGATGATACGTTTTCGTACGTTGTTTCACCAATTGATAATTACCCTAATGATAGTTAAAACAAGCGAAATTATAAGGTTTTATTGGAAAATCAAGCTTAGGGAAAACATTAAGAACTAAGTGTGATGATTAGTTGTTGAACATAATATATATGTGTATCGTTGATAACACGCCTAATCACATAATCTACTATTTTACTAACTTAATTACTAGTTTTGTAGTTATTTACTACTACTATTCACATGTAATAATGATATTTGAGTTCAATAAACACAAACACATCAAGATACTTCCGATAAATCACTAATTTCGAATATTCAGTTCTCGCAACCGCTGGACGGTTGCAAGTACTTCTTGCAACCGCCAGGCGGTTGCGAGTAATTCTAGCAACCGCTGGGCGGTTGCGAGGTTACATGGCAACCGCCTGGCGGTTGCTGATACTTGATATCTGCAACCGCCAGGCGATTGCAGATAATATTCATATTTGATTTTTTATTAGTTTGGATGATACGTTTTGGTACTTTGTTTCACCAATTGATAATTGCCCTAATGATAGTTAAAACAAGCGAAATTATAAGGTTTTATTGGAAAATCAAGCTTAGGGAAAACATTAAGAACTAAGTGTGATGATTAGTTGGTGAACATAATATATAGGTGTATCGTTGATAACTCGCCTAATCGCATAATCTACTATTTTACTAAGTTAATTACTAGTTTTGTAGTTATTTACTACTACTATTCACGTGTAATAATGATATTTGAGACCAATAAACACAAACACATCAAGATACTTCCGATAAATCACTAATTTCGAATATTCAGTTCTCGCAACCGCTGGGCGGTTGCAAGTGCTTCTTGCAACCGCCAGGCAGTTGCGAGTACTTCTAGCAACCGTTGGGCGGTTGCAAGGGCTTCTCGCAACCGCTGGCCCGTTGCGAGGTTACATGGCAACCGCCTGGCGGTTGCTGATACTGGATATCTGCAACCGCCAGGCGGTTGCAGATAATATTCATATTTGATTTTTTATTATTTTGGATGATACGTTTTGGTACGTTGTTTCACCAATTGATAATTACCCTAATAATAGTTAAAACAAGCGAAATTATAAGGTTTTTATTGGAAAATCAAGCTTAGGGAAAACATTAAGAACTAAGTGTGATGATTAGTTGTTGAACATAATATATATGTGTATCGTTGATAACTCGCCTAATCACATAATCTACTATTTTACTAACTTAATTACTAGTTTTGTAGTTATTTACTACTACTATTCACATGTAATAATGATATTTGAGTTCAATAAACACAAACACATCAAGTTACTTCCGAAAAATCACTAATTTCGAATATTCAGTTCTCGCAACCGCTGGGCGGTTGCAAATGCTTCTTGCAACCGCCATGCGGTTGCGAGTACTTCTCCCAACCGCTGGGCGGTTGCGAGGTTACATCGCAACCGCCTGGCGGTTGCTGATACTGGATATCTGCAACCGCTAGGCGGTTGCAGATAATATTCATATTTGATTTTTTATTATTTTGGATGATACGTTTTCGTACGTTGTTTCACCAATTGATAATTACCCTAATGATAGTTAAAACAAGCGAAATTATAAGGTTTTATTGGAAAATCAAGCTTAGGGAAAACATTAAGAACTAAGTGTGATGATTAGTTGGTGAACATAATATATAGGTGTATCGTTGATAACTCGCCTAATCGCATAATCTACTATTTTACTAAGTTAATTACTAGTTTTGTAGTTATTTACTACTACTATTCACGTGTAATAATGATATTTGAGTTCAATAAACACAAACACATCAAGATACTTCCGATAAATCACTAATTTCGAATATTCAGTTCTCGCAACCGCTGGGCGGATGCAAGTGCTTCTTGCAACCGTTGGGAGTACTTCTAGCAACCGTTGGGCGGTTGCAAGGGCTTCTCGCAACCGCTGGGCGGTTGCGAGGTTACATGGCAACCGCCTGGCGGTTGCTGATACTGGATATCTGCAACCGCCAGCCGGTTGCAGATAATATTCATATTTGATTTTTTATTATTTTGGATGATACGTTTTGGTACGTTGTTTCACCAATTGATATTTACCCTAATAATAGTTAAAACAAGCGAAATTATAAGGTTTTTATTGGAAAATCAAGCTTAGGGAAAACATTAAGAACTAAGTGTGATGATTAGTTGTTGAACATAATATATATGTGTATAGTTGATAACTCGCCTAATCACATAATCTAATATTTTACTAACTTAATTACTAGTTTTGTAGTTATTTACTACTACTATTCACATGTAATAATGATATTTGAGTTCAATAAACACAAACACATCAAGATACTTCCGAAAAATCACTAATTTCGAATATTCAGTTCTCGCAACCGCTTGGCAGTTGCATGTGCTTCTTGCAACCGCCTGGCGGTTGCGAGTACTTCTAGCAACCGCTGGGCGGTTGCAAGGGCTTCTCGCAACCGCTGGGCTGTTGCGAGGTTAGATGGCAACCGCGTGGAGGTTGCTGATACTGGATATCTGCAACCGCCAGGCGGTTGTAGATAATCTTCATATTTGATTTTTTATTATTTTGGATGATATGTTTTGGTACGTTGTTTCATCAATTGATAATTACCCTAATGATAGTTAAAACAAGCGAAATTATAAGGTTTTATTGGAAAATCAAGCTTAGGGAAAACATTAAGAACTAAGTGTGATGATTAGTTAGTGAACATAATATATAGGTGTATCGTTGATAACTCGCCTAATCACATAATCTACCATTTTACTAAGTTAATTACTATTTTTGTAGTTATTTACTACTACTATTCACATGTAATAATGATATTTGAGTTCAATAAACACAAACACATCAAGATACTTCCGATAAATAACTAATTTCGAATATTCAGTTCTTCCAACCGCTGGGCTGTTGCAAGTGCTTCTTGCTACGGCCAGGCGGTTGCGAGTACTTCTAGCAACCGATGGGCGGTTGCAAGGGCTTCTCGCAACTGCTGGGCGGTTGCGAGGTTAGATGGCAACCGCGTGGAGGTTGCTGATATTGGATATCTGCAACCCAGGCGGTTGCAGATAATATTCATATTTAATTTTTTATTATTTTGGATGATACGTTTTGGTACGTTGTTTCATCAATTGATAATTACCCTAATGATAGTTAAAACAAGCGAAATTATAAGGTTTTATTGGAAAATCAAGCTTAGGGAAAACATTAAGAACTAAGTGTGATTATTAGTTGGTGAACATAATATATAGGTGTATCGTTGATAACTCGCCTAATCGCATAATCTACTATTTTACTAAGTTAATTACTAGTTTTGTAGTTATTTACTACTACTATTCACATGTAATAATGATATTTGAGTTCAATAAACACAAACACATCAAGATACTTCCGATAAATAACTAATTTCGAATATGGATATTTTTGCAACCGCCAGGCGGTTGCAAGTGCTTCTTGCAACCGCCAGGCGGTTGCGAGTACTTCTAGCGACCGCTGGACGGTTGCGCGGTTACATGGCAACCGCCTGGCGGTTGCTGATACTGGATATCTGCAACCGCCAGGCGGTTGCAGATAATATTCATATTTGATTTTTTATTATTTTGGATGATACGTTTTGGTACGTTGTTTCACCAATTGATAATTACCCTAATGATAGTTAAAACAAGCGAAATTATAAGGTTTTTATTGGAAAATCAAGCTTAGGGAAAACATTAAGAACTAAGTGTGATGATTAGTTGTTGAACATAATATATATGTGTATCGTTGATAACTCGCCTAATCACATAATCTACTATTTTACTAACTTAATTACTAGTTTTGTAGTTATTTACTACTACTATTCACATGTAATAATGATATTTTTGTTCAATAAACACAAACACATCAAGATACTTCCGAAAAATCACTAATTTCGAATATTCAGTTCTCGCAACCGCTGGGCGGTTGCAAGTGCGTCTTGCAACCGCCTGGCGGTTGCGAGTATTTCTAGCAACCGTTGGGCGGTTGCAAGGGCTTCTCGCAACCGTTGGGCTGTTGCGAGGTTAGATGGCAACCGCGAGGAGGTTGCTGATACTGGATATCTGCAACCGCCAGGCGGTTGTAGATAATATTCATATTTGATTTTTTATTATTTTGGATGATACGTTTTGGTACGTTGTTTCATCAATTGATAATTACCATAATGATAGTTAAAACAAGCGAATATATAAGGTTTTATTGGAAAATCAAGCTTAGGGAAAACATTAAGAACTAAGTGTGATGATTAGTTGGTGAACATAATATATAGGTGTATCGTTGATAACTCGCCTAATCACATAATCTACTATTTTACTAAGTTAATTACTAGTTTTGTAGTTATTTACTACTACTATTCACATGTAATAATGATAGTTGAGTTCAATAAATACAAACACATCAAGATACTTTCGATAAATAACTAATTTCGAATATTCAGTTCTTCCAACCGCTGGGCGGTTGCAAGTGCTTCTTGCTACCGCCAGGCGATTCTGAGTACTTCTAGCAACCGATGGGCGGTTGTAAGGGCTTCTCGCAACCGCTGGGCGGTGGCGAGGTTAGATGGCAACCGCCTGGCGGCTGCTGATATTGGATATCTGCAACCCCAGGCGGTTGCAGATAATATTCATATTTAATTTTTTATTATTTTGGATGATACGTTTTGGTACGTTGTTTCATCAATTGATAATTACCCTAATGATAGTTAAAACAAGCGAAATTATAAGGTTTTATTGGAAAATCAAGCTTAGGGAAAACATTAAGAACTAAGTGTGATGATTAGTTGGTGAACATAATATATAGGTGTATCGTTGATAACTCGCCTAAACGCATAATCTACTATTTTACTCAGTTAATTACTTGTTTTGTAGTTATTTACTACTACTATTCACATGTAATAATGATATTTGAGTTCAATAAACACAATCAAATCAAGATACTTCCGATAAATCACTAATTTCGAATATTCAGTTCTCGCAACCGCTGGGCGGTTGCAAGTGCTTCTTGCAACCGCCTGGCGGTTGCGAGTATTTCTAGCAACCGTTGGGCGGTTGCAAGGGCTTCTCGCAACCGTTGGGCTGTTGCGAGGTTAGATGGCAACCGCGTGGAGGTTGCTGATACTGGATATCTGCAACCGCCAGTCGGTTGTAGATAATATTCATATTTGATTTTTTATTATTTTGGATGATACGTTTTGGTACGTTGTTTCATCAATTGATAATTACCCTAATGATAGTTAAAACAAGCGAAATTATAAGGTTTTATTGGAAAATCAAGCTTAGGGAAAACATTAAGAACTAAGTGTGATGATTAGTTGTTGAACATAATATATATGTGTATCGTTGATAACACGCCTAATCACATAATCTACTATTTTACTAACTTAATTACTAGTTTTGTAGTTATTTACTACTACTATTCACATGTAATAATGATATTTGAGTTCAATAAACAGAAACACATCAAGATACTTCCGATAAATCACTAATTTCGAATATTCAGTTCTCGCAACCGTTGGGCGGTTGCAAGTTCTTCTTGCAACCGCCAGGCGGTTGCGAGTACTTCTAGCAACCGATGGGCGGTTGCAAGGGCTTCTCGCAACCGCTGGGCGGTTGCGAGGTTACATGGCAACCGCCAGGCGGTTGCAGATAATATTCATATTTGATTTTTTATTATTTTGGATGATACGTTTTGGTACTTTGTTTCACCAATTGATAATTACCCTAATGATAGTTAAAACAAGCGAAATTATAAGGTTTTATTGGAAAATCAAGCTTAGGGAAAATATTAAGAACTAAGTGTGATGATTAGTTGGTGAACATAATATATAGGTGTATCGTTGATAACTCGCCTAATCACATAATCTACTATTGTACTAAGTTAATTACTAGTTTTGTAGTTATTTACTACTACTATTCACATGTAATAATGATATTTGAGTTCAATTAACACAAACACATCAAGATACTTTCGAAAAATCACTAATTTCGAATATTCAGTTCTCGCAACCGCTGGGCGGTTGCAAGTGCTTCTTGCAACCGCCAGGCGGTTGCCAGTACTTCTAGCAACCGTTGGCGGTTGCAAGGGCTTCTCGCAACCGCTGGGCGGTTGCGAGGTTATATGGCAACCGCCTGGCGGTTGCTGATATTGGATATCTGCAACCGCCAGGCGGTTGCAGATAATATTCATATTTGATTTTTTATTATTTTGGATGATACGTTTTGGTACTTTGTTTCACCAATTGATAATTGCCCTAATGATAGTTAAAACAAGCGAAATTATAAGGTTTTATTGGAAAATCAAGCTTAGGGAAAACATTAAGAACTAAGTGTGATGATTAGTTGTTGAACATAATATATATGTGTGTATCGTTGATAACTCGCCTAATCACATAATCTACTATTTTACTAATTTAATTACTAGTTTTGTAGTTATTTACTACTACTATTCACATGTAATAATGATATTTGAGTTCAATAAACACAAACACATCAAGATACTTCCGAAAAATCACTAATTTCGAATATTCAGTTCTCGCAAACGCTGGGCGGTTGCGAGGTTAGATGGCAACCGCGTGGCGGTTGCTGATACTGGATATCTGAAACCGCCAGGCGGTTGTAGATAATATTCATATTTGATTTTTTATTATTTTGGATGATACGTTTTGGTACGTTGTTTCATCAATTGATAATTACCCTAATGATAGTTAAAACAAGCGAAATTATAAGGTTTTATTGGAAAATCAAGCTTAGGGAAAACATTAAGAACTAAGTGTGATGATTAGTTGGTGAACATAATATATAGGTGTATCGTTGATAACTCGCCTAATCGCATAATCTACTATTTTACTAAGTTAATTACTAGTTTTGTAGTTATTTACTACTACTATTCACGTGTAATAATGATATTTGAGTCCAATAAACACAAACACATCAAGATACTTCCGATAAATCACTAATTTCGAATATTCAGTTCTCGCAACCGCTGGGCGGTTGCAAGTGCTTCTTGCAACCGCCAGGCGGTTGCGAGTACTTCTAGCAACCGTTGGGCGGTTGCAAGGGCTTCTCGCAACCGCTGGCCGGTTGCGAGGTTACATGGCAACCGCCTGGCGGTTGCTGATACTGGATATCTGCAACCGCCAGGCGGTTGCAGATAATATTCATATTTGATTTTTTATTATTTTGGATGATACGTTTTGGTACGTTGTTTCACCAATTGATATTTACCCTAATAATAGTTAAAACAAGCGAAATTATAAGGTTTTATTGGAAAATCAAGCTTAGGGAAAACATTAAGAACTAAGTGTAATGATTAGTTGTTGAACATAATATATATGTATATCGTTGATAACTCGCCTAATCACATAATCTACTATTTTACTAAGTTAATTACTAGTTTTGTAGTTATTTACTACTACTATTCACATGTAATAATGATATTTGAGTTCAATTAACACAAACACATCAAGATACTTCCGAAAAATCACTAATTTCGAATATTCAGTTCTCGCAACCGCTGGGCGGTTGCAAGTGATTCTTGCAACCGCCAGGCGGTTGCGAGTACTTCTAGCAACCGCTGGGCGGTTGCAAGGGCTTCTCGCAACCGCTGGGCGGTTGCGAGGTTACATGGCAACCGCCTGGCGGTTGCTGATACTGGATATCTGCAACCGCCAGGCGGTTGCAGATAATATTCATATTTCATTTTTTATTATTTTGGATGATACGTTTTGGTACGTTGTTTCACCAATTGATAATTACCCTAATAATAGTTAAAACAAGCGAAATTATAAGGTTTTTATTGGAAAATCAAGCTTAGGGAAAACATTAAGAACTAAGTGTGATGATTAGTTGTTGAACATAATATATATGTGTATCGTTGATAACTCGCCTAATCACATAATCTACTATTTTACTAACTTAATTACTAGTTTTGTAGTTATTTACTACTACTATTCACATGTAATAATGATATTTGAGTTCAATAAACACAAACACATCAAGTTACTTCCGAAAAATCACTAATTTCGAATATTCAGTTCTCGCAACCGCTGGGCGGTTGCAAATGCTTCTTGCAACCGCCATGCGGTTGCGAGTACTTCTCCCAACCGCTGGGCGGTTGCGAGGTTACATCGCAACCGCCTGGCGGTTGCTGATACTGGATATCTGCAACCGCTAGGCGGTTGCAGATAATATTCATATTTGATTTTTTTATTATTTTGGATGATACGTTTTCGTACGTTGTTTCACCAATTGATAATTACCCTAATGATAGTTAAAACAAGCGAAATTATAAGGTTTTATTGGAAAATCAAGCTTAGGGAAAACATTAAGAACTAAGTGTGATGATTAGTTGTTGAACATAATATATATGTGTATCGTTGATAACACGCCTAATCACATAATCTACTATTTTACTAACTTAATTACTAGTTTTGTAGTTATTTACTACTACTATTCACATGTAATAATGATATTTGAGTTCAATAAACACAAACACATCAAGATACTTCCGATAAATCACTAATTTCGAATATTCAGTTCTCGCAACCGCTGGACGGTTGCAAGTACTTCTTGCAACCGCCAGGCGGTTGCGAGTAATTCTAGCAACCGCTGGGCGGTTGCGAGGTTACATGGCAACCGCCAGGCGGTTGCAGATAATATTCATATTTGATTTTTTATTAGTTTGGATGATACGTTTTGGTACTTTGTTTCACCAATTGATAATTGCCCTAATGATAGTTAAAACAAGCGAAATTATAAGGTTTTATTGGAAAATCAAGCTTAGGGAAAACATTAAGAACTAAGTGTGATGATTAGTTGGTGAACATAATATATAGGTGTATCGTTGATAACTCGCCTAATCGCATAATCTACTATTTTACTAAGTTAATTACTAGTTTTGTAGTTATTTACTACTACTATTCACGTGTAATAATGATATTTGAGTCCAATAAACACAAACACATCAAGATACTTCCGATAAATCACTAATTTCGAATATTCAGTTCTCGCAACCGCTGGGCGGTTGCAAGTGCTTCTTGCAACCGCCAGGCGGTTGCGAGTACTTCTAGCAACCGTTGGGCGGTTGCAAGGGCTTCTCGCAACCGTTGGCCGGTTGCGAGGTTACATGGCAACCGCCTGGCGGTTGCTGATACTGGATATCTGCAACCGCCAGGCGGTTGCAGATAATATTCATATTTGATTTTTTATTATTTTGGATGATACGTTTTGGTACGTTGTTTCACCAATTGATATTTACCCTAATAATAGTTAAAACAAGCGAAATTATAAGGTTTTATTGGAAAATCAAGCTTAGGGAAAACATTAAGAACTAAGTGTAATGATTAGTTGTTGAACATAATATATATGTATATCGTTGATAACTCGCCTAATCACATAATCTACTATTTTACTAAGTTAATTACTAGTTTTGTAGTTATTTACTACTACTATTCACATGTAATAATGATATTTGAGTTCAATTAACACAAACACATCAAGATACTTCCGAAAAATCACTAATTTCGAATATTCAGTTCTCGCAACCGCTGGGCGGTTGCAAGTGATTCTTGCAACCGCCAGGCGGTTGCGAGTACTTCTAGCAACCGCTGGGCGGTTGCAAGGGCTTCTCGCAACCGCTGGGCGGTTGCGAGGTTACATGGCAACCGCCTGGCGGTTGCTGATACTGGATATCTGCAACCGCCAGGCGGTTGCAGATAATATTCATATTTCATTTTTTATTATTTTGGATGATACGTTTTGGTACGTTGTTTCACCAATTGATAATTACCCTAATAATAGTTAAAACAAGCGAAATTATAAGGTTTTTATTGGAAAATCAAGCTTAGGGAAAACATTAAGAACTAAGTGTGATGATTAGTTGTTGAACATAATATATATGTGTATCGTTGATAACTCGCCTAATCACATAATCTACTATTTTACTAACTTAATTACTAGTTTTGTAGTTATTTACTACTACTATTCACATGTAATAATGATATTTGAGTTCAATAAACACAAACACATCAAGTTACTTCCGAAAAATCACTAATTTCGAATATTCAGTTCTCGCAACCGCTGGGCGGTTGCAAATGCTTCTTGCAACCGCCATGCGGTTGCGAGTACTTCTCCCAACCGCTGGGCGGTTGCGAGGTTACATCGCAACCGCCTGGCGGTTGCTGATACTGGATATCTGCAACCGCTAGGCGGTTGCAGATAATATTCATATTTGATTTTTTTATTATTTTGGATGATACGTTTTCGTACGTTGTTTCACCAATTGATAATTACCCTAATGATAGTTAAAACAAGCGAAATTATAAGGTTTTATTGGAAAATCAAGCTTAGGGAAAACATTAAGAACTAAGTGTGATGATTAGTTGTTGAACATAATATATATGTGTATCGTTGATAACACGCCTAATCACATAATCTACTATTTTACTAACTTAATTACTAGTTTTGAAGTTATTTACTACTACTATTCACATGTAATAATGATATTTGAGTTCAATAAACACAAACACATCAAGATACTTCCGAAAAATCACTAATTTCGAATATTCAGTTCTCGCAAACGCTGGGCGGTTGCGAGGTTAGATGGCAACCGCGTGGCGGTTGCTGATACTGGATATCTGAAACCGCCAGGCGGTTGTAGATAATATTCATATTTGATTTTTTATTATTTTGGATGATACGTTTTGGTACGTTGTTTCATCAATTGATAATTACCCTAATGATAGTTAAAACAAGCGAAATTATAAGGTTTTATTGGAAAATCAAGCTTAGGGAAAACATTAAGAACTAAGTGTGATGATTAGTTGGTGAACATAATATATAGGTGTATCGTTGATAACTCGCCTAATCGCATAATCTACTATTTTACTAAGTTAATTACTAGTTTTGTAGTTATTTACTACTACTATTCACGTGTAATAATGATATTTGAGTCCAATAAACACAAACACATCAAGATACTTCCGATAAATCACTAATTTCGAATATTCAGTTCTCGCAACCGCTGGGCGGTTGCAAGTGCTTCTTGCAACCGCCAGGCGGTTGCGAGTACTTCTAGCAACCGTTGGGCGGTTGCAAGGGCTCCTCGCAACCGGTGGCCGGTTGCGAGGTTACATGGCAACCGCCTGGCGGTTGCTGATACTGGATATCTGCAACCGCCAGGCGGTTGCAGATAATATTCATATTTGATTTTTTATTATTTTGGATGATACGTTTTGGTACGTTGTTTCACCAATTGATATTTACCCTAATAATAGTTAAAACAAGCGAAATTATAAGGTTTTATTGGAAAATCAAGCTTAGGGAAAACATTAAGAACTAAGTGTAATGATTAGTTGTTGAACATAATATATATGTATATCGTTGATAACTCGCCTAATCACATAATCTACTATTTTACTAAGTTAATTACTAGTTTTGTAGTTATTTACTACTACTATTCACATGTAATAATGATATTTGAGTTCAATTAACACAAACACATCAAGATACTTCCGAAAAATCACTAATTTCGAATATTCAGTTCTCGCAACCGCTGGGCGGTTGCAAGTGATTCTTGCAACCGCCAGGCGGTTGCGAGTACTTCTAGCAACCGCTGGGCGGTTGCAAGGGCTTCTCGCAACCGCTGGGCGGTTGCGAGGTTACATGGCAACCGCCTGGCGGTTGCTGATACTGGATATCTGCAACCGCCAGGCGGTTGCAGATAATATTCATATTTCATTTTTTATTATTTTGGATGATACGTTTTGGTACGTTGTTTCACCAATTGATAATTACCCTAATAATAGTTAAAACAAGCGAAATTATAAGGTTTTTATTGGAAAATCAAGCTTAGGGAAAACATTAAGAACTAAGTGTGATGATTAGTTGTTGAACATAATATATATGTGTATCGTTGATAACTCGCCTAATCACATAATCTACTATTTTACTAACTTAATTACTAGTTTTGTAGTTATTTACTACTACTATTCACATGTAATAATGATATTTGAGTTCAATAAACACAAACACATCAAGTTACTTCCGAAAAATCACTAATTTCGAATATTCAGTTCTCGCAACCGCTGGGCGGTTGCAAATGCTTCTTGCAACCGCCATGCGGTTGCGAGTACTTCTCCCAACCGCTGGGCGGTTGCGAGGTTACATCGCAACCGCCTGGCGGTTGCTGATACTGGATATCTGCAACCGCTAGGCGGTTGCAGATAATATTCATATTTGATTTTTTATTATTTTGGATGATACGTTTTCGTACGTTGTTTCACCAATTGATAATTACCCTAATGATAGTTAAAACAAGCGAAATTATAAGGTTTTATTGGAAAATCAAGCTTAGGGAAAACATTAAGAACTAAGTGTGATGATTAGTTGTTGAACATAATATATATGTGTATCGTTGATAACACGCCTAATCACATAATCTACTATTTTACTAACTTAATTACTAGTTTTGTAGTTATTTACTACTACTATTCACATGTAATAATGATATTTGAGTTCAATAAACACAAACACATCAAGATACTTCCGATAAATCACTAATTTCGAATATTCAGTTCTCGCAACCGCTGGACGGTTGCAAGTACTTCTTGCAACCGCCAGGCGGTTGCGAGTAATTCTAGCAACCGCTGGGCGGTTGCGAGGTTACATGGCAACCGCCTGGCGGTTGCTGATACTTGATATCTGCAACCGCCAGGCGGTTGCAGATAATATTCATATTTGATTTTTTATTAGTTTGGATGATACGTTTTGGTACTTTGTTTCACCAATTGATAATTGCCCTAATGATAGTTAAAACAAGCGAAATTATAAGGTTTTATTGGAAAATCAAGCTTAGGGAAAACATTAAGAACTAAGTGTGATGATTAGTTGGTGAACATAATATATAGGTGTATCGTTGATAACTCGCCTAATCGCATAATCTACTATTTTACTAAGTTAATTACTAGTTTTGTAGTTATTTACTACTACTATTCACGTGTAATAATGATATTTGAGTCCAATAAACACAAACACATCAAGATACTTCCGATAAATCACTAATTTCGAATATTCAGTTCTCGCAACCGCTGGGCGGTTGCAAGTGCTTCTTGCAACCGCCAGGCAGTTGCGAGTACTTCTAGCAACCGTTGGGCGGTTGCAAGGGCTTCTCGCAACCGCTGGCCGGTTGCGAGGTTACATGGCAACCGCCTGGCGGTTGCTGATACTGGATATCTGCAACCGCCAGGCGGTTGCAGATAATATTCATATTTGATTTTTTATTATTTTGGATGATACGTTTTGGTACGTTGTTTCACCAATTGATAATTACCCTAATAATAGTTAAAACAAGCGAAATTATAAGGTTTTTATTGGAAAATCAAGCTTAGGGAAAACATTAAGAACTAAGTGTGATGATTAGTTGTTGAACATAATATATATGTGTATCGTTGATAACTCGCCTAATCACATAATCTACTATTTTACTAACTTAATTACTAGTTTTGTAGTTATTTACTACTACTATTCACATGTAATAATGATATTTGAGTTCAATAAACACAAACACATCAAGTTACTTCCGAAAAATCACTAATTTCGAATATTCAGTTCTCGCAACCGCTGGGCGGTTGCAAATGCTTCTTGCAACCGCCATGCGGTTGCGAGTACTTCTCCCAACCGCTGGGCGGTTGCGAGGTTACATCGCAACCGCCTGGCGGTTGCTGATACTGGATATCTGCAACCGCTAGGCGGTTGCAGATAATATTCATATTTGATTTTTTATTATTTTGGATGATACGTTTTCGTACGTTGTTTCACCAATTGATAATTACCCTAATGATAGTTAAAACAAGCGAAATTATAAGGTTTTATTGGAAAATCAAGCTTAGGGAAAACATTAAGAACTAAGTGTGATGATTAGTTGGTGAACATAATATATAGGTGTATCGTTGATAACTCGCCTAATCGCATAATCTACTATTTTACTAAGTTAATTACTAGTTTTGTAGTTATTTACTACTACTATTCACGTGTAATAATGATATTTGAGTTCAATAAACACAAACACATCAAGATACTTCCGATAAATCACTAATTTCGAATATTCAGTTCTCGCAACCGCTGGGCGGATGCAAGTGCTTCTTGCAACCGTTGGGAGTACTTCTAGCAACCGTTGGGCGGTTGCAAGGGCTTCTCGCAACCGCTGGGCGGTTGCGATGTTACATGGCAACCGCCTGGCGGTTGCTGATACTGGATATCTGCAACCGCCAGCCGGTTGCAGATAATATTCATATTTGATTTTTTATTATTTTGGATGATACGTTTTGGTACGTTGTTTCACCAATTGATATTTACCCTAATAATAGTTAAAACAAGCGAAATTATAAGGTTTTTATTGGAAAATCAAGCTTAGGGAAAACATTAAGAACTAAGTGTGATGATTAGTTGTTGAACATAATATATATGTGTATAGTTGATAACTCGCCTAATCACATAATCTAATATTTTACTAACTTAATTACTAGTTTTGTAGTTATTTACTACTACTATTCACATGTAATAATGATATTTGAGTTCAATAAACACAAACACATCAAGATACTTCCGAAAAATCACTAATTTCGAATATTCAGTTCTCGCAACCGCTTGGCAGTTGCATGTGCTTCTTGCAACCGCCTGGCGGTTGCGAGTACTTCTAGCAACCGCTGGGCGGTTGCAAGGGCTTCTCGCAACCGCTGGGCTGTTGTGAGGTTAGATGGCAACCGCGTGGAGGTTGCTGATACTGGATATCTGCAACCGCCAGGCGGTTGTAGATAATCTTCATATTT
Source organism: Linaria vulgaris (assembly GCA_948329865.1). Taxonomy (NCBI): domain Eukaryota; kingdom Viridiplantae; phylum Streptophyta; class Magnoliopsida; order Lamiales; family Plantaginaceae; genus Linaria; species Linaria vulgaris. The sequence continues at coordinate 87,523,195 of OX415254.1, read as the reverse complement.
GATTTTTTATTATTTTGGATGATATGTTTTGGTACGTTGTTTCATCAATTGATAATTACCCTAATGATAGTTAAAACAAGCGAAATTATAAGGTTTTATTGGAAAATCAAGCTTAGGGAAAACATTAAGAACTAAGTGTGATGATTAGTTAGTGAACATAATATATAGGTGTATCGTTGATAACTCGCCTAATCACATAATCTACCATTTTACTAAGTTAATTACTATTTTTGTAGTTATTTACTACTACTATTCACATGTAATAATGATATTTGAGTTCAATAAACACAAACACATCAAGATACTTCCGATAAATAACTAATTTCGAATATTCAGTTCTTCCAACCGTTGGGCTGTTGCAAGTGCTTCTTGCTACGGCCAAGCGGTTGCGAGTACTTCTAGCAACCGATGGGCGGTTGCAAGGGCTTCTCGCAACCGTTGGGCGGTTGCGAGGTTAGATGGCAACCGCGTGGAGGTTGCTGATATTGGATATCTGCAACCCAGGCGGTTGCAGATAATATTCATATTTAATTTTTTATTATTTTGGATGATACGTTTTGGTACGTTGTTTCATCAATTGATAATTACCCTAATGATAGTTAAAACAAGCGAAATTATAAGGTTTTATTGGAAAATCAAGCTTAGGGAAAACATTAAGAACTAAGTGTGATTATTAGTTGGTGAACATAATATATAGGTGTATCGTTGATAACTCGCCTAATCGCATAATCTACTATTTTACTAAGTTAATTACTAGTTTTGTAGTTATTTACTACTACTATTCACATGTAATAATGATATTTGAGTTCAATAAACACAAACACATCAAGATACTTCCGATAAATAACTAATTTCGAATATGGATATTTTTGCAACCGCCAGGCGGTTGCAAGTGCTTCTTGCAACCGCCAGGCGGTTGCGAGTACTTCTAGCGACCGCTGGACGGTTGCGCGGTTACATGGCAACCGCCTGGCGGTTGCTGATACTGGATATCTGCAACCGCCAGGCGGTTGCAGATAATATTCATATTTGATTTTTTATTATTTTGGATGATACGTTTTGGTACGTTGTTTCACCAATTGATAATTACCCTAATGATAGTTAAAACAAGCGAAATTATAAGGTTTTTATTGGAAAATCAAGCTTAGGGAAAACATTAAGAACTAAGTGTGATGATTAGTTGTTGAACATAATATATATGTGTATCGTTGATAACTCGCCTAATCACATAATCTACTATTTTACTAACTTAATTACTAGTTTTGTAGTTATTTACTACTACTATTCACATGTAATAATGATATTTTTGTTCAATAAACACAAACACATCAAGATACTTCCGAAAAATCACTAATTTCGAATATTCAGTTCTCGCAACCGCTGGGCGGTTGCAAGTGGCTCTTGCAACCGCCTGGCGGTTGCGAGTATTTCTAGCAACCGTTGGGCGGTTGCAAGGGCTTCTCGCAACCGTTGGGCTGTTGCGAGGTTAGATGGCAACCGCGAGGAGGTTGCTGATACTGGATATCTGCAACCGCCAGGCGGTTGTAGATAATATTCATATTTGATTTTTTATTATTTTGGATGATACGTTTTGGTACGTTGTTTCATCAATTGATAATTACCATAATGATAGTTAAAACAAGCGAATATATAAGGTTTTATTGGAAAATCAAGCTTAGGGAAAACATTAAGAACTAAGTGTGATGATTAGTTGGTGAACATAATATATAGGTGTATCGTTGATAACTCGCCTAATCACATAATCTACTATTTTACTAAGTTAATTACTAGTTTTGTAGTTATTTACTACTACTATTCACATGTAATAATGATAGTTGAGTTCAATAAATACAAACACATCAAGATACTTTCGATAAATAACTAATTTCGAATATTCAGTTCTTCCAACCGCTGGGCGGTTGCAAGTGCTTCTTGCTACCGCCAGGCGATTCTGAGTACTTCTAGCAACCGATGGGCGGTTGCAAGGGCTTCTCGCAACCGCTGGGCGGTGGCGAGGTTAGATGGCAACCGCCTGGCGGCTGCTGATATTGGATATCTGCAACCCCAGGCGGTTGCAGATAATATTCATATTTGATTTTTTATTATTTTGGATGATACGTTTTGGTACGTTGTTTCATCAATTGATAATTACCCTAATGATAGTTAAAACAAGCGAAATTATAAGGTTTTATTGGAAAATCAAGCTTAGGGAAAACATTAAGAACTAAGTGTGATGATTAGTTGGTGAACATAATATATAGGTGTATCGTTGATAACTCGCCTAAACGCATAATCTACTATTTTACTAAGTTAATTACTTGTTTTGTAGTTATTTACTACTACTATTCACATGTAATAATGATATTTGAGTTCAATAAACACAATCAAATCAAGATACTTCCGATAAATCACTAATTTCGAATATTCAGTTCTCGCAACCGCTGGGCGGTTGCAAGTGCTTCTTGCAACCGCCTGGCGGTTGCGAGTATTTCTAGCAACCGTTGGGCGGTTGCAAGGGCTTCTCGCAACCGTTGGGCTGTTGCGAGGTTAGATGGCAACCGCGTGGAGGTTGCTGATACTGGATATCTGCAACCGCCAGTCGGTTGTAGATAATATTCATATTTGATTTTTTATTATTTTGGATGATACGTTTTGGTACGTTGTTTCATCAATTGATAATTACCATAATGATAGTTAAAACAAGCGAAATTATAGAGTTTTATTGGAAAATCAAGCTTAGGGAAAACATTAAGAACTAAGTGTGATGATTAGTTGGTGAACATAATATATAGGTGTATCGTTGATAACTCGCCTAATCACATAATCTACTATTTTACTAAGTTAATTACTAGTTTTGTAGTTATTTACTACTACTATTCACATGTAATAATGATATTTGAGTTCAATAAACACAAACACATCAAGATACTTTCGATAAATAACTAATTTCGAATATTCAGTTCTTCCAACCGCTAGGCAGTTGCAAGTGCTTCTTGCTACCGCCAGGCGATTCCGAGTACTTCTAGCAACCGATGGGCGGTTGCAAGGGCTTCTCACAACCGCTGGGCGGTTGCGAGGTTAGATGGCAACCGCCTGGCGGTTGCTGATATTAGATATCTGCAACCCCAGGCGGTTGCAGATAATATTCATATTTAATTTTTTATTATTTTGGATGATACATTTTGGTACGTTGTTTCATCAATTGATAATTACCCTAATGATAGTTAAAACAAGCGAAATTATAAGGTTTTATTGGAAAATCAAGCTTAGGGAAAACATTAAGAACTAAGTGTGATGATTAGTTGGTGAACATAATATATAGGTGTATCGTTGATAACTCGCCTAAACGCATAATCTACTATTTTACTAAGTTAATTACTTGTTTTGTAGTTATTTACTATTACTATTCACATGTAATAATGATATTTGAGTTCAATAAACACAAACAAATCAAGATACTTCCGATAAATCACTAATTTCGAATATTCAGTTCTCGCAACCGCTGTGCGGTTGCAAGTACTTCTTGCAACCGCCAGGCGGTTGCGAGTACTTCTAGCAACCGCTAGGCGGTTGCAAGGGCTTCTCGCAACCGCTGGGCGGTTGTGAGGTTACATGGCAACCGCCTGGCGGTTGCTGATACTGGATATCTGCAACCGCCAGGCGGTTGCAGATAATATTCATATTTGATTTTTTATTATTTTGGATGATACGTTTTGGTACGTTGTTTCATCAATTGATAATTACCATAATGATAGTTAAAACAAGCGAAATTATAAGGTTTTATTGGAAAATCAAGCTTAGGGAAAACATTAAGAACTAAGTGTGATGATTAGTTGGTGAACATAATATATAGGTGTATCGTTGATAACTCGCCTAATCACATAATCTACTATTTTACTAAGTTAATTACTAGTTTTGTAGTTATTTACTACTACTATTCACATGTAATAATGATATTTGAGTTCAATAAACACAAACACATCAAGATACTTTCGATAAATAACTAATTTCGAATATTCAGTTCTTCCAACCGCTGGGCGGTTGCAAGTGCTTCTTGCTACCGCCAGGCGATTCTGAGTACTTCTAGCAACCGATGGGCGGTTGCAAGGGCTTCTCGCAACCGCTGGGCGGTTGCGAGGTTTGATGGCAACCGCCTGGCGGCTGCTGATATTGGATATCTGCAACCCCAGGCGGTTGCAGATAATATTCATATTTAATTTTTTATTATTTTGGATGATACGTTTTGGTACGTTGTTTCATCAATTGATAATTACCCTAATGATAGTTAAAACAAGCGAAATTATAAGGTTTTATTGGAAAATCAAGCTTAGGGAAAACATTAAGAACTAAGTGTGATGATTAGTTGGTGAACATAATATATAGGTGTATCGTTGATAACTCGCCTAAACGCATAATCTACTATTTTACTAAGTTAATTACTTGTTTTGTAGTTATTTACTACTACTATTCACATGTAATAATGATATTTGAGTTCAATAAACACAAACAAATCAAGATACTTCCGATAAATCACTAATTTCAAATATTCAGTTCTCGCAACCGCTGGGCGGTTGCAAGTGCTTCTTGCAACCGCATGGCGGTTGCGAGTATTTCTAGCAACCGTTGGGCGGTTGCAAGGGCTTCTCGCAACCGTTGGGCTGTTGCGAGGTTAGATGGCAACCGCGTGGAGGTTGCTGATACTGGATATCTGCAACCGCCAGTCGGTTGTAGATAATATTCATATTTGATTTTTTATTATTTTGGATGATACGTTTTGGTACGTTGTTTCATCAATTGATAATTACCATAATGATAGTTAAAGCAAGCGAAATTATAAGGTTTTATTGGAAAATCAAGCTTAGGGAAAACATTAAGAACTAAGTGTGATGATTAGTTGGTGAACATAATATATAGGTGTATCGTTGATAACTCGCCTAATCACATAATCTACTATTTTACTAAGTTAATTACTAGTTTTGTAGTTATTTACTACTACTATTCACATGTAATAATGATATTTGAGTTCAATAAACACAAACACATCAAGATACTTTCGATAAATAACTAATTTCGAATATTCAGTTCTTCCAACCGTTGGGCGGTTGCAAGTGCTTCTTGCTACCGCCAGGCGATTCTGAGTACTTCTAGCAACCGATGGGCGGTTGCAAGGGCTTCTTGCAACCGCTGGGCGGTTGCGAGGTTTGATGGCAACCGCCTGGCGGCTGCTGATATTGGATATCTGCAACCCCAGGCGGTTGCAGATAATATTCATATTTAATTTTTTATTATTTTGGATGATACGTTTTGGTACGTTGTTTCATCAATTGATAATTACCCTAATGATAGTTAAAACAAGCGAAATTATAAGGTTTTATTGGAAAATCAAGCTTAGGGAAAACATTAAGAACTAAGTGTGATGATTAGTTGGTGAACATAATATATAGGTGTATCGTTGATAACTCGCCTAAACGCATAATCTACTATTTTACTAAGTTAATTACTTGTTTTGTAGTTATTTACTACTACTATTCACATGTAATAATGATATTTGAGTTCAATAAACACAAACAAATCAAGATACTTCCGATAAATCACTAATTTCGAATATTCAGTTCTCGCAACCGCTGGGCGGTTGCAAGTGCTTCTTGCAACCGCATGGCGGTTGCGAGTATTTCTAGCAACCGTTGGGCGGTTGCAAGGGCTTCTCGCAACCGTTGGGCTGTTGCGAGGTTAGATGACAACCGCGTGGAGGTTGCTGATACTGGATATCTGCAACCGCCAGTCGGTTGTAGATAATATTCATATTTGATTTTTTATTATTTTGGATGATACGTTTTGGTACGTTGTTTCATCAATTGATAATTACCATAATGATAGTTAAAACAAGCGAAATTATAAGGTTTTATTGGAAAATCAAGCTTAGGGAAAACATTAAGAACTAAGTGTGATGATTAGTTGGTGAACATAATATATAGGTGTATCGTTGATAACTCGCCTAATCACATAATCTACTATTTTACTAAGTTAATTACTAGTTTTGTAGTTATTTACTACTACTATTCACATGTAATAATGATATTTGAGTTCAATAAACACAAACACATCAAGATACTTTCGATAAATAACTAATTTCGAATATTCAGTTCTTCCAACCGCTGGGCGGTTGCAAGTGCTTCTTGCTACCGCCAGGCGATTCCGAGTACTTCTAGAAACCGATGGGCGGTTGCAAGGGCTTCTCGCAACCGCTGGGCAGTTGCGAGGTTAGATGGCAACCGCCTGGCGGTTGCTGATATTAGATATCTGCAACCCCAGGCGGTTGCAGATAATATTCATATTTGATTTTTTATTATTTTGGATGATACGTTTTGGTACGTTGTTTCACCAATTGATAATTACCCTAATGATAGTTAAAACAAGTGAAATTGTAAGGTTTTTATTGGAAAATCAAGCTTAGGGAAAACATTAAGAACTAAGTGTGATGATTAGTTGTTGAACATAATATATATGTGTATCGTTGATAACTCGCCTAATCACATAATCTACTATTTTACTAACTTAATTACTAGTTTTGTAGTTATTTACTACTACTATTCACATGTAATAATGATATTTTTGTTCAATAAACACAAACACATCAAGATACTTCCGAAAAATCACTAATTTTGAATATTCAGTTCTCGCAACCGATGGGCGGTTGCAAGTGCTTCTTGCAACCGCCTGGCCGTTGCGAGTACTTCTAGCAACCGCTGGGCGGTTGCAAGGGCTTCTCGCAACCGCTGGGCTGTTGCGAGGTTAGATGGCAACCGCGTGGAGGTTGCTGATACTGGATATCTGCAACCGCCAGGCGGTTGTAGATAATATTCATATTTGATTTTTTATTATTTTGGATGATACGTTTTGGTATGTTGTTTCATCAATTGATAATTACCCTAATGATAGTTAAAACAAGCGAAATTATAAGGTTTTATTGGAAAATCAAGCTTAGGGAAAACATTAAGAACTAAGTGTGATGATTAGTTGGTGAACATAATATATAGGTGTATCGTTGATAACTCGCCTAATCACATAATCTACTATTTTACTAAGTTAATTACTAGTTTTGTAGTTATTTACTACCACTATTCACATGTAATAATGATATTTGAGTTCAATAAACACAAACACATCAAGATACTTCCGATAAATAACTAATTTCGAATATTCAGTTCTTCCAACCGCTGGGCTGTTGCAAGTGATTCTTGCTACCGCCAGGCGGTTGCGAGTACTTCTAGCAACCGATGGGCGGTTGCAAGGGCTTCTCGCAACCGCTGGGCGGTTGCGAGATTAGATGGCAACCGCCTGGCAGTTGCTGATACTGGATATCTGCAACCCCAGGCGGTTGCAGATAATATTCATATTTCATTTTTTATTATTTTGGATGATACGTTTTGGTACGTTGTTTTATCAATTGATAATTACCCTAATGATAGTTAAAACAAGCGAAATTATAAGATTTTTTTGGAAAATCAAGCTTAGGGAAAACATTAAGAACTAAGTGTGATTATTAGTTGGTGAACATAATATATAGGTGTATCGTTGATAACTCGCCTAATCGCATAATCTACTATTTTACTACGTTAATTCCTAGTTTTGTAGTTATTTACTACTACTATTCACATGTAATAAAGAAATTTGAGTTCAATAAACACAAACACATCAAGATACTTACGATAAATAACTAATTTCGAATATGGATATTTTTGCAACCGCCAGGCGGTTGCAGATATTCAGTTCTCGCAATCGCTGGGCGGTTGCTAGGGCTTCTCGCAACCGCCAGGCGGTTGCGAGGGCTTCAGTTCTCGCAACCGTTGGGCGGTTGCAAGGGCTTCTCGCAACCGCTGGGTGGTTGCGACGTTACATGGCAACCGCCTGGCGGTTGCTGATACTGGATATCTGCAACCGCCAAGCGGTTGCAGATAATATTCATATTTGTTTTTTTATTATTTTGGATGATACGTTGTGGTACGTTGTTTCATCAATTGATAATTACCCTATTGATAGTTAAAACAAGCGAAATTATAAGGTTTTATTGGAAAATCAAGCTTATGGAAAACATTAAGAACTAAGTGTGATGATTAGTTGTTGAACATAATATATAGGTGTATCGTTGATAACTCGCTTAATCACATAATCTACTATTTTACTAACTTAATTACTAGTTTTGTAGTTATTTACTACTACTATTCACATGTAATAATGATATTTGAGTTCAATAAACACAAACACATCAAGATACTTCCGATAAATCACTAATTTCGAATATTCAATTCTCGCAACCGCTGGGCGGTTGCGAGAGCTTCTTGCAACCGCCAGGTGGTTGCTAGAGCTTCTCGCAACCGCCAGGCGGTTGCGAGGGCTTCAGTTCTCGCAACCGCTGGGCAGTTGCTAGGGCTTATCGCAACCGCTCGGCGGTTGCAAATGTTGCTGAAATTTTGTGGGATTGGGGGGGAAAGTCAAATTTTCCCGAAAATTCAAAATTTTCAATACATTGCAACCGTCGAGCGGTTGCAAATTCTGCTGAAATTGGGGGGGAATTCAAATTTTCATGAAAATTCAAAATTTTCACCCAAATCTTATATATACCCACCATTCTTCCCCTAATTTTTATTCACAACTCTTACACTCTCAAAAAAAACCCAAGACTTCATTTTATCTTCAAATCAAAACACAAACGCTCTTCTATTCCAATCCACAAAAAAAAAAAACCCAAAAACTTCTTTTTACCTACAAAACAAATAATCAAACAGTTGTTTTTCTTTTATATATTCAACAAAACACTCAACACATTCTTTTCTTTTATATCTCCAACAAATACCAAACACTTTCTTTTATCTTCATAACAAAATACCTAATACTCTTCTTTTTCAATTCACAAAAACTCAAAAACTTTTTATCTCCAAAACATAACACTTTTTTCTAATCTTTTCTTTTTGTTTCACATCTTTTCTTTTTTGTTTCTCTTATTTTCGTTTTGTTTCACTTCTTTTCTTTTTGTTTCTCTTATTTTCTTTTTTGTTTCTCATCTTTTATTTTTTGTTTCTCTTCTTTTCTTTTTGTTTCTCTTCTTTTCGTTTTGTTTCCCTTCTTTTTGTTTTTGTTTCACATATTTTCTTTTTGTTTCACCATATTAATTTCAACAAAAAAACAATAATTTTCTGGAAAATTTCCAGAATATTATTGTTTTTTTTTTGTTTTGATGAATATTATCTGCAACCGCCGGGCGGCGGTTGCGAGTTTTCGAAAATTTTGAGTTTTCGAAAATTGGCAACCGCCGAGCGGTCGCCCCTACCATTAGCAACCGCTAGGTGGTCGCCCTATAATTGGCAACCGCTTGGCGGTCGCCCCTTAGGTATGGCAACCGCCTGGCGGTCGCCCTATAATTGGCAACCGCTTGGCGGTCCCCCTTAGGGGTGGCGACCGCTAGTCGGTTGCCCACTATAGGGCGACCGCCTAGCGGTTGCCATACCTAAGGGGCGACTGCCATGCGGTTGCCAATTATAGGGCGACCGCCTAGCGGTTGCCAATGGTAGGGGCGACCGCTCGGCGGTCGCAATCCATGGAAGGGCGACCGCTCGGCGGTCGCAAGCCACCCACCACGAGGGGTATCCTCGACCGACGCGGCGACCGCCCCAGCGGTCGCGGATACCCTTCGGGCGACCGCCAATGGGCCATCTGCAACCGCCCGGGCGGTTGCAGATGGCCCAAAATTCTTGTAGTTTTAGAGTATTCATTGTAATTTAGTTTTAAGAATGAAAAATATAATTTTAGTGTTATCAAATTTCTTCTCATCTTTAATTCTTAGAATATTCGTTCTTTCTGAATTAGGACTCTATGAGGTATTCTTAATGAAAAGTGAAAACTTATGTAAATTCTGATCGAAGAATATTACTTTGGTTTCACGGGCTTGTAAATCTTGTTTTTAGCTAGCGTTGATATCTTGTGATTAGGGTAATGATGACCACATGCGGGTGGATAATAAAGGATCGTTGTTTATTCTAAAGAATGCATAAAGGATAATAATTGGCACAGACAAAATCTCAACTCGGCTTATTCCCTTAATTATTTTTCTTCCCCTTTAGGAATTAGGAGCGAGCTGTGTATTTTGTTTGCACTGATTTCAGCAGACATAATCATAAAGAAATAACATTATTTTAGTAATGACCACCACAAATACAATCGCCATTCGTAATGGGATCACATTAGTTACAAAACTGCTCCATTCATTGCACTTAGATAATTCTTATGCCTCATCATCATATATTGTCTCTCGATACACATGTACGACAGACACATTGTGTCTTTGTTTCTTTTTCTTTATTATATTTCCCAGCATATTTGTGAATGTTAATTTTGAGGAAATTTTGAGACCCAATTTTACATGAATTAATGTACAAATATCACAAACATGTTCTAAATCTGTCTGGAACAACATATTAGAAAACGAAAAAATGTTTTTATAAAAAATGCACAATATTGATAGCATGTTGCGATGCAACTAAAATATATAACCAACTTTTTGTGTCACATCTCCATACAAATGTTTCACGAAATAATTTCAATTTTTTTTTTCCATTCCGATGTTAAAATTGTCAAGGAACTCACAAGGCTTCAAAATTAAACTTGAAGATCTTACAAGTAAGCTCTATACTTTTATAAGGGTTATCTTTAATTCAAACAAGCAACAATGTGTATACTTTTTCCTTTTGAATTTTTTTTTTTTTTGGTAAATAAGGGAATTACAGAAAAATCACTTAGCTCCTCTCGGCTTATAGCAAGCTAATCGCACTTGGCGGTGGTGTATCCGAAAATACAATCTGCTCCTTATCACCAATGTCAAGTTTTGCCATATGATCGACAAGTGCATTCACTTCTCGTGGAATCCATTCCATCTCTATCTCCCAAGGCATGTGTAAGAATTCTCGACACCTTGTAACCAATTCCGCATACGGTGTGGACTCTCGGCTCATTCCATCTCTAGCTTGAAACAATCTTGCGAATCCATTTCCACGACAATCTTTTGCACTCTTTGTTCCGACGCCATTTGAAGTCTTTCTCTAATCGCCTCGAGTTCTGTCTCTTGAATCGTAGGAGTCATTAATCTCCATTTTCATCCCCAAATCCAACACCTCGTGTCCGCTCTTAGTACACATCCCACTGCTCTTTGACGTATTTTGGGACAGAAACTCCCATCCACGTTTAGTTTGCACCATTCTTCATTCGGGCAAAGCAACTTACTACTATTTCCTTTCGGTGCTCCTCGTCCTTTGAATGCGAACTCCAACTCGTTGTTCAGCAACTTAATTTGGTATAAGAGGCTATGATGTTCTCGTGAATACCCCAAAATACCAACGTGTTCCTTCTCTTCCAAATGTTCCAGATTGCAGCTGCAAAAACGTTCGTCCAGCTAGTGTTCGGTATCATGACGCATTCGAACTTCATACTCCTCAAAAAAAAAATCCAACCAGGCAACATCCGAAATTTGTGCGAACACCTTAAGGGAATTTTCGGATAATAATCTGCTCCAAACCAGGCCACACTCCCTTAGCAAATGTAGCACCGTCTCGTCCGACTCGTCACACATTGGGCATATCGACGTTGATGTCATTTTTTGCACTTTCCGAAGGGGTTCGTTGCCAATCTATTTGTATGCGCTAACCAAATGAAATACTTGAGCTTCGAGTTCAATTGTACCTTCCAAATCCAGTTTGCTCTTGATCTTGATTCTCGGATCAATCCCGTATCTCTTATGGAACGCTCGGTAAGTCGAGTTGCACGTAAATTGACTGTTTCCCGTTGCGCTCCAGATTAGTTCATCCCTCTCCTCCTTCAAGATTACAAAACATTTAAGAATTGGATTTTTAATATGAGGGGGAATCTCGGTTTCCAGGCCCTCTAACATCCAGGCCCTATTCTCCGAAACAACATCACACACTTTGAGGTTTCTTTCGTTAAGGGCAATATGTTGGATCTCTTCGCAAAGCTTCATATCTCCCAACTACAAATCGTACCAAAAGAAGCATTTTTTCCCGTCTCCAACCCGCCACCTAAAAAATGGTCTCATTAGATTTAGACATCGCGCGATGCCCTTCCAAGTTGCACTCGCCCCAGATTTTGGAACATGATCAAAAAAAGCTCTGTTCTTTAGGTATTTCCCCCTCTTTTAAAATTCTTCCACGCGAGTTTTGCCAAGAGACTTTCATTGCTCGTCCGACCTGTTCTAATTCCCAGCCCTCTTTCAATTTCCAGTTGTATTATTTGGTCCCAACCGACTAAGTGCACCTTCTTTTGTTCAATATTTGTAGACCATAGAAAATCACTGTTTAGTTTGTCCAACTGGTCACAAATATTATCAGGGATCCACGATGACTGCATATCGTATATGGGCATAACGGATGAGACCTATTGGATCAACGTTGTGTGCCCCGCAAGTGACAAAAGACTGCTCTTTTACCCACTAAGTCTTTTAAGCACTCGATCCATGATTTCTGCAAAATTCGCCCGTGGATCAGCCGAACGCCTAAGTATTTTCCCAGATTGCATGTTTGTTCAAAACCAAGCATCCCCCTAATTTGTCTCTTTAAACTCGAGCCCGAACTCTGGGAGAAAATAACTTTAGACTTTGATAGGCTAATTTTTAATCCCGACATCTCACAAAACGGTTAAGGACCTTATTTATGGTGCGCACCATATCCTTAGTCGTTTTCCCATCAAGATAATATCATCGGCGAAAAAAAGGTGGGAGATTTTTGGACCCCTCGACACGGGGTGATAGGCGTCCATCTCTTCTTTTCTACCTTGTGGATCATATACGACGATCTCTCCATGCAAAGAACAAACATATAAGGGGATAACGGATCCCTTGGCGCAGCCCACAAGTGGAGAAATTGTTATATACATATGTTGCATGTAGAACCAATGGTTGAAATTAAAAGAAGATCCTTATATTATAGGAATAGTGACCCAATACTCCATCTTCACCGTGTATTGATAGTGGATGCACATCATCAGATGCACCAAATAATCTCCCACAAGTGTGCTTAAATATTAACAGTATTATCACTATTCTTTTATATAAATGAGGTATTTAATAATTGCTTCTTATATGGAGCCCTTTTCAATGTGTAAACCTTCCTAAAGAGTTATTTGTCTTTTTTTTTAAAGTGCCAAATCGTCGCATCACATGATACCAAACGCTCTCATAGTCAGATATTTTTAGCTTTGTAACATTTTTCTTATTAATATGACAAAAACCATTATACTTTTCATGTATTTGCTTAGAAAATCGGTCATACCAAGAATGAGTAGGTTGAGACATTATATGAATATATATACCTAGAAACTAAAACCAATTAAAGCAATGTTATTGCACTAATTATCTTCCTGGGCAAACTGCATTTAGTATAAATTCAGTTTTAACGTTTATTTTCTAGGAGTTGGCAAACTATGTGCTTATTAAACCTTGTCAAAAACCTATATTAATTTGTTTGGGAGTAGCGTGCAATATTTTAAAATTATATATAACGGCCATTTGCCTATTTATGTTTATGTAGGGTAACGCTCTTTCTAAACGTCAAGCATGAGGATAATTTACCTTCTTTAACATATATAATTCAAGGATATAATGCAATTAAAAAAAAGTTATATTATGCAATCGCTCATAGAAACATGGATTTGTATGATATACTTCGTGATGCACAACACATCTCACTCACAGATATGTGGGTCCCACATATCTGTGAGTGAGATGTGTTGTGCATCACGGAGCATACGAAAAGTTCCCAAGAAACATGTCACTTTATCAATCATGTGTGTGGGATTTACATCTCAATAAGTGAGAAATGTTGTGCATCACGGAGCATACGAAAAGTTCCCAACAAACATGTCACGTTATCAATCATCTTTTTAAGCTGTGGTACAAACGGTTCACACACAATTCTACTTTTCCCAAGAAAGTATTACATAGTTTTTTTTTATTTTTTTGGTAACAGTATTACATAGTTATATTCACCTATTCGTACTTTAATTTAATATATATTACATGAATATGATGAATTGATGTATTCTAGGATCTACTAGGTTATGCTCATGATTACTATTATTAGTAATTTGCTACTTTAATACATGACCCAACGTACGTAACTCGACAAGCACAAATTATTATTTAGTATTATAATCAGTTGATCATTGTCAAATTGCTACTGGCTGCAATCCCCATATTTTCGGCCAATCAATACATGTATTATAAATTGTTTCTGCTCACTAAAATGGTTGACAAACTATATCTAAGGCAATTATGCTTCATCAAACTTTATAAGTATTACTTTAATTTTGCTCGGCTGGTCGCAGTTTATGGAACACAAGCCAATAAAATACAACTTATATATGTCGCCTCCAACATTCGAATTCCTTCATTCAATATTAAGATTAAAAGTCAACCGATTTTTTAGTATCAATTTTTTAAAACTCATATATAATATATATCGTGAATATTCATGCACTTATAATTCTTCGGAAACTCGACTTAACTAACAAATGTAAGGCAATAGTAGCGGAAAGTATTTAAGAATAATTCACCGTTACGCTCAATTTCAATTATCCTATAATCCCAAGAAGAAGTACGTTTCCATTAAGGAAATCAATAGTTATAATAACAACATTGCATGCCAGAGTTCTATTATTTAGTATCCCCAAAGAAAAAAGGCGTGAATTCAGAAATCTCACTTTAATATCTTTCTTTTTTCTTTTTGATGCGGGATAATTTTGAAAGCTGGCTAGTCACTCCATCACACAACTCAATCTTCTAATTGATCTTGAGCTAGATTTGAGTTGAAAAACATAAGTGTAGGCTGGCCCAGCGAAAACACTCTTGATGCCTAAGTTAGAGCTGGCCCGCAATGTACTAGACTTATAATAAAGATTATAGGCCGCAAATAGGAAAATAGCTTGAATTGTGAAAAATCGGCCGAAACAAACTAAATAGCTCAAAAACATACCAAATAGATTGAAAGGGCCTTGAATAGGTTGAAACGGGCTAAATAGGTTGAAATGGGTCTAATAGGTCAAAGCCAATATGTCAATCTATTTTGAGCTATTAGTGTTATCATCCAAAAATATACCTCACTAATGACGATTAATCAAATATTTATAAATAAAATATATTGTTAATTATCAGAGTAGGTTGAGCTTGATGGAGCCCGACCTAATAGGACCTAAGATAGGTTGAATCACCAATAGGTTGCGTAGGTCAAAACACGCAAAATATGGCATCTAGACACTACAAGAAAAAGGGTCATTAGGGACTGCCTGGGCGGTTCCTAATGACCCCCATGCGGTCGCTATTGAGGGGGGTAGCGACCGTCTAGCGGTCGCTATTGACCATGGTCGCTTGCCAATAGCGACCGTTAAGCGGTCCCTATTGAGATCATTAGGGACCGCAATTTAGCGACTGTTAAGCGGTCCCTAATGACCTCAATAGGGACCGCAATATAGCGACTGCTTACCGGTCGCTATACTTTTGAAAAATAGGGACCGCTCAGACGGTCCCTAATGTAGCACATTAGGGACCGCCCATACGGTCCCTAATTTTTACAATAGGGACCGTTTAACAGTCCCTAATTTTACAATAGGGACCGTTTAACAGTCCCTACTAATATTCGTAGAATTTCTATGAATATTAGTAGGGACCGTCCAACGGTCCCTAATATCAAATATAGGGACCGTTTGACGGTCCCTAATATCAAAAACAGGGACCGTTAAGCGGTCCCTAATGACCTCCAGAAAAAAAAATACAATTATATTCCGGATTAAATCCAGAATATAATTGTTTTTTTTTTTGTAAAATTGTAATTTTAACAAGATCAAAACAATAAAATGATGAATAAAAAGTTAATATAATGACAATTGATATGAAAGAATAAAAGAATGTGTAAAGATGAATAAAATGAGTAATAATATAAAATGAATGAAATAAAAAACATGAATAAAATCAAAAACATGAAATCAAAAGTGAAGAATAGTAAATGAAGATCCAAAATAAAGAAAGTATAAGAAAAAAAGATTTTATTGGTGAAAAAAAGAAAATGAAAATCCAAAATAAAGAAAGTGATAGAAAAGAAAATGAAGAAAAGATTGTGTTGGTGAAAAGAAGAAAAGTTTTTGTGTTGGTGAAAAGAAGAAAAAAAAGATAGTGTTTTTGTGTTGGTGAATAGAAGAAAAGAAGATAGTGTTTTTTGGAGATAGTGAAATGGGTGTAAGAGTGGTGAGGTTATATATATATATATATATATATGATGGGATTCAATTAGTTTTTGTCCGTTGGATGATTTTAGATAATCGACGGTTTGAGATGGCGATCCGTGTTAAAGACATGATGGGGTACTTATGACCGTAGATTAGGATTTAATCGACGCTTGAGAATTGCTTTGGTGAAATTCAAATTTCCCCCTCATTTCTGCCAAAAAATTTTGCCAAAAATTCAAAATTTACGATTTTAGTGACCGTTAAACGGTCCCTAATGTCAAATTAGGGACCGTTTAACGGTCCCTACTAATATTCATACTTTTGATGTATGAATATTAGTAGGGACTGCCAAGCGGTCCCAAAATTAACAATAGGGACTGCTAAGCGGTCCCTAATTAGACAATAGGGACCGTTTGGCAGTCTCTATTGTACAATTAGGGACCGTTTGACAGTCCCTACTAATATTCATACTTAAAAATCAATTTTTTTTTATTGATGTTGTTGTGTTTGTGATTGTAAGCAACCAAACTCATTGTACTATGTAAATTGAAGTAATAAATGATTGCAAAACCAACCTTATAGTAGATTAGTTGTGAAATAATAGATTAATTGAGATCGATCGAGTTATTAACGTTCAAGATATATTTCACAAATGTACAACTAATTATCATTAGTTAGTTGTAATTGTTATCCGTGTTTATGATTTACTTCACAAACGTTAGCATAGATACGATTATGAGGCATAATCATTAGATCAAGTATTCATTAATTATACGTATATATGTAGATCGAATTAATTAGTCATTATGTCATTCGTCGTACAAAATAGTAGGAGAATCTTCAAAGCGGCCCGTTCTCCTTGTATAATGTTTGGATATACAATGTGTCGGTGTACTTATTGTTATTTTAACTATTCCAATGGTTATTATGAACTAAACATACAACGCGACACCTCGAACCATCGAAAAATTCATAATTTTGATGTATGAATATTAGTAGGGACTGCCAAACGGTCCCTAATTTTACAATAGGGACTGCCAAGCGGTCCGTAATTTAAATTAGGGACAGCTTAACGGTCCCTATTGTTAAATTAGGGACCGTTAAGCGGTCCCTAATTTGACATTAGGGACCGTTAAGCGGTCCCTAATTTGACATTAGGGACCGTTTAACGGTCCCTACTAATATTCATACTTAAAAATCGATTTTTTTATTGATGTTGTTGTGTTTGTGATTGTAAGCAACAAAACTCATTGTACTATGTAAATTGAAGTAATAAATGATTGCAAAAGCAACTTTATAGTAGATTAGTTGTGAAATAATAGATTAATTGAGATCGATCGAGTTATTAACGTTCAAGATATATTTCACAAATGTACAACTAATTATCATTAGTTAGTTGTAATTGTTATCCGTGTTTGTGATATACTTCAAAAACGTTAGCATAGAAACAATTATGTCAATATGTCAATAGCGACCGCAATGCAGTCGCTATTGACCCTTTGCCAATAGGGACTGCGATGCGGTCCCTATTGAAAATTATTGTTGTCAATAGGAACCGCTTTTGCGGTTCCTATTGACAAATAGGGACCGCTTTGCAGTCCCTATTGGCAACGGGTCAATAGGGACCGCATTGCGGTTGCTATTGACCAATGCAGTCGCTGAAGACTATAATTTGCGGTCCCTAATGACCAATTTTTCTTGTAGTGAGACCTATGTGACCAGTTTATACGTGAAAGCGTTGTTTTGTCCTTTTCGTGACTATATGAGTTTTGTATCGACACTGGTATAATCCTCATATTATGGTAAAAGACTTTTTAATCAATAATGAAACTCAACAAGGATGAAGTAAACATACTATTACGCGTTATTATCATTCAAAGAAACTTCACAATTAGAAACTATAGCTAGAACCGAAACATTGTATGTATTGCTCGAGTAGTGATTTATAGGAAATAGACTTCTTTACTACCCGCCAAAAAAGGAGAGATATGATGAATTTCTGAAATTTCGTTTTTCCTTTTTCATTTGATCAATAATGAAACTCATGAACAAGCATATGACACACATCTTTCTCAAAAAAAAAAAAAAGCATATGACACACATCTGTTACATTTTAATCAATGATGTAATAACTCAAAAGTTGTGGTTAATAAAAAGATCCTTTTGAGTACCCCAAAATGAGAGGATATGAAAATTTGAAATTACGAAATAATATCACTTTTTAACTAAGTTTATTAAAAAGAAAGAGCTTTTGACACAACTCCTCTCTATCATATAGGAAATTGGCACGTTACTCTGTAAAAAAAGCATAGAACAAATGACTTCCTTATGAAATGGAAAACATAAAAACGTAAATTACTCTATTGTGTTATGTTAAATAGTCACATTACCTCGCCTAGTCTTATATATGTTTATATAATACAAAATGCCCCCTGCTAGGGGTGCGAGGGTGCAATTTTTTTAGTAACACCGGTAGGAAATCTGCTTATTTTTTATAATATGAAGGTAATGTGCACTCTTTAACATAACATATCTGACTAATTTGCCTGTTATTTTTTCACCATAGAATAATTTGGTTACTTTTGACATCACTAGGCAAAAATAATATTATTTGTTGTAAAAGAAATCATTACTCTCGAAAAACTAGAAACCAACTCGATATAAATTTGTGGAGGGTTTTGTATATCCTAACCACTCTCCAAATAACAAAATGCTATACATTATTTCGAGAAATTATTTTATACAATTGTTGTATTGTTGATACATAGCGGGGGTGAGATATGACGTGGCTATCTTCTATATTTTAGAAGATTATTAAAATCTAAACTGTTGATTGCACTTGCGTGACGTCAATATTGCAATGGCTTCATAAGCTAATTTTTCCATTGCTTAAGACAAACAAGGAAACTGATGAAGTTAACGTTTGACCTTAGTAATGATGTGTTTCACAACTTGCAAATGTCCATTCATGATGAGAAACAAGAAAAGGTTGTGTGTAGAAAATATACAGAATCAACTTGCTCTGTTTTTTTCTAAAAAGAGATTGAAAATATCGAAAGAGACAAGCTAGGACGATTTCCATAAATGGGAAAAGATCTTGTCAAATGAGAAACCACATACATGCATTGCCCCTTTAACCTACAGTTTAAACTTTAAACACATAAATTATTGCTTCTTCATTCAACTTGAAGAGACGCATCTCCTATTGAAAATGAGGAAAATTAACTGGATTTAGATTTGAAAGAATAGATGGAATCAAGTGTTGCTTAGAAAAAACAGCATGAAATGGTTTGTGGTATTGAATATCCTAATATCGCTAAGAATCATAACATGAGTATATATATATATATATATATATGATGTATCTGTGTAGAAATGAGTAAATATCTAGTTATATTTGTGGAGCTTACACTTTGGCTCAAAGTCTTTTAAGTCTCCGTGTTACATAGCGATATAATTAATTAGTGTGCACCGTGCACGCACGTTGTTTCATCACAATAGTTGCAGATGTTGGCTACACTGTTAAGGCACTTTTACTTGGATTGTTAGAATAGTTTACTTTATAACTTTATTGCTAAAATAGTCACTCCATAGTAAATTGATTATGTGGTTCCTTAGACTACGCTTTAAGTACATTACCTTTCTAGTGGTCCTGCTCGCAGACATCTGATGATAAAATCTGTAGTAAAACTGTAAAAGCACACACTGTTGTCAAAAGTTAAAAATCATTTACACTTGATAATAATGTTGTTAACATCATCATGCCCTTACGAAAAAGATCAATGTTTATGCTTAATTTGACAATAAATCGTAAATATATGACAAGGTGGGATATACAAATGTAGTATAATGATTCTATTACGAACTAGGTCCACTATGATTATGAGCACTGCTAAGTATACTTGGTCCGGAACACCTCAGACTGATGTTGGGATGCACCGCTGGATGTCGAGGACAATGTGGAATGTGATATCGGGGACGATATCGAGGATCTTCTATGTTAGGGATATGTCCATATCGGGGTAAATATCGTATACGATGTCGAGTATGATTTCGAATATGATGTCGAGTGTGATGTAGAACGGTATATATCGGAGATATATATCGGGTGTTATATCGCGGATGATATCGGGGATACTCGGTATCCGGTGTACAGTGTATGAGGATAATTAAAGCTTACTTTGATTAACGAAACTCGAGTATTTATAGACCTCGAGATGCGGGAACCGCACACGTGACTCACACGTGACTTGTACCATATCAAATATTACATTTGATATGTATAGCGGGAGTCATCCCCGATATCCTTGAGCATGGGCCTGGCCCATGGCCGGCCCAATACGGGAATCACCCATCTTGTAGTTCCCCAGTTTGAGAGTTATTATTGAAAATAATAATTTGCTAACTATAATTATTAAGTTTGAATTATCAGTACTTCTTGTCCTGTCATTTCAAATGATGGAGCTCTCATATGTATATTCATTCAAAGATGTTGGTGGACCCCCAATATAATTTACGTAGCCTCGAGGTCCGTGTTTGAATTATCGGAAAAGAAGTGTCCCTTGCTAAGTATATGCAGTGTTATTTTATTGATTTTCTCTAAAGATATTGAAATTTATCTTCTATATCGAATTTCTTTGATATCAAATGTCAAATTTCTTCGATATAGTATATCGAATCTGAGACTTGATGTGTCCGGTAATAAATGCGAAGTCAAAGGGTCTGCTATCTATAAACAGTAGCCGTGAGGAGAGATGAAAAATCATCTTGACTTTTACTGAACTCGAGCTTCTTACGGCAAAGGTATGTCGGAGATTCCCGATATGGTTTCGATGTGGATCCGATATATGTATATTCGATATTCGATTTTCTGTGCTTTTCGATGCAAGATTCGATATAGATTTTCGATATGTGCTTCTATATAGATTTTTGATATGTACTTCAATATCTCTTTCGACGTCGTCTTTGATGTTATTTTTGATTTATATGTCCTGATATGGATTTCGACTTTGTTTCTAGTATTGGTTTTTATTCTTTCTTATGTCCTTGTGCAGGCTATAATTCTCTAGCGCGCTTCGTTAAACTCGCCTACTTGGAGTAATGGCTGGTAACCGCGCACGCATGTTGCGAGTCGCTGTTGAGCGACGAGCGGTTGAGGCTACTGCATCGGCAAGAGTGGGTGTCGTGGAGGAAACGGTCGTCGTGACCGAAATTGCTTCAGCCGCCGGGGCATCATCAACTACAAAGGTAGGAGTAACGGCTCCAACTGTTGTTGTAACGGGGGCCACCAGACTGTCGTCGAAGATGCTGTTATGACATCTGTTCCTGAGACGGTGATGGTTTTTGCGAGCAAATAGCTTCTTGGAGTTGTCGGAGGTATGGCGGGCGCATATGTGCTAATCAGGGATGTCGCGTCGGCCCTTTGTGGTGTGGCACCCGTGCTGAATGTGGGGCCTGGAGTATTTGAAATGGAAGTCTTTTCCTCATCTACTAGCGAGAAGGCGGCTTCTGGCGCCCTTCCCAAAGAAGCGCCAACTCCTAATAGTGTTAGTGATGTCCCGTCGAATGCGGGAGTTGCAGTCGAGGTGCGCCCCCAAGTTCAGTTGGTGAGAAAGAAATGTGACCTTCTTTGGAGGTCCCCATAAAGCTGGATGATGAGGCTTCTGATCATATTTTTAGCGCTCCAAAAGGCAAAGGGGTTCTTCAAGATGTTGATTTGGAGATGCCTCAAGATAAACGGGCTAGCGGTAGCCGTTCCCAAAAGTCTACTGCACCAACTATCGAGGTGCCTAGTTCTAGTGGATGAAAGAGAGCTCGAGGTGAGCGTTCAGCAGTTTCTCGGCCGCCTCTCTCGCAGAAGCGGGTTGCACCGGGTTCTAGTATTAATGTGAAGAATGAAGAGTTTAGCGAGGTCGGTACGGTTCGTTCCATGAAGTGGGCCTTCCCTATTCCTGTTAAGGCTCCTGTGTTAGGGGAGGCCGATGCGGTTCGTTCATTGAAGCGGGCCTTCCCTATTCCTGTTAAGGCTCCTGTGTTAGGGAAGCAAGATCGGGCGCAGAATGTGTGTCGCAATATGCATCTTTTCCAGACTGTAAGTGGTCAAGGTCCTTTTATTTTTTGCTATGTATGTAGTATTAAAAGTTGCCTTTATCATTTTGTATCATGTGCTGTTTGGCAAATTTTTGGCCACTAGCATGAGGACCGTTAACCAATCTGATGGGGATAAGGATGTTATTATCGCCCAGCTTGAGGCTGATATTGAGAAGATGGGTAATTTTAACCCAACGGTTGCGGAGAAACTAACTGTTGAGTAGGAAGAAGCCCTACGTCAGTGGCGGGTGATCAAAAATGATCTCGATGAATGTCGTGCTGAGAACGAGAGTCTTAGTAACAAAGTTATCGATGTGAAGGAGCATGCTCTCAGAGAAAAAGGCGATCGGCGCTTGGTTGAGCGCGAGCTGAGCAGGGTGAGAGTAGAGAATGGGTTGCTTCTAGCCAATCTTGCAAAAGCTCGTGCTGACCTTGAAAATGCGGCATATAGACTTTGCCTTATCATGTAGTTGTGTTTTTATAATACACTTTCATGATAGTTTGTATTCCCAGGTCGCGTCTCCCGAGCTGATGGTACGTGTCACCCAGAAATTCCTTGCGAGTGACACTTATAAAGAACTTCTTGCGGAGCGCACTTTCATGGAGAGAGAGGATGCCATGAATTCGATACTCGAAAAAATCATTGCAAAGAAGGGTATTCAAAATGACTTCGACTTTACGCAGTTGGACTCCATGTGTGGTTCGTATGGTTTGCCACTCGAGGACACTGAGCCCTCAGATGCTGCTGTTGAAAATTTTGACCCGTTCTCGGTTCTCCTAAAGAAGAAAGGCCTGGTTTGAGTCGGACTTCCTCTCCTAGTTATTGACGTTGTATCGCCTTTGATTCTGGGTTTATGTAATAATTCATTGGATATTGTGACTTTGTGAACCACTTGTTTTGTCCACGTTTGGGTTGTTTAATTCTCCTATGTCATAGGCCCTTCGTACTCGAAGGCTTAATGTCATTTGTCTTTTTACAGATCACTTCCTTACTGCGGGTCCCTTACCTTTGTGTTTTAGATGATCGGTGTGCGATATCACATGGGATTCGTATGTTTCCACCACCTTTCGGGTTTTTTCCTCCGTATCTCGGAGGGTAGGGGAGTCATTATCCCATAGGATTGTAGATCTTGCCCCTTTCGAGTTCTCTCCTCCCTATCTCGGTGGATAGGGAGTCATTACCCCATAGAATTGTGGATTTTTCCCCTTTCGGGTTCTCTCCTACGTATCTCGGTGGATAGGGGAGTTATATCTTGTATGATTTGTAGATCTTTGCCCCTTTCGGGTTCTCTCCTTCGTATCTCGGTAGATAGGGGAATCATCGCCATTGATAGGAGATGTCGTTTCTAGCTGCCATTCATACATATAAAAACAATAAAATATCGAGGATGTATGACAGTATATAGTCTCATGCGAGAATTGTCAAGCGAGGGGTAGCCCTTTATTTGTGTACAAACTGTGTGCTAGTAGTATTCGAATTCCCTTTTAAGGGACTCTAACGTTATATCTTGTCGGATGTGTTATTCCTGCAGTTAATATGTCAAAATAACAATTCCTGGAATATAGTATATGAAAGATAAGAAGTAACGATAGATAGCTGCCGAGGGCTAGGTGAATCCTAACCCGCCTACGTATCCCATGGTATGGGAATCAGACCGACGTAGTTCTAGTTGCTGCTAGGTGATCACTCCGTGCCTGAAATGTATTCTTCTTTGGATCCTTCGATCTCCTGCACCTCCCTAATCCTAAGGACTCTAAGTGATGCAACGTAACACATCCAGCCCTCTTTCTAGTCGCCTAGGATTTCTCCAACCTTGCCTTTGGTAGGAAACTTCATTTTCTGGTGGCATGTAGATACCACTGCTCTTATCTCATTTAGGGTGGGACGCCCGATGATGACGTTATAGGGCAAGGGGAGATCGATCACAATGTATTTGACCTTGATTGTTCTTCTATAGGGGACCTCCCCAAATGATGTGGGTAGCACAATTTGTCCGATTGGAATCACCTCAACGCCACCGAATCCAATCAATGGGGTGGAGACTGTTTTAACCATGTCTTGGTTCACCAGCATTTTTTCAGGGCGTGTGCAAAGGTAATGTTAGGGGAGCTTCTGTTGTCGATGAGCACCCTTCACACCTGATATTCAGTTATGTCAATTTTAACAACAAATGGGCAGTTAAGTTTACCTGCCATTAGCGCCTGCGGCGTGAGCTGTTCCAAGTCCTTTTTGGTGAAGGATATCTCTTAGTCCACGAAATCTTTCTCGTCGGCTAAGTTGTAAAGCCCATGTATCTCCCTACCTACATATTACAGGTTATCTTCTCGCGCCCTTCGGTCGAGTCAGCACCAACTAGTCCTCCGTTAATCATATTCATCATTCCTCTAGTTGGAGCATTGACGATTGCTCTCCCACGCTCGCTAGGAGCTTCAATGGCCCTCTGCTTGCCCCTCTTGGGCGAGCGCAAATAGTCCCTCTGAGGCGAGCGAGATCTATCATCCCTGTCACTCTCGTCATTTGAGCTCCTCACGAATTCCACCAACTTGCCTTCTTTTATCAGCCTTTCAACCTCATCTTTGAGGTTAGTACACTCCTCGGTCTTATGTCCCGTCTGTCGGTGATATTCGCAATACTTTCGAGAAATTTTCATTCTCTTGCTCTCTATCAGCTTTCCTAGCTTGTTGAGCCACCTGTTCTTTTGTGCCACAACGAATACGGTCATTATCCCTCTGTTCAGGGGAGTATATCTCTTAGGGGATCTGTCTCTGCCTTTGCCCCATCCTTCGCGTCCTTGCGTTCTGTTTTGCGACTGATGCGGGGTATGCTTGGTTGCCATCATATTATCTTGATAAACAGTATCGTACGCCAATGCGTTGATTTGATCGATTGTATGGGATCTGAACTTTATTAGTTATGCCGCAAACCTTTTATGCGTAGTCGCATTGAAAAGGATGAAGACCACCTGCTCGCCCCTAGGATCGTCAACTTTGTGAAACTCCTCGTTAAACCATTTTGTGAATTCCTTAAGACTCTCTTTGTCTCTCTACTTCATTGCACTCAAGTGGTTCATATTGGTCCGCATTGTCTTTTGGTTAGGTGAATCCTAACCCGCCTACGTATCCCATGGTATGGGAATCACACCGACGTAGTTCTCCCCGTTTCAGTTACAGGCCAGCACATCGAATGAGGCAATTTAGGTAAACAACATTGTTTGAGAAATATAAAGACAGGAATTAAATTTTTCGAGGAATAAAGAAACATAAATTGAACCAATAGAAGCTAGTTGCTACTAGGTGGTCACTCCGTGCTTGGAATGTATTCTTCTTTGGATCCTTCGATCTTCTTCACCTCCCTAATCCTGGGGACTCTAAGTGATGCAACGTAACACATCCAGTCCTCTTTCTAGTCGCCTAGGATTTCTCAACCTTGCATTTGGTAGGAAACTTCATTTTCTGGTGGCATGTAGATACCACTGCTCTTATCTCATTTAGGGTGGGACGACCGATGATGACGTTATATGGGAAGGGGAGATCGACCACAGTGTATTTGACCTTGATTGTTCTTCTATAGGGGTCCTCCCCAAATGATGTGGGTAGCACAATTTGTCCCCTTGGAATCACCTCTCCGCCACCGAATCCAATCAATGGGGTGGAGACTGTTTCAACCATGTTTTGGTTCACCAGCATTTTTTCCAGGGCGTGTGCAAAGGTAATGTTAGGGGAGCTTCTATTGTCGATGAGCACCCTTCACACGTGATATTTAGTTATGTCAATTTTAACAACAAAGGGGCAGTTAAGTTTACCTGCCATTAGCGCATGCGGCGTGAGCTGTTCCAAGTCCTTTTTGGTGAAGGATATCGCTTAGTCCAGGAAATCTTTCTCGTCGGCTAAATTGTAAAGCCCATGTATCTCCCTACCTACATATTACAGGTTATCTTCTCGTGCCCTTCGGCCGAATCAGCACCAACTAGTCCTCCGTTAATCATATTGATCATTCCTCTAGTTGGAATCATTGACGATTGCTCTCCCACGCTCGCTAGGAGCTTCAATGGCCCTCTGCTTGCCCCTCCTAAGCGAGCGCAAATAGTCGCTCCGAGGCGAGCGGGATCTATCATCCCTGTCACTCTCGTCATTTGAGCTCCTCACGAATTCCACCAACTTGCCTTCTTTTATCAGCCTTTCAACCTCATCTTTGAGGTTAGTACACTCCTCCGTCTTATGTCCCGTCTGTCGATGATATTCCCAATACTTCCTAGAAAATTTCATTCCCTTGCTCTCTATCAGCTTTCCTAGCTTGTTGAGCCACCTGTTCTTTTGTGCCACAGCAAATACGGTCATTATCCCTCTGTTCAGGGGAGTATATCTCTGAGGGGATCTGTCTCTGCCTTTGCCTCATCCTTCGCGTCCTTGCGTTCTGTTTTGCGACTGATGCGGGCTATGCTTGGTTGCCATCATATTATCTTGATAAATAGTATCGTACGCCAATGCGTTGATTTGATCGATTGTATGGGATCCGAAATTTATTAGTTATGCCGCAAACCTTTTATGCGTAGTCGCATTGAAGAGGATGAAGACCACCTGCTCGCCCCTAGGATCGTCAACTTTGTGAAACTCCTCGTTAAACCTTTTTGTGAATTCCTTAAGAATCTCTTTGTCTCTCTACTTCATTGCACTCAAGTGGTTCATATTGGTCCGCATTCTCTTTTGGTTAGGTGAATCCTAACCTGCCTACGTATCCCATGGTACGGGAATCACACCGACGTAGTTCTCCCCGTTTCAGTTACAGGCCAGCACATCGAATGAGGCAATTTAGGTAAACAACATTGTTTGAGAAATATAAAGACAGGAATTAAATTGTTCGAGGAATAACGAAACATAAATTGAACCAACAGAAGCTAGTTGCTGCTAGGTGGTCACTCCGTGCCTAGAATGTATTCTTTTGTGGATCCTTCGATCTCCTGCACCTCCCTAATCCTGGGGACTCTAAGTGATGCAACGTAAGACATCCAGTCCTCTTTCTAGTCGCCTAGGATTTCTCCAACCTTGACTTTGGTAGAAAACTTCATTTTCTAGTGGCATGTAGATACCACTACTCTTATCTCATTTAGGGTGGGACGCCCCATGATGACGTTATAGGGGAAGGGGAGATCGACCACAGTGTATTTGACCTTGATTGTTCTTCTATAGGGGTCCTCGCCAAATGATGTGGGTAGCACAATTTGTCCCCTTGGAATCACCTCTCCGCCACCGAATCCAATCAATGGGGTGGAGACTGTTTCAACCATGTCTTGGTTCACCAGCATTTTTTCCAGGGCGTGTGCAAAGGTAATGTTAGGGGAGCTTCTGTTGTCGATGAGCACCCTTCACACCTGATATTTAGTTATGTCAATTTTAACAACAAAGGGGCAGTTAAGTTTACCTGCCATTAGCGCATGCGGCGTGAGCTGTTCCAAGTCCTTTTTTGTGAAGGATATCTCTTAGTCCAGGAAATCTTTCTCGTCGGCTAATTTGTAAAGCCCATGTATCTCCCTACCTACATATTACAGGTTATCTTCTCGCGCCCTTCGGCCGAATCAGCACCAACTAGTCCTCCGTTAATCATATTGATCATTCCTCTAGTTGGAATCATTGACGATTGCTCTCCCACGCTCACTAGAAGCTTCAATTGACCTCTGCTTGCCCCTCCTGGGCGAGCGCAAATAGTCCCTCCGAGGCGAGCGGGATCTATCATCCCTGTCAGTCTCGTCATTTGAGCTCTTCACGAATTCCACCAACTTGCCTTCTTTTATCAGCCTTTCAACCTCATCTTTGAGGTTAGTACACTCCTCCGTCTTATGTCCCGTCTGTCGGTGATATTCCCAATACTTCCTAGAAATTTTCATTCCCTTGCTCTCTATCAGCTTTCCTAGCTTGTTGAGCCACCTGTTCTTTTGTGCCACAGCAAATACGGTCATTATCCCTCTGTTCAGGGGAGTATATCTCTGAGGAGATCTGTCTCTGCCTTTGCCTCATCCTTCGCGTCCTTGCGTTCTGTTTTGCGACTGATGCGGGCTATGCTTGGTTGCCATCATATTATCTTGATAAATAGTATCGTACGCCAATGCGTTGATTTGATCGATTGTATGGGATCCGAAATTTATTAGTTATGCCGCAAACCTTTTATGCGTAGTCGCATTGAAGAGGATGAAGACCACCTGCTCGCCCTAGGATCGTCAACTTTGTGAAACTCCTCGTTAAACCTTTTTGTGAATTCCTTAAGAATCTCTTTGTCTCTCTACTTCATTGCACTTAAGTGGTTCATATTTGTCCGCATTCTCTTTTGGCTAGAGAATTGGCTCTCTAGCCTCTGTCTCATGTGCTCGTAGCTGGTTATAGGACCAACCTCTATCCTCGTAACCAATCCAGGGCTGCCCCGGTTAGGGTTGTAGCCAGAATCCTTGCTTTCAAGTTCTCTAAAAATCTTTGGAGGTTCAAGACACTATCTACGTAGTATAAATGCTCGCAAGGGTCACTATTCCCATCATAGGCTTTCAGGATAGGATCTTATCTTATTTTCCCAATAATTATGTTTCAATTTGCTCGCTGAATGGGGTCAACCTCATGTGACCTCTAGCCAATGCTAGCTTCTGCCCAACCTCTGCTTTCTCGTGGTCCAACTGCTCCATCCTTCTTGCTATACTCCCCCAGTCTATCAACGGGTTGGGACCGTCCTCCATGCGAATTCTTAATCGCGGGCGCTCCTTCCTAGATTCTCTCACATCTTCATGTTCGTTCGCCTTATGCCCAACTCCGATGCCCCTAGTTCTGGATTCTTGGGGTTGCGGCGGCACGTTGCCGGTTCCCTGATTGATCAAGCGTGGTAGCAAAGTCTCTAGAGCGGCATTCAGCGTTGCTTGGACGGTGGCGTTGATATGTGCCATAACTTCCGGCGCCATGATTGCAGGGTTCGCGGGCGTCATCGGAGGTTGAGGGGGCACGGGCTCATTCTGCTCCATCTCGAGTTCTGGTACTTGGACATGTGGTGGTGGTGGTGCACTCTCTGCTACTGAGTTGTTAACAACTGGACTTGTAGATTGTGAAGGGGTCACCCTGTGCTGCATCCTAGCGTCTTCGTCTGGAAACATGGCGTTCCCACAAACGGTGCCATTAACTTGACAATAGATCGTATATATATGACGAGGTGGGATATTACAAATGTACTGCTACAATGCTATTACAAACTAGGTCCACTGTGACTATGAGTAGGGCTAAGTAGACTTGGTCTGAAACACCTCAGACTGGCGATGGGATGCACTACTGGATGTCGAGGGCAATGTCGAGTGTGATATCGGGGACGATATCAAGGATCTTCTATGTCGGGGATATGTCAATGTCGGGATAAATGTCGAGTATGATGTAGTATACGATGTCGAATATGATGTCGAATATGATGTTTAGTGTGATGTCGAGTGTGATGTAGAACGGTATATATCAGAGATACATATCGGGTGCTATATCGAAGATGATATCGGGGATACTCGATATAGGGTGTACATTGTATGAGGATAATTAAAGCTTACCTTGATTAGCAGAACCCGGGTACTTATAGATCTTGCGATACGGGGACCGCACACGTGACTCACGCGTGACTCGTACCATATCGAATATTCTATTTGATATGTATATCGGGGGTCATCCCCGATATCCTTGAGCATGGGCCTGGCTCATGGCCGACCCAATACCGGAATCACCCATATCAATGCTATAAGAAAACCAAGAACAACTCTTGGAATTTCAATTGGTGATTAAATGGATTTTTTAATTTAAAGACAAACATTAGTATTATTTGTTAAAGGTAGAGTTGTGTTGAGTTAACAAAGAGAGGGAGTGTGTTTGAAACCACTTATAAAATTATTTTATTGACTTTTGAGTCTAAATAAATATTTAAGTGTTTACAACTTGCTTGTCTAATGAAAACTTACAAAACACAAGCAACAAAAGTTGGTTTATGGTGTTTTTAAAACTGTTTCGAAAACAGAGTATTTTATGTGATTCTGTAAAGGATATCAAACACATAAATTATGGTTTAACTAACTTTTTTGAAATATTTACAAACACTCATGACTTTTAATCACTTTGAGCAAAAGTGACAAAAAAATGCTTCTATAAGCTATCTTGCAAACACTCCAAATAACCCGATAGTTTTCCCATTAAGAAAAAAATAGTATCACATACATGTTTGTTATTATCATGAATTTTTCTCACACTAAACTTCATATGAAAATCTAAGCAAAAGATGGTTATGTCAAACGAGCAAGGGCAAGTTCGACAATGTTGTACATTTGAAGATTAATTTTTTTTGGCATAATGTTGATCAGACCTAGTAGATGTCTTAGATTTCTTTTTAATTTATGGTCGAGCATATTTCACATCTAATTTTGTCATATGGATCTTTATGATCGATCACAAGTGAATTGCTTTATATTAATCCAACATATTAACTTTGTTTAACACGTATAAATCTTATCCAACTATCCTCATTCCTCCTTGGTAAAAATGATACAAAACATTAAAACGAAGGGTTAAACATTAAATCGAGGAATTGAATTTGACATATCCAACATGTCAGATTCTTTTCCCTCGGTCCCATACGGGATTCCATACGTGCCCTTAGTAGTTAGTGGTATAGTACATCTAGCTCCCCATCAATGTATTTCCCAACAATACAAACAACACCAATGAAATTATGCCTAATACTAAATAGAAAGATTCTCATAAGGGGGAAAACGAATATAAAAAATAAAAATCATGCATCCACGCCATGCAAAGTTCACCAAAGCTTGAGAAACATGCGCACGCATGTAACACGGTTAAGTGTCTAGACTTATCTTTTCAGACATCAACTTCTACAAATCAAAAAAGTTAGACACCTCTTTAGTGTATGCCACAATCCTCACTTATACTCAGACAGTACTACAGATACCTCACCAATAAGTACTCAAAACTGCGACGACAAGGACAAACAGATACCTCACCAATAAGTACTCGAAACTACGACAACAAGGACAAACAATTTTTCTTACACCCCACTATAGCCACTATTGGGTGGTGGTTTGACGGAAATCTATTTCGCGCAACCGTTGTAACATGACAATGTAAATATTGTATATTTTCCAAGTTCTAACACCGTAAATTCACAGTACGCCCTTTCCAACCATGCATTTGTACCAATAATCGAATTGCACGCATTACCTTATCGTGAAGTTGCCAAAGGCGTAGCCAAGTAGGGGCGTATCTGGGCTCCAACCCGGGGCCCATTTACACAAATTAGTCTTTGGTAATATGACTTTTCCTTTTGTTTCAGTATTAATATTTTATTTATAAAAACAAACCTACAACCTTCCGCCCAAAACAAATAAATATCCTCCTTCAACTCATTTTAAACATTTAATAATCTAAATTAACTTAGTTTTCAGCCTATTTTATAAAATGGATTAAGTTGTTGAATGAACTTTGTAACAATACTTTGACATCTTCTATATATATAACAATTAAAAAGTATAAACTATGATTATTGATGATGCAATACCATCTGACCCCCGGGGAGTATAATTTCGGGATATTGATCAAGTAAGTTTTTTGAAACACGATCTCGAGCTTGAGAGAATAAGCGATATTTTATTATATTGGAGAGAAAGAGAGAGCTACAACTGTTGGAACTCAATTTGGGAGGGGATATGACAAAAATAGCTAAAGATAAAGTACAAAAGCTATGGAGATTATTATACTTTTGCTGAGAACTTGGTGCCAAAGTGTTGCTGAAAGTTGAGGTTCTGTTTTGTGTGCTATGTTGTCTTCTTTTTGTGGGAGTGCGACAAGCCCTATTTATATGACTTTCATGGGGTTGATGGACAATCACAACTGGTCTTCTGCTGGAAGTTATTGCTTTAGCTAAGTCAACCAATCAAGGGGAACTCTTCTGATCCAACTAGTGTTGTCAATGCACTTAACCAATGGGAGTCGTCTCTTCTTGGTCCAATAGTTCATCTTATGCAGGGGACGGCCAATCAGATTTGGTCTTCTCCTTATTTATGGTGAGTAGTTAGAAGTTGGTTTCTAGATTCATACTAAGTTTCTTCTTATAGCCTCTCGTTGCCTCTCGTTTGTTAACATTGTTGCCATTCTCGTACCTGTAAGAGTTAGGAAAGTGTAGTGTTAGTGAAATATTTCTTTGTTTTTACTTGGATTAAATGTCCTCGGAAGTTTATCCGGGCTCCCGAGATGTGCACAAGAGTTCCAATGTTTTCAGACCCGGTCCGGTCACAGAACCGGTGAGGCTACTGGGCAGCGGGTCAACAGGTCGGACCGGTTGGACCACTGGTTGAACCGGTTTGTTGACTTTAGTCAACGTTCCACAAAAATAAATATATTATGATATTATATTAATATATTATCACAAGTTCACAACTAAGAAATCCCAACTTAAGTTTCCAAATTCAAAGTTTTACCAAGCCAAAAAAACACAAATAACAAAGTAGCAACAAAATAAAGTACAATACATTCATCACGAGGTATCGTGATCATCCACATTCACACCAATATTTTGATAATTAGACACTCCTCCATAGGACCCATATTGTCGGAGGGTGTTATTATCGGAATCAACGAACACTCGTTAGAAATTTACAATAGGCTGCAAAAAAACCATAAATTAGAAGTATAGAAGTTAGAACTTAAAAAAAAATGAAAAATCGATAAAGATTAAAAAAACAAAAAAGAGGCAGTTAGTGACCTAGTTTTTTTTTTTCTCCTCTTTTTTTTCTTTCTTATTTGTTATTTCAGTCGCAGGCAGTACAGAGGTTGAGGGAATTTTCTTTGTTTTGTTGAAAAGCTGCCAGGGCAAAAGTGTAATTTTTTGTAAAAAAAAAAAAAAGGGTGTGATCGGTTCACTGGACCAGTCCGGGTCACCGGTTCGACCGGTTCACTCTAAAAATCCATTTTTTGGCCAGACCCGGACCGGTGAGGGCACCGGTTCCCGGCCAGACCGGTCGGACCGGCCGGTCCGATCCGGGTCTGAAAACTATGCACAAGACTGATTATGGTCGTTCGAGTAGGGCTCGTAGGGCGCTATTTTAAGGATACTCGTGTGCCGAGTGTCTTTTTGAGGTAGTATTTGGAGAAGAAGCGTGGATGCGTGACCTTACAGATGGGAGGGTGTAACGGGTGTTATCCGCGAAGAGGGGATAGATCTCAGAAGAATTGATATCAACGACATCTCACGTAGTAGAAGGAGCAATCGAATGTCGAGAGAAGAGACCTCGTGGAGGACGCTGCCTGTTAGGAGATGATCGGGTGAGGCCCGAGGGGCGCGATCCGATCCTATTCTGTTGGCGTGGTCGGGAAGGGTGTTTCGAGGATCTAATCCCCGTCCATAGGATGCTTCTCGTTATTACCCGAGCCTTCCTCATGTTGGAGAAAATAATTGTATTTTAGGATATACAATCATCAAATATTATTTACATAATTTACAATTATAGAGTATATACATACATACATATGTATTTATTTATATCTAAGATGTGTGGTGTAATGATTACTTCTAACAAACTGTCATATGTAGGATTTATATCTTATTTACGGTCTTAGGAAAAAACATATAAGGTTCTAGATCATAAATTAAGATCACCAACTAACCTATGACCTCTTTTGCGCGATGCCCCCTGGATTAATTTTATAAGCGCTTTGATCTTTAAACGATAGGGTGTCTGTTCAATTTGCCCCAGTTGTGCATTTTCTGCTATTTTCGGTCGAAATATTTCCCTCTACCCGACTCATATGTATTGTACTAGATGTATAATAGTAGTTGGTGAAAAAAACTAGACAAAAACACACCTCCAAGTGAGGAATATTCCGGCCACAAAATGACCGGGAAGGCACCACGGGATTTGCCCATTTCCGGCCATAATGGCCGGAATATTCCCCTTTACCCGACTCATATGTAATGTACTAAATGTATAATGGTAGTTGATGACAAAAAAAAAAGCAAAAAAAATACCTCAAAGGGAAGAATATTCCAGCCACAAAAGACCGAAAATGCACAACTCAGACAAGTCGAATAGACACCCTATAGTTTAAGGATCAAAGCGCTTATAAAATTAATTCAGGGGGCATCGCACAAAAGAGATCATAGGTTGAGGGTTTGATGTTTTTATCCCTAAGAGGCTCAAGAACCTATTAAGACCACTCTAACATCCCATGCTTATCCTCATTATCTTAGTCTAGAGTAAAATTATTTCTTAATAAGTTCACCCGTAATTGCTGCACGTGATAATCTTTGTTGTATGAGAGGTGCTTCCAGCATCAAATAGTGAAATAATCTATGGTTTCTCCATGTGCAATCGAAGACTTCAACAAAAGCCAAATGACATTTGATTGGTTACATTTCATAGTGTTTCAAGTTTCAACCACATTCGAGGCGTCGATCATCTCCAGTTGTCTTCTTACAAAATGGCTCAAGTTGTTTCGGCCCCTACACAAAGCACTGCCAAGTAAACCTAAGATGTTCTCTATACATTGTCCTAAAGATGGGGGAAATGCCTTTCTCTAAATTATTATAATATAATATTATTGTAATGATTCGCTCACGTTCATATTTTTTCTAATAATGGAGAATTTGCTATTTACAACATTTAATTTGTTCCACTATGAGCACTAGTCACATCTTAGGAAAGTGTGGGATTTGTAGAGTGGGAGAGACTATGGAACTAAAAAAGATATCCCTACATAAAGAAAAATGTGTCTGTGTGACGAATTAGAATTCACTTAGGTGTCATGGAACCGTCAACGTATGTATGTCGTC
This sequence comes from Linaria vulgaris, assembly GCA_948329865.1. Classification (NCBI taxonomy): domain Eukaryota; kingdom Viridiplantae; phylum Streptophyta; class Magnoliopsida; order Lamiales; family Plantaginaceae; genus Linaria; species Linaria vulgaris. The sequence continues at coordinate 87,487,989 of OX415254.1, read as the reverse complement.
ATAAAGTAGTACTTGTGCAGAAAAATATCAGAGTACTTCAAGTATTGAGGATCGATCAACTTTGTTCCAAGAATCTTAATAACTTAATCTCATGCGTATAATAAGGTTTTTGCACCAGCGAATAATACTAAGCCGACATAAATTAGGCCTTTTGGCACAACAATGCCTATGTACATTGACACTTCTTCAAATATGAAAAATTAAACAAACAAAATGAGGGGTCTTTGGCAAATTAGTTGCTCTGTTTGTATTGTGAAACTTCCAACAGCGCAAATATGTATAGACAAATTCCTAATATCAAATTACTCTCTTACAGTTCACTCGCCCAAACCTATGAATTTTAGTAACTTTTGTGTGAAAATCTGAAAACAAGTATGTATGAATTCCTAATTTACAACTTTGTATTATATTCTTTTGGGCGAATTATTATTTCTGCCCAATAACTTTGCAAAAAAATAATTTTTGCCCTTTTTTTTCGGCCCCCACTTTTTCTGCCCTGCTAGTTTTCATTTTCTATCAAAAATGCCCAATTTCTGCCACATCAGCTAAATTGCTGATGTGGCAGCCCAGTCAAAAAAGTGCTACGCCTAGTCAATAAGTTGTCACGCCACGTCATATTTTTCAGCCCAAAAACGTTTTTTGGACTAATCCTTGTAATATTAAAAATTGCACTTGCACCTTAAAATATATTGTACTTTGCCCCCTAAATATATATATATATATATATATATATATTTATAAATAATAAAAATTTATATATATACAAACTTATATATAACTATTTGGTAAAAATAATATATATTTATATATAAATAATAATAATAAAGCTATATATATAGATAATAATAATAACATATATATAAATAATAATAAAAAAGCTATATAATAATAATAATAATAATAATAATAATAATAAACATATATATAACTATTTATAAATAATAAATATTTTAACAATATATAAAAATAAAAATAGAAAAAATGAAATTAAAAAAATACAATTAAAAGAAAAAGTCATCATCTTCCTCACAATATCCCACCTCCCCCCCCCCCCCCCCCCCCCACCGTCACCACCACCCCGCCTCCACCACCATCAACCCAATCACCACCACTGTTGAACGCGGCGGAGAAATTGAACAACAAAGCAAACGTTGAACGCGGCGGAGAAATTGAACGGCGGCGGCGCTGTTGAACGACGGTGGAAAAATTGGCCGATAACATTAAATCGAACGCGATTCCGAGAAGAATCGAAAACTCCGGCGGGGTGCGGCGAATCGGATTTTGACATTAACGAGCGTCGTGAACAATGACGAGTGACGTGAACAGTGTCGGCGACTGGTCGTGAACAGTGACTTGAATAGCGACGGCGGTTGGTCGTGAACTGAGGCGGCGCTGGAAATGAACAGTGAACATCGAGTGAACAGTGTACAGTGCGCCATACTATTTTTTTTAAATTAATGTATTTTATTTTTATTTGTTTTTTACAATTTTTAGAAATTATTAAAATAATTATTATTTTTAAAATATTTTTAAGATATAAAAAATGAATATATATATATATATGTGTGTGTATATGTTTAATATATATATATATATATTAGGGGTGCAAAGTGCAATTTATTATGGGGTTCAAGTGTAATTTTTAATATTACAAGGATTAGTCAAAAAAACGTTTTTTGGGTTGAAAAATATGACGTGGCGTGACAACTTATTGACTAGGCGTAGCACTTTATTGATTGGGCTGCCACATCAGCAATTTAGCTGATGTGGCTGAAATTGGGCATTTTTAATAGGATTTTTAAAACTATTAGGGCAGAAAAAGTCGGCTCGAGGAAAAAAAAGGGCAAAAAGTAATTTTTGGCAAAGTTATTGGGCAGAAATAATAATTCGCCCCTATTCTTTTTTGATAATTAACTTTGTATTATACTATTACATGTGTTATATTTCTTTAATACTTTCACTTATGATTCCTTTTTCCAAAACAAAACTACAATTATATTCAAGATTTATATAAAAAAATAAAAATAAAAATAAAAATAACAAAGGTTTTATTATTATTAAATGTACCAAATACACTATAAAAAAGAAGAGCAATGCGTACCTTCATCAAATCATATATATGCAGGCAGGTTACCTAGCAACTATTGAATTGACATCTCATCTAAAAGCTTAAGCTGGAGGTGGTGGGATTCGAACCCAAGACCTATTCATTAGCCTGAGCTCTGATACCATGTAGAAAATAAACATTTTGTGTATTTCATTCATCAATTGTAGTTTATATACTACTTACAAGAAAATCGAATTAAGGTAAGATACCTAGTCTAGCACAATAAGGATTATAATTATATACAATAATTACTTAGTCTCATACACCCCCGTAGTTAAAGCGGGAGGTTCACGAACGCTAAGACTGGATCTAAATTCTTCAAACAAAACTCGAGGCATCCCTTTGTGAAGATGTCCGCGACTTGGAAACGGGACGGGTCATGAAGAATGCGGGCTTGACCGCGCGCGACCTTTTCTCGAACAAAATGGATGTCAAGTTCAATGTGCTTAGTGCATTGATGTTGAACCGGATTTTTCGATAGATAGATAGCACTAACATTGTCACAATGAACTACCGTCGCCGTGGAAAAGGGAATACGAAGCTCCAATAGAAGATTTCTTAACCAACAAGCTTCAAAAACCACATTAGCAACTGCTTGATATTCGGCCTCAGCACTGGAACGAGATAAGGTCGATTGTCGTTTAGAAGACAAAGAGATTAAGTTATTCCCTAAAAAGACACAATATCCCGAGGTAGACCGACGAGTATCCGGGCATCCTCCCCAATCAGCATCAGTGAAGGAACGAAGAGAGTTCACGGGAGAACGGGACAAGTGAAGGCCGAAGTGAAGAGTACCTTGGACGTATCAGATAATGCGCTTGAGGATAGCCTTGTGTCCTTCCTTCGGATTATGCATATAAAGACACACTTAGTGTACGACATAGGACAAATCCAGACGTGTAAAGGTAAGATACTGGAGTGCACCAGCCAAGCTCCGATAGAGAGTGGGATCGAAAAAATCCGAGCTCGAGGAAGCGCCAAGTTTCGACTTGGTATCGACTGGAGTTGTTGAAGGTTTGCAAGAAGCCATCCCTGCACATTCAATAATTTACGAGGCATACTTGCTTTGAGATAAGAATAAACCATCAGCAGTGCGTGTGACTGCAATCCCTAAAAAATAGCTCAAAGGGCCGAGATCCTTCATTGCAAATTACGTGGCTAATTTGGAGATAATAGACTAGCGCAGAGACTCAGATGAGGCAGTAAGTACGATATCATCAACATATAATAGAAGATAAGCAACAGAAGTATTGTGATGACAAAAGAACAGAGAGTGATCGGTCTTGCTATGACAAAACCCGATAGTGTTGGCAAAATTCGAGAAGCATTGATACCAAGCACATGGGGCTTGCTTAAGACCATAGAGCGAACGCTTAAGCAAGCAAACGTGATTGGGCCGAGCCAAATCCCTAAAACCAAGAGGTTGGTGCATGTAAACCGTCTCATTGAGATTGCCGTGTAGAAAGGCATTCTTGACATCCAATTGATGGATCGACCAAGAACGAGAAAGGGCAATACTGGCAACGGTGCGAATAGTGGCCGGTTTGACCACGGGGCTGAAAGTATCATAGCAATCTACGCCAACCTGCTGAGACCTGTCATCACCAACAAGACGAGCCTTGTGGCGCTCAAAAGAACCATCAAAATGAAACTTATGTCGAAAAATCCACATAGAACGTATAATATTCACATTCGAGGCACTAAGGTGGCGGTGAAGGAAGAGATGGACTCGGGTCCTCGGCCTCTCCCGTGCGCACTCCTTCGCGCAACACTTCGCCCGCGGGCTCGCCCAGAGCAACTTGTGGTTGAATAGTCACATATATCATGTTAAGATAATGAGGCAAATTAAATCATACCCTTAATTACTGAATTACACGTTCTAAAATATTCCCTCTCATACGAAAGTGTTATGGCGTAGTTGTACAACCCTTTTAAACTTATGGTCTATTGTTTTCTTCAAGAATTGTGTACTTAATTGAACTAACAATAAGATCTTTTTCTTAACTTGGTTTTCTGTCCGACTGAATGCAGATCTTGCTAACATCATACGTACATATTAGACCAGAGGCTATGTCTCCTAACTAGTGAGGTGTTTGATGTAACTGGATTTGTAAAATGTCGGGGGGGGGGGGGGGGGGGGGGGGGGGAAGGTTTGCTTTTTCTCTTCGTCCAATGCAAATCTCGAAGATGTTCTTTTGCCTTTTTTAAGAAAAAGGTAGAACAAAACAACAAATATTAGGCAGATTAGGCTAGCTAAACTTACATGGGAGCTGACTTCATTGCTTCACATATATGACTGTCTAACAGCATCGATCCAAGTAGGGGACCGGCCATAATTTTCAGCGTCTTACACAAGCCGAAGGTGCTTTTTTCATATAATACTACAATATGCAAATGTGGTTTCAGAAATCAGAACATCAAAAAAAAAAATTTGTGGTTTCAGGGTGGGGGGGCTCACAAATTTCAATACATAAAAATAGTTATTAGCAAAAACCACCTGTTTTATCTGTAATTGGCAAAATAAAACAAGGGGTGTTTAATTTGGCCAAAGTCCTCCAGTAGTATGTTGTGAATTGTGATAATTAACACATTGTTTGCATTTTAGTTTTAAATGTTGACTGGAGATAAGTAGACCATTAGGCATTTTAATATTAATTTCACAAAATCCACAAAATTGATACAACAAATTGTAGGAAATGAAAACATGAGGGGGCTATTGCCAATTCTATAAAATTTCGAGCGGGTTTTTGTCCATTTTAGAAGACACGAAGGGGTTATTTCCCATATAAGAGAACCTTTGTCGTGAAAGGCGCGCCTCGGGGCTCACCCATGGTGAATTTGGCCTAAAAACGTCCATGTGCTCTGTGTTGGGGCGCCACCTTCGTGAGGCGCACGTCCCAAACCTTGGGGCGTGCGCCTGAGGCCCAAAAGGCACTTGGGCGAGCGTCCCGGATGATTGTAAATGCCCCATAAATTTGGCTACATTTTGCTCATTTTTCTTAATTACCCAACCTAGAAGTGAATAAAGAACATAAAATTTGCCAATTGTAAATACTCTAGTCCCAACGAGAAGTAAAGAAAGAATAAAAAAATGGTTTGAAATTGTGATTTGTGAAAGAATCTAATAAGTCATACGATTTTTTTTTTTTTTTACTTTTCTTCTTCAGTGTGTTTTCTTCCATTATATTTGGGTTTTTTTTCCATCGTATCAAAGTATGATATGAATATGATCATCTCTTTTTCTTAATTCCTGAGGATCCTGCGAACAACAATATTTCTTCTCGTACGGTCTTTCGTGAAAGCATTTATAAATGTTCTTTTTGACTTGTGAGAAATTCCTTAATATTTTTGAATTTTGCATATGAGCAAATTGGTTTAAAGTTTTAGGTCATATATATTTTGAATATTCTCAACACCATAAGTTTATTTTTTGATTTTATTCCATATTTCTTTATATTATTATATATTCGTATTATAATATTATGCTTAAAATAAATTCAAATACCAATATTTATTGGGCATACGCCTCGCCTCTAGCTATGAAAAATGCATCGCTTACGCCCAACGCCTTTAACAACACTGAATAGAACACAAAGGGGTTATTGCAAATATTATAAAATCAAGGGATTGATTTTCCCAATTCAGGTCGTATGAAGCATTAAGAAAGAGTGATGGAGGACAAAATCATCTAAAACAACTGCAAATCAGGAATAAAGTCGTACATTAAGCCCGTGTATTTCATAACTTGACGTAAAAGGGCCTTTGCCGCAAACAATAACACGGTATTTTGCCATTAAAATAATAAAGAAAGTCTTTTGCCAATTACAAATAAAAAGAGATATTATTGTTATTATCTATATAACATGTGAAGAGAAAATTCGACATCGCAACGTCTCCAAGCAGATTATCTGTCAGGATAAAGTCAATTATATGAGAATTAAGAGACAAAATTAAAACTGGTATAAACAGTTTAGTGGGATTCTCAACAGAAGAAATATTATTAACTTATTAACCCACACTTGACGAGTATGCAAAGTAATGCTAATTTACCACATTAACACTCATTTTGTCTAAAAGTGCAAGTCATAAATTTTCATGTGAACACAACGATGATTGGTCCAAATGCACTAATATTGTTGCTCCAAAAGTAATCTAATTAACATGTAAAAGAAAGGAAAATTAAAAGTTGACTATTTGGAGGTTAAGATGTGTATACCCTCTCCTTGTCTATATATACATCACCACTCACAAACAAAATGTATGCAAAGAAAATTTCTAACACTACACAACCAAATTTAGTTTCTTCAAACACTAAGAGATGTTGAAATCACAATGTGTTAGCTTCTTCAAGCTCAAAATGATCCCAAGAATTCTACTAGTTCTCTTACTTAGTTTTATAATCAATACAAGGCACATCTCTAACTACCCTTCTGCAAATCCCACATCATGTTCCAACAAAGTGACATTGTTGAAAAATTTACCCATAGCAAATATGATGTTCGACGGCCACATAAGCTTTCAAAACATCGACAACGCGGCCAAGGACTTCGGTAAAACATACCATCTAATGCCGTGGGCTGTTTTATACCCGAAATCAGTTTCGGATATCTCCTCTATCGTGAAACGTATTTACGATTTGGGTGTAACTACGGAGCTTACGGTCGCAGCCAGAGGCCACGGCCACTCGCTACAAGGCCAAGCTCAGGCGTATAAAGGAGTTGTCATCAACATGGAGTCCCTTCGGGTACCACGAATGGGTTTTCACACTGGGGAGAATCCTTATGTAGATGTATCAGCTGGTGACCTTTGGATAGATATTCTGCATGAGAGCCTTAAACAAGGGCTAGCTCCGAAATCATGGACAGATTATCTCCATCTCACGGTCGGGGGAACGTTGTCTAATGCTGGAATAAGTGGGCAGGCATTTAAGCATGGACCACAAATCAGCAACGTCCAACAATTACAAGTTGTCACAGGTTATCATTATGTCTATTTCTCTCTACCTTCAAAAATATATGAAGGATATCTAACTGAACAATAATGCACATGAAATCATAGCCAGCAACAAAAAAACAAGAATCAAGTTTACGTAGTTCAAACAAATTGATTTGTATGCATGCAAGTAGAGAAGTTTATTTAATCCATGAAAATGCTGATAAAGTGGTTTCAAAAAATTGTTACCATACTCAGCTAGGTACATTACTGAAAAGTTGTCACAAAATTTTCGCATCAGCAATGAAGCAGAAAGCACTAACTATAATAATTTTGTGCAGGAAGAGGGGACGTGGTAACTTGCTCAGATGAGCAGAACAAGGATCTCTTTAACGCTGTTCTAGGGGGACTTGGCCAGTTTGGTATTATCACCCAAGCTCGAATTTCACTTGAACCTGCTCCTAAAATGGTACTTACATTTTGTTTAAATATTTGCTCATGATATAGTATCATTATCATAACCTATGCCTTCTCACAGGTTAAATGGATCAGAGCACTTTATTCAGACTTTACCCAGTTCACCAATGACCAAAAGCATCTAATATCATCTACGGATGCATTTGATTATGTGGAAGGGTTTGTAATCATTAATAGAACCGGTTTAGTAAACAACTGGAGATCATCTTTCCATCCGAAAAATCCAGTTCAAGCAAACCAGTTCATTTCCGAAGGAAAAATATTGTTTTGCTTGGAAGTTGCAAAATACTTCAATCCCGAAGAGTCTGATCACATTGATCAGGTGACAAGCTTTAACATTCTTACTATTATAGATCGTTGAAAAATATACCGGAGTGCTTACATTTTGAACTTTGTTATTCTCGAGCAGGACGTCGATTCCCTCTTGTCAGAATTAAACTACATCAGGTCCACTCTCTTCCAATCTGAAGTCTCTTACGTGGATTTCCTGGACAGAGTACATGTCTCTGAGAAAAAGTTGCGAAAGAAAGGTTTATGGGATGTGCCACACCCTTGGCTAAATCTTATGATTCCGAGCAGCAGGATTCATGAGTTTGCACGGGAAGTGTTCGGTAACATTCTTAAAGATACCAGCAATGGTCCTGTCCTGATTTACCCAGTCAACAAATCGAGGTAATATTTCTTAGGCTAAAGAGCGTAAAACTTCATATAGTATAATACTCCATTTTGCATAGTACCCAATTACAATTAGTTCAAAATTATGAAACATGCCCATCAACATAATGAAAAATAAACGGTTAGCCCTGGTCAAAAGAATATTGATCAAATGCAAATCGCATATTAATTTCTCCTTTTTTGGAAGGATAATTAAGGTGCACTATGCAAAACGGGGTATACCGGAGGAGTTTAACGCTTTTAATCATATTCCTTAGAATATTAATCACTTATAGACAAACATGGTTCCATGTACAGATGCACATCTTGATTTTGTCTCATTTTTTCTAGCAACAGATGGAAAGCTGGAACATCCTTGATTACACCTGAGGAGGATGTTATCTACTTAGTTGCGTTCCTATCTTCAGCTATGCCATCTTCCACTGGGAAAGATAATTTAGAACTTGTTTTGACTCAAAATAAGAAAATTTTGAATTTCTGTCGAAGGCCCCATCTCGGAATCAAACAATATCTACCCCATTATAGTAATCAAGACGAATGGAAAGCTCACTTTGGCACTCAGTGGGAGATTTTCTCTGGAAGGAAATTGGCCTACGACCCCCAGGCGATCCTAGCTCCAGGGCAGAGAATCTTTCGAAGAGCAAATGCCTTTGAATAACAGCAATAATGATTATTGAAGCATATGCAAATAGACTAACCCTCCCTACTTGATGTACACATTCAATAGGATAGTGTACGTCCCTGTCTCAAACAGAGCAGCGTATGCACTTGATGAAAAGTACGCTGAGGCTGCACCAGGTACCATTCTCATGGCTACCACTGGAAAAGATCTACACGTCCAGAAAGGGAGAATGAGGCGGAGACTGAAAATATGAAGATAATCGTAATATCTATCAAGTCAAGGAGGGAAAATATTCCAGAAGAAATCAAGTACTGAACATGTATGTGTAGTGTGTACCGCTTACTAACTTTGTTTTATGACTCCAACCAACGCCAGAGTAATTTGCCTCTTAAATCTAATGAATTCGGCATCACAATATTGTGTAGAAAAATGGTGATGTAACTTTAAAATTGGAAGCAAAATTGTTGTATCATATTTAACTCCAAAACCTCCAGCCTGCATTACCTCGTCAGACATAACAAAAACCTCCACATCACTGCTCCTTAAAAATCAAAACGTCTCCGAATTTTGTGAGCTTTCTAGAATATCTTAAGAAAGAACGATCGCAGTCTCCTCCATTTTTATTTCCTAAAAACATATATTCATGCATATCAAAAACTTGAACCTCAAAATAAGTGAAACAACTTGCCGCTTCCACATCCTTACTCATAAACAATTAAAACGTCTTTGAAATCTGTGAGCTAGTACATCGGCGTTTCCAGGCCTCTGGACCGTACATTTCAAAGCAGCGACACACACCTCTATGTCAATATACGTCTCTTAACATTATCTTAATTTTCAAGGATCCAACTGGAGAGGCAATCAATATGACACGATGTCCAGACGATGTTGAATTACTTATCCTACATGGTATCAGAGCCTACCCCAGTCAATGTTGGGATTGCCCATCTATTTCTCTCACGTGTAGTTCCGTTCGGTATTGTCCCGGCCTACACGTGAGGGGGGCGTGTTGAATTACTTATCCCAATTCCCACATTGGTTGGGGACTACCCTGGGCTACTGTTTATTAATAATTTCCCCCTCTCCCTCTATTAAGGCCTTTTAGGGGGAAATATGAGGGGGCCCTAATTTCTACAGCTACTAGCTAGTACATCATAAAATCATTAACGCAGAATAGCGAATCCAAATAATAATGAATCCTCGTTTTTTACTCAACGCTCATCTTCGTTTTTCAACCACTGTCTACAGCGTAAAAAAGTGACGAATCGAAGCTAAATACGACACAAAATCCGCCAACAGCATCAAATACTTAAAAAGATCATATACGCAAATCGTAACCACCACGAACACCAACACACGTTGCATCAATTCATCGAGCACAATATCAACACAAGCAAAAGCATGAGCATCGCAATTTCACTACCTAGGTCACTAGATCCAAAATCGATTCTCCTTATCAACACAAGTACATCAACAATCAGCAATTAAATTATTTCAATGACAGAGCTGAAAACAAGTATTAAATCGTTATAGATGGGCAACACAGGTAGATTAGGGCACAATTCAAAAAATAAAATAAAAAAAAGGCTATTCAAATTACGATGCTTTGAATTCAGGTACCTTCGATCGGGTATTGGATGATGTAAGCAAGTGACGTACTACTGTAGTGCTGTACGTGGCGGATTGTTGACGAACATTTGAAATTCGCCATTTTTGCGATTGAGAGATATAGCGGGAAAGGTGCAATGACGTGGCATAGCGCGGGATTAGTTTTTTTTTGATAAATAAAATTAAAAAAAAAAAGTTTAGTTTGGAGCAGATGGCAAATAACCCCCTTGGGTTATATGAAAGTAGCAAGAAACCCCCTTGTGTTCTCAAAATCATAGCACACTGCCCCTTTCTGCAGATTTTAACTTTTACAAAATTAGAAATTGACCCCCAAAGTTTTAGAATGATTCTTTTTTCGAAACCCAATCTTTGGAAATAGTCCATTACGACCATATCAGGCTCAGCATGCTTCCGTATTAATGATTTAAACATAAATTCTGAATTACCTCCTTTTGACCGTGACGCCGTCGGGTATCCCGCCAGGTTTTACAAAGACTCCTCGCCTTCAACCACTCGATCGCAACCGATGGTTCTGCAATGGTTCCTTCAACGACGGGCAGCACAACCCTGGTTCGTTTTCTACACCGGGTGTGAGAGATAGCTTCCAGAATAATATTTAAAGAACACAATACTCGAACATGCTAAGGCAAAAGCTTCGGATTTTATTTATAAATATGGAAACTTATTTATTACATTACTCACATAACCCCTTTAGAGAGGAGTTACTGGTTTAGCTACTCATGGTAGCTAGGTTTCCCTCGTATATACACACTTTGATACACACTTAGTACAATATACACACTCGTATTTTACAGTAAAAAAAACTCAACTATTACACACTATTTGGAAGATTCTTTTATTTTTTTTTGTAAGAAAACAGAGGGGAATGCTCGATGCCCTTTGCTTCCTTCAGCTTGTGAATATATAGGCGAAGTTCCGGACTTGAAGCACGGAGTTCAACTATATCTTGAAACTTTTTCTCCCACTATGATAGTGGTCTGGCCCTCCATATTTGTCATGTCCTTTTAGTGGATACTTTTTCTACCCGCTACAGCTCGTGATCTGATCCCTCCCTCATGCACATGTCATTGTAGTGGAGGTGGTTCACTCTTTAATCACATGGCCACTTTAGCTTTGCCAGCTGCATTGGTCCATTTCCCTGCCCCCATGCGGCATCTTTCCACGTCTCGAATTGTCGTCTTTGTCGTTTTCTCCTGTGTCACGTTTCACAGGGAATCTTTTCCCAAAGAGGGGCTCCTTTTGATCGTGACATTTTGGGCAGATCCTTTCGTCCCACTTGCCGACGTGTGCCATCTTACAGAATTTCCAGCCAGTTTCTGCCGTTGCCGGAATTTCATTTTTCCACAATGTCCGCCGTTTGTTTTCGAACATCGTTTCTGCAAACCTTGTAGTGGTGTTTGTCATGCTATTAAGCATGAATGTCCCGTTCTCCTTGTTTTGAAAAATCTTGAACGCGTACTTAACTTTATCCATCTCCGTGAGACAGGCCCAAAGCCCACAAGCTCTTCTGGTTGTGATGTCATCTTCTGAGATCGGGGTGACTAGCATCGGTCCTTCTAGTGGAGGCTTGATGTAGTCTATTGCTTTCATGTTTGGTCTTTGGAGTTTAATGAAATGAAAACTCGGCAAAGACCCTTTACCTGTGATTTCTGGAGCTTATGAGATAAACTTCATCTCCAGAACATCGCCTCTTCCTAGTGTATGATTGTTCTGCCATGTCTCATACACCTTTTCTCGAATCCATTCCGGTAATTTGGCAATTTCTAGAAATCCGGGTGATGTGGTGAAGATTGAGGCTATACAGCCAAAATCAAACCATTCTCGTACCTGCTCGGGTCTTGATCTGGGTAATATCCAAATTCTGGGATATTTTCCAGACCAATCTGCAATAGATTTTCCTGGGACAAGTCCCATTCTCGTATATAATTTTTCCCACGTTCTTTGATATTCAATCAAAGGTGGTGTCTGCTCGTTTTTGTTTATCTTAGAAGTTCCCATTCTGGGTCTAAGATTAACCTCGTCTTCTGCAGTATCAAAAGTATCTTTTGACTCTTTAGGTATCTCCACCTTTGAATCGTCTTGTTTGGTGGTGTCTTCCTCGAAAGGATCACATGCTGGTCCTGTGTTGCTTGAATTGCCCTCATCAAGAGTGATGATTTTCAATTATTGTTGTATCTTAGAGGTAGAAGCATCTCTAAGTAGGGGTTCCATGAGACTATCCCATAGACTCGTGCTGTCGAACAAGGCAGTCTTCATCGCGTTTTAGACCTTACTAAGATCATTTTTCTTGTACATGTCCTGAGGCCTTGGCATTAATTGCTAGACCATCTATCGACTTACTGAGCTCCTCCAGGTTTTCCCTGTGGTGCCCCCATCTCGTAAGAATGGTATCGGCTTTGAAAGTGCAGGTATTCGGTCGATGTTAGTTTAACATTGAAGTTCAGGTATTCTGACAATGTTAGTTTAACATTGAGAAATCAATGTTAGGATAACATTGCTGGAGCAGAATCCGATTTACAATCTTTATTAATTTCTTCATTATTGTTTTGCCTTATTCACTTAACTAACTAAGTTCCACAGGTGTAATTGTCTTTGATTATTATTCAGGAAACAAACTTGTCATAGGTTGGACGCTCAAGTTTCCAAGAAGGAAAGTTTCCTTAATTACGCAAACCACTCTACAAGGAAAGAAGAGTTCGAGTGGAACTAGGAATGCTTTCCAAGTTCAAGTCCTGATTTGAAGAAGGAGTCTTTCCCTAGTTAGATCACTAATGAAGGAACTATTATTCAAGAAGGACTGCGAGAACAAAGAAGAAGAGTTCAAGAAGGAAACAAGGAGAATTACCAACCGTGTACAACACACCTTGAAGTCGAAGATCAAGAATCTATATATAGGTGTGAAGTACATCAAGACAAACACGAGACAAGAGCCAATCAATCCGAGAGATTAATTTACAGTTGTTGAGTGTTGTCTTGCTTTAGCAAAGTTTGTGAATTGTTAGGATAGATCTAAGAGTGAGGAGCTGTTAGAGATATACGAAGCAATTCTTGTGTGCTTTGCTTAGTTCGATTAATTTGAGAGTGAGGAGCTTGAAAATTGAGAGAACGACTTTTGTTAAAACCTTCACGGGTTATTTTGCCTAACATTGAATGTTTGAAGAACATGTTGAAACTCTATGAAAGGGATCTTGACAAAGCTGAAGCTGAGCTGAAAGAGGTAAAGGAGAAACTCAAAAAGGATTCTCAGATCATAGCCAAATGGAATGGAGGTACTTCTAAACTTGATGAGGTACTGAACATGAGTAACTCAGGTACATGTGGTCTGGGATTTGTTGAGAAACCTTCCACTTCAAATGTTAATTCTGCCTATCTAACTACAAGCTTTGTTAAAGAATCTGATAATGTGAGTATAGGAACCATTAACACTGTTAAGAGTAAACCTACTTTTATCTGCCAGTACTGTTTCAACCAGGTCACATTAAACCATTCTGTAGGAAATTTATAAAAGAATGTGGTAAGAAAACAGCCTCTGCGTCCAATGTTAATTCTACAACAAGTTCTGATGCTAGACTAACATTGGGTGCAGGACAGAAAAGTAGAACTTGGATAGAAAAGGCTAAAACCCCTAAGATTAAAGTTGTGTGCAATGTTATTTTCTCTGCTGTGTACTCTAACCTTTCAGGTAAATGGTACTTCGATAGTGGATGTTCAAGACACATGACAGGCAGCAAAGAGAATCTTAAGCAAATGGTACCTTTGAGTGCTGGAACAATGACATATGGAGGAGGCACCAAAGGAAAAATCATTGCCAAGGGGACGTTGAATGTTGATGGATTCCCTCCCTTGAAGGATGTGTTGTTGATAGATGGGTTAAAGGCAAATCTAATCAGTATCAGTCAGCTGTGTGATGATGACTTACTGGTTACATTTGATAAGATATCTTGTGATGTTTATGATAGTGACAATGTTCTTGTGATGACAGGTACTAGATCCAAAGACAACTGCTACCTAGCCCAGGAGGAAGCAGAATGTTTCCATGCCAAGATAGATGAGGCTTCTATATGGCATAGGAAACTTGGACATGTTCACTACAGAAACCTTGAGAAATTACAGAAAGTTGATGCTGTAAGAGGCTTACCAAAGCTGTCTTGTCCAGGTAAGCTTGTGTGTGGTGATTGCCTCAAGGGTAAGCAAACCAGAGCAGTTCATACACCCCTACAGGTACAGAATGCTAACCCTAGATCTAGTAGGTGTTTTGAATTGCTGCACATGGACTTAATGGGTCCAATTGAGGTAAGTAGTCTCAGTGGCAAGAGATATGCCTTTGTGATTGTAGATGACTTCTCTAGATACACTTGGGTAAAATTTCTTAAAGAAAAGTCAGAAGCTTTTGATCAGTTCAAAATTCTTTGTGCTAGTATTAAAAACTTGTATGGCTCCACTGTGACAAAGATTAGGTCTGATCATGGTAAAGAATTTGAAAATGCTAGTTTTGATAACTATTGCAATACTAAAGGTATTTTCCCTGAATTTTCAGCTCCTAAGACTACTCAGCAGAATGGGATTGCTGAGAGAAAGAACAGGACTCTTCAAGAGATGGCCAGAGTTATGCTCAATGCCAAAGACTTATCCAAAAGACTCTGGGCTGAAGCCTTAAATACTGCTTGTCACATTAGTAACAGGGTGTATCTTAGACCTGGAACTAACATGACTCCATATGAACTCTTGAAGGGTGTAAAACCAAATGTTGCATTTTTTCATGAATTTGGATGTGATTGTTATCTACTGAATGACAGGGATTATCTGAGTAAATTTGATTCTAAAAGTGAAAAATGCATCTTTGTAGGATACTCAGCCAATAGTACTTCCTTTAGAGTCTACAATCTTAGATTGAAGACAATTCAGGAATTAGTGAATGTTGTGTTTGATGATTTCACTCTTGATACAGGTACTGGTGACATCTTAGTTCCCAATGTTGAACCAACAGTGGAAACCGAGAATGTTACTCCTGACAATGTTACACCAACATTGGAACTGGAAGCTGGAAACACTGAACAAGAGTCAGGGAATGATGTTAGACTAACACCAGCGAGATCAGATGTTAGAATAACATCAGAGGATTCTGACTCAGAACATGAAGGTGCCTCTGAACCTAGAAGAGACCCCCCGGCTAGGATTCAGAAAGACCATCCAGCATCCCAGGTAATAGGTGAACTCACTGAACGGGTAAGGACACGCAACAGAGAAAGACTTGACTATAGAGATATGGTAAAACTGTGTGTCTGCATGAACTTCACGTGTACTGTTGATAATGCCTCTTGTTTTGTCTCCACCATAGAACCTAAAAATGTGAATGAAGCCCTTCTTGATAACTTTTGGATTAATGTCATGCAGGATGAACTATTACAGTTTACTAAGAACAATGTCTGGATACTTGTACCTAGACCACCTAATGTTAATGTAATAGGGACGAAGTGGATATTTAAGAACAAGAGTAATGAGGAAGGGGTTATAGTTAGAAACAAAGCTAGACTAGTTGCTCAGGGGTACACACAGGTTGAAGGTGTAGATTTTGATGAGACATTTGCTCCAGTTGCTAGGATTGAATCTATTAGGTTACTTCTTGCCATAGCATGTTGTCTTAAGATAAAACTATACCAAATGGATGTAAAGGGTGCGTTTCTGAATGGGCTGATTGATAAGGAAGTATATGTTGAACAGCCAAAGGGGTTCACAGATCCTAAGTATCCAAACCATGTGTACAAGCTTGAAAAGGCACTGTATGGTCTTAAATAAGCACCTAGAGCATGGTATGAAAGGCTTACAAAATTCCTTTTAAGTCTTGGTTTTGTGAGAGGTGATGGAGATAGAACATTGTTTGTCTTGAAGAAAGATTCTCATGTCTGTGTTGCTCAAATATATGTAGATGATATTGTGTTTGGCTCAACTAACAATTCTATTCTAGAAAAATTTGTTGAATCAATGACAGGGCAGTTTGAGATGAGTATGATGGGAGAATTAACTTTCTTTCTTGGTCTTCAAGTAAAACAAACAGGTAATGGGGTTTTCCTAAGTCAGGAAAAGTATGCAAGAAATTTGGTGAAAAGGTTTGAATTAGCAGATTCAAAGCCTTGCAAGACTCCCATGTCTTCATCTGTGAAGATATCCAGGGATGTTAATGGTGCCAATGTTGATCCAACATTGTACCGTTCAATGATAGGGAGCTTACTCTACCTGTCTGCTTCAAGGCCTGACATAATGTTCTCTGTCTGTGTTTGTGCTAGGTATCAGGCATGTCCAAAGCAGTCACATCTGATTGCTGTGAAGAGAATACTTAGATACATTTCTGGCTCCTTGGCCCTTGGTATATGGTATTCCTATGACACTAACACAAATCTTGTAGGTTTCAGTGACTCAGACTGGGCAGGTGACACTGATGACAGGAAGTCTACAAGTGGAGGATGTTTTTATCTGGGGAACAACTTGGTCTCATGGTACAGTAGAAAGCAAAACTGTGTGTCACTCTCCACTGCTGAATCTGAATACATAGCAGCAGGCAGTTGTGTCACTCAGCTAGTATGGCTTAAACACATGCTACTGGATTATGGGTTAGACAGTGATACCTTACTTATGTTTTGTTATAATCTTAGTGCTATAAGCATTTCTAAGAACCCTGTGCAACACTCCAGAACTAAACATATTGACATAAGACATCACTTTCTGAGAAACATGGTAGAAGATAAGCTCATTGACATTGAACACATTGAAACTAACAATCAGCTTGCTGATATGTTCACTAAACCCTTAGATTCTGAGAGGTTCTTCAGTTTGAGGAATTCTCTTGGCATGTGCATCGTTTAGGAATGTTAGTTCACCAGTGTTGACATAACACCACTGTCTAGCACTGGTTATTGGTTGTGGTGTATCTATAATTCTTTTTGTGTCCTTCTGTATTCTCTCTTCTTGCATATAACATCTTTGTTAGAGATTCTGTTGGGTTGTGTGGTTAAACTGTATGGAGAGATGAGTTGACTGGTGGACAGGTACATATCAAGAGGTTTGTTAAGTAAAACTCTGCGGTTAGTCTGTGAATGTTAATCTAACACCAGGAGAAGCTGGGGTACACAGAGCTCACTACTCTGATGTCATTCAGTTGTGACTTATCCGTGTTAGGTTAGACGAAACATGAAGAGAAGCTGGGGTACATGATGTTGAAAGCTTCATTGACATTCAGTGTGCTTATTTTTGTGTTTTGTCTATGGCCAAGGTTATGCATGATAGTGATCTCTACTACTGGGGTGTTTGAAGTTTCGACTGCTTGCATTTAGTAGGATTGCTCACTTGGTATTTCGCTTGTATACAGGTTGGAAAACAAGTATGCATGAGGGACTGGGGTGGAGAAGTATATGATAAATGTATTGTCTTCATTCAGTTCCTTTGTACTTGCCTAATTTGTTGCTGATAGTTAAGTTGCTGGGGTGTGTGGGGTCTTGTGCTGCCCACATTCAGTGATGAAACTATCCTTTGACATTCACTAGTTTTTGTTCAAAAGAGTTCATTAAGATAAATTGATATGTCCTGATCCCAGTCAGTAAAGCTGTTTGTACTTGGTTACCATCTCCCAATGTTAATCTAACATTGTTGCATGCTTTCTAGTTCTGTATTCTTTTTTTCCTTGTGTCGGTTTGGGCTTAGGGGGAGTAGTAATCCTAGGAATCATGTGTTGAGGCATACTGTATGGGTGACTCACTGCAAGTAAAACACTATGTTTTGTGATCTTCTATGCTATGGGAACATCCCTTCCCTGGATATGTATATCCACTCTGTGTTTTTTCTGGTTGATGTGTTACTTACTCATACTGATGGTCTGAATTGATGTCTTGATACCTAAGTACTTGGGCAAGGTTCCAGATCTGTATACAGGAATATCTCATGCTCTCACATGATGTTGCCTTGGATGAAGCCCTGCACCTACAACTTTCCTCCCTGGTGTTAACTTACCAATGTTAGTCTAACATTGAAACATTGTAACTTATAAGTTTTCAGGTTTGAAGACCGCTCTGGTTACGTGTTAATCCAACACTGACACGTGGTAAGATGAACATGGGTGTGATCGTGTGACAGTGGTCCGATTATGTTGGTAACATGTTACAACACCACTATCTCTACTCTTCAGCTGATTATTGTATAATTTGCCCTAATCTTATTCTACTGTGTACGCACTCAATTTTTGCAAAAAAAAAACAATTCTCTCTGCAAAATCAAGTTTCGATTCTTCTTCTCTAAATCACTAACAATGGCACGCAAGTCTTCAATTGACACTCTTGCAGCAGCTGCAGAACAGATGGAGCAACCTAGACGCCGCAGGACCAGAAGCGCAACTGCTGAAGCCATTACCGCCGCCGCACCAAAGAGGAAATCCCCTTATCAACGGCGAAAGGGCAAGAAAGCTGCTAAGGGTGATGTTGATTCAACACCAAAAACTTCAGAGCAAACCTCCACTCCCACCAACCCTGAAAACGAGGTAATGATGGCTAACCCTACTCTGGATATACCTGATAGCACTGTTGTTGGTATTGAGGGGGAGAAAGAGGCCCCGGTTGTTGTTGTGGGTGAGTCTGAGGTTGTGCATGAGGTCCCTGAGGGTAATGCTGGGGATGAATATGTGGTTGCTGAGGAAGTGGTTGAGCCTACTGAGGCTGATGAGGATGAGCAGGATGTTGCTGATGAGATGGAGACTCTTCCTGAGAAAGATGATCAGGTTGAGGAAATTGGGGCTGAGGAGGTTACTACTGAAGGTAACCAAGATGCTGGTGAGGATGACAGTCAACCTGAAGAGGTTGAGAGAGAAGAAGATGAGAGCCTGATTCTCACTGACTTAGCTACTGCTGCTAAGAAAGGAAAGGGAAAGCAGGTGGTGGTTGAAGCTTCTGAGTCTGAGTCAGAAGAAGAAAAAGAGGAGGAAAGGGATGAAGTAGAGGAGGAAGATGAGGAGGAAGTTGAGGATGAAGGCCTACAGGGAGGTGATGACCCTGCTGATGTTACTCCAACATCAGATGAATACTTTGATCTGCTGGAGGAGGAGTATCCCAAGAAGCCTTATTCTGGCTTCTATGTGTCTGTTGAGGCAGAAGAGCTGTGGGAGGCTTATCAAGCCAGGGTGATTCACACTGAAAGGAACATTGATGAGGAAATGTTCAAAGAAAATAGGTTGTTTGAACTGCTGGAAGCTAGAGGGGTGTTGGGCTCTGTGATGAATCAGGCATCATATGTCCCTGATGTGATCAGAGAGTTCTACATGAACCTCTCTCAATGGGTGTCCCACCAGGAATCTCCCAAGTTTGGCAAAGCTTGGGTCAGGATGAATGTCTATGACATCAGCCCCTCTGTGATCAATGAGGCTTGGGGACTCCCTGACCCTGAGGAGACTGAGGATCCTAGCATGAATGAGGTGATCACTGACCTCACTGGTGGACTGACAAGGAAATGGAATGACAGTTTTCCTACTACAAAGCTGACCTCCTTAAGTGTTGTCCTTCACAAACTCTCCACCTACAACTGGCTGCCCTCTTCCAACATCATTGTGATGACAAAAGAATCTGCAAGGTTGGTGTACAAACTGAAGAATGGGCTGAGTGTGAATATAGGGGAGAAGGTTCTGAGGCACATGAGGGAAGTCACAACCAAGGCAAAGGGAATCATTCCATATCCCTCTCTGATATCCAGCATTCTGGTGAAGCAAGGCTTCAAGACAAAGAAGATAGAAGGCTGGATCAAGAACAAGGCCAAGATGATCATCACCAGGAGCTACTTCACTCAGATCAGGATTCAGGATCTGCCATGGAATCCCAAGGATGGAGCTGGTCCAAGCAGGAAGAAGAAGAAGAAGAAGACTCACAAGTTTGCTGCTTCTTCAGTTCATGTGGCTAGTGGGGATAGCTGTTCTGTCATTGCTGATGCCTTTGTGGAGGAAACCTTGGTGTGGCTGGACAGAGAGTTCAAGGATACCCAGAGAGAGATAAAAGACAAGCAAGTAAGGCTGCAAGAGATAGACAGCCTCATGAAGCATTTGAGGGATCTGCCTTCCTCACAAAAAGGGGGAGAATGATCAAATTTCAAAAATTTCTGAGTTCTGTTAGGTTTCTGTCAGCATGAACAATTTTTTTCCTTTTTTATTTTTCGGTTTCATCAAGGAGTGTGTTCCTTGCTACTTGTATGGTCTGTAATTAAGTACATTTCTATCTTGTTGCTTACTGCTTCTGCTTATGATCATTGAACTTTGGATACAAAGTACTAACTCTGTTTTGCAGGTGTTAACTGTTCTCTGATGTTAAAATAACATTGAGATGTTCAATGTTAGAATATCTGTCTGGGTTCGGTGTTAAGCTAACATTGACAAAGACAGACAGGTGTTATGACAACATTGAAAGTATCAATGTTAGAATAACATTGGAATAGTCCCTTCTGAGTTTCAGGGGGAGCGTACTTAGTTTTCCATTGTGATCTGATAGTTAAGTTTGTTTGAATAATTTGATCTGGTTAGAACAGGTTCTTAGGTTTTGTGATTAAGGAAAAAAGGAGGAGATTGAAAGTGCAGGTATTCGGTCGATGTTAGTTTAACATTGACGTGCAGGTATTCTGACAATGTTAGTTTAACATTGAGAAATCAATGTTAGGATAACATTGCTAGAGAAGAATCCAATTTACAATCTTTATTAATTTCTTCATTATTGTTTTGCCTTATTCACTTAACTAACTAAGTTCCACAGGTGTAATTGTCTTTGATTATTATTCAGGAAACAAACTTGTCATAGGTTGGACGCTCAAGTTTCCAAGAAGGAAAGTTTCCTTAATTACGCAAACCACTCTACAAGGAAAGAAGAGTTCGAGTGGAACTAGGAATGCTTTCCAAGTTCAAGTCCTGATTTGAAGAAGGAGTCTTTCCCTAGTTAGATCACTAACGAAGGAACTATTATTCAAGAAGGACTGCGAGAACAAAGAAGAAGAGTTCAAGAAGGAAACAAGGAGAATTACCAACCGTGTGCAACACACCTTGAAGTCGAAGATCAAGAACCTATATATAGGTGTGAAGTACATCAAGACAAACACGAGACAAGAGCCAATCAATCCGAGAGATTAATTTACAGTTGTTGAGTGTTGTCTTGCTTTAGCAAAGTTTGTGAATTGTTAGGATAGATCTTAAGAGTGAGGAGCTGTTAGAGATATACGAAGCAATTCTTGTGTGCTTTGCTTAGTTCGATTAATTTGAGAGTGAGGAGCTTGAAAATTGAGAGAACGACTTTTGTTAAAACCTTCACGGGTTATTTTGCCTAAGGCTCGGAAGTTAATATAATTCTTTATTCACTTCTTAAACTTGGTGTTTGTTTATTCCGCTGCACAATTCTTCTGGACTGTTGTTAAAGTAACATCGCTGAGTTAACAACGTTGCAAATCTGTTGTTAACTCTCCAGTGTTAAGTTAACAACAACAACGTATCAACCCGATCCACAATTTCAGGCTTCATGTGCCTCCATCCCTCGTCAGAAAATCTGCAAGAACGTTTTCCTGAGATTTAATAACAAGAACATCAAAATCGTAATATTGACATTCGGCTTGCCATCTTAATAGTCTGGCTTTCTCGGGTTTGCTTTCTATTTTATTTTTCAAGAAATCCTTGACACTTGTATTATCAATTTTAAGTATGAATTTTTTAGCAAGTAAGAATAAGGGCCATTTTTTAAAGGCCTTTCGAACTGCAAAGAATTATTTCTCGTTGATGTGCCATCTTGCCGCTTCGCTGTTGGAAAATAGTTCCCTGCAATATCTGCAAGGGACTTCTCATGTAGGTTCTACTTTTGTTAGAACCGCTGTCCACTAATGATCACTTGCGTCTGTATAGAGAACCAGATCATCTTCGTCATTTGGTATGGCCAGTTTTGGGAGGTCTTAACAGATTGCCTTGAGCTTTTGTACCGCTCCCTTGTGCTCTTCTGTCCATCTGAACTCTGCTTCCTTTTTCAGCAATGGACTAAAGACCTTCCTGTAACTTGCCAGATTATTAATAAACATTCCGGCGAAGTTGACTAACCCCAAAAAACTCTGGAGTTGTTTAACAATTTTGAGATCGTCAGGAAAATCACGTACCTTTTCCACCAAATGGTTTTGGAGGATGATACCTCTTTCATCGATCTCTATTCCAAGGAACTCGATTTTTCTTGTAAGAATTACCGCTTTCTTTTCAGATAGCACCAATCCTTCCTTGTGACAGACATCTGAGAAGATTTCCAGATGCTTGATATGTTCTTTAACATTTCTCGAGGCAATGAGAATGTCATCAACATAAACGAACATTAATTTGAAATAATCTTTGAAGAGATTATCCATTTTACTCTGATATATCTGGGGTGCATTAGCCAATCCCATTGGCATGACATTCCAGATGTAATGTCCTTGGGGTGTGGAGAAAGCTGTGAACTTCTTGCTTTCTTCTTCCATCTTGATTTGATAGAATCCTGACTTGCAATCAAACTTGGAGAAGACCTTTGCGTTTTGGACGCAGTTGATAAGGTGTTCTCTGTTTGGGATGTAATATCCGTCAAACTCCAAGATCTTGTTGATCCCTTGGTAGTTGATCACCAATCTTGGTTTTCCTCTTTTGATTTTTCCGTGATTCCTGACTAAGAATCCAGGGCTACTGTATGGAGAAACTTCTGGTGAGATAAGCTTAAGATTCAGATGTTCTTCGAGAATCTTCTGCATATCCTTTCGATCCTCTTGGTTCATCAAGATAGGCCTATATCTGACAAGCTCGTTTTCCTTTCCTTTTTGGACTTTTAAGAATGCCTTGAGCTCGTTCTTGTTCCACCAAGCAAGGGGATCCTCGCTGTAGTTTCTCTGAATTTTCTTTCTGATATCTTCTATCGAGGTTTGCTCCTCGTTAGTGATATTCTCATGAGGACTTGTGTCCAGGCTAACCTTAAGGAACTCAATTGTCTCCAATCTTATCCTTTCTGTTTTCTGGCCACCCAGGCTGTCCTTCCTTAGCTGCAAGATTGCCTCTCCATATTTCCTCTGATCATGCATCTTTGGGTGTCGAAGTTTTCCTTCATCACCACGCTTGCTGCGAAATTGAATTGGCAATTTTCGATAAAACGCCTGTGTCAATCTCTGAACCAATATCTTATGATCACAAGTAGTTGTGAGGATAAGACGTTGGGTTTCATTATCCTGTGTAAAACGTTTGAACGTCTGCAGGAAATTGTTGTCGAGTAAGATATCGGCTCCAGTATCGTGGAAATAGATTGGTGGCGTTTTGACCTTGTACCATGGGGTACCGCCTGCTCCGCCAATTAATATCTCCGTACTTTTAATTCCTCGTTTGAAGATGATAATCTTCTTTGAGAAATCTCTTCTTGCCACTGCTGGTAGATCTTCTCCAATTCCTTCGAGGAAGATTCCTGGTTTGGCTGTACAAATTCCATCCCCCGAATCGATATACGCCGTGAAGTATTCGGCTCAATATTCCTCGTATAACATCCCGACATAGATGTAGATTGAGAATGGACTGGTGGTCATCGAAATCTATATATTTTTCCTTCCACCGTGAACTCCATTCCTTCTGGGCGTCTTTCCCAAGGTTTGTGGTCCTCCATAAATTCGACTCCAAGAACTAGTTGTTCTGGATTCTTTCCAACTTGTCCGTTGATCACGAAATCGAATCCAACTAATTTCAGGTTTCCTTGATATCTTACAACGATTAGCTGCTTGAGATAATACAATGCATCACACGGAAGTGTATTATCTCTCTAGGAAGTGTCGAAAATTACTTCGACTTCGCCCTATCCTCCTTGACATTGGAGTTCTCCTTTAGTTGTGAACTTCTTTGGTTCGATCACAACTTCAACAATGGGCTTCTTTCCCCAGGTAAGACTGTGCATTCTATTTTCTTGGAAAGAAATCCTTCTGGGCTCGAACCTCTGGCTCGTATCCTTGCCAAACACTGGTTGATCTCGAATGATCATATCCATTTCATGGATATGAGGCAGGTTGGAAATCTCTGGCCTGACTACTTGGGCCACATTTTCAAAGATTTCTAGAATTTCAACAAACTCATTTCTTCGGAAAAGATCTGAATGATGAGTGTTGGAGAGCGTGTAGGAAATGTTGTAGGTGATCGAGTAGGGTATATTCCCTTCTTTCATCAACTCCTTGTTTTTAAAGTCCTGGTGTAAGGTAAGGACTCTATTGAAATCTCGATCGGCTAGATTGTAGGCAATCTTTGGATATACGAACGTTGCAACCTTTCCAGCGAACAGATTTCCTGATATTCTTCCGAGACATGCATCTCGTAGGTTCTGGATCCTTCTGTCAAAGATGGCAATATCAATTGGGGAATTGATTCCTTCTTTGAACGTTGCTTTGAGCAGAATTCGAATGGCTCCGATATGGATCCACGACATTTTCTGGCCAACTTCTAGCTTGAGTCTACCTAGTTCCTCTTTGATCTCATTCATTGGAACTAGCTGCATTTCCATCACATTATTGGTCAGCTCCATTGGGATTGCAATCTCTCCCGCTGTAACCTTGTAAATGATGTGATGTCTTCTCTGCCTGAAACTTAGCTGGGCTAATGTTCTCTCTATTTTGCCGATAGTGAAACCATCGTACACTCGCAATTTTGGATCTTCTCGCATAATTCTCATCAAAGCTTTGTGAGATATGCTGGTTTGTGAGAAGAATCCTGACAAGTCTTCCTGGACTTCCTGACGGAAGGTCTCCTCGTCTTCAGTTTGATTCTGATTCTGATTCTGAAGACTCATCTGGTCCTTCATCTTCTTCATATATACTTTCGTCTGAAGGGATATCTTCAAACTGGTATACTTGAACAAGGTCCTGAAAGTAGACAGCCTCTTCGAACTCTGGTGTGGCTTCGAATTGTCTAACTCCTCTTTCTTGATTTTTTTGACAGTCTGTTGAGATGTGTCCCTTGGCTCCGCATGTCCAACAATTACAATCCTTGAAACTTTCGTTTGCTCTTGTATGAGCCCTTCTGAAAGTTCTTCTTGTTGGAGGTCCGCTCGTACTTCCTTGATTCGAGGTGGTTCTTCCCCGGCTTGGTCCTGCTCTTTGCCCTGATTTATAACTTCGGGCCTTTTGTTTTGACCAAAATCTTCTTGGTTTCCAAGAAGTCCTTCTGGGGAACCTATTCCTTTGTTCATAGGGGTGACCCCTATGCTTCTTCTTGCGGTGTCGTTCTGGTGCACCAATGACTGTTGGGATGTCATTGTCGTCGTAGCAAAGACGGGCTGATATGTTGATTCTTTTCAGCCTTTTGAGATTCTTCTGAATCGCTGCTTTCTGGCACCATTCGCTCAGCTTAGCCTTAAGGAAGGACATCATTTGGGCCACCGTGCCGAGTCCAATAGGGATGTATTCCCGTAATAACATCTCTCGCCATGGGCTTGGTATCTTCGCAAAGAACAAAGGGATAGCCGTGTCTTCATTAATTCGGCTTTTCCATTTGTACTCGGTAAAAAGTTTGATGTATAGATCGACACTACATATATCATGTAGTTCTAAGCTATACAATGCTTGCTCGTATCTTCTGACCTTTTCATGGTCACCTCCTCCGGTTTGGGGATCGACGAAGTATCCTTCTCCGATGAAGTATATCTTGAATAGTCTCGCCATCCTGTCAACAATGTCTTTGAGGGCATCGCCGGATAGAACCCCACCTCTGATTTCTAGGGTAGCATGTTCCCATCCGATCTTGACTGATCCTTTGAGGCTCATTTGTAACATCATAATAAAGCCTTCTTTGTCAAGTTCCAGTGTTGCTGCTGCAATTCTCATTGTCGAAGCCCATTCATCGATTAGGGCTTCACGATTCTTGGAATCCAAGATATCAAGATTGAGCATAAGCCCATACGGGTGTATCAGATCAAGTTGAGATCTCCCGTATGGTGTTCCATGAACATCTGGTCTCCTTTCTCTCGATCTGGTTGGTACAGCTCTGAACATGGATCCCGCCACAAAGTCATGCTGGTGCGGCATGGGTTCTTCTCGGATTGGCTCTTCTTGAATCGGCTCTGGATTTGGGATAGAAGATCCGATGCCTTCTGTAACCGTTGACTGTCCCTGAGAAGGATCTTGTCTTGGCACAAGTGCACTTTCATATCCTCGAACGTTTTCGAGGTTCAAACCCGAAAATGATTATGCTAGATCGAAGAGATCTTGCAGATCCCAGTAGCTGATTTCGTCAAGGTTGAATCTAGACATGATCTTGCGAGGTGCTGGGTTTTCCTCGTATCATGGCCGCAATCTTCTCGTTCCTGGTCAACTCTCTCTTGACCTCGACTGTTTTACCCTTTTGATGTAATAAGGGCTCTTTTCCGAAAGATGGTGGTAGCCATCCTCCTCTTCTTCTTTCAGATGATCTTGGCATGGACTCCAAGTTCTTCATTCTCTGTTGGATGTCTTGAAGGTTTTCCAAGATCTCCTTCTGTCTTTGGGATATGATTTCCAGCTTATCCCAGATTTCTTGAATCTGCTCAGGCATATGATATTGATGATTACCATAGGACTGGACTGTTTTCTGGACTTCTCTGAGATCTCGGGATAGCTTGGTGCTATCTGTCTCAAGCTCGTTAAAGTTTGGCAACGCCAGATTGCTCATCTGTTGTCCCTCTCGTCAATTAATCTTTTTATTCTTGTAATTTCCGCTGAAAGGCCATTAATAGCTATGAACTTAGCTCTAATGCCCGGGAGATTGTCTGGTCTATGATTGGCTAGGTTGACTAACTTAGTCATCAAGAGTTGGAGCTCTTGTTCTAGTGTAATACCAGGCATTTTAGAGGCTTAGTATTGAACTTTGTTTATTAGCCTTTTCTAGGCTAATCTTTAGCAGCTTGACAGATTCTAGTCTAGCCCTCTTGATAAGACAAATTTCTCCTAATTGTTCTAAGTCACATCATAGAACATCATGGTATTTAATTTCCGTTTCCTGGAAATAAAGGTATCTTGTTAAGGCAATAATCCGTTGTTTGATACTTGTACATGCATTTCCTCTCATAGGAAACCGGATTGGGGAATCCCAAATGTCATCCATTACTGGATTACTCATACTCGTAAAATACTCCTCTCATAAGGAAGTTTAGAGGTTAACATAATAAATAATATTCCACATTAAATAAATAAACCTGAGCTCTGATACCATTTAATCAAATTTCGAAAAGGATTGAACAAAATAAAACTTATTGGGTCAGAAGTGTAATTTTCTAAAGTTAAAGACAAAAGTACTAAATAGCTTTGCAAGGATTCAAGTTCAAATAAAATCCCCACTCTCATTCCTTGGCAAGTGCCTAACACTCTCGCAGAGAAGGAGGTATTTTGCTATATTTTTAAAAGCACATGGGTCGTTTTTGCCTCTTTCCAAAACACGAGGAGGTTTCTTGCCTGTTTCTCAGAACACAGGGGTGCTGCTTGCCAAAAACCTTTTAATTTGTAACTTGTAACCTCTATACCGTATTAAATTTTGTAACTTGTAATCTCTTGATCTTCTTGTCTACATCTACAACTCTACACCGTATTAAATTTTGTAACTTTCTTATTTGGTGGGATTTTAAATTAAAGAAAAATAGTCGCCAGTTATATATATATATATATATATATATACTAGGTGACCATAATTTTTATTATTTTTTAATTATCATTATTAAATTAGTGATCAATTAGATTAAATTAAATAATATTTATATTTATTACTATTTTGATATAAAACAACAATAAATCACAATGCACTTCTTCGTGTGGTTATTTTTTCTTTTTATGACTTTTCATTACATAACTTACTCCATTTTATTTCAATCTAAAAGTAAAAGAGTACATTTTTAAACATTAGAACAATTTAGCATGTATTGGCGTGTCAGTATTTCATTAAATGGAGTTTTCTTTTCGTAGCCAAAGCATATCTTCTTTTCTAGCAAGTAACCTTCAAATTTTGGAAAATGAGAAACTAAAGAAACGTACTTAATGATGGGTCAAGAATTAGGTACATATCTATTTGTCGACCTCCTCAAAAAAGAGTACAAACAAATTATATCTTTGTTTACCAGTGAAATCTTATTTCCTAAATTACATAAGCAATTCATGAGAATTTTTGAAATTACTTGCTTTTCAATATTATTAATTAAACTACACCGTTAAAATATGGGCAGACCATAAGATAAGTATATTTATGGACAACTGTAGGTTTTGCAACATTAATACTTATCGGTACTGTCATATACTACCATAAAACAAAAATGATATGTTATCTTATGATCACTAACTGTCATTTTATGATCTTTTATTATTTTTTATCATGTAAAAGAAACTTTGTGTATTGCACATGCGAATATAAATCAAAAATTACCGTCACCCATTTTCTAGATATAAAAAGAAGAAAACATTAGGGTCCATTAGTTGCACTTAAAATATATAAGCCAAATCTTATTGTGGGACCGTCACCCATTTTTCTTGAAAGGACTGCCCTGCAATTTACGAAGGACCACAACACTATTAGGTATTAAGAAATCTTATTATTCGCTGGTCCCAACCATTAATACGTTCGGGCCCTCTAGATATTAATTACTGTAAAACAAAACACAATATAGTAATTAGTTGAACTTGCAAGAGCAAAATCGAAACACGAAAGTTATACGTCTGCAGCGTGCTTGCGTACGTCTGCAGCTTAAGCTTGGTCATTTTGCTTGAAAATAGGTTGATTATCCTCCTTTGTAAGATTGTAGAGGCTTGGTCACTTTATTTAGATTCGCACTATAGTGTTACTTTCGCAAACCTCTTGGAACGATCTTCAAATCTTCCTTACTTTGGTTTGGATTCTTACACCTTGTGTTGATCTTTGGATTGTTTGGTTACTTTCGACGGTTCTTGAGATCTTGTTCTTGGTCTTCTTGGTCGTATTCGGTGTTTTTTGGCTTGATTCTTCAACAACACAACCTTGTTTTTTCTCTCACCAAGTTCGGAAAGTGGTTTTGGGATGTTTTGAGCTTCACGGCCATAACGCCGTCGCGGCACCACCCCTCTCCACCTCCTATCCGCCCTCCAACCTCCTTGGTAAGTTTTGGTCAAAGGTGTGGTGGTAGGGGTCAGATTTCAAGCATTCAAAACGTCCATTATTGTTCATTGAATAGTTGCCATTTTGGGAGGGACATAGTGTGAACGCATTAAATTGTTTGTCTTGCAAATGGCTGATCTTGATGTTAAGATGGTTGCAAGTGGTAATATTGATGATGGTAATGATGGTCACACCCGGGGCTGATCTTGGTAAATTATGGCAATCTGTTAGTGGTGTCGTGGAGGAAAGTCATCACTCGGATGGTGACGATAAAAATGAGGCTTGCCCTCAACTTAGTCATCTCGGCAATTGCCTTTGGTGTTTTCATATTTCTTTGGATCCTATGACCAAAATCGAGGCGGATATTATTGCTATTCACCAAGGCCTCTCCTATTGTCGTGATTTGGGCTTTCATGATATTGATGTTGAAACGGATGCTTTGGCCACTATTCCAATTATTAACTCTTTGCAGGGTGGACCGTGGAACATCATTCACTATTTAGAGGACATTCACAACTGGTTAGTTCAGTTGAGGAGCCGAGTTGTTCATTCTTTCCGGGAGGTAAATTATGTTGCGGATCAGCTTGGAAATAAGGCGTGCATTCAACGCCTCAACGGCAGGAACACTTTTGAGGCCTCAAGCATTAAAGTGCGCAGCCTCATTGCTAAGGATCAGGGAGGTTGGATGTATCTTATGATGCCAAAACTGCAGAAGTAATGGTAATCTTTCTTTGTACTTTTACTGCGCTTGTCTTTTCTTTTCGAGTGTGGTATTCTATATCATTAGTTACTCCTGATGATTCACTTTTTATCTCTGTTTATCTTTGGCTTTACACGATTGATGTATGTATGCTTTCCTTGGCCACCTTCCACACGTGTGCACACTTCTTCATTACATGCATCTTTTAGATCTCTGCACACCACTACTATTATGTATACTTATATATATATATATATATATATATATATATATATATATTATGCTTATGTTGTGCTTCTCGAGATACACCAGTCGATCCTTGAGATGGACTTCAATTTCTTTACAAGCCCTTGTTACCATTGACTTTATTTCACATATAGCATTGTTTCAGCTGCATTTAATCATGTGGTTGCACGCTTTTCGATCGTTGTTCATTGCTTCACTCGAACTCTTCCAATTATATTTGTTATATTGGCTCACTTACTTACACACATTCACAATTGGAGGAATTTGAAGATCTTTGCACACTACGGCTCTATTGTAATTTATTGTACATGGTTACTTCGTGTGTCCTTTATTTCTTACCTCTTTGATTCTATTTACATACATATTTTTAGGGTAAGAAATTTCATGTCATTATTTCATCATGATGACTCACATTTTTTTCTCGCTATGTTTGTGCCTTACACGCATCATAACCTTATTGTAATCGTTGACCAAGCTTCACACACGTTGCACATTTTTTATGAAGGAAGGGTACAGCTCTATGCAAACTACGTGGTTACTTATCGGTCATCGTTAATGATTATCGATGATATTGTTTTTTCTAACCTGTACTTCAATGATATTTATTCTTTCTGGGAGATACACTATCATGTTCTCATTTGGAATAAGGTTATTAGTCTTTTCTCGAGGATGATAACGTGGTCGTGGAGTGGGAAGAAAGATTTGTCAATTGACTTTCCTACTAGTTACTTTCAGGACGAAGATATTGGGACGCTAATGCAGGCTCACTTTGTTGAACTTTGTATTTATTTGTATATCTTGTCCTTTGCTTTAAAATTATTGTATTATTATTTTCTTTTCAGTTTACTCGATGTTACTATGTATATTACTTTTTCCATGAGGTACCACATTTTGAGGTATGCTCTTACTTGTATTTGTACTCGAATTAGTCATTTCAAAAGTTGCAACTCGATCCCCGTGCGAGAGTTTGCGTCCATGTTGCACACTCCATCTTTGGGTATGATCCATGGCCACAATATCCTCGTGGGACAGGCTTACAACCTAAACTTTACTCCCTCGTGTGCTTGGGGGCATGTTTTTAAACCCTTGTAGTTTCGATTTGTTTTACAGGTCAATTATGGTTGGGCACTCCTTTCTGACTGGGTTTGTATAGTGCTCATATTATATTTATAAAGCCGTTATTTATCTCCTAATTTTCGTCATCTACTCATATAATTTTTTCCAGAAGTACATAAACTCAAATTCCAATTTTACCCAAAAAATCCAGTTTTACGCCTGAACTTGAAAATATATAGAAAAAATACCAAGGTTTAATATTTTGTAAAACACAACTTCCTAAGTGTGTTTAGTACAAGAGCCCTCAAAAATATTTGGAATTGCAATTGATTACAAGGGTCGATTAAAGGTAAACTTAAGCTTGCTGCAATTTTCAGCCATCCATAGCATATCTCTTTTGGTTCTTCAAATTAATCTATGCATAATAATACTAATCTTAAAATTGCTCATATGTAGTAGTTAATAAAGTCATGAGGATATGTTAAAACTCATTTATTATAAGTTTTAGTCCAGTATAGGTATTAATTATGAATTTTCTTTTAATTGCATGTTGTAGGAAATATATTCCTACTTAATTTCTTCTTAATTCAAAATCAAAGTGTGAAATTGTGTTATGATCTAATTTATAACATGATTATATAACCTTGTTTCCAAGTTAATAATTAAGCTTCATCTTAAATTAGTTCTACGAAAGTATATTTTTGTGATTCCTTATATATGTGACAATATGTATTGTTAATACATAGTAAATTATTAGATATGAGTCTCTATGTTAAAATAAAAGTTATTTGCGTTATAACAAATAGGTAATCGTAAAATAAAATAAGTTTGCCCAAATAGTTCATACATGGATTTTAACAAGAAACTAATAATATTACGGTGAAATAACGAGAACCGAATTAAAATGTGATTTTTTGTCTTATTTCTATTTCTTGACTTAGTTGTGATCAAAGATAAGAAGGACATACGAGATAAAAATAACAAACTATAAAGTTAATTATTTGGTTTAAACTTATTAACACATTTAAATGTACTTAGGAGAGGGCGCAGCATTTCCCGAACACGAAGTTACTGTTGCAGGTGAGATTATAATACTTTTAAGACCTGTTTGGCACCCGACCTGAGGAACTTGGACTGAGTACTTGTGATTTTTTGTTCTAAATGGAGAACAACTTATTCTTTCAACAAAATCGTTTTCTTTTATGATCTCATTTCGTATCATAATACTTTTGCTTACTATTGAAATATTTTTGGACCATGAATATGATAATATGATAATCCACATGTTGGTTCTTGAACTGTGCAACGAGCAACGAACTATGTTCGGGACATGTAGCTCAAAAGCAACGGACACTGTCCGGGTACTAGCTTATTGTTTATCTGTTATACCCATTGGGACGCCTTTGGGAAGTTGGGCCCATGGATTGAGACGGTTTACTGCTGAGCAGCAAGGGTTGTCGGTTTAAGTAAATTTGCTCGATACCCATTTATCTAAGCGCCGCTTGCAGTCAGGAGTTGGCTTTAACCGCGTGCTAGGTTGACATCACTGTTGTCAAACCCGGCCCGGACCGGCCGGTCGGACCGGTCGGACCGGGAACCGGCACTTCAACCGGAACGGAACAGCCCCCATACCGGGCTGCTGAGCCCTGGGGGTTGAACCGTCCGGATCGGCCGGGCGAACCGGAAAACCGGTCACCCGGCCCGCTAGTGAACCGGCGGGTTGTAGCTTTACCTTTAAAAAAAAAAAATAGATATTTACTAAACAGCCCCTGTCACAAATATATATAAAAAAAAGGCAAAAATCATTCTTTTCTTCCTTCTCTCTCTCTGCCAGTCGACTCCAGTTGTACTCCACAATCAAAAGCACAAAAAAAAACCCTAAGCCTAAATCAAAACTCGCTGGTTCTTCCTCCTTTGCCCGTTGCGGCGCCGCCCACTCACCGCCCACTCGACGCCTAGCTCAGGTAACCTCTCGCCGCCGCCGCTGATGATTCTTTCTCTCTCTCGTTATGTTCTTTTTGTTTTGGGGTTTTATTCTATTATGTTAATTAACTTAATTTACTGATGATGATGATTAGTTGATTACTGATGTTGATTAGTTGATTTGTGAGTTAGTTAGTTAACTGTTAATTGCTACTACATCATATTGTTAACTGTTAATTGCTACTACATCATAGTTAGTTAAGTGTTAGTTGATTACTGATGATGATTAGTTAATGAATGTTAGTTAGTTAGTTAATGAATGTTAGTTAGTTATGAACTGATGAGTGATGATAATTAATTGTGAGTATGAATGTTAGTTAGTTAGTTACTTAATTGATAAAGATGAAAGGTGTTAGTTAATGAATGTTACTTAGTTAATTTTTTACTAAAAGTAGCTTAGTAATTATTAGATTTGTATTTTAGTGATGGATTACGTGATAGTTTAGTTTGATAATTTGATCTTTGATTATTTGATACTTACTAAGTTAAGTCTTTGTATTTCTTAAATAGGAAATGGCTGAGAACACTTCTGAGACTCCACAATCCGCTCCCCCTCCAACTGCGAGTGAGCCTGCATCACAACAAAGTAGCTACGCTCCAAATGTCCGTCGTAAGAACGACATAGGATGGCGTTATGCCACTGAGTTAGAGCCGGAGGGGAAAAAAAAGAATATAGTGTCATTTCTGTAATGTCATTCTTTCAGGCGGGGGAATTCACCGGTTTAAGCTACATCTCGCGAAAATACCAGGTGAAGTTGCAAAATGTCTTAATGTTCCAGAAAATGTACGCTTTGAAATCAAAGAATATTTGGACAAAGAGTCAAAAAAGAAACAACCATCATCTTTATATGTTGATGTTGGAGAGAGTGATGAAGAAATTGAAAATCTTGTGGATAAGAATGATAAGGGTAAGAGAAAGAAAACAAATCATATAGGAAGTTATATGCGAGCAAAATCAGGGGTAGATACTTATCAACCTACTATAAAGGCAAAAATTCTAAGCAAAGAAAGAGTTTTGGATACAGATAAGGCTATAGCTGCATGGTTTTATGTGCTTGTATTCCTATGAATGTTGTTAATTCTCCTTTTTTTGAGCCAGCAATTAGTAGAATAGCCAATATGAGTATTGGGTATGTTGGTCCGTCTTATCATGCACTAAGAACTACATTGCTTGAAGAATTGAAGTCTGAGTCACAGTTGGAGATTGATAATCTTAGAAAATGTTGGGTTTCTTCTGGTTGCACAATTATGGATGATGGGTGGACCGATAGGAGACATAGGTCATTAATTAATTTCTTGGTTTATTGTCCTAAAGGAATATCTTTTATAAAATCTGTGGATGCTTCTGATATTGTGTCTAGTGCTGATAATTTGTGCGATCTCTTCTCTGGAGTTATTGACATGGTTGGTGTTGAGAATGTTGTGCATGTGGTTACCGACAATGCAGCTAACTATAAAAAAGCTGGTACTTTGCTTGAAGAAAAGTATCCGTCATTGTTTTGGTCACCTTGTGTTGCCCATTGTATTAATTTGATTGTGAAGGATATTTGTGAACTTCCGCTTCTTAAAAAATTGGCACAAGATGGTGCTAAAGTCACTTCCTTCGTTTATAATCGTAAATGGGTACTTGCTTGGTTGAGGAAAATAGAGGGGTGGACAGAAATAATTTCTTTTGGTGCTACGCGTTTTGGCACGGTATTTATAGCATTGAGCAGTTTGTATGAGAGAAGGAGTTTTTTGAATCAATTGGTGGCTTATCCAGGCTTTGAAAAGTTTCGAAAAGAGGTTAAAGGAAATCAAGTGAGGGCTATTGTTGTGGATGACATGTTTTGGGCCAATGTTAATGTGGTTGTTCAGGTTATGTCTCCAATTATGAGGTTGCTACGTTTGTGTGATTCTGATGAGAAACCTTCTTTAGGTTATGTTTATGACGGAATGGCAAGGGCAATAGATGGGATAAAGAAAGTTTGTGGTAATAGACCAACTCGTTACAAACCGTATACTGACATTGTTGATTGCAGATGGGATAAAATGTTGAGGAAAAATCTCCACGCGGCAGCTTATTGGTTTAATCATGTTTTTCAATACGCCGATGGTAATCTTATGCAGAGCACCGAGGTGATGAGGGCTGTGTGGAGTGTCTTAGAGAAGCTTATCAAATGAGCCGGATGTGGTGAAAGAAGTGAACATGTTTCAAGAACGGCGAGGGAGTTTTGGAATAAATTATGCCGTGTTGGGGATTAAAACTTCTACTCCAGGTAATTTTGTTATAGAAGCTAAATTTTGTTAATTGTTATATATATGGTTTGATAAGATATGTACTAATAATTTAATATGATGTAATTGTTTAGATGTTTGGTGGAGCCTATTTGGTGGTGATGCGCCACTTTTGCAAAAGGTTGCCATTAAAATTTTGAGTCAAACATCATCATCTTCTGGATGTGAACGCAATTGGAGTGTGTTCGAACGTATACACACAAAAAAGCGGAATAGGTTGGAACATGAGAGGTTGAATGATCTAGTGTTTGTGCACTATAACCTACGTTTGAAGATGCGGTATGACTTTAAAGTTTTAATTATTGTGTTTTTTTGCTTCAATGTGTGTTTTATTTTATTAGTAAATATAATTTATTATTTGATGTTATTTGTAGAGGCAAGAACAAAAATAAGACATATGATCCCATTGACCATGAGCATATTGATAGAGTCGACGAATGGGTATTAGAAGAAAATACGAGCGGAGACTTTACTAATGAAGATATTGATGAGTTGTTGGGGGAGGCAGATTTTGCAAGTGCAAAGTGCAAGTGGAGCGGGGAATGATGAAGTTAATTTGGATGGGTATGGGTCATATGGGAGGGTGTCTAATTATGAAGATGAATGATGTGTTTTTGCTACTTTGTTATTTGTGTTTACTTTTGGCTTGCTAAACTTTGAATTTGGAATTACGTGTTTGAGTTTCTTAATTGTGGACTATTTTGTTTTTTGTTGGTTACATTGTTCTTTTGGTATATGAATTCGAGTTTTAGAACTAGATTTGAAGTTGTTTAATATTTTGTTTGCTTATTTAGCGATAAGTTGCGCTATTAGCATGATATATTTATTTAGAGATTTTGAAGTTGATGAATTGAGTATTTTGTTATGAATTTTCTTATATAGTTGAGTATTTTTAATATATTTTATTGATGTGTTGACTAAAGTCAACAAACCGGTCCAACCAGTGGTCCGACCGGTCCGACCTGTTGACCCTCTACCCGGTAGCCTCACCGGGTCTGTGACCGGCCCGGGTCTGAAAACACTAGTTGACATATACTCGAGCATGTCTCTGGATCTATTTGCGAGGTCGCTCCTCATTGGGAGGTAAAATGTAGTATATTGGATAAAATAAGGTTGAATCTGTTATATGAAATGCACGAGTTCATTATCTTATTGTTCGTTTGCTATTGTTTACCTCTCAATTCTAATGTTTTCTTTTCATACCATATCAAATTTCATATATCTGTTACATCTATTATTGTTACTAAAAATCTCACTAAGTCACAAAAGATTTAAATCTCCTGTCATTTTCTCTGTCCATTCCTCAGAATAAGCAAGGCTTAGCAAGGCGGTTGGATTAAACTACTGTGGACGTGTGGTATTTTAAATAAATCAAAAGTGTGTGACAATAAAAATTAATCCCCAATAATTGTGTGTTTTATTACGTATTCGGTGGTTTGAGTTTCGTCTGTATTGTAATAATAAACTCTATAAATCTTGAAAGCTTTCGCTGTATTAAATAAGTTTGTATTTGGCTTTATTATGGTTCCATTTTAGTGAGTCTCTCTGAGGTAGCGTTAAGGTTCGAATTGAAAATCTGCAAATCCTATTCGGCGACCTAAATAAGACTTTAAAGTTTAGGACCTCACAACAGCGCTATTAGGTATTGAAATAATTTATTATTCGCGGGTCCCAACCATTAATACGTACGGGCTCTCCAAATATTAATTACCGTAAAACAAAACACAATACATTAATTAGTTTACTATATAATGAGAATGGATGTACCAACGGTGTCTTGGTCTAGTGGTGCCAGGGGCTAGACTTGGTAGAGAGAACTACGGTTCGATCCCCCACAAGCCCGTTGGGAGGAGTTTAAAACCTTAACCCCGGGACCCGCTCCGAAACCGGATAAGTCGGCCCAGTGGGTTCGGATACCAGTTGTGTTTACCAAAAAAAAAGAATGAATGTAACAAGTTGCAGACGTACGCAAGCACGCTGCAGACGTATAACTTTTCGTGTTCCGATATATATATATATATATATATATATATATATATATATAAGAGAAAATCATTGCTTAATTCTCAATTCATTACTTAAAAAGAAGATTAAGATACAGATTTGTATATCTGTAGTTTCTAGTAGATTTATATGTTAACCTCAAGACCATAGTGTGAGTGGACCGTGTATTTCATTTGCAGATGCCAATACAAAGTTGAAGATAAAATAAGCGGTACTCAACATACATGTCTGTCATAAACATATAAAACAATGTGTCGAACCAATAATAAAAGGTTACATTTCAAACCCAGATAAATTGGACTAGCAATTTTTAGAAGTGTATTAAACTACGAGTTGAAATTAATAAAAAAGTTACACTTCAACAAGTAAATGGAACCAGCAAAAAATTGTAAATGAATAAAAACAATTTTGAAATAAACAAGTTCTTGATTTTGTGTGCGTGTCAATGTCAATCGAAAACATTCGCTGAGTCATGAAGAATAATAACAAATGTAAGAACGAATTAACAAAGCATGGGGAAATCAAGAACTTCATAAAATATATTAACGTCGATAATATACCAGTTGTATTATCACGTTAGACCTAAGAACTGCACCGTTTGCGGGTGGTACGGCGCCGTTTGGAGGTGGGGGTGGGGGTGGGGGAGAAGATTCAGTTTTTTTTTTCAATTTTAATTAATATATTCTAATTTTCAGTTAATTAATATATCAACTAATTTTCAGTTACAATTTATTAGTTTTTAATTTTTTGAATATTTTTGAAGTAACAAAAAAATAAAAACTGAAAAATGTAAAATGTATAATAAAATAAAAATTTAGGGTGTATAAATTAATTATACATATTTCATTACACCCCCTAATATGTAAAATAACTAAATTGCCCCTTCAAATGATATCATCGTGATGTCATTTTGGCGCAAAATGACGTTTTTGGGCGGAAATAGGGCGGAATTAAAGGTTAGATCGTAAAGTGTAACCGGAATGAAACGTTGGACCGCAAAGTGTAAAAAATGAAACGTTGGACCGTAAACTGTAAAAGCGGGCAAACGTTGGATAGGTTCCTGAAATTTTCCCACTAATTTATTCCATTAACTAATCATGACTGTGTCAACAGATTTCCAAGAGGACGCTTCGTTCCAACATGCCACCATTGCGGAGTACAAGGGCACATCAAGCCTTACTGCTACCAATTATGGGAACCACATCACATGTCACATCCCATCAAGGCTGGTGTAGAAACCAAGAAGAAAAGAAGGATTCGCAGGAAGAAGAAAGTCAAGAGGACTAGAACAACAATGTCTGTTGCAACAGACATACCAATGAAACAAGTTTGGGTTAAAAAAATTACCCAGCAATCTTACATGCCTTACAACCTGTAATTCCACATCTCAACGTACATCTTCGTCTAACTCCTGATTTTTTGATAGTGGTTGCTCTAGGCACATGACAGGAGATAAAAGCATCCTGACCAACCTCGTTTACGAAAAAATCTTGGAAAAGGAACACTGAATGTGAAAGGTTTTCCTAAACTTAGAGATGTATTCTATGTTGATGGATTGCATGCTATTATTATCAGTATTAGTCAATTGTGTGATAATGACATGTATGTTCGTTTTACCAAAGATGAATGTGAGGTTATTGATCAAAATCAAAACATGGTACTACAGGGATTAAGAAGTGCAGAAAATTGCTATACTATGATTAATTGTAACTTTGCCATTAGGTCTTTAACTTGCAACTTTAGCGCAGATAATCTTGGAGATCTCTGGCATTAGAGATTTGGTCACATCAACTACAAGTCTCTTTCTCACCTTTCCAGCAGCCAAAGTGTGAGAGGTCTACCTAAGCTTGGACCAAAACCCCTTGAGAAATATGGGCCATGTCTTGAGGGAAAACAGAAGAAAGTAAGCCATGTAGTGTTGCAACACACCCCTTCTGTAAGAATCCTTGAACTCCTTCACATGGATCTAGTAGGACCCATCCAGAAAGAAAGCATCTCGGGTAAACGATATATATTTGTGTGTGTAGATGATTTCTCACAATTCACATGGGTCGAATTTTTAAAAGAAAAAAATGAATATTTTATGGTTTTCAAAAACATGTGCAACATTGTTGCAACTGAAAAAGATCTATCTATTAAAAGGATCCGTAGCGATCATGGGAAAGAATTTGAAAATTCCAGTTTCAATAATTTCTGTTCTGACAAAGGTCTATTTCATGAGTACTCATCTCCAATAACACCACAACAAAATGATGTAGTGGAACGAAAGAACATAACCTTGGTTGAAATGGCCCGAGTTATGCTGAACTCGAAGAAACTGCCCTTAAGTTTTGGGCGGAAGCAATAAACACTGCATGTTATGTTGCAAACCGTGTGTATCTGCGACCAGGTACAACTAAAACTGCATATGAGCTCTGGAAAGGTAAGCGTCCTAATGTACAACATTTTCACGTATTTGGTTGTGCTTGTTATGTACTCAATGATAGAAAACCTAGAGGTAAGTTCCAACCCAAGTTTGATTTGGGAATATTTGTAGGTTACTCTCGCAACAGTCATTCATATCGTGTATTCAACGTTCGTACCCAAACTGTTGTGGAGTCATCTAATGTTGAATTTGATGACTACAGGGACTTTGCTTAAACCTCCTCAGAAGTCAAAATCACGGAGCTGGTTGAAGAAGAGGATGAACTGCTGCCAAATATGCCCAAGAACTCCATTCAGGTTGTAACTGATCATGTTGAACCCCAAGTAGCAACTACCTCTGAAGCAACAGGAGAAGGTGACTCCCCGCCAGTGACAAGTGAAAGAACTGAACTCCTAGAGGCACCACCTCACATCAAAAGAAACCACCCACCCGAGGCGGTCATTGGTGAGATGAGTGAGGGCATTCGTACGCGAGATCTTTCGCGCAAACGGTATGACCAAATGGTGCGGTTTGTCAGTTATACCTCCAAAATTGAACCCAAGAATGTCAGAGAGGCACTCTTGGAAGAAGCCTGGATTGAAGTTATGCAGGAGGAACTGAATCAGTTCGAAAGAAATGAAGTGTGGGAACTGATACCTAGACCTGATAAAGTAAACATCATTGGTACAAAGTGGATATTCAAGAATAAGACTGATGAGTTAGGAAACATCATTCGAAACAAATCTCGACTCGTTGCAGAAGGATACACACAAGTCGAAGGAGTAGATTATGATGACACCTTTGCACCAGTTGCAAGACTGGAATCTATTTGTCTCTTACTTGCAGTTGCATGTGTCTTACGCTTCAAACTGTTTCAAATGGACGTTAAAAGTGCCTTCTTAAATGGATATCTAAATGAGGAAGTTTATGTGGAACAACCCAAAGGGTTTATTGATCCACACTTTCCCAATTATGTACTGAAACTCAAAAAAGCACTTTATGGTCTCAAACAGGCACCTCAGTGCGTGGTACGAGAGACTCACCGTTCACCTCCTTGAGAAAGGATACACCAGAGGAAGTGCAGATCGAACCCAGTTCTATAAACACTTTGGCACACACATTTTGATTGCACAAATATATGTTGATGACATTGTATTTGGGTCCACTTCCACTAGCGAGTTGTAACAATTCATCTCTGTCATGAAATATGAATTTGAAATGAGAATGGTTGGTGAACTCACATACTTTCTTGGATTACAGGTGAAACAGCAAGATGATGGGATATTCATATCCCAGACAAAGTATGCCAAGAATCTCATCAAGCGATTCGGACTTGAACATGCCAAACCAATGAAGACTCACATAGGTTCAACAGATTGACTCA
Source organism: Linaria vulgaris (assembly GCA_948329865.1). Taxonomy (NCBI): domain Eukaryota; kingdom Viridiplantae; phylum Streptophyta; class Magnoliopsida; order Lamiales; family Plantaginaceae; genus Linaria; species Linaria vulgaris. The sequence goes on along the minus strand of OX415254.1, from coordinate 87,446,376 downwards.
GCAAGGACGAAGGTTGCAACTCGGTGGATGCCAGTCTATACATGAGCATGATTGGTAGTATGCAAGGTTGCACGGATACGGATACGTGAATACGATTTTTTTAAAATTTACAAGATACGATACGTGTAGGATACTTCGAATATTTAATATTAATAAATAATAATTATATAAATATATAACTAAAAAAAGTCAAATGATATATTATATCATATGTAATCACTTGCAAAATTAATTTCAACACAATTAAAAAAATATAAACATATATGAAAGATTCATAATATCCATAGGCAAGTCATATAGCTCAAAAACTCAAAATAGTAACGGTTAAATGTTAAATACATTAAACATGGTCAACAACAAAAGTTAAAGAGTTTAAAACATAACAAATAACAATATTAGATTAGCATATTTTTCAAGAGAGTATCTGATAACAAATAACAATACTAGATTAGCATATTTTTAAAACATAACAAATAACATAATTAGAGCTTGGGTATTGTTTAATGCTAAATTTAAAGGGATTGCATATTCTTATGTCATTTGGTCCAACTCATGAAATGAGTGTCTTCTTTAAGCCTTTTGGAGTTTGTGTACTTCTTGTACCCAATCATTTGTAATGCCTTTCTCTTGAATAAAACCTTATTTTGCTGATAAAAAAAAAAAAAAAAAAAAAAATGGCCCCGATACTCTTCAAGAGAGTATCCGATACTCGTATCCATATTTTTTAATTAATTTTAATTCAGGATACTCCAATTGGCGTATCAGATACGTATCTCGCACGTATCCAACGCGTATCCGTGTCCGATACGTATCTGGAGCTGACCGAGCACTTTTTTTGAGTATCCGTGCATCCTAGGTAGTATGTTGTATCTCACGGCTAGCCGACCAGACAAATGCATAAGTGTTGGAGTTTGTGCGCGATATCAAGCCAATCCTAAGGAGTCCCATTTGAAGGTTGTCAAAAGGATCATTCGATATATCGCAGGTACAGCTGATTTTGGTCTCAGTTACAACTTTAACAATAACCTTTCGCTTGCAGGGTACAGTGATGCCGACTGGGCCGGATGTGCTGATGACATGAAGAGTACCACAGGAGGATGCTTTTATCTTGGCACTAACCTTGTATCATGGTTCAGTAAAAAACAACACTTCATTACCCTGTCTACGGCCGAGGCAGAATACATTGCTGCAGAGAGTTGTTGCACCCAGCTAGTCTGGATGAAGAAAATGTTGGAAGATTGTGGTTTCACTCAAAATGAGATACTCCTTTACTGTGATAACACTAGTGCGATTAACATTTCGAAAAATCATGTTCAGCACTCACGCACTAAACACATTGATATAAGATATCACTATATTAGGGAACTGGTAGAGGCTAAGACTGTTGAGTTATATCATGTGTGTACTGACCTTCAACTTGCAGACATCTTTACAAAGGCTCTAGATGTTACACGCTTTAAGCACCTTCGGAAGTCTTTAGGGCTCTGCCTTATGTGAATTGCGACAGGGAACCTGTTGCGACTAAGGGTGACAGTTCTGGGTTTCTTTACTCATTCCATTGATGAACAGTCCTTCTAGTTATTTTTGTCGTATGTCTCCTCAGTCCCAACTGCTATTCAAACAACAACAACAACAACAACAAAAATTTGTTTGGACATATGTGCAAAAGACCCATTCAGCAAGCCAGTTCCACAGGCCTGCAGTTGCAACTGGAAAAAGCTACCTGACCTAAAAACAACAAGAGTGAAAGCTATCAATTCATATCCCACGCGTCCACTCATTGAAAAGAGCTACCTTGTTCACAAATGAGTCAGTGTGAAAGCTACTAGTTGCTCATACAAAATTGACTTCAGTTGTAACTGAGGAGCCAAAACGGTCTGATTTCTTTTGGACTTAGTTCTCCATATGGGGTTTGTAATTTTAACTTAGAAATTTTCATCGCTTGGGGTTTAGTGTCGCTGTTTGTTTCAATTCTAATTAATTGTGGAGCCCTAATTATTTCAAGATGGTAATTACGCTCGTATAACATTCGGCGGTTTTTAATTATGTTTGTATAGATAAGGATAGTTCCCCATGATTAGCTCTACATGATTTGACTCTAGCCTCTCTCTCTGACTAGGAATATCTAATTAGATTCTATTTTCTTTTGGTAAGAGTGTGCTTTGGAGGGAAAGTTTCCCCCATTTTTTAGGGTTAAGAAGTATATTAATTGCACCAGCTACGTGTTCCCATTATCATTAATCTGACTACTCTCTCCCTAACTCTCACCGTCTCTTCCTAGCGCTCTCTGTCTTTCTCTTTTGTTCTCTCAGATGGGTGGTTCGATGAAACGCTCGACAACTGTGCACTCCGACTCCGATGAACCCATCACCATGGATCCACTGCAGTCTCTCCCTCCTTCACCACCACCACCTGCAGAACATCCTGATGAAACTGAAGAGCAAGTTCCTCCTCCTGATCACTCCTCTCCGACCACCACTCCACTGCCTTCTCCACCACAATCCCCTGCAAGGGCCTCTGCCATGGACAAGGGTATGGCCAAAATCGGAGAATCCTCTACTGTCCAGGCTGAATCCGGTAATGCTGAGGACGAACCCTATGTTCCTCCAACTGCTGCTGGTGTTGCAACCAAGAAGAGAACCAAGGTTCTCGCTCGCAAGTCCGTTCATCAAAGGAGACTGCATAAGATCTCTGAGCAGTCTGCATCTGAGGGTGATTCCGATGACGATGCCCCCACAGAACCAACTGTTGCTGAAGAAGAGCCGGCCCCAAAGAAGCGTCGCCAGGCCCCTGCCTCCAAAAAGACGGTCATACCCCCAAGTGAGGAACAGTTTGCCTACCCAGAGGTTGCACCTGTATCTCTCGCCTTAAAATCTGCGCGGGCATACTCCGCCCGTTTTTACACTTGTGAAGCCCAGACTGGCTTCACGGCCTATCTGAAGCGCACTCTGATGGAGGAGCGACCGCTTGATGAAAAGTCCTACTCCAACACTGACATTCTGGAATCGCTGACTGCAAAGGGTTGGCTGGTCGCAACTCAGAAGGCTAGAAGCTACCCGAAAGTGCTAGTGCAAGAATTTTATGCCAATTTGACTCCACAGCTGGACGCTGAGGGTTCTCTTCAACGGCACATGATCTACATGCGCAAGACTGTCTACCCCTTCACCCCCGCCATTATCTATGCTGCCATAGGTGTTCCTGAGGTGGACACTGGTGATCAATCTGAGTTGCGACTGGAGCGCAACATGAACAAAGTTGCGACCGAGCTCACTGGTGGGCTTATTCGCTCTTGGCCCTCAGGCTCCCTCACCACTAGTGATCTAACCAACATGTACAATTTACTTTTCCGCATTCTTGTTTGTCATTGGATGCCTTGTGCCCATGTCTCCTCTATGCACGCGGACGTCGCAAGCGTTCTTTATCGTATTGGGATGGGACTTCTGATTGACCTGGGCAAGCTTGTGTTTGAGCGCATCTATCGTGAGGCCTTTCAAGTTTGCACCTCTTTCACTTGGATTTACGTCCCTCATCTACCACATCATCACTGCTCATGTGCCATCCCTCCAAGCCAAAAAGGAGGAACTCACACATGTACAAGCAATGCATGCCAGCCCCAAGGTGGTCAACAAACCACCACCATCTCCAGCTGCAACTAGCACCCCTTCCAAAAAGGGCTCGGGTTCACTGCCCGATGCCTCGGCCAGTCTGGAGGGCATTCACATGGAGTTGTCGCGACTCAACAGCCTGGTTGAAAAGATGGCAAAGTCTCATGAGGACATGGGCACCTCCCTGGCCTTACAAGCCTCCAAGCTCGATCGCTTGTTAGACCAGTCTGGCGCGGGCACCCCTTGATTAGTTTTCTCAAAAATGGGGAGATAAAGAAAAGGATGGGAAGTTTCGAGTCAGGGGGAGCACCCCAAATCTATGTTAACTGCACTGATTAACTCTTGAACAATTTTTATTCTTTGAACTATTTTTATTCCTGTCGTTTTGTCGGATGGTTGCACCGACGTTGCAACCGCTATCTTTTGGCAATATTTCATTATTTGCAGTGTGGACATTTTCTTTGTGAGTTTCTAACCACTTGTGCAGATCGATAAATGATTTTGACAAAACAAATCAAAGGGGGAGATTGTTAGGGCCGTTCCTCACTTGGATTAAGGCATAGATCCGATCGGCCCATTCATTATTGATGTTGTTTTGTTTAAATCATTAGGGTAAAGATTAAATTCTAGATGGAAGTTATCTTGCTAAGATATTATTCCACCTTACCATTTAACTAACACATATCTCCTTATTATGCATCTAGACATGTTTAGGTAGCATATACAATTGGATATCTTGTATGATATTGCAGGATCTCTCGAATAAGGCAAGAAAATATAATCGGGTTGCAACCGGATAATCAGACGCACTTATCTATAAGGAAAGAAGATTTGTGTGGATTGCAACTGGAGATATGAAGATCGTATATGTTAAGGAAAGAAGATCTGCGAGGGTTGCAACTGAAGATATGCAGAGATTCTGCTCATGCCTATATAAGGAGAAGACTCGATTCAATTGAAGGGCACTTTGAAAAAGATAATAGTGAGTAAGCACTGTATCGAGTCAAAGGTTTTTGAAGAGCATTAAGTCAGAGGAACTCTGGAGTAGCTTAGTGTGTTCTTCGATTCAATCAAGTATTCCGAAAATAAGTTAAGGGATAGGTATTGCAACCGCAAATATTAGAGGGAGTCTAAGTTTTGGGTTGATGTAAAACCTACATTGTAAATCTTAAATAGGATACTATTTGAGTCAAACGTTTGGGTGCAAGCCCCGTGGACTAGGACCATTTGGACCGAACCACGTTAAAATCTTTGTATGTTCTTTCCTGTTTTATGTTTAATTGTCTTCTATTAGTTGCAACAGAAAACCAGTTTATAACATAAACTTACAGTAATCTGTTCTACCTATGAGTGCAGTTGCAACTACTATCAAGTGCAACTGCATTCAACAATAAGTAGGATAGATCTAAGATCTTTCACCCACAATAGCCACTATTGGGTGGTGGTTTGACGAAAATCTATTCCGCACAACCGTTGTAACATGACAATGTAAATATTGCATATTTTCCAAGTTCTAACACCGTAAATTCACAGTACGCCCTTTCCAACCATGCATTTGTGCCAATAATCGAATTGCACGCACTACCTTATCGTGAAGTCTCCAAAAGCGGAGCCAAGTAGGGGCGTATTTGGGCTCCAACCCGGGGCCCATTTACATAAATTAGTCTTTGGTAATATGATCTTTCCTTTTGTTTCACTATTAATATTTTTTAATAAAAACAAACCTAGAACCTCTAATGTTTCCGCTCAAAACAAATAAAAATCCTCCTTCAACTCATTTTAAACATTTAATAATCTAAATTAACTTAGTTTTCAGCCCATTTTCTAAAATAGATTAAGTTGTTGAATGAACTTTGTAACAATACTTTGACATTTTGTATATATATAATAATTAAAGATTATTGATGATGCAATACCATCTGACCCCAGAAGGATAATTTCGGGATATTGATCAAGTAAGTTTTTTGAAACACTAATCTCGAGCTTGAGAGAAGAAGCGATATTTTATTATAATGGAGAGGAAGAGAGAGCTACAACTATTGGAACTCGATTTGGGAGGGGGATATGACAAAAATAGCTAAAGATAAAGTGCAAAAGCTATGGAGACTATTATACTTTTGCTGAGAACTTGGTGCCAAAGTGTTGCTGAAAGTTGAGGTTCTGTTTTGTGTGCTATGTTGTCTTATTTTTGTGGGAGTGCGACAAGCCCCTATTTATATGATTTTCATGGGGTTGATGACCAATCACAACTCGTCTTCTGCTGGAAGTTATTGCTTTAGCTAAGTCAACCAATCAAGGGGAACTCTTCTGATCCAACGAGTGTTGTCAATGCACTTAACCAATGGGAGTCGTCTCTTCTTGGTCCAATAGTTCGTTTTATGTGGGAGACGGCCAATCAGATTTGGTCTTCTCCTTATTTATGGTGGGTAGTTAGAAGTTGGTTTCTAGATTCATACTAAGTTTCTTCTTATAGCCTCTCGTTGCCTCTCATTTGTTAACATTTGTTGCCCTTCTCGTACCTGCTAGAGTTAGGAAAGTGTAGTGTTAGTGAAATATTTTTTTAAGTGTTGTTTTTACTCGGATTAAATGTCCTCGGAAGTTTATCCAGGCTCCCGAGAAAGATGTGCACAAGACTGATTATGGTCGTTCGAGTAGGGCTCATAGGGCGCTATTTTAAGGAGACTCGTGTGCCGAGTGTCTTTTTGAGGTAGTATTTGGAGAAGAAGCGTGGGTGCGTGACCTTAAAGGTCGTGACCTTACAGATGGGAGGGTGTAACAGGCGTTATCCGCGAGGAGGGCATAGATCTCAAAAGAAATGATATCAGCGACTTACCCGAATATGTCTCCCGTAGTAGAAGGAGCAATCGAATGTCGAGAGAGGAGACCCCGTGAAGGACGCTGCCAGTTAGGAGATGTTATGAGATGATCGGGTGAGGCCCAATGGGCGCGATCCGATCCCTTCCTGTTGGCGTGGTCGGTAGGGGTGTTCCGAGGATCTAATCCCCGTCCCTGGGATGCTTCTCGTTATTACCCGAGTCTTCCTCACGTTGGAGAAAATAATTATATTTTAGGATATGCAATCATCAATTATTATTTACGTAATTTACAATTATAGAGTACATACATACATACATACATACATACATACATACATACATACATACATATGTATTTATTTATATCTAAGATGTGTGGTCTAATGATTACTTCTAACAAACTGTCATATGTAGGATTTATATCTTATTTCCGGTCTTAAGAAAAAACATATAAGGTTCTAGATCATAAATTAAGGGGATAAAAACATCAAGGCCCCCAACCTATGGCCTCTTTTGCGCGATGACACCCGAATTAATTATATAAGCGCTTTGATCCTTAAACTATAGGGTGTCTGTTCAATTTACCTCAGTTGTGCATTTTTGGCCATTTTCGGCCGGAATATTCCCCTCTACCCGACTCATATGTACTGTACTAGATGTATAATAATAGTTTGTGAAAAAAAAAACAAAAAAATACCTCCAAGTGAGGAATATTCCGGCCACAAAAAACTAGGAAGACACCACGGGATTTGCCTATTTCTGGCCATAATGGCCGGAATATTCCTCTCTACCCGACTCATATATGTTGTACTAAATGTATAATGGTAGTTGATGACAAAAAAAAAGGCAAAACAATACCTCAAAGGAAGGAATATTCCAGCCACAAAAAACCGAAAATGCACAGCTGGAGCAAATCGAACAAACACCCTATAATTTAAGGATCAAATCGCTTATAAAATTAATTCAGGAGACATCGCGCAAAAGAGGTCATAGGTTGGGGGCTTGATGTTTTTATCCCTAAATTAAGAGGGTCAAGAACCTATTAAGACCACTCTCACATCCCATGCTTATCCTCCTTATCTTAGTCTAGAGTAAAATGATTTCTTAATAAGTTCACCCGTAATTGCTGCACGTAATAATCTTTGTTGTATGAGAGGTGCTTCATTCTTCACGCCAGCATCAAATAGTGAAATAATCTATGGTTTCTCCATGTGCAATCGAAGACTTCAACAAAAGCCAAATGACATTTGATTGGTTACATTTCATAGTGTTTCAAGTTTCAACCACATTCGAGGCGTCATCTCCAGTTGTCTTCTTACAAAATGGCTCAAGTTGTTCCGGCCCCTACACAAAGCACTGCCAAGTAAACCTAAGATGTTCTCTATACATGGTCCGTCAATGCCTTTTTTCTAAATTATTATAATATAATAATATTGTAATGATTCGCTCACGTTCATATTTTTTCTAATAATGGAGAATTTGCAATTTACAACATTTAATTTGTTCCACTATGAGCACTAGTCACATCTTTGGAAAGTGTGGGATTTCTAGAGTGGGAGAGACTATGGAACTAAAAAAGATATCCCTACATAAACAAAAATGTGTCTGTGTGACGAATTAGAATTCACTTGGGTGTCATGGAACCGTCAACGTATATATGTCGTCATAAAGTAGTACTTGCGCAGAAAAATATCAGAGTACTTCAAGTATTGAGGATCGATCAACTTTGTTCCAAGAGTCTTAATAACTTAATCTCATGCGTATAATAAGGTTTTTGCACCAGCGAATAATCTAAGCCCACATAAATTATGCCTTTTGGCACAACAATGCCTATGTACATTGACCCTTCTTCAAATATGAAAAATTAAAGAAACAAAATGAGGGGTCTTTGGCAAATTAGTTGCCCTGTTTGTATTGTGAAACTTCCAACAGCGCAAATATGTATAGACAAATTCACTCGCCCAAACCTATGAATTTTAGTAACTTTTGTGTGAAAATCTGAAAACATGTATAATTTACAACTTTGTATTATATTTTTTTTGATAATTAACTTTGTATTATACTATTACATGTGTTATATTGCTTTAATACTTTCACTTATGATTACTTTTTCCAAAACAAAACTACAATTATATTCAAGATTTATATATATAAAAAAAAATAACAAAGGTTTTATGATTATTAAATGTACCAAATACACTAAAAAAGGAAGAGCGATGTGTACCTTCATCAAATCATATATATGCAGGCAGGTTACCTAGCAACTATTGAATTGTCATCTCATCTAAAAGCTTAAGCTGTTAGAAATTGTAGACATTTAATATTTATATATTATCTCCAACACGCCCCCTCACGTGCAGGCTGTAAATCTTTTTGTTACACCTGTCACGTGACACTTTTTGATAATCGGGCGGCGGTGGGATTAGAACCCAGGACCTCCTCCTTAGCATGAGCTCTGATACCATGTAGGAAATAAACATTTTGTGTATTTCATTCATCAATTGTAGTTTATATACAACTTACAAGGAAACCTAATTAAGGTAAGATACCTAGTCTAGCACAATAAGGGCAATAATTATATACAATAATTACTTAGTCTAATACACCCCCGTAGTCAAAGCGGGAGGTTCACGAACGCTAAGACTGGATCTAAATTCTTCAAACAAAGCCCGAGGCAATCCCTTTGTGAAGATGTCCGCAACTTGGAAACAGGACGGAACGTGAAGAATGCGGGCTTGACCGCGCGCGACCTTTTCTCGGACAAAATGGATGTCAAGTTCAATGTGCTTAATGTGTTGATGTTGAACCGGATTTTTCGATAGATAGATAGCACTAACATTGTCACAATGAACTACCGTGGCCGTGGAAAGGGGAATACGAAGCTCCAATAGAAGATAACTTAACCAACAAGCTTTAGAAACCACATTAGCAACTGCTCGATATTCGGCCTCAGCACTGGAACGAGATAAGGTCGCTTGCCGTTTAGAAGACCAAGAGATTAAGTTATCCCCTAAAAAGACACAATATCTCGAGGTAGACCCGCGAGTATACGGGCATCCTCCCCAATCAGCATCAGTGAAGGAACAAAGAGAGTTCACGGGACAACGGGACAAGTGAAGGCCGAAGTGAAGAGTACCTTGGACGTATCAGATAATGCGCTTGATGGCATCCATGTGTCCTTCCTTCAGACTATGCATATAAAGATACACTTGTTATACGGCATAGGACAAATCCAAACATGTAAAGGTAAGATACTGCAGTGCACCAGCCAAGCTCCAATAGAGAGTGGGATCGAAAAAATCTGAGTCCGAGGAAGCACCAAGTTTCGACTTAGTGTCAACTGGAGTTGCTGAAGGATAAAGTCAAGTTTCGACTTGGTGTCGCCAAGTTTCGACTTATTATAATATTATGCTTAAAATAAATTAAAACGCCAATATTTATTGGGTTTACGCCTCGCCTCTAGCTATGAAAAACACATCGATTACGCCCAACACCTTTATCAACATTGAATATAACACACAGGGGTTATTGCAAATATTATAAAATCAAGGGATTGATTTTCCCAATTCAGGTCGTATGAAGCATTAAGAAAGAGTGATGGGAGGACAAAATCACCTAAAATAACTGCAGATCAGGAATAAAGTCGTACATTAATCCCGTGTATTTCATAACTTGACGCAAAAGGGCCTTTGCCGCAAACAATAACACGGTATTTTGCCATTAAAATAATAAAGAAAGTCTTTTGCCAATTAAAAATAAAAAGAGATATTATTGTTATTATCTCAGTAAAAGAATGTGCATGCAAATTTGGTTTGAGGGCCAGGGGACTCATAAACTGCAATTATATATATATATATATATATATATATATATATATATATATAACATGTGAAGAGACAGGATATAGTCAATTATATGAGAATTAAGAGACATAATTAATACTGGTATAAACAGTTTAGTGGGATTCTCAACAGAAGAAATATTATTAACTTATTAACCCACACTTGATGAGTATGCAAAGTAATGCTAATTTGCCACATTAACACTCATTTTGTCTAAAAGTGGAAGTCATAAATTTTCATGTGAACACAACGATGATTGGTCCAAATCCACTAATATTGTTGCTCCAAAAGTAATCTAATTAACATGTAAAAGAAAGGAAAATTAAAAGTTGTCGACTATTTGGAGGTTAACTCTCCTTGTCTATATATACATCACCACTCACAAACAAAATGTATGCAAAGAAAATTTCTAACACTACACAACCAAATTTAGTTTCTTCAAATACTAAGAGATGTTGAAATCACAATGTGTTAGCTTCTTCAAGCTCAAAATGATCCCAAGAATTCTACTAGTTCTCTTACTTAGTTTCATAATCAATACAAGGCACATCTCTAACTACCTATAAAAGCAAAAATATTAATATAGTGGATGCTGACATGGGATGAAGACAATTCAACAAAAGAATCTTTCTTGTGTCAGAAGAAATGGAACGCATGCTTGTCTATAGCTTTACTTGTCTTCTAGGTTGTCTGTAATGTTTAGTATAAATAAAGTAGCTAGTGTCTTTGTAACTGACATATAATAAAATAACCTTTTGAACATACAATAGCTTTTCTCATGTCTTTCTCACGTTTCTTCTTCACCGTTGTTGCACTGTACCATTTTCTATATGGTATCAGAGCAAATAACGCCATTTCCGCTGCTCAGTAATTATACCACCACCACCATTAATACAGCCAAAGTTCAGAAATGACAAACCCCACCACACCAACAAACACAGCACCAGAAACATCTTCTTCATCAGAAACCTCTCAATTGCCACGAACAACTGCGCACTTCGACGATCCTTCGGATCCTCTGTTCTTACATCACGGGGAGAACCCCGCACACTGTCTCGTCAGCCAAAAATTGACGTCGCAGAACTACCACAAATGGAGTCGCGCCATGTACGTAGCTCTACTCTCCAAAAACAAATTCGGGTTTGTCGACGGATCCGTACCAGAACCACCACCGAGCGACCCGACCCATGGAAAATGGATTAGGTGTAACTACACCGTTCTGGGATGGATCTCAGCTGCACTGTCAGATGAAATCTCAAACTATACACTGTTTGGTGATTATGCCGTTGAGGCATGGAGAGATTTGAAACGAAAATTCTCAAAGTCAAGCAATAACAGAATCTACATGTTAGAGCAACAATTGATTAACACTAAACAAGAGGGAAACCCCATTAGCATCTACTTTTCCAAACTAAAACAGATTTGGGATGAGGTAAATCAGTATGATAAACCTGCTATTTGTGGCAATGTCAATTGTGGTGTTTTGGGAATCTTGAATAGAAAACTTGAGAACAAAAGAGTGATGCAATTTCTAATGGGGCTTGATGAATCATACACTCAAGTCAGAAATCAAGTTCTGATTAAAGATCCTTTACCTGGACTAGATGAGGCTTTTAATCATGTACTTCATGAAGAGGCCAACCTAGAGCTGACTAACCATTCCATGGTTACTGATGTTGCTGCTATGAATATAAAATCTGTTATTCCTTCATCTAATATTGCTCCACAGGTTGCAGCAATTCCTAACCATTTCCAGAAGGGTCCTTATAAGCCTTGGAATAAACAATGGGGAGGAAACAAGCTCAACAGCAACAATAGGTCCCCTTGCACTAAATGTGGTAAATCCAACCACACTGTGGACTCATGTTTTGAGATATTTGGATATCCCCCTGGGCACAAATATGCCAAGTTCAAACCTGGATATGCTGATACTGGACCAGGATTCAAATATCCACAAGGAAGTGTTAACCAAATGATGACTTCCAGTCAGCCAACCAACCACAGTGCTCCCATAACTCAAGATCAGTTTCAGCAACTATGCAGCCTCCTTCATGGTGGTAATAGCTTGGTTAATCAGGTGAATCAAGGTGGTAAGCCTTCCCATAATCCTATGAACAATACCTCAGGTAATGTGAACACACACACTGTCCTTCATTTTGTTTCTTCTGTTAATCCATTTTCTCATACATCCAACTCAATTTGGATCATTGATTCAGGAGCCACTGACCATGTGGTTTGTGCTCCACACTACCTCACAAATAAGGTCCCATTAATTGACACACAAGTACAACTTCCCAATGGACACAAAACCAAAGCAACATTTATTGGATCAGTACACTTAACTGATAAACTTGTCCTCACCAATGTACTTTGTGTCCCTGCTTTCTGTTTCAATCTCATATCTGTCAACAAACTTGTCAAGTCTTTGTCTTATTGTCTCACTTTCATTTCTGACTTCTGTGTTATTCAGGATCCTCACAACTGGGAAGTGATTGGGACTGCTAAAGCTGAACATGGTTTGTATTGCTTAATCAAAGACAAGAAGGATTCTCCCACTAGTAGTTCTTCATCTCATAAACACACTGTTGCTGTTTCTTCTTCTATCAATCACTCTGTACTTTGGCATAGGCGCCTGGGACACCCTTCTCTAGCCAGAATGTCTTTGTTAAAATGCGGTACTGGTCAATTTTCTTGCAAGTTTAATGAAATTGTTTGTGATACTTGCCATTTGGCCAAGCAACACAGACTTCCTTTTAATGTTGATTCTCATAGAACTGCTACCTGTTTTGAGCTGTTGCATGTTGATATTTGGGGGCCTTATAGTGTTCCTTCACTGAGTGGTTGTACCTATTTCTTAACTATAGTAGATGACCATAGCCGATACACATGGATTCACCTAATGCATCATAAAGGTGAAGCTAGAACCATCCTAAAGAACTTCATCCAACATGTTAACAATCAATTTAATACCACTATTAAAATACTGAGATCAGATCAAGGACAAGAATTTAACATGCCTGATTACTTTGCTTCTAAAGGCATCATACATCAACTTTCTTGCACCTACACACCACAACAAAATTCTGTGGTAGAAAGAAAGCATAGACATTTGCTAAATGTAGCCAGAGCCCTCAGACTACAAGCCAATTTGTCCTATAAATTTTGGGGTGACTGTGTGCTAACTGCTGCTTATTTAATTAACAGAACACCTACCCCTTTGCTCCAAAACCTCACCCCATTCCATCTACTATATTCCAAGCCACCCTCTTACTCTCACTTAAGAACATATGGCTGCCTGTGTTATGCCACTACATTGCCTAAGCCTCACAACAAATTTTCTTCCAGAGCCACCAAGTGTATCTTTATTGGATACCCTGCTAATATTAAAGGATATAAACTATATGATCTTCAAACCATGCATGTTTTCATTTCAAGAGATGTAGTGTTCTATGAGAACTCATTTCCTTTTGAAGATCCTACTCCTTTGCCAAATGTACCATCTGATTCTGAGTTAGATCCTTTCATTGATCCTTACCCCATAATCATTCCTCCTGAACAAAATTTGATTTCTTCTCCTGATGTATCTCCTACACCCTCTGATTCATCTCCTATTTTGTCTTCTTCTCCAACATCATCTACTTCTCCACCATCTCTTGAACCTCAACTCAGGCGCTCTACTAGAGACAGGAGACCTCCTTCTCATCTCCAAGATTACCAGTACAAACTTGCTCAAGCAACTGCGCCTAATCACTCCTCTTTTGCAGGATCCATGAATACAGGTAACCCTCACTCTCTGCCTCTTTCCTTTTCTAGATTATCTCCTTCTTACTTATCTTTTGTTTTAAACACTGCCTCTCATCCTGAACCACCCAATTTTGACATCGCTATTACTAATCCTGACTGGAAATCTGCTATGGAAGCTGAACTCACTGCCTTGAAAGAAAACCACACTTGGTCTCTTCAACCTCTCCCACCTGGCAAAGCTCCTATAGGATGTAAGTGGGTATATAAGGTGAAGTATAATTCCAATGGTGAGGTTGATAGGTACAAAGCAAGACTTGTAGCTAAGGGCTACAACCAACAAGAGGGACTTGATTATTTTGAGACCTTCTCACCAGTAGCAAAGATCACCACCATAAGATGCCTCCTCACTCTTGCAGCTCATCATGACTGGTCATTGTCACAACTTGATGTGAACAATGCATTTCTATATGGTGATCTGGAAGAAGAGGTTTACATGCTTCCTCCACCTGGTCTTGCTACTGAGGGGGAGAACATGGTTTGCAAACTCCACAAATCTCTATATGGGCTTAAACAAGCATCAAGACAATGGAATCACAAACTTACTTCCATTATCTTGCAACAAGGATACAAGCAATCAGCTTCTGACCATGCACTCTTTGTCAAAACCTCTACTGAAAGACTCCTTACTATCATTTTAGTGTATGTTGATGATATCATAGTGGGAGGAAATCATGAAGCAGAGATAAGAAGAATGAAGAAATATTTGCACACTCAGTTCAAGCTCAAGGACCTTGGACCACTGAAATATTTCTTGGGAATTGAAGTGGCAAGAAATACAAAGGGGATTACAATCTGTCAAAGGCAATATGCTCTGGAGATCATAAAGGACTGTGGACTCATTGGAACCAAGCCAGTAGGTTTTCCACAAGAACAAAACTTAAGACTATCACAACAAGGGGGAGGACAGATGAAGGATCAAGCTTCATTCAGAAGGTTGATTGGAAGACTCTTGTACCTAGGAGTAACAAGGCCTGACATATCCTATGCAGTACAAACACTAAGTCAGTTCATGAGTGATCCTAAACAGGAGCATATGGATGCAGCTCTGAGGATAGTCAGATACTTGAAGAATGCTCCAGGCCAAGGTTTATTGTTTCCAAAAGAAAACACAGTACACATTAAGGGATATTGTGATGCCGACTGGGGAACATGTGTTGATACTAGAAGGTCAATAACAGGCTATTGTGTTTTCATTGGTGAAGCACTTGTGTCATGGAGATCCAAGAAACAGGTTACAGTCTCAAGATCATCAGCTGAAGCTGAATACAGATCCATGGCATCAACAGTGTGTGAATTAGTTTGGTTGAAGAACTTGCTAAAAGACTTTGGACATGATCACAAAGAACAAGCTCTTCTGTTTTGTGACAATCAAGCAGCTATACACATAGCTACTAATCCTGTTTTCCATGAAAGAACAAAACATATTGAAATAGATTGTCACGTGGTGAGAGAGAAAGTGCAACAGGGAGTAATCAAACTTCTGCATGTTTCAACAGAAATACAATTGGCAGACATGTTCACTAAGGCACTTGGAAAGGAGAAGTTTGTTAGATTGATGAGCAAGATTGGAGTATATGACATATACTCTCATCTTGAGGGGGAGTATAAAAGCAAAAATATTAATATAGTGGATGCTGACATGGGATGAAGACAATTCAACAAAAGAATCTTTCTTGTGTCAGAAGAAATGGAACGCATGCTTGTCTATAGCTTTACTTGTCTTCTAGGTTGTCTGTAATGTTTAGTATAAATAAAGTAGCTAGTGTCTTTGTAACTGACATATAATAAAATAACCTTTTGAACATACAATAGCTTTTCTCATGTCTTTCTCACGTTTCTTCTTCACCGTTGTTGCACTGTACCATTTTCTATACTACCCTTCTGCAAATCCCACATCATGTTCCAACAAAGTGACATTGTTGAAAAATTTACCCATAGCAAATATGATGTTCGACGGCCACATAAGCTTTCAAAACCTCGACAACGCGGCCAAGGACTTCGGTAAAACATACCATCTAATGCCGTGGGGTGTTTTATACCCGAAATCAGTTTCGGATATCTCCTCTATCGTGAAACGTATTTACGATTTGGGTGTAACTACGGAGCTTACAGTCGCAGCCAGAGGCCACGGCCACTCGCTACAAGGCCAAGCTCAGGCGTATAAAGGAGTTGTCATCAACATGGAGTCCCTTCAGGTACCACGAATGGGTTTTCACACTGGGGAGAATCCTTATGTAGATGTATCAGCTGGTGAGCTTTGGATAGATATTCTGCATGAGAGCCTTAAACAAGGGCTAGCTCCGAAATCGTGGACGGATTATCTCCATCTCACGGTCGGGGGAACGTTGTCTAATGCTGGAATAAGTGGGCAAGCATTTAAGCATGGACCACAAATCAGAAACGTCCAACAATTACAAGTTGTCACAGGTTATCATTATGTCTATTTTCTTCTACCTTCAAAAATATATGAAGGATATCTAACTGAACAATAATGCACATGAAATCATAGCCAGCAACAAAAAAACAAGAATCAAGTTTACGTAGTTCAAACAAATTGATTTGTATGCATGCAAGTAGAGAAGTTTATTTAATCCATGAAAATGCTGATAAAGTGGTTTCAAAAAATTGTTACCATACTCGATCAGCTAGGTACATTACTGAAAATTTGTCACAAAATTTTCGCATCAGCAATGAAGCAGAAAGCACTAACTATAATAATTTTGTGCAGGAAGAGGGGACGTGGTAACTTGCTCAGATGAGCAGAACAAGGATCTCTTTAACGCTGTTCTAGGGGGACTTGGCCAGTTTGGTATTATCACCCAAGCTCGAATTTCACTTGAACCTGCTCCTATAATGGTACTTACATTTTGTTTAAATATTTGCTCATGATATAGTATCATTATCATAACCTATGCCTTCTCACAGGTTAAATGGATCAGAGCACTTTATTCAGACTTTACCCAGTTCACCAATGACCAAAAGCATCTAATATCATCTACGGATGCATTTGATTATGTGGAAGGGTTTGTAATCATTAATAGAACCGGTTTAGTAAACAACTGGAGATCATCTTTCCATCCGAAAAATCCAGTTCAAGCAAACCAGTTCATTTCCGAAGGAAAAATATTGTTTTGCTTGGAAGTTGCAAAATACTTCAATCCCGAAGAGTCTGATCACATTGCTCAGGTGACAAGCTTTAACATTCTTACTATTATAGATCGTTGAAAAATATACCGGAGTGCTTATTACATTTTGAACTTTGTTATTCTCGAGCAGGACGTCGATACCCTCTTGTCAGAATTAAATTACATCAGGTCCACTCTCTTCCAATCTGAAGTCTCTTACGTGGATTTCCTGGACAGAGTACATGTCTCTGAGAAAAAGTTGCGAGAGAAAGGTTTATGGGATGTGCCACACCCTTGGCTAAATCTTATGATTCCGAGCAGCAGGATTCATGAGTTTGCACGTGAAGTGTTCGGTAACATTCTTAAAGATACCAGCAATGGTCCTGTCCTGATTTACCCAGTCAACAAATCGAGGTAATATTTCTTAGGCTAAAGAGCGTAAAACTTCATAATATAGTATACTCCATTTTGCATAGTACCCAATTAGTTCAAAATTATGAAACATGCCCATCAGCAAACATAATGAAAAATAACGGTTAGCCCTGGTCAAAAGAATATTCCGTCAAAAGTTAACGGAAAGTTGACCAAATGCAAATCGCATATTAATTTCTCCTTTTTTGGAAGGATAATTAAGGTGCACTATGCAAAACGGGGTATACCGGAGGAGTTTAACGCTTTTAATCATATATTCCTTAGAATATTAATCACTTATAGACAAACATGGTTCCATTCCATGTACAGATGCACATCTTGATTTTGTCTCATTTTTTCTAGCAACAGATGGAAAGCTGGAACATCCTTGATTACACCTGAGGAGGATGTTATCTACTTAGTTGCGTTCCTATCTTCAGCTATGCCATCTTCCACTGGGAAAGATAATTTAGAACTTGTTTTGACTCAAAATAAGAAAATTCTGAATTTCTGTCGAAGGCCTCATCTCGGAATCAAACAATATCTACCCCATTATAGTAATCAAGACGAATGGAAAGCTCACTTTGGCACTCAGTGGGAAATTTTCTCTAGAAGGAAATTGGCCTACGACCCCCAGGCGATCCTAGCTCCAGGGCAGAGAATCTTTCAAAGAGCAAATGCCTTTGAATAACAGCAATAACGATTATTGAAGCATATGCAAATAGACTAACCCTCTCTACTTGATGTACACATTCAATAGGATAGTGTACTTCCCTGTCTCAAACAGAGCAGCGTATGCACTTGATGAAAAGTACGCTGAGGCTGCACCAGGTACCATTCTCATGGCTACCACTGGAAAAGATCTACACGTCCAGAAAGGGAGAATGAGGCGGAGACTGAACATTTGAAGATAATCATAATATCTATCAAGTCAAGGAGGGAAAATATTCCAGAAGAAATAAAGTACTGAACATGTATGTGTAGTGTGTACCGCTTACTAACTTTGTTTTATGACTCCAACCAACGCCAGAGTAATTTGCCTCTTAAATCTAATGAATTCGGCATCACAATATTGGGTAGAAAAATGGTGATGCAACTTTAAAACCTGAAGCAAAATTGTTGTATCATATTTAACTCCAAAACCTCCAGCCTGCATTACCTCATCAGACATAACAAAAACTTCCACATCGCTGCTCCTTAAAAATCAAAAAGCCTCCGGATTTTGTGAGATTTCTAGAATATCTTAAGAACGATCGCAGTCTCCTCCATTTTTATTTCCTTAAAACATATATTCATGCATATCAAAAACTTGAACCTCAATATAAGTGAAACAACTTGCAGCTTCCACATCCTTACTCATAAACAATTTAAACGTCTTTGAAATCTGTGAGCTAGTACATCGGCATTTCCAGGCCTCTGGACCGTACATTTCAAAGCAGCGACACGCACCTCTATGTTAATATACGTCTCTTAACATTATCTTAATTTTCAAGGATCCAACTGGAGAGGCAATCAATATGGCACGATGTCCAGACGATGTGCTACTAGCTAGTACATCATAAAATCATTAACGCAGAATAGCGAATCCAAATAATAATGAATCCTCGTTTTTTACTCAACCCTCATCTTCGTTTTTCAACCACTGTCTACAGTGTAAAAAGGCGACGAATCGAAGCTAAATACGACACAAAATCCGCCTACAGCATCAAATACTTAAAAAGATCATATACGCAAATCGTAACCACCACGAACACCAACACACGTTGCATCAATTCATCGAGCACAATATCAACACAAGCAAAAGCATGAGCATCGCAATTTCACTACCTAGGTCACTAGATCCAAAATCGATTCTCCTTATCAACACAAGTATATCAACAATTAGCAATTAAATTATTTCCATGACAGAGCTGAAAACAAGTATAAAATCGTTATAGATCGGCAACACAGGTAGATTAGGGCACAATTCAAAAAAAAAACAAAAAAAAAACGGCTATTCAAATTACGATGCTTTGAATTCAGGTACCTTCGATCGGGTATTGGATGATGTAAGCAAGTGACGTACTACTGTAGTGCTGTACATGGCGGATTGTTGACGAACATTTGAAATTCGCCATTTTTGCGATTGAGAGATATAGCGGGAAAGGTGCAATGACGTGGCATAGCGCGGGATTAGTTAAATTAGCTCCAATTTGGTAATTACGGGCAAGTTTAATTTGTAACTTGTAACCTCTACACCGTATTAAATTTTGTAACTTGTAATCTCTTGATTTTCTTGTCTACATCTACAGCTCTACACCGTATTAAATTTTGTAACTTCGTTATTTGGTGGGATTTTAAATTAAAGAAAAATAGTCGCTAGTTTTATATATATATATATATATATATATATATATATATATATATATATACTAGGTATCAGTATTTCATTAAATTGAGTTTTTCTTTCGTAGCCAAAGCATATCTTCTTTTCTAGCAAGTAACTTTCAAATTTTGGAAAACGAGAAAACAAAGAAACATACTTAATGATAGCTTAAGAATTAGGTATATATATATATTTGTCGATCTCCTCAAAAAAGAGTACAAACAAATTATATCTTTGTTTACCAGTGAAATCTTATTTCCTAAATTACATAAGCAAATCATGAGAATTTTTTAAATTGTTTGCTTTTCAATATTATTAATTAAACTACATCGTTAAAATATAGGCAGACCATAAGATAAGTATATTTATGAACAACTTTAGGTTTTGCAACATTAATTACTTATTGGTACTGCCATATACTACCATAAAAAATGATACGTTATCTTATGATTACTAACTATCATTTTATGATCTTCTATTATTTTGTATCGTGTCAAAGAAACTCTGTGTATTGCACATACGAATATAAATCAAAAATTACCGTCACCCATTTTCTACATATAAAAAGAAAAAAAATTGAGGTCCATTAGTTGCACATAAAAGAAATAAGCCAAATCTTATTGTAGAACCGCCACCCATTTTTCTTGAAAGGGTTGCCCTGCAATTTATGAAGGACCACAACGCTATTATGTATTAAAAAATTATATTATTCTTGGGTCCCAACCATTAATACATGTGGGTCCTCCAGATATTAATTACTGTAAAACAAAATACAATACAATAATTAGTTAAACTTACAGGAGCAAAATCGGAACACGAAAGTTATACGTCTGTAGCTTGCTTGCGTACGTCTACAGGTTGTTACATTTATTCTTATTATATAGTAAAGATAAAGATAAAGATATACTATATAATAAGAATGGATGTAACAAGCTGCAAACATATAACTTTTCGTGTTCTGATTTATATATATATATATATATATATATATATATATATATATAACTTCGCAAGTAAGCTTTCACTGCTTGTCCCAAGACAGGATAAAAGAGGAGGGTTGTGGTAGGCTTGTGACAGCCAACTTAAAAACCCCGTCATATCATATGATATGAACCATACTATGAATCTCGTTGGGGCGTTCCCTACTCAGCGACGCGATACATCGGACCCCGGGTGTAGTGATAAATGGGCAAGGGTTGCTAGGTCGTCGCCCGAAAGTGACGCGCCACATCGACACCCGGGTGTGGTGTCAAATGAGCAAGGGTTCCCTCACCTTCCAGAACGGGTGAGGATAAAGAAGTTATCCAAGAACGACGAGTTCGCCTTGCATCGTGGAATGTGGGGTCACTCACAGGAAGATTGGTCGAGTTAGTTGAGGCAATGTCCAGGAGGAGGATCAACATCTTGTGCTTGCAAGAGACCAAGTGGGTTGGTGAGAAGGCCAAAGTAGTAGACCCTTGGGGTTGTAAGCTTTGGTATACCGGGACAGAGAAGAACCGAAATGGTGTTGGGATCATCATAGATAAACTTTGGCTCGAGGACGTGGTGGAGGTAGGAAGGAAGGGCGACAGAATCTTACTGGTCAAGTTGATCATAGGCGAGGATATCTTGAACGTCATTAGTGCCTATGCACCACAGATAGGACTAGACGAAGCTGTGAAACGTACGTTTTGGGAAGATTTGGATGAGATGGTACAAAGGATCCCTAGTAGCGAGAAACTCTTCCTTAGAGGTGAATTTAATTGTCATGTAGGATCTAGTCATGATAGGTTCGAGGACATCGACATCGGGTATAGCTTTGGGGATCGCAATGAGTCGGGCAACGCTATCTTAGACTTTGCCATCTCCTATGATTTGCTTGTAGAAAATACTTGGTTTAAGAAGAGAGAACCATTTTTGTTTGCCATTGTAATTGATGAAATCACCTGAACCATCCAAGACCGAGTCATATGGTGTATGTTGTTTGCAGACGATATTGTCCTCATCGATGAGACAAGAATGAGAGTTAACGCTAAATTAGAACGATGGAGACAAACATTAGAAGCACCAGGATTTCGACTAAGTCGAACAAAAACTGAGTACCTCGAATGCAAGTTTAACAAACAACGAAGAAACAACGATGGCACGGTTCAGTTGGATGGCCAAGAGATACCGAGAAGTACGCATTTTTGGTATTTAGGCTCCATACTACAGATGGATAGAGAGTTAGACGGAGATGTCAACCACCGCATCAAGCTGGATGGACAAAGTGGAAGAGTGCAACAGAGATCTTGTGCGATCGTAACTTTCTTTTAAAGCTTAAAGAAAAGTTCTATCGTATGGCTACTACACCTGCTTTGCTTTATAGCTCCGAGTGCTGGGCTATTAAGCAAAGTCATGCACAAAAAATGAACATTACAGAGATGCGCATGCTTCGGTGGATGTGCGGTAACACCAAGAGAGATAAGGTGCGCAATTAAGATATTCGGCACAAATTAGGTGTGGCGGCCATCGACGAGAAAATGCGAAAAAAAACCGTTTAAGATGGTTTGGGCATGTTAAACGCAGACCCATAGATGCACCGATACGACGAGTTGAAGATCTCGACTTAGGACATACGGCTAGAGCTCGTGGGAGACCGAAAAAACGTGGATGGAGGTTATACGGAACGACATGAAGCTAAAATATCTAAATGAAGACATGTTCGTCAACTGAAACCTATGGAGGCAGAAGATTCATGTTCACGACTCGACGTGATTCATTCATGGTTCATATAGCCTACCCCAATTTAATTGGAATTACAGGCTTGGTTGTTGTATATATAATATATATATATATAAGAGAGAGAAAAACATTGCTTAATTCTCAATTCATTACTTAAAAAGAAGATTAAGACAGGTTTTTATATCTGTAGTTTCTAGTAGATTTATATGTTAACCTCAAGTCCATAGTGTGAGTGGACCGTGTATTTCATTTGCAGATGCCAATACAAAGTTGAAGATAAAATAAGCGGTACTCAACATACATGTTTGTCATAAACATATAAAACCATGGATCAAAATTTTCATGTGTTTCCTCGAAAAGTACCAAATATTTCCGTTTTTTACTCCATCGAAACGAAACATATATTTAATTTTCATGTTAGCTATAACCACAATATTACAAATTCTTCGAAACATATCGAAAAGTTCTCGAAATATTACAAAACGTTTCTAGTTTTTAGCTAGCCAAAACCTACTCTAAAACCGAAACTTTAATCCATGTATAAAACTATGTGTCGAAACAATAATAACAAGTTACATTTCAAACCCAGATAAATTGGACTAGCAATTTTTAGAAGTGTATTAAACTACGAGTTGAAATTAATAAAAAAAGTTACACTTCAACTAGTAAATGGAACCAGCAAAAAATTGTAAATGAATAAAAAAAAAATTGAAACAAACAAGTTCAGGATTTTGTTTGCTTGTCAATGTCAATCGAAAACATTCGCTGAGTCATGAAGAATAATAACAAATGTAAGAACGAATTAACAAAGCATGGTGAAATCAAGAACTTCATAAAATATATTAACGTCGATACCAGTTGTATTATCACGTTAGACCTAAGAACTGCCAAGTTCTCGACAATAAATTATACTTCTTACAAAAACTTTGAAGAACAAAACCAATTTATCGCTGTCAAAATAAAGAAGCAACATCTCAAATACAAAAATCTATCGCGCAGCTTGAGGTTCGGCGTGATCCAGAAGTTGGCTGACTAACTTATAAGTGCGTCCGGAAAGTGCTTTTGTATGCTCAATAAGCTGCTCATACCTGAGAAGGCAAGAAATGATTTCCGATTAAACATAAATGATGCAACAATCAAGAAAATGATAAGCTAAAATACTCTTGTTCAAAAAATAAAAACGATGCGCATCAGCAAAACTTACACATCGATATGATTCTGTTCCATTACGATCATTCCCTTTTCAGAGTCAATCTTAGCTTCAAGCTTTGAGGTTCTTATAAGATTCACTATCCATCTTTCTGCCTCCTCGTAATTCAGATTCAGTTTCTCCGCCAGCACACTGTCAAAAGCATTGGAGTATCAAAAATCATTAATGGTCCTATAAAACTAATAACACTGAAATATTTACAGCCATAAAGTATCGTGGACACAAAAGCACTCTTGCCGCGGGGGGGGGGGGGGGGGGGGGGGGGACATTCTGCGGATCTAGAAATAGGACCACAGTGAATGAAGGAACAATTTCAGGCACATACGTCATGTCAATGCGCTCGTGAATACGACAGTAGGTCTCAAAAATGAACAAGCGAGCATTTTCAAGGAACTCATCTCTTAAAGGTACCCTTGTAAAGGTTCCTTCTTCAACACGCTTCCCAAGAAACGGATCGTTCAGGATAACCTGCACCAAGAAGACATAAGAAGGTTAGGTAAGCTTTGTTTTAAAAGCAGCAGGAGACACCCCAGATAGTCTCAACAGTATTCACTAACTTCATAAAAATTAAGTCTCAACATCACCAAAACTTTTGATGTAAAGCATAAGTCAAACACAGCAGGCACATCCTCCAGTTGCTAAGTAAAATATCCTAAACGAATACAACTCAAAAGTGATTGGAGTTAGAAAACTTACTTCTTCACATTCTTTCATCTTCTTCTGAGCCCCATCAAAATCATAGTTGACATACAGACATGCAAGAAACTCTGTAATCGGATCTTCGTAAGAGTACTGCTCTTGTTGAATCACCTTTATAAACTCCTTAAATTGAGGTCTCCTCCTTTTGTTGACGATGAAAGCAGTCGCTAGGTAGCGTAACAGATGAGGAGCATTTGTCTGAATGGCATTCAGGTACCTGAAACATACATTTCAATATATACAAAATTAAGAGGGCAAATCTCAAACATCATCATCACAGGAACTATTAAAAGCTGGCTGCTTAGATAAACATACAAAGGAAGGTTGGGTAAGATTCTATTTGAGATATAAGAAAAGGTCATATAGAAAATATCTAGATCATAATTGCAATGATTTACTTTGTGAGATGCGCTAGGAAAAAGAAAACAATGGAATCTTGATTTCGGTACTAGAAAAAGAGCCCAATCTATAGCAAACAAAGAAACAAATTGAATTATAAAATCACTGGTAGCATAGAACGTGAAAAAAGTGGGGGAAATTTACAGAGCCGTACTTGTCCTGATTAAACAAATCAATAATTTGTGTTCTTCCATTGTCATGATTGAAGAAGATAAACAGACCCCAGTGCATTAGCCATATTCTGCTCTGAAGTTGATTCATAGGAGAAGCGGAATTCTGCAAAGACAAACATCGCAAGTCTGATTAGCAATGAAGTGGAAAGATAATTCGTCATTACAACATATATGTTAATATGAGCCCAAGTCTGATTAGCAATTAATTGGAAAGATAATTAGTCATTACAACATATATGTTAATATGAGCCGAAGACTGACCTTAGAGTCAATGATTTCCTTCAAGCGGTTAAGCTCCTCCAAAGCCATGTCCCAGTTTTGCATCAATACCTCTGCTGCAAGTTTTCCCCACAAGGCATTCAAACTCCTTTCACTATTGGTGCACAAAGCCCTGTACTGATACAAGTAATCAGCAGCTCCAGAGTAATTTCCACATTCAAACTGGAATTTGGCATACTGATACAATGCTTCTATCTGCTCTGGACCAATCTGGAGAAGAGTTACATTAGTGTATCAGTCTCAAATCAAACATCTAACAAATCAACACAAGAATTACAATATCAAAGTATGTTTAACTCAAAATTAAGATACATGCAAAAGATACTGAGAAAAGCATGTATGATTTTTAGTAGTACCAAATTTAAAGGTATTCCCATCAGAAAATATTCAACTTAAAAAAACAAAATATTGGATCAACACCCAATCCTTCATCATCTTAATATATAATTTACATAGGGTAATGTTCCGCCAGCAAGCGGCAAACATGTTGCTAATTACTCCACTCTTTTGAAATTAACATATCGAATAACGTGAGCATCAACAAACCTGATATCGATCATTAAGCATCTGCAGATTGTACTGTTTGTCAGCTCTCAATTCATGCACCGCATTAGGATTCTGCAGAAAGGCAACCAATGGAGCGGCTCCCTCTTCCAATGCCTTCAGCCTACCTACCACTTCTGCCCTCCTGTCCATCATTTCTAATAACAGATAAAACAAGAAAACAAATTAGAAAATTATCAATCCAACACAATTCATCCCTAAATACATTTGTAAGATATAAAAAATGTGTGGGCAAGTAATGTTTTCTTCAACTTGAAAACACATGAACCACAAGCAACGTAAACACCATTGGCCGCCTCCCGGAACATGAGAGGAGATAATCTAGGAGGTGGAACAAATCAAGAAGTACCCACCGTTACACGTAAAAGTATCATCCAAACATATGAGAAACTAATAACAACTTCACGACAGGCACAAACGTGAACAATCATATCATACAGAAACAACCCACGCCGGTCCATCAACCTAAATAACACTCAATCACAAGCAATGCACAGTTAGAGACCAATATGGAATGAATTATCCATAATATGATAAACCAATCAACAAACCAAACATATCACATCAACTACATCCAAAACACAATTCATCACATTACAAAAGGTACACAGACACATATCACCTACACCGCAAAACGACCGGCGCACAACGAATCACAATCGGCATACGCACATCGAGACCACTACATCCAAATCAACAATTCACCACACAACAAACACAGTCATTAACAATATATCCCCAAATTAAATTCAACATACCCTGCGGCACGTCATCAGATCGGTACAGAGACTTGTGAATGTCCATGGCGTAGTCAACCATGTTCGTGTTCCTAAGCAGCTCAATTTTAGCTTTCAACAGATCCTCCTCGGGATAAAATCCTCTGTCCTGCAAAAACTCGAGAAGCGGGAACACCAGGTGCCGGTCGAGATGCGGCGCTATCCTCTGCGTTAAATCGTACTTCGCCGCCATATTTTTGTACAGCGGTGGTGCTTGCGGCGGTGTGCGGCGGTTGATTTCGGTATCCGATTCGTGCTAAATTAGGGTTTCTTTTTTGCCTGAGATTTTAGGAGATAACAAAAGGATTTAATATTTTATTTAATATTAATATTTTGGTGTTGGGTTGTTTTCTTTTATTTAAATGGGGGAAAAAAATACTAATTAGACACGAAATAGGAGTGGCGGCTGAAGGCCCATCAAAGCCTAAATCAGTTAGATATGATTTTGGGCCCAATAAAAGTCGGTCTGGTTAAAGCAAGTTCTAGTCAACTTCTTAGTCTTGAAATTTGATTCTATTTTATTTTTTTAAGGGAAAAATCTTATTAAAATCACGACGTACACAAGACGACAAAAAATCATGTTCAATACATCGAATCAGGAGAAGAGCAAACTCAAAAAAACAAAAAACATCCTACAAACTAGCAAAAATAAGAGGATTAGGACCCTCCGTGTTAGTAGTTGCACTACGCGCTAAATTGTGTGCTACTTCGTTAGCCTCGCGACCAATCCAATGGAACGAATAATCATCTTGATGATCAAGAAGTCGAAAGACATCCAAAATAATATTAGATTGAATATCGTCCCTCGATCGTCGATAGATAATATCATGGATTATTGTGAGGCAATCCCCCTCAAACATAACCTTCGACCATTGCATGGCAATCGCTAAATGGACTGCCCAACACACCACAATTGCCTTAACACAAACCACATAGATCCGTGCTTCCAATCTTTGCTGAAAATACGCCATCGTCGTTCCTTGGGAATCACGTACAACCACCCAAATCCCAATCGCATCATCCTACTCAAATCGGGGCCCATCGAAGTTGAGCTTAATAATCCCCACTGGAGGTGTAACCCATGCGTTCGGTGTCCCACGACTCACCCGTTGCACGTTCGCATCACGCCATGCGTTCGCCACAATGATGGCCAAGGCGACAATGTAGTCTAGATTCCTTGCCCTCTCCCCGATGAAAACAACATTCATATTACCCCAAAGTTCCCAACATAAGGTAATTGCAAGGCTAGCGATATCCAATGATTTCGACTTCGAAACCCGAACAGCCCAGTCTACCAAGTCCTCGTTCCCTCGGATCATGAGTGTGAGCGGGAAATTTGCTAGAGCCCAAGCTTGTCGGGCAATATGACACTCAAAAAGGACATGTCGAGTATGCTCAACTCCCTCCTTACAAATTACGCACGTAGTTTGCTCGCAAATTCGTCGTTTATGCAAATTACTTCGTGTCGACAAAATATTCGAACAAGCTTGCCACAAAAATATCTTTATTTTACTCGCACAATGAACTTGCCAAATAATCTTCCATGCCTTATGAGCCGATGAAGAAGCACCACTCTCTTGTCGACGAGGAATCAACCCTTGCGTCATGATAACTTGATACGCGCTCATAACCGAAAAACTCCCATTCCGATCATAGTGCCAAACTAGCGCATCCATGATCGCTGGACCTCCAAGAGGTAGGAAAGAATTTCCCTCACATCAATTTCCCATAAACAATTTCGTAGGAGTTGTACATCCCACCACCCCATAATCGAATCAATAAGGTCGCACACCCGAGTAAGCGGAACACCAACACCCCGATGAGTCAAGACCTAGAAAGAGCTGGGCCGGGGCAGCCAAGCGTCACCCCAAACGGAAATAAGTTCCCTGTTTTCGACTCTCCACCGCGTCCCACGTTTAAGGATTGGAATCGTTTCCCATATGCATCTCCAAGAAAACGACGGATTGCTCCCAACCCTTGCATCAAAACCGAACACGTTGGAATATTTGGCCTTATAAATACGGCTTGCAAGGCCCTTGAGGTTTTGGAATATTCGCAATGCTTGTTTGGTGAGAAGCGCCATGTTAAAAGCCTTCAAGTTCCGGAACTCCATTCCACCCTCCGCTTCGCGTCGACGCAATTTATCCCAAGCAACCCAATGAAAATTGTTCTTATCCCCACTGCCCCACCAAAAGTTGCTAATTATTGCCTTAATTTCCTTAATAAGTGAATCAGGGAGACAGAAGCAACTCATAGAGAATGTTGAAATTGCTTACATGACTGACTTAATTATAATTTCTTTCCCGTCACTTGATAATGTTTTTCTTTTAAACCCTGCGCCCTCTTCCACACACGTTCCCTAAGATACGCAAACAACTCCTTCTTTGATTTTCCCACCACTGAAGGCAACCCCAAATATTTCTCATGTCTCTCTGCCACAACCACGCCCAAGATACCACCAATGTCGACCGCTACCTCTCAAGTATCATTCTAGCTCATAACTACGACTGTTTTTCCAAATTAATTTTTTGCCCCAAAGCCAGCTCGCAGATATGCAGTAACTATAACGCCCCAAAAAAATTAGGAAGAAAATAAATTTATACTTTATTCCTTGAACTTTTGAAAATTTCCATTTATGACCCTAAATATTTTAAAAAAAATGCATTTGAGTCCCTGAACTTAAAAGTTAGTCTTTTATTATATATACAGGTCTCTAATCCTAAAACATATATTTCAATTTAAAATATTAACCAAGTTGATTGAATTACCTAGAAAAATTACATAAGTAAATATAGGGGTGGGTTCGGGTACCATTTTTCGGGTATCGGGTATTTCGGGTAGGGTACCCGTATATACGAGTAGGTTAAACCCTATACCCGATACCCTATTGGAATTTGGGGTACCCGACTTGAATCGGGTACCCTAACATTCGGGTACCCCAAACTTCGGGTACCCCAAACTTCGGGTTTGGGGTACCTGAATTTCATCCAGTGGCCGATAATAGCCACTAGATGGATCGGGTAACCGATCCCTGATCGGGTTCGGTACCCCAAACATCGGGGTTGGGGTACACAGAATTTATCCAGGGGTCATTTTTGGCCCCTAGATCATCCCCTTTCACCTCGTTTTCTCGGAAGTAATTTTATCATGTTTTAATAACATCGAGTCATCAATCATTCACACAAAAAAGGATATCAATTCAAAACAAAACGCATTCAATCCAATACAGAGAGCAATCATCCGAAAACTCACGACCAATCATTCGAAAACAAGAAAATATGCAATTTTATAAGTTCAAACAACATCATCGACAAATTAACATGAAAATTGTTTATTCGGCATCGACACAACGACACCTAACTCCCCCAACCAGTCTTCACTCTTCATCATTCAAGGATCAAGCACCGAAGCATCTTTACTCATTTCGTTAAATTCTACAATAACAATTAAAGAAAATCATTAGTATTACCAAATAAGTCAAACCAAGAGTATATACATATCAATTAAAGAACAATAAGAAAATGATATTACCTTAATCCCATTTCTCCACCTCGTACAAGTTTTTTCCACGTTCAAAGGCACATAATCTCCGCAAAGCCAATCTTGGGCACAAATGAGTGCTTGTACCATTTTGGCAGACAACGAACTCGTAAATGCATCTAGCACACGCCCTCTTGTGCTAAATGTTGCCTCAGAAGCCACCATCGAAACCAAAACCGCTAAAATGTCACGAGCCATCTTGGAAAGGATTGGATATCGATGCCTTTCTACTTTCCACCATCCCAAGATATCAAAATGTTCAGATGCATTCTTCATGACCTCTTTGGCCATATACCTCTCAAGCTCGGACTTCTCTTGTGTGTTTATTTGTGCCAACATTGCCTCAAAACCGAGTTGCACCAAATCATAAGCTTGTTGGTCATCCTCCGATAAAGAAGAGTCATCTACACTTGTGTTAGATATGCCATGGCTTTGACCTTGAGTGAAAGGAGTAGAACTCCCATAAACTCGCTTGTACTCATTGAAATAAAGATTCAAAGCCACCACGAATTGAACTCGTAAGATCAGTTACTTTTTTTGGAGGCGGCTTCGAAAGATCTTCAGAATACATTTACTCTAAATCATAATTCAAGTACACCCATTTGGAGCATGGATCAAGAAGCACGTCATAATAAAGGGTCTTGTTCATCTTCAATGTATCCCCCCAATATTTGTCAAATTTTGCTCTCATTGTATGTGTCATTAGAGTCAATTGCTTCCCAACGTCCCCCTTCGCATACATGTTAATAAGAGTGGATTGCACAAATTTCCTTGAAGACGGTGTTGGATGTAACATACAAAGTTCCAGAGACACGGTTGGTCAAGATGTAGAATGGCTTCAAAAATAACATGAAGTTAGTTGCCCGTTCCCAATCCAATGCAATTGGAACTCCAGCATCAATCAACAAATACTCGGTTTCAATCCACTCGTAGGCAATAAATACGTCCTTAAAAGATATTGTTGTATCCAACATTTGGTAAGTTGAATTCCACCTAGTAGGGACATCAAAGCATACCAACCTCTTACTTTGAAGCCCTTGTCGATCAACCGCATTTTTAAACTTCTTAAACCTACTCGGTGAACTCCTCACGAATCTTATGGAATTTCTTATTCGTGGAATACAACCCATCTCTTCGGTGCTCTTAAAACCATCTTGCACAATTAGATTGATGATATGTGCCACACACCGAACATGATCATTCACCCCCTCAAGCATGGTTCCATTTTTTCTCGCCTTATATCTCTCCCTCAAGTAAGCCACCACCCAATCATTCAACGAAGCATTGTCGACTGTGACCGTATTCAACTTGTAAATGCCACAATCCACCAAGCATTTCTCAACATCAACCCCAATAGCCTCACCTTTGTGACTGGAAATTGTAACAAAGTTGATGATTCTTTTGTTCAAAGTCCAAGCATCATCGATGAAATGCACGATAATCACCGTGTATTTGACTCTTTGAATTGAAGTCCAAGTATCCGTAGTAATGTTAACCCTTTGAGCATTTGCCTTTATGAAAGACATTAGCTTAATTATCCCTTTCAAATACATTGCCAAAATGTTCTTCGACAACGTCTTTCTGGTAGGGATTTGCCACATAGGACATGAAGACGCCATGAAAATCCAGAACCCTCTCTTTTCTACGGTCTTAAATGGCAACTCATCAATAATAACCATCTTGCAAAAGCCTTCTGTGACCGTCTCCTGCTCAAAATGCCAATTCAATAGGCCACCCTTACGACTCCCTCTTGGTGGCTGAAAGCTTAGACGTTGTTGATTAGTCTCAACTTTGTCTGGCTTCAACTTGCAATTCTTGTGGTGAATTATCAAACTAGATATACCATGTGTCACAGAATCGGCAGCCAAAGTTCTTTTACAATATCTACAAGTCGCCTTATTTTTTTTTCTCTTTTGTGCAGTACCAGTTTAAAATGGTCCCAAACTTCGGCCCTTTTCCCAATAGCCTTCCTCCTCATAAGTCTCATCTCTTATGTGACTTTACTCCAATCACGACAACTATCACTGGTGTCACCCCACCATTTTCCTTCGTCATCAACCTCATTATCGTCCTCATTTTCCAACCTCTCGGCAACATCGACATCGAAAGAATCATCATAATCTTGATTGAAAATAGAATGTAAAGATCGCACCTCTTCATCGTTGATAGATATTGACGAGTTTGGATTCTTTTTAGGATTTTTTCTCGCACTCTCGTCCATTACTCGCTTCCCCTTGGCTTTGGCACTCAAGCGTTTTGTTTTTGGACTTGGACGTGCAACTTCTTTTCATAGGAAATTAGTTTCAAGTTACGACTTTTTGAAGATACAACTTGTTTTCCCTTTGAATTTGAAGGAGCCATCACCTATATAAATTAAGAAATGGCTTAGTTACAAGTTGCAAGTTACAACATTCATAGGAAATTAGTTTCAAGTTTCAACATTCATATAACACAATAACAATTCATATCAAATTATCATTTAAAGTATATCAATATATCAAATAACAAACTTCATTAACAAAATACCCAAATCATATAACACACTTCATATCAATTATCAATTTATCATAGAACATACTTTACTAACAAACTTCATTAACAAAATGCCCAAATCATTAGTCATAAAATAACACACCTCATAGTTAATATTACTTATCAATTTATCATATAACACACTTCACTAACCAACTTCAATAACAAAATGCCCAAATCATTAGTCATTTAGTCATATACTCATAGAGTCATAATCTCATATAACACACTTCATTAATTAACAAGTCACATTTCAATACTTCTAATCTAACAAAATGCCCAAATCCAACAATTTCTTATTCAATTTCAATACTTCAGTACCAAAATGCTCAAATCCTTCTAATATAACAAAATGCCCAAATTAAAACAACACACCTCATTAGTCATATCAATTGAGTCTAACTGAGTCACAATACATATCATATAACACAATACATACAAATTAAAAGATTAATTTTGAGTTTAGGGTTTACCACTTTACCTTACTTTTTCGATTTTGAGAGGGAGAGAGGGAGAGAGTCGCCGCTGCGATGCTGCCGTTGATAGGAGAGAGAGAGAGAGAGAGAGAGAGAGAGAGAGAGCGTTGCCGGAGTCAGATTGTGAGGCAGAGTGCGTGAGTGACTTTGCCTTTGTTTGTGTAATTGTGTGTGACTCAGTGACTGTGTGAGCGTGCGTGAGTGACTATGAGAAAGAAACAAAAGAAAGGAAATGAAAAGAATGGAAAAAAGAAAAAAAAAGGAAAAAATAGTATATATATTCGGGTATTCGAGTACCCCAATGTTTTTAAAAACCCGTACCCGAATCATCATATTCGAATAGGGTACCGAATATTCGGGTACGGTTCGGGTATTAATACCCAAATTTTGGGTAATACCCGACTGGGTCGAATAGGGTACCCGAAATTCGGTTATGATAACCCACCCCTAAGTAAATAAGTATGTAACAAAGAAATCTAATATACCTATTGAGGAACTTGATATGCAATTAACCAATTGATGAAGTAAGCCATTACATCTTTTTGATGAGGTAAGCCATGACATCCTTAAAAGCATGATTAAATTCAGATTTTTTGTGATTTACTATAAAATAATCAAAGTGAGACCTTAATTAAAAGTATTTTAACATGATTTTTGCCCATAAATAGTAGGCTTTCTTCCAACAATTTTTACACCCAATATCATTTTGGTTTTTCCTTATTTTCTCATATAAATCTCTAAGTTAGTGAGTCTACTTTCAGGAAAAATTCATCCCAAATTCTTATTTCATCATTTTCTACCCGAAAATACCCCAAAACTTTTATTGCGCAAAAATTATTCATTCGGCCCTGCACCTTAGAAAAATCATAACTAATTTTAGAAAAATCCTTTTTGATCAAGGCTAATGGCTGAATACTCCTCATGATGTCCTCTAACTTTCGTATGAAGAAATGGTTTTCAAATAATGTGATTTAGAAGGTCGAGATTCCTAAACCGTAGACTGCTGTTTGAAAATCCGAAAATAGGTTCTATGTTTTCAAGAATTATTTAGCATAGCAAACCATAGGATTTTCCTTTCCATTCGAGTATACATGTTCCTAGTGATGTTAGGGATCAGTTTCCATAAAAATATTTGGAAACAAAGTCCATTTGGATATCCGATCAAAGGTTTGATGAACTAATCAACGCCATCAAGGTTCCCCGTACGAGTTAAGGTGAGGTTCCATTTGTGATTTGTTCTAGCCCCGTTTGGCATCTGACCCTCTGAAACTTGGACAGAAATGCCACTACTCCGTTACCAAACCTCGAACAACCTATATTTTTTCATAATCATGTTTGACATCGCATCTCATAACATGATTTTCTTACTCATCATTAAATCATATCCAGTCATTTATTATTTATCCTATCTATTCATAATCATGATAATTCTCCAATATTATAATCTCACCTGCTGGTTCTTGAATTGTGGAAAGAGCAACGAACTATGTTCGAGACATGTAGCTCATGTAGCAATGGATATTATCCGGTTTACTAGCTTATTTGTTTATTTGTTATACCCATTGGGACGCCTTTGGGAAGTTGGGCCAGATATTGAGTCGAGTTACTGCCGATTTAAGTAATTTCGCTTGATACCTATCTATCTAGGCGCCGCTTGCAGTCAGGAGTTGGCTGTAACCCGCGTGCTGGATCGACATGTACTCGAGTATGTCTCTTGATTGTTTGCGAGGTCGCTCCTTGTCGGGAGGTATAAGGTAAAATAGTAGAAGTCATAAGGCTGGATTTGTTTATTGTTAAGCACAACTTCATTAACTATTCTATGAAAACTCCAGTACCATTGATACATCAAATTGTCTAGTTGAATTGTTTCTACCAGTAAGATCACTCCCGAAATGTATCCAGTAGGTCATAGTTAATTCTTGCATTACCAGTTCTTTTATATAAATTTCACTAAGTCATTAAAGACTTATTCCTCGTTTCTTTTGTCCATTCTTCAGAATAAAATCAATATAGCAGCATGAACCAAGTGAATAATTGTTCAAGCGTGCATTTTGAAATATTCGTATTTTGTCACTAGTGCATAACCATTAAAATAGTCACATTATTTGTAATACCAAGACTTCCAGTGTATATATCAAAATATAATTTATAAAACGTGTATGAGTTGGATCCTGAACAAGTGAGACTTTTTCATATGAGTTGCGCTTTAGTCTGGATTGGGTAAAGTGGTTGGCTACCACTGAACCAACTCGGATCGGAGCATGGCTCGTGGGGCGTTGTCGTCAAAGTATGGTATCAGAGCAATTTGTTTAAATATTTGGACAAACATTAATCACTCAAAGATGTTTCACTAAAATATTCATATAGATTAAAACATATATTCTAACATCAAATTTTAATCAACATAAAAGAGTTACAATCGGAGTATCGTATCTACATCTAAAGCACGTTTCTTACAACGACTATTGTCACTACTTGTCTACCATTAAATTTGTGATAAAATAGGATCTACTTTTGGTAC
Source organism: Linaria vulgaris (assembly GCA_948329865.1). Taxonomy (NCBI): domain Eukaryota; kingdom Viridiplantae; phylum Streptophyta; class Magnoliopsida; order Lamiales; family Plantaginaceae; genus Linaria; species Linaria vulgaris. The sequence continues at coordinate 87,410,536 of OX415254.1, read as the reverse complement.
ATATGCTTTAAGTTTGTCAATCAATTCATTTGCAGTATGTGCAGAGATGAAAATTTCATGAGCCGTCGGCTTCATAAACTCCTGCTCCACGCAATGATCTAGAAAAGACAACAATTCATCATAGAAACCATTGACATTGTAGAGCCTTATAGGGTTTTGATGCATGTTTAATTGTGTCCATAAAGCTATGCAGAAAATTTCTTCCAGTGTTCCTAACCCCTCAGGTAATGCAATGAAAGCATCAGAATTATACAACATATTAGCTATTCTTTCATGCATGCTAGGTACTATAACCTCCTCCCATAAGATTGGACCATCGAAATTCATGTCAACTAAGGCTTTTGGTATGATCCCTAACACACTACCTTTATTTGAAAATCCACTAGTTGCAGCACACCCCAGTAACCCTAAACTTCCTCCCCCACACACTAACTTAATCTTTCTCGCAGCCAATATGTTTCCCAAACTACTTGCTATCTCCAGAAACTCTCGATCTTTTCCTGTACTAGACCACAAAAGACACAAATGAATTTTATTTCTCGAGTTGAAGATCATTTCATCTCAAATTTTCTCTGATAATGTGGTATGTGTCAATGTGTGATCTTCGATATCGTAAAATTGTTATTTATAAGAAAACATAGTAGGTGTACCGAGGAAGCTTTTGAAACAATAATAATACAACACCTTCAAAAATAAAAATTAATTAAATAGTGTCTCCAACAATCCATGTTTTATGAATAGCCTCCCCTACAATCCATCTTTGATGATATGACATTTACCAATCTAAGAAAATGCATGCATATCGTTGTACCCCATCATCTATTATTTGTGCCAATTAAAAATAATGTATATATGTGTGTGTGTGTGTGTATATATATATATATATAGATAAGACCGTCTAAGTTTCATTTGTACTGAAAAATTAAATATTTGCATAATTCTTAAATTACGTGCTTGCACTTATAAGAAAAGTTATGTTACCTTATTTTCCTCCTGTGTTTTGTCTAAGTATCCAGATTTATTCATTTGAATACAAAATTTTCAAAATAATAATAATATCAACAATAATAATAAATCACAAAAACTTCTATGTTATGTTACAATTAAATTACTCGTGTTCTTTGTCGTAATTATTTTTTTAAAATAAATAAAATATTAATTAGCATGATTTATTGACAAAAAAAAAATTGGATTAAAATTTTTGGTACTCAAAAATTTAAGAATAGTAAAGATTTTTCTAATTACTCTATATTATGCTCGTTAGTTAAAACTTTTTTTTACTAACATATATTTCACAAATAAGTCACATACTTCTAATCTTAATTTTCGTCCCAATCATCATACCATTTAAAAAAAAATCCTCCCAACGGTTATAAATGGCTATAATGGCCATATCTCCTTCTATAAATACATCATTTTTATACTACAAAACACACACCCATCTTCATCTAACTTCTCTCTACCAAAAATTGATCATATGGTTCAAGTAATTCTTGTTGTAATTTTTGTTATTTTTATTTTTCTTCCAAATGATGAAGAAATATAATTTGAATTTGCTATTGTATTTTTGGGATTCGCAATACCTTCCCTATTTCTTGCTCTTCGTAGGAGTTTACTACTATTATGTAAGTTTAATTGAAATATTGCATCTTGGATAATAAGATATTTATTTGAGTAGTCTTCTTTTACCTATATAGTTGTTATAATGTGTGAAACGTCAAAAACTTGAATTGCATAATTATATTAAGCTAATCAAAATTAAATAAAAAAACCTACTAAACTCTTGGTTATTAGTAGACAAGAATCATAAGTTTAATTTTCTTCTTCCGAGAAAATGGGTTTACGACTTCCTATGGTGTTAAGTCTTAGGCCTTAAGGATAAAATTAATCGAAATAGCGGTTAGAAATACTTCTCTTTTGGGATACATTAGTGTTGTTCGAAAAACAAATGATGGACTTTTAGGTATCAATTACAAAAAAGATATTTACTTTGGAATATAGATTGACTATCCGATTTAGTTAATGGATATAAGTTTGTTAAATTTAAATAGTGGATACCAGACTAACAATTTGAAGGTGAAAGGTTAATTTGAGACTAGGGAATGGATTAAAACCTTAAGCGAATAATTATCTAGATGATTTTGAGGTTATTAGATATTCACACGTTGAAAGTGGATCGATAATCTTTTAGAAGAAACATTATAAATTTGAGTTAGAGGCGAGTCAAGTTATGGATATGTTCATTGTTAAGTATCAATTCAATTAAAAATATGAGGATTCTTGAATCAATGGTTAAAGAGAAAATTGATAATTTGGGGTAGAATTAACAATAAGTTTGAGAAGACGGAAATATATATGGAATAAGTTTATTGGATTTTCATAGGTTCTAATAATTTGAGATTACATAAATTAGAAAGACAAGAAAGTTTTTATGCTGCATGTTTATTAGGACGGATCACTAATTAAAAGAAATCCGATTAAAAAGAAAGAAGAAGAGGTGAAATCGTAATACTTATCTTCAAAACAATTCATGTAAGAATATGGGGAACATATTCCTTTAAGGAGAGGGGAGTGTAAAGCCCCCCCAAAAATTAGGAAGAAAATAAATTTATACTTTAGTTTTTGAACTTTTGAAACTTACTATTTTTGACCCTAAATGTTTAGAAAAATTTGCATTTGAGCCCCTAAACTTAAAAGTTAGTCTTTTATTATATGTACATGTCTCTAATTCTAAAACATATATTTCAATTTTAAATATTAACCAAGTTGATTGAATTACCTAGAAATATTACATAAGTAAATATGTATATAACAAAGAAATCTAATTATACCTATTTGAATTTTAATAATAAATAAATAAGGGACTTGATATGCAATTAACCAATTGATGTAGTAAGACATAACATCCTTAAGAGCATGATTAAATTCAATTTTTTGTAATTTATTATAAAATAATCAAAGTGGGACCTTAATTAAAAGTATTTTAACATGATTGTTTGCCTATAAATAGTAGGCTCTCATCCAACAATTTTTACACCCAAAATCATTTCGATTTTTTCTTATTTTCTCATATGAATCTCTAAGTTAGTGAGTCTACTTTGAGGAAAAATTCATCCCAAGTTCTTACTTCATTATTTTCTACCCGAAAATACCCCGAAACTTTTATTGCGTAGAAATTATCCATTCAACCCTGCAACTTAGAAAAATCATAACTAATTGTAGAAAAATCCTTTTTGATCAAAGCCAATGGCTGAATACTCCTCATAATGTCCTATAACTTTCATATGAAGAAATATTTTTCAAATAATGTGATTGAGAAGGTCGAAATTCCTAAACCGTAGACTGATGTATGAAAATTCGAAAATAGGTTCTATGTTTTCAAGAATTATTTAGCATAGCAAACCTTAGGATTTTCCTTCCTATTCGGGTACACATGTTCCTAGTGATGTTACGGGATCAGTTGCCACAAAAATATTTGGAAACAAAGTCCATTTAAATATCTGATCAAAGGTTTGACGAACTAATCAATGCCATCAAGGTTCCCCGTACAAGTTAAGGTGAGGTTCCACTTCTGATTTGTTCTAGACCCATTTGGTATCCAGCCCTGATAAACTTGGACAGAAAAGCCACTGCTCCGATACCAAACCTCGAGCAACCTATATTTCATCATAATTCTGTTTGGCATTTCATCTCATAACATGATTTTCTTACTCATCGTTAAATCATATCCAGTCATATATATTCATAATCATGATAATTCTCCAATATTATAATCTCATCTGTTGGTTCATGAATTGTGCAAAGAGCAACGAACTATGTTCGAGACATGTAGCTCATGGAGCAACGAATATTATTCGGTTTACTAGCTTATTTGTTTATTTGTTATACCCATTGGGACGCCTTTGGGAAGTTGGGCCTATTGATTGAGTCGAGTTACTGTCGGGCAGTAAGGACTGTTGATTTAAGTAATTTTGCTTGATACTCATCTATCTAGGCGCTGCTTGCAGTCAGGAGTTGGCTGTAACCCGCGCGCTAGATCGACATGTACTCGAGCATGTCTCTTGATTATTTGCGAAGTCGCTCCTCGTCGGGAGGTATAAGGTAGAATAGTAGAAGTCATAAGGCTGGATTTGTTTATTGTTAAGCACAATTTCATTAACTATGAAATCTTCAGTACCATTGCTACATCAAATTGTCTAGTTGAACTGTTTCTTCCGGTAAGATCACTCCCGAAATGTATCCAGTAGGTCACAGTTAATTCTTGCATTACTAGTTCTTTTATATGAATCCCACTAAGTCATTAAAGACTTATTCCTCGTTTCTTCTGTCCATTCCTAAGGATAAAATCAATGGGAGCATGGACCATGTGAATAATTGTTCAAGCGTGCATTTTGGAATATTCATGTTTTGACACTAGTGCATAACCATTAAATAGTCACATTATTTGTAATACCAAGACTTTCGATGTATATATCAAAACATAATTTATAAAACGTGTATGGTTTTGATCCTGAACAAGTGAGACCGCTTCCTATGAGTTGCGCTTTAGTCTGGATTCGATAAAGTGGCTCGCCACCACTGAACCAACTCGGATCGGAGCATGGCTCGTGGGGCGCTGTCGTCAAAGTAACCTATGGATCTCAGTCGCCGAATCACGTGTAGCCTCGCCAAACAAGATAGTATCATCTGCAAAAAGCAAGTGAGAAATCCTTGGCGCACCATGGCAAATTGCCACGCCCCTAATCAACCCCATATTCTCCGCACATGAGATGAAAGCTGAAAAAATCTCAGACACAAATAAGAACAAATAAGGGGGTAATGGATCTCCTTGACGAATACCCCTTTCGAAAAAAAAATAGTAGACTCCCTCCCCCGATGAGTAGCGTATGAAACAGTGAAGGACCCCCAACATAACAAGAGACACAAACTGAGAAGTAAAACCCAGTCTGATCATTACCTTTTCCAAGAAGGGCCACTTGACTCGGTCGTATGCCTTGCTTATGTCAAGCTTCAGCGTCATCTGGCCACACTTCCGTGTTCTCTTATTGTTAAGAAATTGATTGAGTTCAAAATCTACCAGGATATTATCAGTAATAAGACGACCGGGCACAAATGCCGATTGAGAAGGAGAAATAATGGTATCCAAAAAAGGCTTCAAGCGATTAGCAATGGCCTTGGATGCAATCTTGAAGCTCACATTACTAAGGCTAATAGGTCGAAACTGAGTCATAATGTCAGGGTTAGTACATTTAGGGATCAAGACAATATGAGTAAAATGAACCTCAGTATTAAAGACACTATTATTAAGATAAGCAAGGGTGAAAGGAATGACATCCTGTTTAACCATGTGCCAAAATTTCTGATAAATTAAAACAGAGAAGCCATCCGGCCCATGAGATTTAAGAGGAAACATATCTTTAAGTGCTTTGGTTGCCTCGTCGTTAGAAAATGGTTGAAAGAGGCGTTCATTCTCCTTAGGGCTGACGCGCACGCCGACATCTCGTAAGACTTCCTTAATATCATTCTCCGATGGATTAGAGGAGGAGAAAATATTTTTAAAGTAATCAATCGCAATCGAGTCTATTTCCACCGGGGTGCTGCGAATCACGCCCGCCTCATCCTTCAGCCCCTTAATCTCATTTTTTTTCTACTTTCACTAGCTCGGTTATGAAAATAAGTATTCATGTCTCCCTCCCTAAGACAGTGAACCTCAGCTCGTTGCTTTCAGTAAATCTCATCGAATGCATGTAAGGCCTCAAGCTGACTCGTAAGTTCCCTCCCATGTATCTTAGATTCATTCGAAATAAGTCCATTCCTTAACACCAAAATTCTATCATTTAATTTTTTTTAATGTTTTTGCGCATCTTCGCCCCGTCGACTTTATTCCACTTCATAAGTCCCAACTTGTAGCCCTCTAACTTCTCGACTAAATTATGTTTTTTTGACGTGTATCCTCTCGACTGATGGATTCTCGTAACCAATTACCATATGACATCTGACTCGTCAACACTGTAGCGTTCGTCACTGAAATTGTGGATCGGGTTGATACGTTGTTGTTGTTAACTTAACACTGGAGTTTTAACAACAGTTTGGTATGTTGTTAACACAACGATGTTACTTTAACAACAGACCAGAGTAATAGTGCCGCGAAATAAACAAACACCAAGTTTAAGAAGTGAATATAAGTTTATATTAACTTCCGAGCCGTAGGCAAAATAACCCGTTAAGGTTTTAACAAAAGTCGTTCTCTCAATTGTCAAGCTCCTCACTCTCAAATTAATCGAACTAAGCAAAGCACACAAGAATTGCTTCGAGTATCACACAAATCTCCTCACTCTTAGATCTATTTTAACAATTAACAAACTTTGCTAAAGTAAGACAACACTCAACAATATGTAGATTAATCTCTCGGATTGATTGGCTTTTGTCTCGTGTTTGTCTTGATGTACTTCACACCTATATATAGGTTCTTGACTTGGACTTCAAGGTGTGTTGTACACGGTTGGTAATTCTCCTTGTTTCCTTGTCGAACTCGTCTTCCTTGTTCTCGCAGTCCTTCTTGAATAATAGTTCCTTCGTTAGTGATCTAACTAAGGATAGACTCCTTCTTCAAATCAGGACTCAACTTGGAAAGCTTTCCTAGTTGCACTCGAACTCTTCTTTCCTTGTAGAGCGGTTTGCTTAATTAAGGAAATTTCCTTCTTGGAAACTTGAGCGTCCAACCTATGACAAGTTTGTTTCCTGAATAATAATCAAAGACAATCACAACTGTGGAACTCAATTAGTTAAATGAATAAGGCAAAACAATAATAATAAATGACAACAAGATTGTAAATCGGATTCTGCTCAGCAATGTTACTCTAACATTGATTTCTCAATGTTAATCTAACATTGCCAGAATACCTGCACTTTCAATCTCCCCCCTTTTTGCCTTAATCACAAAACCTAAGAACTTGTTCTAATCAGATCAAATTATTCAGACAAACTTCACTATCTTATAACAATGAAAACTAAGTACACTCCCCTTGAATATCAGAAGGGACAACTCAATGTTATTCTAACAGTGATACTTTCAATGTTGTCATAACATCCATCTTTGTCAATGTTGGATTAACATTGAGTCCAGACAGACGTTCTAACATTGAACATCTCAATGTTAACTTAACATCAGAGAACCAGTTAACATCTGCAAATAGAGTTAGTACTTTGTAACCACAGTTCAAATAGCATAAGCAGAAACACTAAGTACCAATATAGAAAAGTACTTAATTATAGACCATACTAAGTAGCAAGGAACACACTCCTTGATGAAACAGAAAAATACAAAGAAAATAGAATTGTTCATACTTCAATAGAAAACAGAAAATTAAAAGAACTCGGAAATTTTGAATTTGATCTACTCTCCCCATTTTTGTGAGAAATGCAGATCCTTCAAATGCTTCATGAGGCTGTCAATCTCCTGCAACCTCACTTGCTTGTCTGTTATCTCTTTTTGGGTATCCTTGTACTCTCTGTCAAGCCAAACCAGAGTCTCCTCCACAAATGCATCAGCAATGACAGAGTAGTTATCACCACTTGAAACTGGAACAGAAGAAGCAGCAAACTTGAGAGTCTTCTTCTTCTTTTTCCTGCTTGGACCAGCTTCTGCATTGGGATTCCAGGGCAAGTCTTGAATCCTGACTTGAGTGAAGTAGCTCCTGGTGATGATCATCTTGGCCTTGTTCTTGATCCAACCCTCTGTCTTCTTGGTCTTGAAGCCTTGCTTCACCAGAATGCTGGATATCAGAGAGGGATATGGAATGATTCCCTTTGCCTTTGTTGTGACCTCCCTCATGTGCCTCAAAACTTTCTCCCATATGTTCATACTCAGCCCATTCTTCAGTTTATACACCAACTTTGCAGATTCTTTTGTCATAACAGTGGTGTTGGAAGAAGGCAACCAGTTGTAGGTAGAGAGCTTGTGAAGTACAACACTTAAGGAGGTCATCTTTGTAATTGGAAAACTATCATTCCACTTCCTTGTGAGTACACCAGTAAGGTCAGCAATCACTTCATCCATGCTAGGATCCTCAGTCTCCTCAGGATCAGGAAGTTCCCAAGCTTCATTGATCACAGAAGGACTAATGTCATAAACATTCATCCTTATCCAAACTTTACCAAACTTGGGAGAGCCCTGGTGACACACCCACTGAGAGAGATTCATGTAGAACTCTCTGATCACATCATGGACATATGATGCCTGATTCATCACAGAGCCCAACACACCCCCAACGTCAAGCAACTCATACAACCTATTTTCCTTGAACATTTCCTCATCAGTGTTCCTCTCCATGTGAATGACCCTGGCTTGATAAGCCTCACACTGTTCTTCTGCCTCAGCTGACATATAAAAGCCAGAATAAGGCTTCTTGGGGTGCTCCTCATCAAGCACATCAAAATACTCATCACTGCCTGATGTTTGAGTAACATCAGCAGGGTCATCAGCTACCAGTTGATCTTCTTCATCAACTTCCTCTTCCTCTTCCTCCTTATCATCTTCTTCTTCTTTTTCTTCTTCTGACTCAGACTCAGAAGATTCAACAACCACCTGCTTCCCCTTTCTTTTCTTAGCAGCAGTAGCTAAGGCAGAGAGAGTCAGGCTCTCTTCTTCTTCTTCTCTCTCAACCTCTTCAGGTTGATTGTTACCCTCATCACCAACATCCTGCTTACTATCAGTAGTAACCTCCTCAGCCAGAGTCTCCTCAACCTGATCACTTTCCTCAGGAAGAGTATCCACCTCAGCAGCAGCAACATGCTCAACAGCATTAGCCTCAGACGGCTCAACATTCACCTCAAGGTTTTCACCTTCATCAGTAACAACCACAGACTCATCCCCAACATTACCCTCAGGGACCTCATGCAAAACCTCAGACTCACCCACAACAACAACAAGGGCCTCTTTCTCCCCCTCAATACCAATTTCAACAGTTTTATCTTGAGTAGGGTTAGTCATCATTACCTCGTTTTTCATCGTTGGTGGGAGTGGAGGTTTGCTCAACAGTTTTTGATGTTGAACCAACATCACCCTTTGCGGATTTCTTGCCCTTGCACCGTTGATAAGTGGATTTCCTCTTAGGTGCGGCGGCGGCGACGGCTTCAATGGTTGCTCGTCTGGTACTGCGGTGTACTGGTTGTTCAATCTGCTCAGTAGCATCTACAAAGGCATCAATGGAAGGCTTGCGTGCCATTGTTAGAGTAATTTAGAGAAGAAAAGAAGAAACTTGATTTGCAGAGAATGTTGATTGCACAAGAATTTTGAACGCGTAAACAGTAATAAGTGATTAGGGCAAATTATATAGATAATCAGCTGAAGAATAGTGATAGTGGTGTTGTAACATGTTACCAAAATAATCGGACCACTGTCACACGATCATACCCATGTTTAACTTACCACGTATCAGTGTTAGATTAACACGTAACCATAGCATTCTCCAAACCTAAACACTTATAAGTTACAAAGTTTCAATGTTGAACTAAGATTGGCAAGTTAACATCAGGGAGGGAAGTTGTAGGTGCAGGGCTTCATCCAAAGCAACATCATGTGAGAGCGTGAGATATTCCTGTATACTGATCTAAAACCTCAACCAAGTACATAGGTACAAAGACATAGTTTAAGATAATCAGTATGAATAAGTAACACATCCAGGGAAAAGATTTTCCCACAACATAGAGGATCACAAAATATAGTGTTTTACCTGCAGTTGGTCACCCACGAAGTATACCTCAACACATGATTCCTAGGATTACTACTCCCCTAAGCCCAAACCGACATAAGGAAATAATGCAGAACTAGAATGAATGCAACAATGTTAGATCAACATTGGGTAATGGTAACCAAGTACACACAACTTTACTGACTGGGATCAGGACATATCAATTTATCTTTTACTAATATCATGAACTCTTTTGAACAAAAAACTAGTGAATGTTAAAGGATAGTTTCATCACTGAATGTGGGCAGCACAAGACTCCACACACCCCAACAACTTAACCATCGGCTACAGATTAGGCAAGTACAAAGGAACTGAATAAAGACAATATATTTATCATATACTTCTTCACCCAACTCCTCATGCATACTTGTTTACCAACTTGTTTACAAGTTAAATTCCAAGTGAACAATACTACTGAATGCAAGCAGTCGAAACTTCAAAACACCCCAGTAGTAAGGATCACCATCATGCATAAACTTGGCCATAGACAGAACACAAAAATAAGCACAACTGAATGACAATGAAGCTCTCAACATCATGTACCCCAGCTTTTCTTCATGCTCTGTCTAACCTAACATGGATAAGTCACAACTGAATAACATCAGAGTAGTGAGCTATGTGTACCCCAACTTCTCCTAGATGTTAGGTTAACATTCACAGACTAACAACAGAGTTCTTACTTTACAAAACTCTTGCTATGTACCTGTCCACCAGTCAACTCAGCTATTTATACAGATTAACCACACAACCCAACAGAATATCTAACAAAGAAGTAATATGCAAGAAAGAAGAATGCAGAAAGAAAAACATAAAAGAATTACATATACATCACAACCAATAACCAGTGCTAGACAGTGGTGTTATGTCAACACTGGTGTACTAACATCCCTAGACAATGCACATGCCAAGAGAATTCCTCAAACTGAAAAACCTCTCAGAATCTAAGGGTTTAGTGAACATATCAGTAAGCTGATTGTTAGTTTCAATGTGTTCAATGTCAATGAGCTTATCTTCTATCATGTCTCTCAGAAAGTGATGCCTTATATCAATATGTTTAGTTCTAGAGTGTTGCACAAGGTTCTTAGAGATGCTAATAGCACTAAGATTATCACAGAACATAAGTAAGGTATCACTGTCTAACCCATAATCCAGTAGCATGTGTTTAAGCCATACTAACTGGGTGACACAACTGCCTGCTGCTATGTATTCAGATTCAGCAGTGGAGAGTGACACACAATTTTGCTTTTTACTGTACCATGAAACCAAGTTGTTCCCCAGATAAAAACATCCTCCCCTTGTAGACTTTCTATCATCAGTGTCACCTACACAGTCGGAGTCACTGAAACCTACAAGATTTGTGTTAGTGTCATAAGAGTACCAGATCCTAAGGGCCAAAGTGCCAGATACATATCTAAGGATTCTCTTCACAGCAATCAGATGTGACTGATTTGGACATGCCTGGTACCTAGCACACACACAAACAAAGAACATTATATCAGGTCTTGAAGCAGACAAGTAGAGTAAGCTTCCTATCATTGAACAGTACAATGTTGGATCAACATTGGCACCAATAACATCCCTGGATATCTTCACTGATGAAGACATGGGAGTCTTGCAAGGCTTTGAATCTTTCAATTCAAACCTCTTCACCAAATTCTTTGCATACTTTTCCTAACTTAGGAATATCCCATTACCTGTTTGTTTTACTTGGAGACCACAGAAGAAATTTAATTCTCCTAATCATACTCATCTCAAACTGCCCTATCATTGATTCAACAATTTTTTCTGAAATAGAGTTGTTAGTTGAGCCAAAAACAATATCATCCACATAAATTTGAGCTATACAGACATGAGAATCTTTCTTAAAAACAAACAATGTCCTATGTTCTTCACCTCTAACAAAGCCAAGACTTAAAAGGATTTTTGTAAGTCTTTCATACCATGCTCTAGGTGCTTGTTTAAGTCCATACAAGGCTTTTCCAAGCTTGTACACATGGTTGTGGTACTTAGGACCTGTGAACCCCTTAGGCCATTCAACATATACTTCTTTATCAATTAGCCCATTCAGAAACGCACCATCTACATCCATTTGGTATAGTTTTATCTTAAGACATCATGCTATGGCTAGAAGTAACCTAATAGATTCAATCCTAGCAACTGGAGCAAAGGTCTCATCAAAATCTACACCTTCAACCTGTGTGTACCCCTGAGCAACTAGTGTAGTTTGTTTCTAACTATGACCCCTTCCTCATTACTCTTGTTTTTAAATATCCACTTTGTCCCTATTACATTAACATTAGGTGGTCTAGGCACCAGTATCCAGACATTGTTCTTAGTAAACTGTACTAGTTCATCCTGCATGGCATTAATCTAAAAGTTATCAAGGAAGGCTTCATTCACATTCTTAGGTTCTATGGAGGAGACAAAACACGAGGCATTATCAACAGTACAAGTGAAGTTCATACAGACACACAATTTTACCATATCTCTATAATCAAGTCTTTCTCTGTTGCGTGTCCTTACCCGTTCAGTGAGTTCACCTATTACCTGGAATGCTGGATGATCTTTCTGAATCCTAGCTGGGGGATCTCTTCTAGGTTCAGAGGCAACTTCATGTTCTAAGTCAGAGTCCTCTGCTGTTAGTCTAACATCAGATCTAGCTGGTGTTAGTCTAACATCGTTCCTTGACTCCTGTTCAGTGTTTCCAGCTTCCAGTTCCAATGTTGGTGTAACATTGTCATGAGTAACATTCTCGGTTTCCACTGTTGGTCTAACATTGGGAACTGAGATGTCATCAGTACCTGTATCAAGAGTGAACTCATCAAACACAACATTCACTGATTCCTGAATTGTCTTCAATCTAAGATTGTAGACTCTAAAGGAAGTACTATTGGCTGAGTATCCTACAAAGATGCATTTTTCACTTTTAGGATCAAATTTACTCAGATAATCCCTGTCATTAAGCAGATAACAATCACATCCAAATTCATGAAAATGTGCAATATTTGGTTTCACACCCTTCAAGAGTTCACAAGTAGTCATGTTAGTTCCAGGTCTAAGATACACCCTGTTACTAATGTGACAAGCATTATTTAAAGCTTCAGCCCAGAGTCTTTCGGATACATCTTTAGCATTGAGCATAACTCTGACCATCTCTTGAAGAGTCCTGTTCTTTCTCTCAGCAATCCCATTCTGCTGAGGAGTCTTAGGAGCTGAATATTCATGGAAAATACGTTTAGCATTGCAATAGTTATCAAAACTGGCATTTTCAAATTCTTTACCATGATCAGACCTAATCTTAGTCACATAGGAGACATACAAGTTTTTAATACTAGCACAAAGAATTTTGAACTGATCAAAAGCTTCAGACTTTTCTTTAAGAAATTTTACCCAAGTGTATCTAGAGAAGTCATCTACAATCACAAAGGCATATTTCTTACCACTGAGACTACTTAACTCAATTGGACTCATTAAGTCCATGTGTAGCAATTCAAAACACCTACTAGATCTAGGATTAGCATTCTGTACCTGTAGGGGTGTATGAACAACTCTGGTTTGCTTACCCTTGAGGCAATCACCACACACAAGCTTACCTGGACAAGACAGCTTAGGTAAGCCTCTTATATCATCAACTTTCTGCAGTTTCTCAAGGTTTATGTAGTGAACATGTCCAAGTTTCCTATGCCATATAGAAGCCTCATCTATTTTGGCATGGAAACACTCCGCTTCCTCTTGGGCTAGGTAGCAGTTATCTTTAGATCTAGTACCTGTCATAACAAGAACATTATCACTATCATAAACATCACAAGAAACTTTGTCAAATGTAACCAGTAAGTCATCATCACACAGCTGACTGATACTGAATAGATTTGCCTTTAACCCATCTACCAACAACACATCCTTCAGGGGTGGGAATCCATCAACATTTAGTATCCCCTTGCCAATTATCTTTCCTTTGGTGCCACCTCTATAGGTCATTGTTCCAGCACTTAAAGGTATCATTTGCTTAAGATTCTCTTTGCTGCTTGTCATGTGTCTTGAGCATCCACTGTCGAAGTACCACTTACCTGAAAGGTTAGAGTACACAGCAGAGAAAACAACATTGTATACAATTTTAATCTTAGGGGTTTTAGCTTTTTCTACCCAAGTTCTACTTTTCTATCATTCACCTAATGTTGGTCTAACATCAGAACCTGTTGTAGTTTTAACATTGGACACAGAGGTTGTTTTCTTACCACATTCTTTTATGAATTTTCTACAGAATGGTTTAATGTGGCCTGGTTGAAAATAGTACTGACAGATAAAAGTAGGTTTGCTTTTTACAGTGTTGATGGTACCAGAACTCATATTACCATATTCTTTAACAAAGCTTGTGGTTAAATAGGCAGAATTGACATTAGAAGAGGAAGGTTTCTCAACAAATCCCAGACCACATGTACTTGTATTACTCATGTTTAGTACCTCATCAAGTTTAGAAGTACCTCCATTCCATTTGGCTATGATCTGTGAGTCCTTTTTGAGTTTCTCCTTTACCCCTTTCAGCTCAGCTTCAGCTTTGTCAAGGTCTCTCTCATTGAGTTTCAAAATGTTCTTCAAACATTCAATGTCATGCTTCAATGCTTTGTTACTCTTCATGAGTTTGACATTTTCTCTCTCAAGTCTGAGAAAGGTTGTATGTAAATCATCTAGAATTTCCTCCTGGGACATTTCTCCTTCATTGAAGTACTCTTCTTCTAGATCAACCGAGCTATGAAAACAATCGAAGTTAGTATCATCACAATCAGAGAGCACATCATAGATAACATGTGTATCATTGTTGTTCCAGTCTCCAAAGAATATTTCCTACTTTGCTGTTGGTTCTCCAATGTTAGAGTAACATTGAGCCTTTTGGCAGTTTCTGGGGTCTTCTCCTGACTAGGTGATCCGAGCAGTGTTGATTTTCTCTGATTGTTCATCGGCACTTGTTCCAGATTCGAAGTCAACATCATTGAAGTCATCTACACACACCCAATGAGAATTCCCTCTTGTTTTGAGGGTGTTAGCACATTCATGTTTAAAGTGACCATACCCCTTACATTCATAGCACTGGACATCTTTCAATTTCTCAGCATCTTGAGGCGTGCTCTTAGATGCCATGTACTTTACAAACTTTGGGGGCAATTTCTTATAACCAAGGGCAGCATTACCAGATTGTTTTTCTTTATTTTTATCTTTGTAGCCTAATTTACTAAAGTTCTTGCTAATGTTTCCATAGTTAGAAGAGATCAACTCATATTCATCCTCATCACTTCTTGTCGAATATGAGGTAGTTCCTAGTAAGGCTAAAACAAGTTGTTTACTGGACTTTCCTAGGAATTCTAGTTCAAACTCTTTTAAAGTGTTCATCAATGTTTGAAAGTCCATGTTGGCAAGATCTTTAGACTCATTCATAGAAATTCTTTTGACAGTGAATTTAGAAGATAATGTTCCAAAAGCTTTATAGACCATGGTTTGATTTGGGATGGTAAAACCTAAGTTTTGACACTGATTAGCAATATCAAAAAGTTTCTCAAAATAACTATCAATGCTTTCATCCTCACTCATCTATATCTTCTCAAAGTCCCTCAAAAGTTTTCTATAATTAGAGTCCCTCACAGCCACATCACCTTCACATTGTAGTTCAAGAATTTCCCAAGCAGTTTTAGCAGTTGTGCAAGTTTGAATGAGTTTAAACATATGGTTACCTACCCAGCTAAAAATAGCATTGAGAGCCTTTTCATTGAAGTTGTAGAGAGCAATCTTATTGGCTGTCCATTGTCCTCTTGGCTTAGGTACCAGGTCAGCATCTCTATCTCGTGCCAAGTAAGGGATGGTGTAGCCTTCTAGTACTGCGTCCCAAGCTCTCAGGTCGATGGATTTGATGTGGACTCTGAGTTTGATCTTACAGTAGGCATAGTTGTTAGGACCCTCCAATACTGGCAACCTGCTGGTATTGGGGTTGGAGTTGTCCATCTTGACGTATCAACGCTAAACACCGGTGAGGTTGGTGCTTGGCTCTGATGCCAATTGAAATTGTGGATCGGGTTGATACGTTGTTGTTGTTGTTAACTTAACATTGGAGTTTTAACAGCAGTTTGGTATGTTGTTAATACAACGATGTTACTTTAACAACAAACCAGAGTAATAATGCAGCGGAATAAACAAACACCAAGTTTAAGAAGTGACTATAAGATTATATTAACTTCCGAGCCATAGGTAAAATAACCCGTTAAGGTTTTAACAAAAGTCGTTCTCTCAATTTTCAAGCTCCTCACTCTCAAATTAATTGAACTAAGCAAAGCACACAAGAATTGCTTCGACTATCACTAAAAGCTCCTCATTCTTAGATTTATTCCAAAAATTCACAAACTTTGCTAAAGCAAGACAACGTTCAACAATATGTGGATTAATCTCTCGGATTGATTGGCTCTTGTCTCGTATTTGTCTTGATGTACTTCACACCTATATATAGGTTATTGACTTGGACTTCAAGGTGTGTTGTACACGGTTGGTAATTCTCCTTGTTTTCTTCTTGAACTCCTCTTTCTTGTTCTCGCAGTCCTTCTTGAATAATAGTTCCTTCGTTAGTGATCTAACTAAGGATAAACTCCTTCTTCAAATCAGGACTCAACTTGGAAAGCTTTCATAGTTGCACTCGAACTCTTCTTTCCTTGTAGAGTGGTTTGCTTAATTAAGGAAACTTTCCTTCTTGGAAACTTGAGCGTCCAACCTATGACAAGTTTGTTTCCTGAATAATAATCAAAGACAATCACAACTGTGGAACTCAATTAGTTAAATGAATAAGGCAAAACAATAATAATAAATGACAACAAGATTGTAAATCGGATTCTGCTCAACAATGTTACTCTAACATTGATTTCTCAATGTTAATCTAACATTGCCAGAATACCTGCACTTTCAGTCACAATCAGTCATGATATGGCCCAGAACACCGCAAAATAGCAAAAATTCTGGAGTCGTTCGTATTTGAACGTATTGTTCATGCCCACCTGAAGTGCAAATTTTCAAGAATTTGATTAACGGCTTAGTTACATCTAATTTCACCCGAACCTGTATGCTAACACCCCATGATCTCGACATGTCAACCTCCTCGAGAAAGCCTAGCTTCTACCCAATGAAAGTAGCATTGACGTGCGAACGGGATATTATATATGCACAAGTAATAGCTGCAAAAATCTAAGCTAAATGTTTCCAAATTCTCCTCAAGCTCAAGGTCACGAAGGATTAAAACCTGTTTGTTGAAAGACTAAGGGCACCCAGCCATCGCTTTTTTCTTATAAAGAATATGGAAGAATTTGAACAAGAGTCGATCATCGGTAATCTGGGTAATCTCAATTCCATTGCGTGCCTTGAACAAAGTTTTGATCGTAGTACAGAAAGCGATGAAGTTGTAGCTTTGTCCCATCAGTATTCTCCCAACAAGCACCAATTCAGAAGAGGCATTCGTGTTCTGCCACGATGAGTCCGAAATAAGGTGGGTAGATTCTTCGACTTCGAAAAGGGATAGACTGTATTGCAATTGATTACCAACTGTCTCCATAATATCCACGTACTAACGAACTGAAGAAGTATTATGTTGAGTTACGGTCGCAGCAGCCAAGGGGTGAACGATTCCCTACCTCCAACAAACCTGCGACACGAGCAAACAAAGCACAAAAAATACGTAAACGCAAAAACGGACGAAAGAAACAAGAGAAAAAACACAGATGAAAAAAAACCCTAGAAACCAAAAACTAAAAAAATGAATGAAACCCTAAGCCCTAATAATCGTGGATGTCACCGTGAAGTCGAGAACAAGAAATCGTAGTCGATGCACGAAAGATTGTCATGAGAAGCGGCCAAGATCGAAGAGGGCCTTGTTGGAAAAATGAATGCACTCTTATGGAAATAGACCTAAACTCCCACGAAGAGAGACCTGTTCTCTTATCTTATAGTTATAAGAATGTTGATAATGGAGTTAAAAATTAAAATAGGGTTGCACAAGAGGAAAACACTCGTTACAAAAACAACCGATCAACCTATCAAAACGAATAATACTATAGAAGACCAAATCTCGCACGATATTTGTGTGCAAGGTCACAATTCAATTTGTCTCGAGTAAGGATCAGTTAGTTGATGGTGCCTTAACGAAGCCGTTGTCAACTGCCAAGTTCCATGTTGTCCGACTCAATCTGATGGAGCTTAGAAATATGGGTATTTCTTGATCGAAAATAACTAAACCAAGGTTCAAGCGAGTCGAGATTTGACCAAAAAGTCAATGGAGCCCGTTTTTGGCAAAAGATGCCACTTTTTCAAGTGGAAACGACCTCATGAGCAACACGTGATTTTAGGCAAATTTGAAGATTTAAAGGGTCAAATATGTAGTTTATTATTTTCAGCTGAATTTTTATGTTTTATTTAGTTATTTTAAAAGTTTTTTGTAATTTTTCATTTTTTTTAGTTAAAGTTTTCACTTTATGAGTTAGTTGTCTTTGAGTCATTGTGGTAAGTTGTTGATTGAATAATAATAAAAAACTGAACTTGGGAGTTTTCTCAGTTTGCGTCAATTTTCTCGGTATTCTATGGAATCAACGAGTCTTTGATTTCTTGTGTTATTTTATTTTCCCTTATGGCTTCTGCTTGCTAAATTAGTTGGCATTAGAGTCAAGTTCGTTCATTCACCATGGTGGCAAGGAGAAACCCTGAAGTCCATCATGTTCCAGTAGAAGAAGATAGATGTGATGAAAACACAATGTTACGTCGACAAATTGACTTGTTGACTCAACAAATGACGATAATGGTTGCTTGACAACCCTGAACCTGCACCGACACCTAGAGCCCCATTGTTTGCAAATTTCGAGAAGAATTTGTTTGTACCAATAGAACATCCATTGGATCTTCCAAATCACCGAAAACAAGATGATCTAGATGAAAAACATTGGGAATCAGGGTTTCAATGTGACATTCTAAATTTACATGGTGATTATGAAGAGGATTGTGAATCTTCATATGCTATTGTTTATGATTGCGATGGTGATGATATTGTGGACGAGTTCGAGGTTCTAAATTAAAAGCTCTCATGGATTGTGTGGACGAGAAGATCACATTGGAGAATCCAATAAAAGAGACGAAGATGTTGGAAAAGTACGAGGTCACCAAGAAAAATGATAGATTTGAAAGTTTTGTGATAGAAAAGAAGAATTTAGGTGTGGCAGTGGTCGATGACGAGAAGAAGCACGTTCCTATTGTTGTTGCCACAATTAAAGATGTTCATTCTCATGGTTTTGGTATTTTTTTATGTTACTAGTCATATTTTTTCTTATGGTGATAAGTTCTTAGTTACTAAACACAATTCAGATTCGAGGTCGAATCCTTTTCAACCAGGGGAGAATGATGGAGATCAGAAATATGAGTATCTCTTGATCAAAAATAACCAACCAAAGGTTCAAGAGAGTTGAGATTTGACCAGAAAGTCAACAAATCCAGTTTTTGACAAAAGATACCACTTTTCCAAGTGGAAACGACCTTCAAAGCTAAACGTAAAGACTACAATCTTTACGCCCACATGATTTTAAGCAAATTTGAAGGTTTAGAGGGTCAAATATGCAGTTTAGTATTTTCAGCGGGATTTTTATGTTTTATTTAGTTATTTTAAGAGTCTTTTGTAATTTTGACATTTTTCTTAGTTAGTGTTTTCACTTTATAAGTTAGTCGTCTTTGAGTTATTATGACTAGTTGTACGTTGAATAAAATAAAAAAATAAAAAACTTTGGAGTTTTCTCAATTTGCATCAATTTTCTCGGTATTCTACGGAATCAACGAGTCTTTGATTTCTTGTGTTATTTTGGCTTTACCTCGCTACATCACAATCTGAATGTGAGAGACCTTCCTTTAAGCTTTCGAGGGCGTATAGAAGACCAAGTCTCGCACTATATTTCTGCAAATCGATAACACCTTTTTGTTATATTTGAATTAGCTCATATTTTGTGATATTTGAATTATCATGTATTTAAGAGTTCGTTGTAATTGGCATTATATAAGTGTTGTACGTTTCATTGTGAAGACATTACAAAAATATTGGATTCCTTTATACTCTCTAAATTCTACAAATTCTAATGAGATCTTGGGATACTACAAAGTATTTATATTATGAGCTGACAAGTTGTGTAACATAAAAATTCACGCTACGATTTCATTATGCTTTCGGTGCAAACGTATGTATCACGCCAGTAGTCTTCAAACTTTGCTAGTTAGGTAAGTCTAGTTTGATATATGGAATTGACATAACATACGTAAAATCGGGTTGTTGCTAGTGTAGCTAAAAAACCAGATCAAGTTTTGAAAAAGGTTGTTTGTCGAACGTCCAGAAAACGAAATCTACTATGATGGAGTTTCTTTGTTTTTATCTATGACTGATGTGAAATCTTGACCTTCTCTCACTCTACTTACCAATTTTTGTTTCTGCATCTCATTACATCATGGCAATGGTATTGGTACCTACATAAATAATTTTCAACGATAAATATAGTTGATATTAGAAATAATTAGCAATATTACGTATTTTCTTTATTTTCAAGAATTTCCTTTATTGTATCATTTACTTAGTATATTAAAGGTTCCCAACCTACACACAATTGTGATGAGATTTACCTAATCTTACATGGTATCAACTTTTTGGTCGCTAACCCTAGCCACCACCTTCCCCTAAGTCGTCGCCTCTCTCTTCTTCTCCATGACGGACTACAGATCTTCTTCGTCGTTGCCGTTTGCAACCATGATCCAGATGATCACGGTTCCTCTTTCCTACACAAATTTTCTTCTATGAAAAAAGCAATTCGAATCCCTCTTTAGATCCCAAAATCTTTTCCACTTTATTGACAGCTTCATTGCTCCTCCATTGCCAGTCATTCCTCACGCCTCCTCGTCCACCGCCTCTATCGGTCCGCTTCATTTTCAAGAGCTTATGTCAAACCCCGATTTTGATGCATGGCAATCTCGTGAACGTAGCGTCCTCAATCTTCTTCTCTCCACGTTGACTAAAGAAGCTATTTCTGAGACATGAGGAGAAGAAACAATGTCGGGTATTTGGAATGCGTTGCATGTTGCATGTTGCCTATAGTTCATACAATAAGGCACATACACTTCGCCTTCGAGACGAGTTACAATTAATAGTGGGCAGTTCTAAATCTATTACTAAATATGACAAGTAATTTCGCACTATTTGTGATCAATTGGCTGCAATTCGTGCTCATGTTGCCAATGATGGCAAAGTTCACTGGTTCCTTCATGGTTTGGGCTCGACTTATGCGAACTTCTCTACTGGTCAACTTGATCAAGTCTTTCTTCTTCTATTTAGTGACATTCTCTCTAAATCCAAAGGTCACACTATTTTGCAGGCCTCCCTTGATGACTTTGCTGTTCCTCCTACTGATGTGTTTGTTGCGGATCACTTGAACCGTGCTCCTTCTGGAAATTAGCAACCTCATGGCGGCAGTTCTCGAGGTCATCATGATCATGGTGCTTCATCCTCTAGATCTTCTCGCAGCTGTCGCCAATGGGGAAATCAAGGACGCCGAAACTACGCCCTTAGCTGCCAAATCTGCTGTGAACAAGGACACTATGCTGACAAGTGTCTTGTTTGCTAGGAACGGTCCACATAATCTGCCAACTTAGCTCAAACATTTGCTCCGAACTGCTCGCTCAAGTCCCTTGATTAGCCCAATTGGTATCTTGATACGAGCGCGACTTCTCTCATTGCCTCGTCCTTGTCTCATATGTGATTCTCAGACTTATAACGATAATGAACATATTTTTGTAGGTAATGGTGTTGCACTAAACTTTACTTATGTTGGTTCTCATTCTTTTGATGATAATGTTAAGTTATTAGATGTTCTGGCGACTCCTTATATTACCAAGAATCTTGTTTCTATTAGCAAGTTAACTAAGGATCTTGATGTTAAAGCAACTTTTGTGCATGACTCGTTTCTTCTTTAGAGCCACAACACGTGAACTATTCTAGAAAATGGCTGATGTGAGCAGGGCTTATATGTGTTGGAGCGTAGAACACGACCATTACTTGTTGCCCTTCTTACTAAACGAGCTTATGGATCATTCGAGTTGTGGCACCTTCATCTAGGACATGTTAACTTTAATGTTATTTCTCAATTAAATAAAAAGGGTCATTTGTCTGTCTCTTCTATTTTGCCTTCGCCGATTAGTTGTACTGCTTGTGAGCTAGCTAAGAATCAAGAGTTAGTTTTTATGGACAATAATAAACGTGCTTCGGTTGTTCTTGAGCTTGTTCATTGTAAGGACCTGCCCTTGTTGACTCTATTAATGGTTACAAGTATTTTGTTATTTTTGTGGATAATTTTTCTCGCTTTACGTTATTCTATCCTTTGCGCAAGTTAGATTTTTATGATGTGCTTGTTCTACATGGTTATTGGGTTGAGGCATTCAACAGTGGTGTGTATACTATTACTAGGGTTTTGGCAAAACCTCTCCTTAGCTCGTCTCCTTCGAGCTTTTGTTCCATGAGGCGCATGTCTATTCTAATTTTCATTTATTTGGCTGTCGGGTTTTCCCATATCTTCGCCCTTATGTGGAAAATAAATTTAACCCTCACAATTCACCATGCATCTTTCTAGGTTATAGCAGTCAACACAAGAAATTCAAATGTCTCGATCCTTTCACTTCTCGGGTTTACATCACTCGACATGCTCATTCGATGAATCCCACTTTTGTTTTGTAGGTCATGTTTCGCCGGTTGTTGTGTCCTCTCTCGACGTGTTCTCTTTTTATGAACCTGTCATGCGTACCAATTTTCTGAAGATCTTTGCCCCCGCTCCACCTCTTGCGCTAGCCGTTTGATGTTGCCTTATTCCTGGTGCACTATCCCGTTTCCCACTGTTGCACCAGATCCTATTATGCCATTATCTTCTAATAATGCCGCAGCTCCACTGTCACCTTTCTTTGTTGCCTTGTCTGCCCCTCAAATAACCCCAGTTTTGTCTCGCATGTGCTCGCGGGCTCAATATGGCATTACCCATCCAAATTCGCGGTACACTCTTCTTTCTTCTCCATTATCTGCACTTATTGTTGATTTGCATAATGTTGTTGAGCTAAAGGGTTTTAAGTCTACCTTGAAGCAACCGCATTGGCTTGTTGCTATGAAAGAAGAATTATGTGCTTTACATTCTAATCACACTTGGTCTTTAGTCTCTTGACCCTCTAATGCGAATGTGGTGGGTAGTAAGTGGGTTTTTTTGTACAAAATTTTGCAGTGATGGTTCTGTTGAACGTCTCAAAGCACGTTTAGTGGCTCAGGGCATTACACAGGTTCTTGGATTTGATTTTTCTCTCAATTTTATTCAGCCGTGAAGGCTACTATTGTTCGTGTTATTTTATCTCTTGCGGTCATTCATGGTTGGACGCTTCATCAGTTAGACATAAACATTCTTTTCTTCATGGACACCTTATTGAGACAGTCTACATGGAGGTGCCGCCTAGTTTTACTGATCTGCGGTTTCCCTCCCTCATATGTCACTTCAATAAGATTATTTACGGCTTAAAGCCACAGGCTTGGTTTCAACACCTCGGTTCCTTTTTATTGAAGTTCGGTTTTACTTGAAGCCGTGTAGATGCTTTCTTGTTCTTATTCTATCGAGGCCGTGTCATTCTCATATTTACTCGTCTATGTTGACACATTATTCTCACGGGCAACGACTCTGCTATTAATTCTCAGTTTATTGCTCGCTCGGATTCTGAGTTTGCCACAAAATATTTGGGAAACTAGGATACTTTCTTGGCTTGGAGGTCACCTATACGTTTGATGGTCTTTTCTCGAGTCAATTTGAATATGCGCATGATTTTCTTTCTCGAGCTCAGATGCTTGATGCCAACTCTTTAGCTACACCGTTGGCTCCTGACTTTTCCTTTGTGAGTGATGGTTGGTGGTATTCAATATCTTACGATTACTCATCGGGATTTGTCGTATGTTGTCAATATTGTGAGTTAGTTACTTTAACAACCTAGGGTCGATCATTTTCAAGCCGCCAAGCGCATTCTTTGCTACGTTTAAGGTACTCAAGCTTTTGGTCTTACCTTTGTTGCATCTCCTTCTCGGGACTTGCATGGTTATAGTGATGCCGACTGGCCCGTTGCCAAGATACTTGTCGTTCCATATGGTTATGCTCTTTTCCTCGGCAATAACCTCTTGTCTTGGAGTGACAAGAAGCAACCCATTGTTGCTCGTTCTAGTTGTGAATCAGAGTACTGTGCGCTTGCCAATACTGCTTCGGAGTTGGTTTGGCTTGTCAACCTTCTTCAAGAACTTCGCCTTCATTTGTCGACCATGCCTATTCTTTTTTTCTTTTTGCAAAAAACCAAAGTGCATCATTCATGGCTCAGAACCCCATTGCACATAAGCGTGCTAAACACATTGATTTGGATTATCACTTTGTCCGTGAGTTGGTTTCTTTGTGGCGTCTTGTTGTTCGCCATATTCTAATGCCTCTTCAACTTGCTGATATTCTTACAAAGGTGCTCTCTCGTCCTATGTTTGAGCTTTTTCGTTCCAAGCTTCGGGTTGGTCTTCCCCTAGCGCCGAGCTTGAAGGGGGTATTAGAAATATTTAGTAGTATTATTTATTTTCTTTATTTACAAGACTTTCCTTTATTGTATTCTTTACTGAGTATAAATAAAGATCTATTAGTAAATCTACCCATGTGTTATTTCTAATTGGCAGATAACTCCCTGTGTTATTTTAATTGGCAGAAACCCCCTTGTGTTATTCAAGAATTAGCAAAAACTCCCTTCATGATATATTTTATAACGACAATACCAATAACTAAGGATTTATAAGTATTATAATTTTATAATAAACATATACTTATTACAATAAATATCATAAAGCGTGTTATAATTTTTTTAGCTTTTTTAAAATTGTATAAAAAACACAATAAAATTAATTGACACCGTACTTATTTTTTACTGATCTAAAAACTAATGTTTTCTTCAAAATAAATAAACAAAAATACGCATACAAATCAATTTGAACATCATTAGTTCCATACGTATCAAAAAAATACAATAAAAATCATATTTTGAGATCAATCTCAATAAGTGTGAATGAACTTGTAGTAGGGAGATTTTTGCCAATTTTGAAATAACATAGGGGGGGGGGGGGGGGTTGCCAATTAAAATAACACACGGGGTTAGTTGCCAATTAGGGATAACACATGGGTATTTTTTGCTATTTACCCTATAAATAAAGTTGGTTCTCAACTCACACACAATTGTGGTGAGATTTATATATATATATAGATGAATTAAGAACAATTAGATAATTATAAAATTAATGTTATAAATTGATGTAGTGAGAGGTTATATACCCTTTGATTGTCTTAGTTATTAGATAGAATCATCTATATTAGATAGAATCATCTATTTATGTTAATATATATTGTTGTATTTAGATTATACCGTTACCTTGTTTATAGCTCCTAGATTAGCTCCTTACCTTAGTTATAGATTCTCTTGTAACTATATATATGTATACTCTTCTCATCAATAGAATCATCACTTATACACTATACAAACACTTCTCTTATATGGTATCACGACGCCAAAAACATCAAACGATATTTTGATCCATGGCCAACGACAACACTGCCACCTCCCCGTCCACCCTCAACTCCGACGGTGGAAATATGGACACCACGTCCAACACGTCCTCCCCCCCGCTACACATTGCGGCTGGCCCCTCCATCAATGGGCAAGCGTTGATCGCCATCAACGCCCATCAACAACTCCCTCTCCAATTAAACGGGAGCAACTACGCCTCATGGCGATCGCAAGTCCGACACCTCCTCTATGGATACGGGCTTTTTGGCTTTCTGGACGGCTCCGTTCCCTGCCCTCCTCCGGGTACATCGCCGGAATCCATGGCTGCTCATGCCTACTGGACGCGACAAGACTCGCTACTTATCTCCGCTCTCTTTGGATCAGTTTCACGAGAGCTTGCTCACCTCTTCTCCAGCGTTGAAACGTCGGCTGAAGCGTGGGACATCCTTCAACGAACTTATGCAAATCGCTCCCGCTCACGAGTGATGCAATTGAAAGATGATTTAAACAACATCAAGCTCGGCTCCAAATCAGTTTCCGAATTTCTTCAATTGGTGAAATCAAAAACGGATGAATTGGCCATCATCGATGGCCCTCTCAAGCCCGATGACATAACTCTATACGTTCTGAATGGGCTCGGAGCAGCCTATCGGGACATCGCCGGATCTATTCGAGCACGGGAATCAGCAATTCATTTCCCCGAGCTCCACGATTTGCTGGTCTCTCACGAAGCTTACTTGCGTCGCCTGGACATCGACGCCGGAACTCTAGTAGCATCAGCCCATGCCGCGACATCACAACCTCGCTCCAACGGCCGCGGGTCAGGCCGCCACAGTCGCGGGCAGCAGCACTATCGCGGACAGCAGCAGCCCTATTCTGGCCGTGGCCCGTCGCAGCCCTTTCGCGGCGCCTCCTCCTCCTCTGGCGGACAGCAATCTCGGGGACGCACCAATGACAACCGACCTCCTATCACGTGCCAAATGTGTGGAATTTATGGGCATAGTGCGCGCGTGTGTCGTAAATTTCCAAACCCGAGTGCGAATTTTGCCTCCTCGGCTCCACCCTCGTCCACCAATGAATGGCTCGTGGACTCCGGGGCATCTCACAACTTGACTGCTGATCTTCGTAATCTTTCGGTTCATTCCGAATATGAGGGGCCCGATGAGGTTAACACTGCTGATGGTACAGGTTTGGCTATAACACATTCTGGTTCATCTCGTGTTATTTATAATGATCGCACGTTTAAGCTTGATAATTTATTATGTGTGCCGCACTCGCGACGCAACCTTCTATCTGTTCATCAGTTTACCTCCGCGAATAACGTTTCTATCGAATTTTTCCCATCGTATTTTGTTGTCAAGGATCTCAGATCGGGGGATAAGCTGATTCGAGGAGCATGTGTGGATGGGGTGTACAGTGTTCGTTTTCCTCGTGTTTTGCGCTCACCAGTCACAGCTTTGGTTGGAGAACGGGTTCGCAAGGATTGTTGGCACGAGCGCTTTGGACATCCTTCTTTAAAGATTAGTTCTTTAATTTTGCAGAAGTTTAATTTACCCACTTTACCGTCGAATACTTTGAGTTTTGAGCATTGTAGTTCATGTTTTTTGAACAAGAGTCAACAACTGGTTTTTCATAATACGTCGCTTATTTCGGACCATGTTTTACATTATATCTATGGTGATGTTTGGGGTCCCTCCCCGGTTATATCTGCCTCGGGTGCACGTTATTATTTGATTCTTGTTGACCATTTTACGAAGTATTGTTGGGTTTATATGCTATCTGCCAAATCTGAGGTGTCTCGTCTCTTTGTGCAATTTCGCACGCTTGTGGAAAAACAGTTTAATACGTCGATTAAAAATTTTTACTCTGATAATGGTGGAGAATTTTTGGCCTTGCGTGGTTATTTTTCTGAAAATGGTATAAATTGGTTAACCACTGCACCACATACTCCTCAGCAGAATGGCACCAGTGAGCGACGTCACCGCCATATTGTGACCATGGGTCGTACCCTACTCACACGGGCCAATCTCTCGCCTGATTATTGGGATTATGCCTTTTTGACGGCCGCCTATCTCTATAATAGGCTTCCCACACCTGTTTTGCATCATAAGTCTCCTTTTGAAATGCTGCTCGGCCGTGCGCCTAATTATCTCCGTCTACGGGTGTTTGGCTGTTTATGTTACCCGTATTTACGCCCTTATCTGCCGGGCAAATTAACTCCGCCATCACTGGCTTGCATCTTTATTGGGTACTCGACCTCTCAGGCTGCGTACAAGTGTCTCGACCCTCTCTCGGGTCGTATCTTTATTTCTCGACATGTTCGGTTTGTGGAGTCCATATTTCCTGGTACTCAGCCATCGGCCTCGTCGGCCCTTAGCCCCGACAATGCACCTATCTCTCTTCCGCTGCCTTCCCCGTTGCCTATCTCGGCACCACCCTCTGTCTCCATTCCGACACCCCATGTACCTAGTGAGCCACCATCACCAGCTGCTCCTTCTCCTGCGCCACCTGAGCCTGACTCCCCTATTCACCCACCTTCACCTGTTCCGGATAATCTGCCACCCCCAGAACGTACTCACCACATGGTTACTCGGTCACGCAACAACATTTTCAAACCCAAGGTCCTTAATCTTGTTACTAAACACCCCGTTGAGGGTCCGATTGAACCTACTTGTGCAACTCAGGCGATGCGTGATCCGAAGTGGCGTGCGGCTATGGCGGAGGAAATTACGGCTCTTACTCAACACGGGACTTGGTCATTGGTACCCCCTCCCTCCGGTCGGGGTATTATTGGTTCTAAATGGGTCTTTCGTATCAAACGCCACCCTGACGGGTCTATTGATCGCTACAAGGCTCGTCTTGTTGCTAAGGGGTTTCATCAACGTCCTGGCATCGATTACAAGGAAACCTTTAGTCCTGTTGTCAAACCAGTGACCATTCGGCTTATTTTGTCCTTGTCTATTATGAATGGTTGGCCGTTACGACAGTTGGATGTGAGCAATGCTTTCCTACATGGAGATTTGACGGAAACTGTCTATATGCGGCAACCCTCGGGCTTTGTGGATAAAGCCTCTCCTACTCATGTGTGTCTTCTCCATAAGACAATCTATGGTCTTAAACAGGCGCCCCGTGCATGGTACCTTTCTCTTAGTGCTGCACTTATATCTTTTGGTTTTGTCCAAACCATGTCCGATACGTCTCTCTTTGTCTACTCTCAGGCTACTATTCGTATCTTTGTCCTCGTTTATGTGGATGATATTATCGTCACTGGCTCCAGTGACTCCATGATCTCGTCTCTTGTACTCCACCTTGCCACGAAGTTTGCAGTTAAAGACATGGGTGCCCTCTCTTATTTCTTGGGTGTTGAGGTCATTCGCTGTCGTGAAGGACTGTTCTTATCTCAGCAGAAGTATATTCACGACTTACTCGCTCGTCACCAGATGGACGGGGCTAAGCCACTGACTACACCCATGGTCTCGAATCCATTAGTCTCCCATTCTTCGGACCCTACCGATGCCACTGAGTTTAGGCAGGCTATCGGTGGCCTTCAGTATCTTGCCATTACACGCCCTGATATCGCCTTTGCGGTGAATCGTTTGGCCCAACGGATGGCTTCTCCCACTGATTCGGATTGGTCAGCCCTCAAGCGTGTCCTTCGCTATCTTAAGGGCACTCTCACCTTTGGAGTTCTTTTTCGACGAGAGAAGTCCCTCACTCTGACGGCCTTCTCAGATTCGGATTGGGCCGGCGATGCTCACACCGGCACCTCTACTTCCGCTTATATTGTGTTTCTTGGTGGCAATCCTATCTCATGGTCTTCTCGCAAGCAGAAGGCTGTCGCACGTTCTTCCACTGAAGCTGAGTATCGTGCCCTTGCCGCTGTCTCAGCTGAGGTACGCAGGCTGCAACATCTATTTGGGGAAATTGGTCTCTCTCTCCCGACTGTGCCTCTCATTCGTTGTGACAACATGGGGGCTCTCCGTCTATCGTTGCATCCTGTCCAACATTCTCGCATGAAGCATATTTCAGTTGATATCCATTTTGTTCGGGATCTTGTTGCCAAAGGTCTCATTCGAGTGTCTTATGTTAATACCCACGACCAGCTTGCCGATTTACTCACCAAGCCCCTCGCTCGCTCTCGATTCATGCTTCTTCGTTCCAAAATCTCCGTTGCTGACGGAACGTCGATTTTGCGGGGGCGTATTAGATAGAATCATCTATATTAGATAGAATCATCTATTTATGTTAATATATATTGTTGTATTTAGATTATACCGTTACCTTGTTTATAGCTCCTAGATTAGCTCCTTACCTTAGTTATAGATTCTCTTGTAACTATATATATGTATACTCTTCTCATCAATAGAATCATCACTTATACACTATACAAACACTTCTCTTATATTAGTAACTGCCATGGAAGCATGCAACATGCAGACTGTAAACAAAGTTGCTATTTCCACTATTATTAATTAGCACTAACCGATTAAATATGTACGTAGCTAGTTCAAGGATTTGACCAAAAAAAAAAAACGTAGCTAGTTCAAGGACAAAAATAACATCTACATGAACACAAGTCATAAATAAAACGACAAAAATACCACAAAGATTTGCAGAATCGTCACAACAAGCCACTCTTAAGTTAAACTACTTTATTTTAAACTCGTATTGCTCGGCTATTTACTTGTAGCACTTTCCTCACACCTACCAATTTGTAATTAAGTTTCAAAACGCCTTATCAAACATATTAGAATGTTTTATGTTTATTTATATTGAAGCAAAACATAAAAGTATTTTTCAAGTTAATTACAACAATAATAACATTTTTTTGTTTCAAAACATGTCTAGTAGATCGACTTTGAGGAAAAAATTAATACTTTTCGGGTAAAAACATAAGTCGAAGCCGTAACACTTGATCCATGCGCAGATATGCCTGTCGGCCTTCAGGCTTCAAGAGCTATGTAAACTGTCAAGCAAAGCGTAAGGCTTTTTAGCAGTTTATTAGCTACTTTTTTATGTTTTCTCCTCCCTTTTCAATTTCATATAATTTCTTGATTATATAAAATTTTCAGAGCAAATTAGCCCCTATAGCTCAGTGGTAGAGCGCCAGTCTTGTAAACTGGAGGTCTGTAGTTCGATCCTGCATGGGGGCAGTGTAACTTTTTTTATTTTAAGATCATCAACACGCATTTTTTTTTTCTTTTTGTTAAACTCTATTTTGTTATATATATTTTTTGTTAATGAACTCTATTTTGTTATGTGAGCAGCATAATATTATGGAAACCAAAAGATAGAGTCCATGCGATGAGCAGCATAATTAATATTCACTCATTGCTTCCAGTTGGGAAGAGACAATTTGTTTGGAGTTTTTTCATTAATTAAGATATTAAATACAGAAAAAGTAAGACCTTGGTCATGAACAAAATAGTTACTTGAGAATTAAGAACCACCTAATTCAGTCATAAGAAAAATGTCAGCGGACTACTATTTTATTAAGCACCATTACTTTCACATGCGAGGTTCAATTTCGGTTTCGAATACTTTTGAATTTTGATTAAGATTTGAGACATTAAATACTATGAAAATTAATGTTGACCCATTCAAAGTACGTCGCTCTCAATATTTCTTGGAGAAAAAAGATTCAAAATTATGTTCCATATGTTGGAGATTATATATGTATGTGTGCACTAATCCATTGTAAGGACTTGTTTAAGGCGACAATTCAATAATCAATTGTAAATAGTGTTAAACATCGTACCACATTAGAAAACCAGTACTACTAGCTAATTGACGGGTCAAAACAAACTTTGATGCGGGGTGATTTCGTCTGCTGACTAAGCACTCCACGTCAGACTAACCCAAGCTCCGTACTGGTGTTGGGTTAGCTTTGAGTTCGAGAAACCTGCACTGAAAAACACGAAAAGTATATACCTGAGTGAACTTGGAGTTTGTTGATTTCGGACTGAACTTGGGCTGGGCCAAGCTGCCTACGTATCCCGTATAGGGAATCAAGCCGAACGTAGTTCATTGTTTCTCCATGATAGCCATTGTTGCGCGTTGGGCTATTGGACCGTGCTGAACGGGTATGCCTTATGTTGGGCTCGAGGCTTGTTGGGCCTTGTTGAACGGGTATGCCTTGTGCTGGGCCCGAAGCTTGTTGGGCCAAAGCGAGTCTGATGGGCCGCCAATCCGTACTGGATTTCACGTCGCACAAAAGCTTGATGGACCACGTCGCACAAGACGTCGTCGGACCGAGCGGGTCGGACGAAATTTGAGCTCTCCAAGTCTAGAGAGAGAAAGCTCTGACTTAGAGAGAGAAAGTCAGATCTGAATTGTGTCCTTTTTGCCTTTAGAGGATGGGGTATTTATAGGTACTTCATGGGCTTGTTAATGGGCTTGGCCCATCATTGATGGACTTGTGTTGAACCTGAGAAGGCGATGATTCGAGGAGGCGACAACCCGAGAAGGTGATAACCTGAGAAGGCGATGAGGCGATGACCTGAGAAAGCGACAACCCGAGAAGGAGACAACCTGAGAAGGCGATAACCTGAGAAGGCGATGAGGCGATGACCTGAGAAGGCGACAACCCGAGAAGGCGACAACCTGAGAAGGCGATGACCTGAGAAGACGATGACCCGATGAGGCGATGACCTGAGAAGGCGACAACCCGAGAAGGCGATATCCTGAGAAGGCGATGACCTGAGAAGGCGATGACCTGAGAAGGCGACAACCCGAGAAGGCGACAACCTGAGAAGGCAACAACCCGAGAAGGCGATGACCTGAGAAGCCAACGACTTTCACTCCTTATCTCTTTAAGATACTAAAGCAACACCAATGACTTAGTACTTTTACGGAACTTGTCATTTATATACTTCAAGGTGTGACACGTGGTCGAGTGAGAGGTTGCCAAATATCAATACCAAAGTACGGTACAACAATAATCCCCCCACTTCGCAGTGTGTTATCTGAAGGAGAAGACATTGTGAAGTAGATTAGGCACTCGTTGGTTCATATTTCGCTTATCTTCTTGTTCTTGCTTGTCTTTGCCTCCAAGTGTCATTATTTGGTTCTTGTCTTCATGACTTACGATGATGGCCTACCTTAATAGGCTCTTTACCTAGTTTATTTCGGTAGGGCTTACATTATTCGCCTACTTTATGGGATATTCGCCCAATAGGCTCTTCACCTAGTTTATTTCGGTAGGGCTTACGTTGTTGGCCTACTTTATGGGATATTCGCCCAATAGGCTCTTCACCTAGTTTATTTTGGTAGGACTTACATTGTTTGCCTACTTTATGGGATATTCGCCCAATAGGCTCTTCACCTAGTTTATTTCGGTAGGGCTTACATTGTTTGCCTACTTTATGGGATATTCGCCCAATAGGCTCTTCACCTAGTTTATTTTGGTAGGGCTTACATTGTTTGCCTACTTTATGGGATATTCGCCCAATAGGCTCTTCACCTAGTTTATTTTGGTAGGGCTTACATTGTTTGCCTACTTTATGGGATATTCGCCCAATAGGCTCTTCACCTAGTTTATTTCGGTAGGGCTTACATTGTTTGCCTACTTTATGGGATATTCGCCCAATAGGCTCTTCACCTAGTTTATTTCGGTAGGGCTTACGTTGTTTGCCTACTTTATGGGATATTCACCCAAGAGGCTCTTCACCTAGTTTATTTTGCGCTTTGGCTTATATTGTTCCTCGACTTAGCTTGTCCAAGATTTGATCTGTTCCATGCCTTATTAAGGGTTGGATGATCCGTGTTGTGCCTTATGCAGTGTGTGTGACTATGCTCTATCACGTTGTGTGGAGTGACAAGGTAGTGAGACACCTCTTGATTGTTGTGAGATCATGTATCTTGACCTGAGCTCTTTTTCTTGATTAGTTGATCATCGTGAATAACTTTGATAGTTGATTTATTCTCTGGAACATTGTACCCCACTTAAGTGTATTATAGGTACTTAAAAGGTGATGTCATAGCAGGCGTTCAGCGCCTTGAGAGGCATTCAGTGTTGTGAGAGGCGCTCAATGACTTGAGATGCGATCAAAGCCTTAAAATGTGTTTAGTGCTATAAGAGGCATTCTTTTGGTGTAGTCGCTTCTTGAAGCGATATTGACGCGTAAGTCGCTGAATGTAGCACTATTTTGTGATAAATCTTAACGAAGCATTGTTGACGCTAAGTCGCCTAATAAAGCGTTATTTTATAAGTTACTTAATAAAGCATGAAGCATTGCTGACTTGTAAGTCGCTTCATGAGGCTCTTTGTAGTTTGATGAAGAGATGCTAGTTTGTAGCTTGATGTAGTTTGATCCAACCTTTTCTTGTATTCGTGGAGGTAGTTGATCCATCGACATGCAGCAACTATGCCATACTGGCTTTTCTTGAGTTGAGGCTCGCGCCTATAATAAGAGCATGAGCAACATCCCTTACTTATTTGCTTCACATTTGGGGGTCGCTTTTAATTTTTGATATGCATGCCCTCTATGAGGTTGAGCTCAATCTTCATTCTGCACATTCTCTTTGCGTCGCATTCATTCTTCAAAAGTGCATACCGCATGGAAGTCACATTCAAATTTTATGAAGCTATTCTTGAGCATCTTGGCTATTGGTTAAGCTAAGTCGTTACTAGTTGAGATTTAAAAAATCTAACTCTTCATGAGCTTTGGAGAAAGACAAGTGTTCTTCAGCTTCGGGAAGCTATGTCTTTAGTTCTTGAGCATGACGGTTTAATCTTGACCTCCACTAAGTTGTATTGATATGACCTTGTATTTGGGCAGTTGTATGAAAGCGGGATCGTGCTGGTCGGACAACTAAGGTCAAAGATTTGGGATCTCAATTGATGGAAAATTTGAATCTTCATCGGTGCAAACTCTCTTGAAGCCGCATTCAATCTTTAACCGCGCATACCCTCTCGTGATCACATTAATCAGTGATGGTGCTTACCTTCTCGGGGCTAACTTTCAACCTTTATGAAGCTATTCTTGAGCATCGTAGCTTTTGAAAAAACTGAGTCGCAATTGGTTGAGGTTCGAGAAATTAGCTCTTCATAAGCTTGGGTGCCATCATGCACTTCTTGAAGCTTTGTGAAAGAAAATTCTTCATTGCTTGAGTCTTCACGAGTTTTTCGAAACCAATAAAAGCTGGAATTATTAAGGAGAGTACTCTGCGCAATTCCAGGAAAATAGCCATAACTCCCTCTAGAAAATTCCAAATGACTTCTAGTTTGTTGCATTAAAACCATGACTCATAGAGCTTTCCATCCATATATGACGCACTTTCTGGAATTGTCTCAATATGAGCAGTTTTTTGAAAGAGCTTGAGCATCGTACTTTAACTTGACAGATTTTGAAGCAGTCTGCGCAATCTCAGAAAAGCATCCATAAATCCTTCTAGAGAATTCCAAATGACTTCTAGCTTCTTGCGTTGAAAAGAAGACACATAGAGATTTTCATCCATATATGGCACGCCTTCTGGAATTGTCTCAATAGGAGCAGTTTTTTGAAAGAACTTAAGCATCGTATTTTAACTTGACAGATTTTTGAAGCAGTCTGCGCAATCTCAGAAAAGCATCCATAAATCCTTCTAGAGAATTCCAAATGACTTATACCTTCTTGCGTTGAAAAGAAGACACATAGAGATTTCCATCCATATATGGCACGCCTTCTGGAATTGTCTCAATAGGAGCATTTTTTTGAAAGTACTTAAGCATCGTATTTTAACTTGACAGGTATTGAAGCAGTCTGCGCAAACTTAGAAAAACATTTATAAATCGTTCTAGAAAATTCCAAATGACTTCTAGCTTGTTTCGTTGAAAAGAAGACACGTAGAGCTTTCCATCCGTATATGCCATGCCTTCTGAAATTATCTCAATAGGAGCAGTTTTGCTAAGGAGTGTGGAAGAGCTGCAACTTAACAGACTTCAATGCAGTTTGGGCAATCCTACGAAAACGTCCATAACTCCTTCTTGAAAATTCGAAATGACCTCTAGTTTGTTGCATTAACTAGAAGACTCATAGATCTTTCCATCCGTATATGGCGCGGCTTCTGAAACATTCTCAATAAGAGCAGTTTAATGAAAGAAGTTGGGCTTTCGATCGGACCGTACGCTGAAAATTGAATTTTAGTCCCTTCATTTCTCGAAGCCCTTTTCCATGATTTCTTTCGGCTCGTGTCTATGACACGTTAAGTTCTCGCGTCAGTAAGAGTTGATGGTCCTTTTCGTAAGAAATTAGGATTCGAAGAGCTGTTGTGAAAATAACCCCTCCATTTGACCAGTTTAACCAAGAACTTAAGTCACAAGAAGTATTGTTGCAATTTCCAACGTCAATTAGGGTTGACCAGGTCTTCTCCACCATAAGTTAGGTCTTTAGGGGCTGTTTCGCAAATAACCGTTGCACCTTCTTCTTTATTAAAACCAGCCGTTTCCCATTACCTCCATTAGAGAGAAAGAGATCGTGCGACAGGGAAAAAGAGATCGGCCGAGCGAGAGAGATCGGGAAGCTACAGTTCGCCGGTGTTGGACCAATTCAGAGGTGAATCTGATCGTTCATGGAGGGAATTCGTCCGACCTCCGTTCAGTTTGGTTGTGGATCTGCTCGTGCGTTCAGCGACAAAGGAGATCGGAGGAGAGGAGTTTTAGCAAGACGATCAGTCCGACATTCGCCACGGCTGCTAGGAGTTCGCACGGTTCGGGGAGTTCAGCGAGAAGAGTTAGCCACTGTTCATCGACGCGAGGAGTTCATGCTGCCATTCGTCGGCGTGAGGAGTTCCGATGTGCTGCTGCTCGTCGACCCGAGGAGTTCCGGCGTAAATCCGGTGAAGAGATCATGCAATGAGGTCAGTTCGCACGTGAGCAGCAGTTCCCGGGTGAGCTGTTCGGTCAGAGTGAAGAGTTCGTGCGTGGTAGTTCGGGCGAGAATTGGTGGTGCACGGTGCGAATCAGTTCGGTTGAGGAGACTCTTCACAGGTGGAGAATTCGTTCGCCCCGACCAGTTCGGGTATGGACTCTGTTCGAGCTAGAAGAGGTCAACTTGGCGAGGAGTTCGGGTGCAAAAATTACCCTCGATCGCGAAAGCGAAATGCTTTTGCGCAGCTGGATTGCAAGGAAGCGTTGGGGCACGTGTGAGATCCGATTGATTCATGGTCGCCGGCGCTGGAAAGCTAGAACAATGATCTGTCATCTGGAGGCAATGCCGTTTCATTAGGAGGCCAATAACCATGAAAAATTTGCATATCAGCTGCTCAATGACAAAGACAAGGTGTTGGCGCGTGACGTGTAGCAACGATCTTCGAGATGAGCGTTGCGAAGCGTCAAGAGTCGGATCAGAGTGTAGTCGGTGGTTTTGGGAAGCTAACACGGTCATCTATCAACTGGAAGTGGAAGAAATGCGATTGAACGCCTGCAACTATGTGGAAATCACGATTCAGCTGCTGCAACGTGAAAGACTCATGTGATGGCGAATGGAATTGAGCAGCGATCTTCAAAATGCCCGTGAAAGCACATTTGGAGTCGATTCGAGACATGGTTGGAACCAACGAAAAGCTGACACAATGGTCTATCAGTTGGTGATGGCGGTCGTCGATTTGTTTGCAGCCAAAAATATTGTAAACGACAATTTCTGCTGCTGTAGCAACAAAGTGTTGTTGTAATGCGCAACAAACTTTGAAATGTCCGTGAAGGCGCGTGCAAAGTCGGTTCGGGGTAAGGCCGGTGGCGTTGGAATCCTGACAAAAATATCTATCACCGGTTGCATACAAAGGTCCAAATCATAGGCCTAAACCTATGTAAAAACTGTTTTTCCGCTGCTGCAACGCCAAAAAAGTCGGTGAGGACGAGTTGCAATGAGCAATGATCTTCAAAATGCCCGCACGACAGCGTCCGCTGTTGAATTGGAGCGTGGTTGGTGTCGTTGGAAAGCTGACATCAAGACCTATGAAACGATGTTGATGGAAGTTCTATCATAGAGTTATAATTACACGAGAAATTCATTTCAGCTGCTGCACACTTCTTGATGATAGTGCGACAATGAGCAGCGATCTTCAAGTTTCCCTGGAGCATCCAATTCCGGAAGTGAGAACGGCAGGTGGCGTTAGAAAGCTGACATCAATAGGTTTCAATTGATGTGAACATTGTCTCGATTGAAGGCCAAACACTATGTGAAAGTTTCATCTCAGCTGTAGCAGTGACTTCGGATATGGCATGCGCCAATGCGCATCGATCTTTAAAAAACCTGTAAAGGCGCTTCCGGAGTTGGTTAGGAGCATCGTTTAGACCGTTGGAAAGCACACACAAAGATATTTCAACGAGTGGTGGTGGCAATCCGAATGGTGACCTGGAACCATTGGAAATTTACAGTACATCCACTACAACAACGGAAACTTGGTGATGGCGAGTGCCAATGAGCAACGATCTTCAAAACCGCGTCCGCTGGCGGATTGGAGCATGGATGGTGTCATTGCAAAGCTGGCCTCAAGAACTTTCAACCGGCATTTGTAGTGATCCTCTTGAACGTTGATAAAAATATCAAAAAGACACTTAAGTTATAGTGAGAAAAGCTCGTCGATGGCGCAGTGATCTTCGAGATGAATGGGAAGGCGCTTCTAACTCCGATCAATGCATGGATGGCGGTGCAAGAAAGCGTACGAGCAATTTGGTTGGGACGCTAAGATGCAGCTACTGAAGCTTCCTTACATTGCTGTGTAGGGATCATTGTAGCAACTCTCTCAATAACTCTCGCCGAAGATTCTTCTCGCTGGTGAGTAATCGTTGTGGTGTTGGCCCTCTAAGTTGTTGTTTTAGACTTTGCCATGGTAATGTATACGAGTGGTTCTTCTACAGTGCACTTAGTGGTTTCCCACAGACGGCGCCACTGATGCGGGGTGATTTCGTCTGCTGACTAAGCACTCCACGTCAGACTAACCCAAGCTCCGTACTGGTGTTGGGTTAGCTTTGAGTTCGAGAAACCTGCACTGAAAAACACGAAAAGTATATACCTGAGTGAACTTGGAGTTTGTTGATTTCGGACTGAACTTGGGCTGGGCCAAGCTGCCTACGTATCCCGTATAGGGAATCAAGCCGAACGTAGTTCATTGTTTCTCCGTGATAGCCATTGTTGCGCGTTGGGCTATTGGACCGTGCTGAACGGGTATGCCTTATGTTGGGCTCGAGGCTTGTTGGGCCTTGTTGAACGGGTATGCCTTGTGCTGGGCCCGAAGCTTGTTGGGCCAAAGCGAGTCTGATGGGCCGCCAATCCGTACTGGATTTCACGTCGCACAAAAGCTTGATGGACCACGTCGCACAAGACGTCGTCGGACCGAGCGGGTCGGACGAAATTTGAGCTCTCCAAGTCTAGAGAGAGAAAGCTCTGACTTAGAGAGAGAAAGTCAGATCTGAATTGTGTCCTTTTTGCCTTTAGAGGATGGGGTATTTATAGGTACTTCATGGGCTTGTTAATGGGCTTGGCCCATCATTGATGGACTTGTGTTGAACCTGAGAAGGCGATGATTCGAGGAGGCGACAACCCGAGAAGGTGATAACCTGAGAAGGCGATGAGGCGATGACCTGAGAAAGCGACAACCCGAGAAGGAGACAACCTGAGAAGGCGATAACCTGAGAAGGCGATGAGGCGATGACCTGAGAAGGCGACAACCCGAGAAGGCGACAACCTGAGAAGGCGATGACCTGAGAAGACGATGACCCGATGAGGCGATGACCTGAGAAGGCGACAACCCGAGAAGGCGATAACCTGAGAAGGCGATGACCTGAGAAGGCGATGACCTGAGAAGGCGACAACCCGAGAAGGCAACAACCTGAGAAGGCAACAACCCGAGAAGGCGATGACCTGAGAAGCCAACGACTTTCACTCCTTATCTCTTTAAGATACTAAAGCAACACCAATGACTTAGTACTTTTACGGAACTTGTCATTTATATACTTCAAGGTGTGACACGTGGTCGAGTGAGAGGTTGCCAAATATCAATACCAAAGTACGGTACAACAAACTTGTAATTTGCCACATTCTCTTATACATAAACACAATTAATAATTTATTTTAATTTGTATATGAAGAAAATAATTTAAATAAGTAACGATAAAATATTTAAGGATATATAATCTCTATATCTTACCTTCTATTTATAAAAGAGAAGAAAATTAAGTATGTGCATTTTTCCTTTAATGAGAACATTTGAATCATGGTAAAAGTGGAAATTTACCGTTATAATCTCTTGTTTTAAGGAGTAATCGTATTTTAATAATCAATAAAATTTTAATAGTGTATTGTAGGAGTAAATATGGAATAAGAAAATTGGTGTATCCTATGACTTCTTTTATATAATAAGAATAGATAAGAGAAACATGCCAAATGAAAAAACAAACTGCTATACAATCTTCTCCACGATAATTGCAGAAAATATCCTAGTACTCCTTGTCCACAAGTACAATATCACAAACCCCAAAAGTTTGATTTTCTGCCTAGCTTCTGCATTACCTCTGTCGATCTATACTATACATAAATACACAGAAGAATCTCCAGCCTCCCGCCTTTTTAACAAACCAGACGGCGGAGCTCGAGCGTCGGGGCCATGGACGGTGGCAAGGACAATTGTTCCGGTCTCATTTTGTTTGTATATATTCTCCTCTTCGTATCCATTATCGACACCTTGAAGGGTAATCAGATTAAAACAGGTACGGAATAATTTTTTGTAATAATATTTGCTCTCAAGTTTTTCCTGACATCTTCTAAAAAAATACACGGACTCATAAAATTTTTCTTCTATTTCCAATTATTAATTAACAAATATTCAAAAAATAAATATCAAATATATAAGGTAAAAGCCCCACCTTTCCAAGATGAGAAGAAGTTATACAAAAGGGTCTTCCCAAAAACTTTTATGTTAACGGCAACTGATATAGTTGCATGAACAAATTTTTTTTTTTTTTTTTTTTGTCGGGAAAAAAGAAATTTATTGAAGGGAGTATGAACAATACTCTAAAAGTATCATTCGAAATTACACAAAAGAGGTGAAGTAGACAATTCAAAAAAAGAAAAAGAAAAGCCTTGATGTCTTGCTTTGATCCAACTCCATGTCTGCATGAACTTAATATTGATAGGTGGTGAAAGTTCATTTTCGTATGAGGTCGGTGCACCAAACGGACCACAAAATTGGGGAAACCTAAACGCGACGTGGAGACTTTGCGGAACCGGACAAAGTCAGTCTCCTGTTGATCTTGTTGACGACAAAGTCGTAGCTTCGCCAAGCTTCGAAGAGTTTAGAAGATACTACTCTCCCGCTCCGGCTACCATCAGGACCAGAGGTCACGAAATTCAGGTTAAATATTAACTCGAAAATATGAACGAGGCGTAATTAACATTAAACGTCATGAATTTTCTTATACAACGAATTCAAACACGAAAAGTGCTCAGTGAATTGTGGCAACAAGATGGTCAATCTGATTTCTTCTCTTATGTAGAACTTACAATTTACAAGAGCTAATTCCTTTAATTTATCTCATGCGCATGCAGGTGCAATGGAGAGGCGATGCAGGAGGAATTTTAATAAATGGAGACGAGTACATGCTAGAAAGTTGTCATTGGCATATTCCTTCAGAACATACCGTAAATGGCCACAGGTCCATATCTGCGCTTAGCTTGCACTATTTAAAATTCACCTCGAACTTAGGATGACGTTATACATTATATTTCGGATCCTATATTTTATTCCAATAATTTTAACGACGACATTATAAAATTCAATATATTTCGAATGGTTAACAGGTTTACTATGGAGTTGCACATTGTTCACTCCAACTCCCATGGAGACACAGCTGTTGTTGCAGTTCTGTACAATTTAGGACTACTCCCGAATCTTTTTCTTGCGCGGGTGAGTAGCTAGCTTGCTAAGTCTTGCTCTTGTATGCACTTTTGATATGCATAATGAATTTATAGCTGCAAGAGACTTCTGATACGCTAGTTCAGATCAAATCTGTTGGGTGTTCATGGATATATTGGGAAAATATTTGGGGCTGAAAAATAATTATGCATTATTTGAGGAGAGATGTTGAATTATTACAACATGCAATATAACATTTTTGGTAAAATATGAAGACCGTGTGGCTTCTGCGTCTTTTCTCTCCTAATTCCTTGTCATACATAATCTCACACACACACATATATATATGATAAACCGACATACATTTGCATCAGATTGTTTGTTCATCAATATTAGTCCTAAATAATACTTTCTGTAAATATCCTTCTATCATGTTTAAATCTTAATTATGGTAGCTGGTTTTCCTAACTAACACACCCAACCACCAATCTAGAGAGAGCTGATTTTTCATCTTTGCAAATTATTATTTCAACAAAACCTTCTTTCATATATATGGCTGTTTCGCGAACTAGATTTAGCTAGCTTTCCATATATGCCATTTTGATGTCTCTCAAGTACTAACTTTAGCAAATTCATGAACGAGTTGCTTTGAATGTATTTGGTAAATTCCTGAAAAGCTATACCATATTGAGTATTTTATGATCTTGACTGAGCTTATATATATATATATATATAACAATGTTATACCAGCTTTCTCCATTTTTGGGATCAGTTCGTGAGGAAGAAAGTTACGTGGGAGTGGTTGATCCGTGGAATATTGAGTTCAACAGCAATGAGTATTACAGATACAATGGTTCTCTCACAACTCCACCTTGCTCCGAGAATGTTACATGGACCATAATTAGGAACGTGAGTACTATCTATTAATGTCGTACTTTTATCGAAAAAATGCTAATAATTTATTTTTACTCTTTAACGTAACAACAAGAACTGGTTTTGGCCTTCAAGTATGTGATTATCAAATTTAATTTGATCTTCAAGTAAGTACTAGAATATTCAAATTTTAGCCAGAGTTTAAATATACTGGGGTCGCGTTAGTTTTGGGATATTTTTATTTACATTTTTGTTTTGTAAGTTTCCACCTTTATAAGATTTTGAAATAATTTAACTTAGAACTCTAGACTCTTTCTCTCTTTTATACGTGAGAATTAATTTTCAATTTTTAATTTGATATATAAATACTAAATACTTTTAACATAAATTAATTTTGAGAAAATATCTACTTAGCCCCTTATCTATTGGTCCCAAATCATTTACCTCTCATCTTCTTCTTTTTTTTTTCGTTTTTTTGTTAGTTACCCCCAACTATTCAAATCCCAGCACGTTCCTTCTCAGACCAAATTAACACATTAATCACTCCAAAATGCTCATATGCGGCTCATTGCCAGATTAATGAGTGATATTTCCGTCCATTATATTCAACTCGCACCTAGCTATGTTATGATTAATTGATTATTAGGGTCTCTTTTGGTATCAAAAAAAAAAAAAAAAGGAAAGCATTATATATGAAATCCAAACAACGTACTCATACACACACACACACACACACACACACACATATATATATATATATATAAAATATAAATCAAGCGTGACATATATATATATATATATTTGAAATTTTGAAGCAAGTCAGGAAAATATTTTTCATGCAGGTGGAGACAGTTTCGTGGTGGCAAGTAAGAGCATTGATGAATGCTGTGGGCGATGTAAGTGCTTATAACTAATATTCTTATATATATATGCTGAAATTTACAAACTAATTAATACGGATTTTCAAGCAAAATGTAGAACTTTTATTGATGAGTTAAGATTACAAAATGTTTACTACTTCATTGGAGATTAATTTGACTTGATTATATTAATTACACAGGCATCTGCAGGGAATGCGAGGCCGATCCAGCCATTAAACGAAAGGCGCATTTACTTGCATGAACCAAGAAGAGTGGCCGATGTCTAATAAAATTAAATATTTTGTGATATAAATGGAATTTAGTGATAAAATGTATAATTTTTTGGTGAAAAAAATATATTCATGACAATAAATAGAAACGCATATCACATATGCTTAGTCAGTTAGTCTTGATCTAATTAAATAATTATATAGAATTATGGACGACTCTCATATCATGTTCCCTTTTATATATATATATATATATTTGCACGAAACGAAAGGTAAATATATAAGTGTCATACAACGGTACGAGGGGCATACCTCAAATGAAATACAAGAATAAGACACTCGAGCTAATCAAGTCAACACATCAACACATC
Source organism: Linaria vulgaris (assembly GCA_948329865.1). Classification (NCBI taxonomy): domain Eukaryota; kingdom Viridiplantae; phylum Streptophyta; class Magnoliopsida; order Lamiales; family Plantaginaceae; genus Linaria; species Linaria vulgaris. The sequence goes on along the minus strand of OX415254.1, from coordinate 87,366,974 downwards.
AGTACACTGTCAAGCTGAGAAATGCGTAAAGCTCTGGCCTAGGACCATTACTCGTGTAAAGTCTTCTACCATATCTACTGATGTGGCAATCCACACCTTATAGATACAGCCCCTTCATTCCAGTTCCAGGACACACATGTTACTGTACTCTCCAGGTACTATAGTAGACAATGGTTGCTTTTAAAGATAGCTGCTCAATACTAATCCTACACTCTTTCAGGGGAGAAGATGAGGGATAGTGAGCAACCTTGATGTTCAATGGCCACCAATGTCCTATTTTCATGTGAGATGTTGCTTCTCTGGTCCACCTGCTAAGGCACAAAGTACAAACAGTCCAACCAAAATTTTGCACCATATATGTAGTCACATCTCTTGAATCCTCTTCATGTTAGATATTATACTTTTAGTGAGCCTGTTAGCTTTTTTCTCAAATTTATACATGATTCTTACCTGAAGCTCATGTGCAATCTCTTTGCATAGTGTGATAGGAGGGATAAGCTTCCTCTCAAATATCAGCTGGTTTCCGCATCTCCAGATTCCAGCTATGATATGGCCTAGCATTGCAGCTCTCACCTAGAAGACTAGGCTTTTCTTCCTGTTGGATCTCTTGAACATGTCAACCCAATTTTTCAGTTTTCTTTCCTGGCTATACATCCCAACTGCTTTCATTAAAGTCATAAACACAGGTTCCATTGCAGAGCATTAAAAGAACAAGTGCTCCAGTGTTTCATCTGCATTTCTGCACAGACTACAATCCTTGTCAGTAATCAAATTAAATCTAACAAGTCTATCTTTAGTGGCAAGTCTTCTATGCATTACTAACCAATTGATAAATATAACCCTTGGAGTGGAAAAGGAGTTCCATACCTGTGAGCTCCAGTCCACCTTTGCATATGTGGTGTGAAAGTTTTTATAGCACTGTTAGATTACCTGTTTTTGTGTACTTACCTCCCATGTACTAGGTTGCACCTGAGGTAGTTTCATTCTCATGTCATCTTTGAGCCTCAAGATATTCGTCCACCATGGGGAGTCTCCTGCTCTCAGTTGCACACTCTAGATGTTATCATCCTTCTTTAACCCATGTATTCCATATTGTTGGTCTAGTCTGATGTTGGCTTAAGTGTATGATTCCCTTATATGTTAGTAAAGTTTTTAATTCTTAATGCAATTTTTTCCCTCCAAATATGCCATAAAATCAATCGGGCATTCATATTAATTCAAATAATTTCTTATTTCTAGCAAATTCTGAGAATTGACAATCCGTAAAGGGGGGAAATGATGCACCTTTAGTTTTAATTTCACATGCAAGTAATATATATATATATATATATATGTGTGTGTGTGTGTGTGTTGTTGTTCTCTAATATCATGTACTGACCATAATACCTATAAAATTATTAGTTGGCTTGATTCAAATTAGTGAAAAAAATAGTTAGTACCCCCATCTATTGGCCCCAAAGTACTCCGCACCCCAATCTTTATTTTAGAGCATTTTGCCCTTCAAACTTATTTTATAGAATGTTACACCACGTCAGCCCCTGGCCGGTCAAAAAGAGGCAAAATAAAAATAACTAATTAATTATATATTTTATCTTAAGTTTCTTTATTTATATAATTCACCCAAAATCTTTGAAATTTCTAAAACCATACATCTCATCAAATCAAAATAACCCCTTGTGGGTTGGCCCAGTTGGTTAAAGAGGAGGGGTCTCATTTTCTTGATCTCAAGTTCGAAACTCATTGGAAGCGAATTGATTCTATGCCTTCTGGGTCTGAGCCTGTCACACATGTTGAGCCTAGTATGGTTTAACTCGGTTGGCGAGATTTGCAGGCTATTTTGTCAACCCGTGAGTTTACCCAGTGCTCACCCAAATGGTAGCGGCTGAGGGTTCCCACGTCATCCAAATATATATATATATATATATATATATATATATATATATATATTATATATATATATGATATTGCATCATCATCGCATTAAAATTTTGCTACGATACATAAAAATATTTCTCACCCCATCCCCCAAAATCAACTTGATTCTAACTTATGTATATGAATGTCTAAATTAGAATATGTTTGTCTTTATTCGCAAAATCTGTATATGAGCTAGATTTATGGATTATTATGAAATAACGATTACTCGGTTGGCCAATAGTGAAAAAGAAGTGAGTATGTACTTTGAACGGCTACTTGATCATAGATTGGTCCACTCGCTCTGAATATAGGTAATAATTTTGATACTAATAGAATCTGAGCGGCTCGTAAAAAATCCATAAAGCTACTTTTCTACAAAATAGCAATTTGGATAACAAGAAGAGAGACAACGTTGACTAGACGCCTAGAAAATCTTGTCTTATTTAGAAGAGAAACAACACTGACAAGACGCCTAAAAATCTTTTCTTATTTAGAAGATCAACACAGATTCAACATTCACCTATGAAAATTAGACACGTACTGAAGACACTTGTCAAAATTCTATACAGTCACAACATACGATATACAACCGCCGCCCTTCGAGGAAAAAAGAATATGAGCCACCCTTCACCATCTGTAAAAAGCTCCCCCACTCGTGCTCAAAAGGGGGAAGATAGCTCTCTCGAAAAAGATTAAAATAAGAATTCCCTATTTTTATGCCCTTAACATAATCCCCTTAATTTCTTGTAGATTCAGGAGTGAGAACTTCTCAATCAATGTACAACCACCTTCCCCCCCCCCCCCCCCCCCCTTTTGTATGACCGAGCACACACGAGAAATAATATCATCAAATTGGCGTCGTATGTGGAAAATGCCCCATACATACTCCATGAGAAAAGAGCTACATGAATGAAGAAAACTAAGGATACCATATTGCAGTCCAGCGCCTTTGGGATAGACGTCACAATCCCCCGTGAAGCAATGAGCGTATTCCAAGTCAGCTCGTCAATTCTACGCGCAAAACTATGTCAAAAGAAGTTGAAAACCAATATGAAGCGCCTGCCTGGCAGCCGAAGGAAACCATGTGGAATAAAAAGTCCCATACCTTATATTCTATTAGGTATGGACCCTCAGAAGAAGCTCCTAAGAAGAATACAAAGACTTACCTCGATACCGAAATATTCCGCAAGGAGCGCCCGAAGTCGGTGAACAAGGAGCAACGCCCCCTCGTGGGATTCGATTCTCTTTGTGTTCAGCAAGCGAAGTGATGCGACCCCAAGAACCATCTATGTCCCCAAAAAAATACCTAAATGGACCACGCATTCACCCCCCCCCCCCCTCCTCAAGCCGCTAGTCACACCACCAACTAACAAAGAAGGGTGAGGAACCCTAAATGAAGGAACAAGGCCGGCTCGACCCTAGAACACTGATAACTCCCTTCTCACCCCCTTTTAAACTCGCAGAGATATCCGTAAAGCCCAATCCTGCAAACCCATCGCCCATATGCCAGGATGTATAATTGGGAGTGGCGTGGTAAAAAAAACCAACGAAGGGCTAAGTGGAAAGGAGGACTCGTAACAAACCTTCCTCCGGTGAAAATTGAAGGTATGCTACTCCTCAAAAAAAAGAAAGAAAGACAAGGAATTTCAATACCCACGTCATGCACGGGGTACAAGGACGAGCTTTTAACTATACCAATAGGCGACAAAAAGAGGAGTACGAATTACAAAGAAACACGAGTAAGGAAAAATATGCATACCAAACCATTTTATATATCAACCCTGAAAACCTACACACTTTGCGATCGAATGACCATTACAAAATGCAGCCCAGGCCCCGAACCTCATCGCCTACCCTTCCACTAAAAGTCTTATATCACAAAGCCCCTCATGTACAAAGGACCCGTTCCTCGGACACATATTACATATTATAGAAAAATGGGGAAGGAAAAGAGTCCCCAACAAAACAGTCCCGGTATCGAAGCGTCCTCCTTAGTCATGGACAAGATGCTTCCCCTCTCGCACGGTGGCCCGATGCTCATCCTCCAACGCAACCATCAAACAAGATATTGGGGCGATAATGTCAGACGGGCAGGCATCGGTATGCCTAGACCAGTAGGATCAGCTTGAACATGCCGACATCGAAGTTCGAGGATCCAAAAGTCCCCCAACATGAGGATTGACCACTAGCCGTAGAACCACCAAATCAACGGGAAAATCGGGCATCGACTTAACCACATCCTAAGAAATTGTGTAGCCAATTAATAGTAGTTATCGTGCACCCTCGCCAAAAGAGCTATCCGGACCCTCCGTTCCCAATGTCCCTAGAGCAGCCTGAGCTCGGACCTTAGCTAGATTATCCTGAACAAACGCTCTGAATCCGCCTAACGACATCTATATTTATCCCGCTCCGCTCTTACTGTACGAAAAAGCTCACTCATCTGACCAAGAAGAAAAAGCAAACTTTCTAACCACTTCTTCGCCTAATTCGACCGCTCATACATGTCCTTTAATTTACTTTCCAGCATCTCCTTACTATCGTTAAAACTCCAGGTGTTCATAGCTCGAAGGGCCTCTATCTCAACTTATTTCTGCTCCAATTGACCGCGAGACTCTTTCAGTCCTAACTCTCTCTCATGGAAGCGTCGTCGCAGTGCTGATATCTCGAAGGGAGCTCTCATATATCGCACTCACATGGCCTCCACCAGAAGTGATAATTGTTGTCTTTTAAACCCCAAAATGATTTAAGAGCTAATATGGGAAAAACGAGCCTAAGACAACTACACCCAAAAATAAAACACGCAAGATATAAAGGAAGATGAAATACCTTGCAAGCGTTCTTGCTAAAGACATCCTGCAATGCAAAATAAAAATAAAAGGTGAGTAAAATTCCCTATCCCTCTCATTTCGTAAGCCGCGTAGATATGACCGACAATATTCCAAGCTCCCCTGCACCACTGTAAAAAGGGAAAGACCATATGTCATGTTCAGCAAAGAAGAATAACCCAGTTCCCCCATATGCGAACCTGACGAACAAAATGCGTGGCCAGAACCTTTGGCAGATAGCCGTGAGGGTTGGCCTACCAAACTGGTAAACCATCGGTTCAAACCTAGGGAGAGGCCAAGATAACCCTCGGCTGATGAGGTAGGAGAGGAAAAGATGAAATTTATTAGGTCAACCTCTATTGAATACAACTTGACTAGCCCCTCGTCAGTAGGACGTAGCAAGGGAGGCAAGTGACCTGCAGAGAAGGCCAACCGAGCATGAACATCCATCTCAGTCCTGAACCCATAAATCACAAGGTTAAAGTTAGGACCAAATGATTGAATAACCCTTGTAAAAAAAGAGGAACGACTTACTAAACAAGGGACTCGTATTTATAGGACCTTCAGGGAACTCCTATACCTCGGCGACCTGTTGAAGCCCCGTCATGATCATAGCCATTGGATAATTTAACATGGAGAGCACATCATAGCAACCCGAATACAAACCTCTTCTCTCCAACTCTTGCCTCACCTGCCCAGCCACAGACAGATGTTGCACCAAACCCATACTCCACCGAGTATAAACCGCACATTTCGAGATTGCAAAGTTACGATGGGCTGACTAGAAAAAATCCCCCTCCAAAGATCTCTCTCACTCGTGGGAGTCTCTACCTCCAGAAATAGAGAATGACCGGCCATCTTAAAATGAAAGAAATGGGGGTCCGAAGGTGCTATACGCAGGGGAGAAACGACCAAAAAATTAAAATGGGAACACTCTATGTTTAATAACCTACAACACAACACAAACCCCACTACATATTGAAAGGACGAGGGAAGTAGTTGACTAGGACAAACCTACAGAAATTGAACCAATCTCTTACGAAGGGATGAAAGAACCATCAGAGGCCGCAACAAACCTGCTCGGTATACCATTAAATATCATGTTCGGGGATCATACACACGCTGGTCTACTGTGGGAATTAATATGTCAAACTTGGACATATCTAAAGATACCCCTTCGAACAAACGATGCACATACTCTCATGTTACCGAGCTAGGCGTACTCCCAATCCTCCCCTAGTCCCAAACACCAATTTAGCCGCGAAAATAGAAGGATTATAGGGCTCTCCTCGCAAAAAAGACACCCTCACATTGTTAACCACACGAGAAGGATCCGATGCAGAGGGAACACGTTCATCCAATTAAATATCTCCCCCTCTCTCGGCCCAGAATTTTGGCAGTTACGACACACTCTCACCATGGCCGCCAAATGGGCCACTGGTTGACAGCGAGTCCGAGAAGCCACACCGAAATCTAGAAACACCACTTCCCCCGATCCACGATATGGTACCTACTGGAACCTTGCCCCACTTTCACCATAGAAGGAGAAAACATCTTAAGCAGGCTAGACATATTGGTAGAGTCCGACTCGCCGATCGAAGGATCTGAAACTTCCGAACTCACCTGCTCTATGATAACTAAGAGTAAAAAGATGACTTGAAAATAGTGGGAGAACCTTGCACAAAGCGTTTGAGAATAAGAGGATAGCTAATAATAAGAACAAAAAGGGTGATGGTGAAAGGAAACATGCAACACAGCTATTTATAGGAAACTCCAAACGCGAATTCTCGCTCAAATCGAAACACTCTTCATTAATGACTCCTAGAATGGACGACCACAACCGCTTGACCAATGTGGGAAGATCATGGAATAGTAACATTAGTCCATGTGGCACGATAGACAAATAGCCACAAAAGATCATAAATGTCTTTAATGGCCAAAGTTATGACATACTTATCGGGCGAACATGGTATCCGGATGGATCAGACATTCAAAGGTGAGACCGCCAGCATGGAAAATCCGTCAAAGCCATGCACCACAATAGGAGTATCTAAGCTTGATTCTCAAAAGAAAGACCTTCCTACAAGGACAGCGTGCCCGCATAAAAATTAAACTCTTACGACCCAAAACAAAACGCGTGTAAGCAACACCACCTTCTCTTCAGGGACGACCCCCCACCCCCAAAGGTTAGAACTCCCTCTCAAAATTTATATCATTTTTTGCAAGGTTACTTTTCCTTTATTAAGACATTATAGCCTTCTATGAGGGCCACCTTCCCTAAAAAAAACAAGTCGGCTCTATAGGAGACTTACGACTCCCATAGAAACCCATCTGCGCCAAAGGACCACTCAGTCCTGGAACTAGTTCGAGGGGAACCACGATCCCAAAGAATGACACTAAACGATGGGGTCTCGCGGCCCTAGGACGATTTGAGGTCACTTTCTTACGCCCAAAAAGAACCACCACGTACAAAAAAGGGGTGGGGGTGGGGGAGGGGGGTTATGCAAATTGCCCATAACACAACGAAATGACACTATAAATCCCGTAAACTGCCTCTAAGGGGGACTCGTGGCCACCTTAAAGGCCTCAAAAAGACGGATACACATATCGGATACCCTGTGAAGCGTATCCGAGGAGCATCCGATACGTATCAACAATTTATAAGAGTAACGTGGTAGTTTTCTTAAACTAGAAAAGGCCCAACAAGAACCAACTTGCAATATCTTTTTAGACAATTAAATATAAAATCGTGAAAACCCTCTATTTCAAACCAAAATAAAAATCAACACACAAGGCTTTGATATCTTTCATAATAGTATGTGACTAATGACTGTGCAATTGATTAGATATAATGTTATTTGATATTTTTATTTAAATTATATCCTTATATATAATTATTAATATTAAATATTTAACGTATCGCATACGTATCGTATCTTGTAAATTTAAAAAAAATCGTATCCACGTATCCGTATCCGGCGGATACCGATACTCGTATCCGTATCCGTGCAACCTTTGGGCTTACACCTAAACAAAACAAAAAAAAGGAATAATACAATAATCATATTGTACAAGCTACAAGGGGATCCAAACGGCCATATAACTGCCTCTTGATAAGGTTGTCTCTCCTTACGCACAAAAAAAAGGACGACTGCAAGAATCAATGCGAGTTCTTCAGGATAAACAAAAAAAAACGTTGGAAACTTAAACCAAATTATTCATTCACAAACAAAAAAAGAGAGGGTACATAAAAACCCCGTACAAACTACACCAACATCAAAATATAAATCCTACATAATAATCTAAATTACGAAGACGCCGACCTCTTCTTGGTCCTAGCCCGCCTTATGCGGTCTTCTCGCGACACCAGCCTCCCACTTTCTTCCTCTCCCTCCCCATCCTTGCCAGTGGTAATCGAAGTCGAAGGAACCGACAAAAAAACTCTCGTCACCATAGAGTCGGGCTAGAAGAGTTGCCACGGTGCCCCAACAACAACATGATATAGTCAGGAGTATTGGGATTGGAGAACCTTAGGCCGAAGCAAGGACATGTTGGCATTTACATCCTCTTTATAAAGATCAAGCTCATTTCCTCTCTCGTGGCAACCCGAGTAGTCACACAACGTGCCCCACAAAATGACGACGAAAGGCCAAATAATTCTTAAAGGATCCTTTATACTTATCCAATGACCCCAGAGTTATTACAGTCACCGTTTTGAAGAAATGACGATCATATTGTTGTATCATCTTCGCCTCCTTGTCGAAAGATTCTTAATGTAGCTTAACCATCTCTTAAGCCACTCGTTTAGTTGTAGCCTCAGCATCAAAACGTGCCTTGGTTAGGGCCTATTGCAGACGAGCCAGTTTTGCGGCTTGCTGCTTTGAGGTCTAAATCAGTTCATTATTAGCCCGATGCAACTGCCTGCCCTCAACCAAAGCCCCTTCTTGCTCTCTCTCTCTCTCTACCAGTGTTTTAAAAACTGGACCGGACATCGACCCAGCAACCTTACTTGTTCAAGGTTCGATCGGTTGAATCGGTTAAACCACTGGTTGAACCGGTCAAAGTGTATTTAAAAAAATCAATATAGTCATCCTAAACAATTGTATATTCTTAGTTTCCTACATGTCACAACTAAAAAATACTATTATATCCAATCCCAACCAAGACAAAAATATTACATCAAAATCATGTATTAATTTCAAAACATCAATTCTTAAAAGTAACAAATATCCAAAAGCATAATCACCAACATAAAGATCTTAGGAATCAATGCCTAAAGTATCAAAACCATAACATTCATCTCAAACCAAATTAAACGATCCAACAAAATATTCAAATAAAACAAAGAAACAATCCTCCAAAAGCTAAAATCATATTGTATCATGATCAAGAACCGAGCGTCTCGTGTTTGCATAACTAGTCAAATCAATGGGCTCTCTTAATAATTCCACATCGTCACCTAAAAAATATGACAAAACAACTATCAATAAATAATATACAAGTATCTAAATAAGTTATAGATAAGTTATATGAAGAAGAAAAAAACAACATATGGGTGGTGGTGGGTTTGCATCATTTGGTTCTACTTCTTCCCCGAGAATTTCTTCTAATTCACCAAAATCAAGTTCATCACTTGAATCATTTTCATCGACAATCCAATACTCCAACTTGTCAATACTTTCATAATCAACAGGACTAGGGTCTTTTATTTTCTCTCCTCTTCAAAATAAGATCAAATATTAAGTTAATATCATATTTAAGATTACAAATATATAATGTAGCAACCCAATGGCGTACCGTTTTAACAAGTGTGCATTGTAATGCACAAAAACAAGATCATTTAGCCTTTGATGCTCCAACCTATTCCTTTTCTTTGTATGAATCCGCTCGAACACACTCCAATTACGCTCACATCCAGAAGAAGATGAAGTCTGGCTTAAAATCCTGATTGCTAGCTTCTGCAAATGTGGCGCATCGCCACCAAAGGTACTCCACCATACATCTAGAAGTTAAAAATCAACTTAGTAAAAGATCAAAATAAAGTCTATTTCACAAGTCAAATATACCTGGACGAGCAGTTTTTGCATTCTTCATAGCTAATGATCGTGAAAAGCTTCCTTTTGCCTCACGAAATGTAGTCATTTCATCCATCACTTCGTTTACCCCAGGACAAACCTTCTCCACAACATCAAGGAAACCACTTCCGGTCCGGTTTTCAAAACACTGCTCTCTACAGCCTCCAGAGTCAGCTGTAACTCCTCAATCTGGCGCCTCCGATTCTTGGCAGTTTGAGCCGCTTCCACCCTCCGCTCTTCCACATCAGCATAAGCCTGAATGTGGTGATCCCAATGCTCCAGATTGACATCCGATAGCGAGCCTCCCTTGCCTCCAACACTCACACTCTCTTCTTCAACTTACCTATTCGACCCACAACTTGGTCGTATAAACCTCATACCTCCCTCGTCAAAGCGAACACCTAGTATAATAGAAATAAAAGCCAAAGGTAACTATCACACCGTATATTGCCAACAATCTCTGAAGCGACATATTAAAAAAACATAACAAAGAGTTCGACCCAAATAAACACGCACCTCGTCAAAAGCTAACTGCGAACAACGTTGAAGCCCCTCTACTTCTGGTAACGCAACTGAAGGACGCAAAATGGTCGACCGATCTGGCTTCTCAACCTCTGCCGCATCAGTTCGTACCTCAAATGCCCCTCTAGGTGCCTCCGACCCCTCACTGCTAGTAACCACGACTTTGGGAACGAGATCATGTGCCACCCAAACATCACATGCATGCCCCTCAATCTACATTGCAACAACTGGGGAGGACAAACGAGAAGCAGTCTGGGGACCTTTGGCAATACTGGCAAAAATATCACCCAAGTCCTCATCTAGAAGAGATCCCGCATAAGAACTAGATTGAGGAGCCACTGCAAACACATCCTTTATGGAACGTTGGAGAGCCTTATGATGTCGTTTGAATCGCCTCTATACAGTTGTATCCCCCACTCCATTGGCTGATCTCCTATGCCGATACCCGTGACTTGAAAGCCTACTTGCCTCGGCCTGACGCGACGACTCCACTGGCCGTCCATCAAGCAAATTGCATACCGCTGGCCGTCCATCTTTCGCCCTCTCAATGGTCTTCATGTGCAAGGCCCTATATAGCTCGTCATGTCGCAGAGAGGTGCCTTAGGGAGCCGCTACAAAGGACAAGATTAAGTAAAAAAAATATCAATTACACTTATTAAAATACTAACACCTAAAAGTATGTAATATAGTAAAACATACCATCCTAATACGGTGATGATTGTAGCCAACGGAATCTCCAGCGTAAGTGGCATCCGCTTTCGGTTTCTCTTCGTGAGTCTTTCATCCTCTCATGTTCTTCTTTGCCTTTCTCGATAATTCCTCAACTTTTTCCTTCGCCCAATGCGCCGCCGCCTCTGCTTCTAGTTTATCGTTCATCCAAGTCTTCTTGCAGTTTGCCCACTTCGGATCGCCCTTCCTAGCCAGACAATTCTTTTTCGCACATCATTCCCTTGTACCTTTCCATAGATTTCTTATCGAATTCCTCGTGCGCCCTACGCCTTTCTGTGAGAGGAATCTTATATGTATTCTACAAATTAAATATTTAAGGTTTGATTATTATAGGCTTTTGTTAAAAAAAAAATACTCAACACTAGAATTGCAAAATTTGTATATTAAATTCTCACCCTAAAGTTTAGCCAAATATTATATTTCATTCCTTGTTCGAGTTTTGTGTAACATGGTACAAAACTCGTCAACAACCTCTTGATAATCGCTGAAATAGTCGGCACATTCCGTTGCTGATCGTCAAATAATCCTTCTGGGGTCAGCTTTATGACCATACGATGTGAGCTATCCTGAGACACATGATCTCCTCTAGTAATTCATCTAAAAGGTCGTGTATGCGCCTGACTAGGCCCTGCTGGTGGAGTAGATAATGGGCCCACTTGATCTATACCGGGTGCCTCTGGTGGAGTAGTGATGAGCCCGCATGATCAGTACTGCATGCCTCTCGTGCAGTAGATGATGGACACGCTGCATTGGCACGAGCGAGATCTAGAGTAGTAGACAGCCATACTAGACGTATGTGCCTATTAGATCCTAAACTACCACGACCCCTCTACGCAAGGGGGGTCATTCCTACCCTCAGGGCCTGTACGATCGTCTGACATGTCGAAGATCTATGTACTACGTAGTAATTCAACATATAAGTTAGATTTCCTAAAGGTAAAATCATGTCTAAGTTATAACGATTTCTTAAATAGTATAATCATGTCTAAGTTATAGAGATGCCTTAAGGGATAATTATGTTTAAGTTATAGAAATTTCCTAAGGCATAGGCAATGTTTGAAAAATAATAACTGCATCTACGAGATCTAAACTAATATACATAAAAACATTTCAACAATTTTTTTAATATAATAGCACTAATTATAAACATAATTAAATCAAATAAATCATAAAAATTTAGTCCAATTAATCAAGTTACATATATAATCGACGTTTAAAAACCAAAAAATCTATGATGTCATAATCGATGTCTAAAACCTAACAAATATATAACAAAATCTAATGGCATAGTTAACAATTTCCTAAAGGCATGACATATATAATCAACATTTAAAAACTAACAACTAAACGAAAACTAACAATTTTCTAAAGGTTTCTAAAGCATAATCGACTAATCGAGGTTTAATCTAACGAAATCTATCTAACAATCGTTAAAGCTACAAGATCTAACGATTCATAAAGCATAGTCAATGTTTTTTAAGAACTAACAATTCAACGAAATCTAACGATTTCCTAAAGGTTCCTAAAGCATAGCGACTAATCGAATTTAAATATAACGAAATCTAACAATCATGAAATCTACAAGATCTAACACGGTTAGTCGATGTTTAACAACTAAATATAACAATCTCAATTTCTAAAGGTTCCTAAAGCATGATCTTGTAATCGAAGCATAATCTAACAAAATTTAACAATTTCTAAAGCAATTCGTTCGAAATTATAGTTGAGATCTAAAGCAATTCGTTCGAAATTACCTAAAATCTACAAGAAATAACTAATTACATTCGAAATTACAACTAAATCATCAAAAATAAGACATGACTTGAAGAAACTCCATCGAGTTTGTTACAATTCATTCATTTTTTGTTAGATCTAACAAGATCTAAAGATTTCTAAAGCATAATCGAGATCTACCGAATTACACATACGAAATTGCGATTGAATCATCAAAAACAATATGATTTGAAGAAAACAACAGAGACTTACATATTTCGAAGGTGCAACGGCAAAGCGATAACTATTTCGGGCGGGTGGCCGGGGTGGGGGGTGGGGGAAATTTGCGACTGGAAATGATTTTGGGAAGGGAGGTATATTTTATAATTATACCCCCCCTAGCGATGGGCTTCCCGTCGCTACTGACTAATGTAGCGACGTCCCGTCGCTACCTGGGCCCAGCTGCGATGCGACCCAATTGGGTTAGGGCAACTTCATTGTTGCCCAGGCTTTCAGTCTCTATGACTTGATAGCGACGGGAAATTCGTCGCTACATATTTTTGGACCGGGTTTCCTGTCGCTACTAACCAATGTAGCGACGGGTTACCAGGGCCTAGCTATGGCCCAACTGCGGCCCAGTTGGGTAAGGCAACTTCAATATTACCCTAAAATGGTAGCGACGGTCTTCCCGTTGCTGCAATTTAGTAGAGACGGGCTTCCAATCTCTACGACTTGGTAGCGACGGGAAATTCGTCGCTACGTATTTCTGTGAGCGAAATCCCGTCGCTAACGTAGGTAGCGATGAGTGAGCGGTCGCTACTCGCTTTCTGGTCATGAACTTTAGGCCGCAATTGATCGGATATCTTGTAGTGCATTGCGAAGATCACCGCCCATAATTCATCTTCGAAAGCATTGACCAATTCCATGTGTTTACTATTTAACTATTAGCAACTATGGAAGTTTTAACTATTGTTTACTATTTAATATTTAACAGAATCTAGATGCATCGATAGAAAATATAAATTTATTTAATATATATTTTAAATATAAAAAAAGTGTCGGTAATCGGTACGACACGATACCGACCCTCGTACCAAATACCAAATCAAATGCTAGTTCGGTATTTGAGATGTAACCGTTTACCGGATATCAATTCAATTGATTTGGTAAAAAAAAATTGTACCATTGATTTGGTTACCAATCGGTACGATCGATGTGGTACACTTTGCACAGCCTCGAGAAGCAGAACTAATCATACTTTATCGGCGCTTTGCGTGCTTGCAATTTTGCTTGCTACGATATGCTTACTTTGTACACTTAAGCGTATTTATAGTATATCTCATAGTTCTTTAAACAAAGGAGACACTCCGCAATGTTTTGAGGTCCTTTTATTCCGTGTAAAAATTCGGAAAGTTGTTGTGACTACGGACGTGGAAAATATTTGTATGTCTTTTATCAGCTAATCGAGAATAACATAATTTGGATATTTTTATTTAAAAACGCAAAAAAAAAAATGTTGATCCATGCTTACAACTTACAATGGTGCATGTCCCAAAATATAGTATTGAATATTAGACGATCATAATTAATTTGGACAAGCGGATGCCCAAAGTGATGGAAGCCATGAAATTGACTTTATGTAGTTAACTTCCATCGCTCCTTTCCACTTTAGTCTCTATATAATAAGGTAGCGGTTGGGAGGTCTTTTCATATGCTTTTTAAAATAAAAATACAAATGCTTATTATGGCAGTATATCTGCTCATAATAAGATCCAAACCAATGGTTGAGTGCTTTGGTTTAAGACTTTGAACAAGTTGTTATTAAGGAGCTTATGTCCAAGGAAAGCTAAACAATAACAGTGATGACTGATAGTTCAGTAGTATGCTAAACTTAGTTAGGTTAGTCCTTAATCATGTCATTTAAACAATTACTAATACAATTTTAGTACATTATTAATTTCTTATGTTACATTGAAACTTTTAAAAAATTATTAAGGGATGATTACTTTTTTGTCCTATAATTTGGGCTAAGTTCGCATTATGCCCGTTAACTTTTTGGGCTCTTTTTTTGCCCTATAAGTCCAATAAAGTACAAAGTTTGGATTGATTACGTACCACCTCACCAAACGCGAGACCCAGCCACACTAACGCTATGGTCGGGCTAGAGCATTCAAATATTTTCACATATCTCAAGTTGTTGTGAAGTTAAAATCATAATAAGCAATAAAGAGCGCAAGGTTGGTAAAAACAACATTTCCATAAACGATCATATATACACAATCGCAAGTTATATCACATACAGTCTCGCACATGAAAACCCCCACGCGGTCTAATTCGTCTCTAGCATCAATGCTTTAGGGGCCACGACGGCCTAACACAGAGAACAACATACTCGTGTTCTACACTACGCCCTACCAAGACACATTAACACTATATTGGTATGGGAAGAAACCTAACACACCTTGCTACCTCGATATAATGGGGATTCGATATCCAGGGTCACAGAATGACAAAAGGTCCTCATTAAAATAATAGCACCCGAACAAGAGGTGGGGACCAGCTTATATAATAAACACATGTGGGCCTCGGCAACAATAAATAGTTTTCTATATTGCGGAGATATCGAAAACGTATATTCGATATTCACCCGATATCGCAGAATTTCCGAATTCCATCCTAACGAAATTGTCCAAGAAAATGGGGGAGTATCTGAGCTCTATTTTCACTATCCCAATCTGTTGTTCATGCAACTCGAAAACTAGGGGGAATGAAGAATATCCCTCAATAAAATACTCGAGCATACAAATCAAGTTTACGAATTATCATCTACAATGATAACTCCTAAACTGGGGGACTAATGGTATGTATAAATATATCATTCAATTAGAGTTTGAAGTATGCTCATGTTCCAAAAGCACACTCCAAACTGGAGGACTACTGGTATGTACAAGTATATCATTCAATTAGAGTTTGAAGTATTCTCATGTTCCAAGACCACACTCCAAACTGTGGGACTAGTGATACTACATAAGATAGTAGCAATACGTGTTATATCACGTGGATGCTACAATTGAAAGAATCACCATTATTTGTGTATAACTAACTAGGCACCTTATGATATGTCATTGGAAAGCCACGAATGTATAAGTCATAATGCAACAAGAGGATTTTAATTCGGAGCTCCGGAGTGAAAGTTATGCCTGAAACGGTGGAACTGCACAGAGCTGGACAGCATATCGAATATCATATTTGATATGCTATGTCGGGGGCCATTTTTGACATACCCTGGCCCATATGCTTATAAATATCCCTCCATTTGTCCCTAAAGGAGGGATAGAACGCCTCGGGACCCCCACCCCCAGCCACTATATCGAATATATATTCAATATAGACCTCCAACATCCAATATCGAAGGGTACTTTCAACATACATTCGACATCACACCCGACATGCAAGATACCCGACATGATATTTCGATATCGAGGATGTTATACATGTCTCCTCGACATGTACCTTATATGCGCTTGGAAAGCTAAGGGAATCTACTTTTCATATGAAGAAGTGGATCAAGGTTTGGACCTTCTTACAAAGAGATATGGTCAAAATCGTGAAGTCGCGTAGTGCAAAAACGAGTGAATCACATAGCCCGATCAGGGCTCGGTCATCAAAAGAGATAAATAAAATACGTTCGGCTTGATTCCCTCAAAGGGATACGTAGACAGCTTGGGATAACCCGAGTTTAGTTCAAAATCATCAAAGATCCATTCGTCCCCTCACCACGTCGCTTGGAGTACATGTGTGCAAAAGACAAAGTTGGTTCCAGCGTGGCCTAGAACCAGCATGAAGTGAAGTGTTTCGTCAGCCTGCCAAGCCAGCATACGAACTCGCCCCAAAGCAAATATCAATGTAATGATCCAACCTTATAAATCATCTACCCATTCTTAGCTATAAAAAGGTGGTCTGCTACGTTTCTTTATAAGAGAAAAAGAGAGATAAAAAGAAGAAGAATACATAATATATATATATGAGAATAATATGTGAGAAAATAATATATTACTTTGTTAATATATTGATATGAGCAAAATGAGCAAAGTGTTATGCGAGCTTCCGTCTTGTTTTCTAATATGCAGTTAGAAATAAGATTACAACGTAATTTGCTGGGTTATTGCATCTTGAAGACGACGCGTAGTGTGACCCTACTGCATGTTGAGAATTACCAACCAGTGGCGCGAATCGTCTTAAAGAGAGCTGACATAGTACGCGACTCAGCCTAGCATTTATACTTCACACTCGACGTGAATCGATGGAGTTTCGGTAATATCGTCACTTTATATTTGGTTGCTAATATCCTTGATCATCGTTTGAAGTAATATTACATTTTTTATCGTTTTTTTTATTTAATTATTGTGAATTGTTAAATAGCGGAACAACGGTAAGTGCTTATAACTAATATATATTCTATATTTGCTGAAATCTACGAAATAATTAATACGGAATATGTAGAACTTTTATTGATGAGTTGAGATTACAAAATGTTTACTTACTTCATTGGAGATTAATTTGACTTGATTATATTAATTACACAGGGAATGCGAGAGGCCGATCCAGCCATTAAACGAAAGGCTCATTTACTTGCATGAACCAAGAAGAGTGGCCGATATCTAATAAAAAAAAATATTTTGTAGTATAGATGGAATTTAGTGATAAAATGTATAAATTTTGGTGAACAAAATATATTCATGACAATAAATAGAAACGCATATCACATATGCTTAGTCTTGATCTAATTAAATAAATATATAGAAAGAATGGACGACTTTCATATCATGTTCCCTTATATATTAGTAAAGTTTTTAATTCTTAATGTAATTTTTTCTCCAAATATGCCATAAAATCAATCGGGCATTCATATTAATTTAAATAATTTCTAGTAAATTCTGAGGATTGGCAATCCGTAAAGGGGGATAATGATGTACCTTTAGTTTTAATTCCACATGCAAGTAAAATACATATATATATATATATATTTATATATATATTATACTTGTTCACTAATATCAATACTTCCGATAATACTTGATTATCGATCAATATTTTGGTATTGGTTAAAGACAACGCGAATTTGTTTGGTACAAAATGGTTTAAAGATAAAAACTATGTAATTCTATAGTAGGTCGTCTCATATTAATCCTAATGAATTGACGAAAAGTGATTATTAGATGTCACTGCAACGCTAAAATGACATTTTGACCTGAATATACAGAAAAAACAGTACCACTCATTTTTGTTTTCTTAAATCTTTACTACCCACAAATTCTTACAAATAATAATATTATATAAGAGCCTTCATGCATGCAGAGGTTTCTTACACCATTCTTGCAAATTCTCCTTTATCAAAAAGTGTTGGCTACATTATAGCCAACACAATACATAACAAGGAGCTAACACCGGAGAGGACTGCTTCGCCACCTCGTCGTGAACCCCTCACCGCATGACGGTGTTCTTTTAAATCATTTTGTCAATCATGAACGGTGTCCGTGTTATATTCACATGTCTTGTCTTTACCTCCTTTGTCGCCTCCCTCAATGCTGCTCCAACGGGTACGGTTTCATATAAATTTTCAAACTTTGGGTTGGCCGATTAGTTTTACATAATGTGTCACGCATTTTTCTAATTTGGGGGGAAGGGCAATGTATTAAAATTCTAGATTCGAAGTATTTTTGAATATATGCAAAAAAAAAAAAAACAGGTTTGGTGTGTTGATGATTATATTAATAAATAAATGGGCATTTTATAATTTCTGCCCGATAACTTTTCCCAAATTCAAGTTTTGCCCTTTTTTTAAACGGGCTCGAAAAATGGCCTGTAACTTTTTTTTTTAATTAATTTCTGCCCGACGGGCTCAAAACTGGGCTTGGTCAGCCCAGTCAATTTTTTTTTTAATTAATAACTATATTTAATTTTAATTATATTTTGATCTAAATCATAAACAAATTGTATAAAATCAAGTTTATTAAAAAAATTGTCTTAAAATGTTTACTAAATTTATATTACTAGTAAAAACTAAAAATAAATTATATATATACTAGTAAATTAAAAATAAATTATAGGGAAAAAGAACGAACTATACCCATCGTTTAGCCTCTTTTACGAAACTATACCCAACCTTTGAACTTTTGCAATACTATACACAACATTTGTAAATTGTAACGGGAAAATGTACGGACTATACCCATCGTAGCCTTTTTTACGAAACTATACCCAACCTTTGAACTTTTTCACTACTATACCCAACCTTTGAAAACCGTAACTATACTATACCTATACTAAATTTCCGGCCAAAATTCAAATTTTTGAGGGGTAAAACAGGTAAGTCACTATAGTTTCTTAAATAATTACATTCACACCCAATTTTTTTTTTAAATAAGATAAATATTTTCTTAAATTTAAAATAAATAGAGTTTTCTAAATTTTAAAATAATATATTTTTAAATTTAAGAAAAGAAAAGAAAAAACCCATCTTCCCCCCCCCCACCCACCCGCCCCCACCCTCCCCGACCCACCCCTACCCCGCCCCACACGCCCCCACCTCCCCGACCCACCCCTACCCCGCCCCACACGCACCATCACCGCGATTTGCAGTGGTGGTGGCGTCGATTTGACGCCACCACCACTGCAAATCGCGGTAGTGGTAGCGGTGGCGGTGGCGTCGATTTGATGCCACCACCAATCGCAGTGGTGGTGGCGTTAAATCGACGCCACCGCCACCATCACCGCGATTTGCAGTGGTGGTGGCGTCAAATCGACGCCACCACCACTGCAAATCGCGGTGATGGTGCGTGTGGGGCGGGGTAGGGGTGGGTCGGGGAGGTGGGGGCGGGGTAGGGGCGGGTCGAGGAGGTGGGGGCGTGTGGGGCGGGGTAGGGGGTGGGGTCGGGGAGGGTGGGGGGGGGGGGGAGATGACTTTTTATTTTTATTTTTTTTTGTTATAAAAAATTATATATATTGTTTTTAATAAAGATTTATATAAAATTATAAAATATAAATATTTATATAAAATATAAAGATTTGTATAAAATATAAAGATTTATATAAAATTATAAAATATAAAGATTTATATAAAATTATAAAATATAAATATTTATATAAAATTATAAAATATAACCTAGTAATTTTTAATTATAAAATATAAATATTTTTAATTTACTAGTATATATATAATTTATTTTTAGTTTTTACTAGTAATATAAATTTAGTAAACATTTTAAGACAATTTTTTTAATAAACTTGATTTTATACAATTTCTTCATGATTTAGATCAAAATATAATTAAAATTAAATATAGTTATTAATTAAAAAAAAAATTGACTGGGCTGACCAATCCCAGTTTTGAGCCCGTCGGACAGAAATTAATTAAAAAAAAAGTTATAGGGCATTTTTCGAGCCCGTTTAAAAAAAGGGCAAAACTTGAATTTGGGGTAAGTTAACGGGCAGAAATTATAAAATGCCCTAAATAAATCTCTATTATCTCTATCAGCTTAGCTTTTTACATAAATGATAAATTCGATATGGTATGAGAGCTTAGGTCATAGAAGCCTTGGTTCGAAACTCACCGTCACCCAATTATCAAAATGTGTCATAGGCGTTACAAAATTTATAACTTGCACGTGATAGATGTTGGAGATTATATTTAAATAGTTATATTCTTTTTGCAAGATTTTTCCTAAGATATAATATACTTGACCCTCAACTAAATTAATTTACCATATTTCCTTTAAAAATCTAACTAAATAACTCATCTGACATATATAATAACAGGAAATCATGAAACCCCATATTCATATTTGAAGAACACCCCAAATGGACCGGAGAACTGGGGCCGCCTGAATCCAGAATGGAAAACATGTGAAACTGGAAAATTTCAGTCTCCAATTGATATTCAAAGGATCGGATCTGTTTTCTGGCCTCTACTTGGGGACTTGCAAACAACCCACAAACCAGCTCCTGCTGTAATCAAAAATAGGGGCGAAGATATTATGGTAATTATGCGTTCTCGTGTTCGACTCAACTTGATTCTATCATCGTTCATGTAATCAATCCTTTTTTTTTTTGGTGCTAAAAGGATAGTAAAGTTCTAATGATTTCTAATTATTATAGGTGGAATGGATGGGAGATGCAGGAGGTGTAAGAATTAATGGGAGTGAGTACAAATTGGTACAAGCTCACTGGCATACTCCTTCAGAACACACTATTAATGGAAAAAGGTTATTGTCCTATCTTAGTTTTTTACTAATCCACATCTTTATATCTAACAATACTCTTTTGCATGAAAACATAATTAAATAAGCAAAGAGAAGCTAGAGACTATGTTACATGAAATGTTCATATTACCTAGCTATATGCATACCCCATCTAAAGAAAAACAAGACAATTTGCTTAGCACGCAAGACCTTCGATGTTTGCAGCTTCCAAATGGAAAAGCATATGGTTCATAGAAACGAACTCGGACAGTTGGCCGTCATTGGTGTCTTGTATGAGTTGGGGAAACCTGATCCATTCATCGCAAAGGTGAGCATCTGAGACTTACGAGAGTTACGTTTTTAGTATTTTAGTAGCGTTTGTAAGAGCGTTGTCAAATCATTATATTAACATTTTCAAGCTACGATTTCTTCTACAGTTTCTTGAAGCTATTAAGACATCTAAAGAAGAAGGAACTGATGTTGGGGTTGTTCATCCATGGGACACTAAATTTGGAATAACAAAGTACTATAGATATATAGGTTCTCTCACGTCTCCCCCATGCACAGAAGGTGTTATTTGGACCGTACTCAAGAATGTTAGTAATTCGTCACACATCTATATGATAACAAAAATATTAAATACTAACAAATTTATACAAAGACACATACTAAAAATTTGTGAAACTTAATCCCCTTGTTTGTTTTGTAGGTGGAGACCGTCTCAATGGAACAACTAAATGCATTGAAGGGTGCTGTTCATGATGTGAGTACAATTAAAATAAGCAACGACAAGAATAATAATCACATTAATTTGTTGTTACCCTCTTATTAAAATATCAAACATTAGTTTTTTAATATAACTACAAATAAATTGTTCAAGCTTAACTAATTTCACTATATAATTCTTTTTTTTATTGTAGGGATTTCAAGAAAACGCGAGGCCAACCCAACGTCTGGAAAGAAGAACCGTCTACATTAATCAACCTCTTCTTTGGTTCTAATTAATCTACATAGTACAAATTCTGAATGAAAAGAGGAGCAGAAAATTATTTTGCTGTTATCTTTTTAAAAAATTTACAATGTGCGGTGTGGTGAAGATTCTCATTTGTTCGATTAACCGAATTCGAAGAAATATATTGTGCGTGTTAATTGTATTATTTATGCACAAATAGAGATTCATAAGCAAATTCAAGATAAGTAGACATGTGTCATTGTTACATTAATCACAACAAAAGTCAAACAAACGATCTTGGATCTGGTAATGAGACAACCAAGCATTTGTTCTTTGAATGTTCGGTATCTCATGCGATTTGGATGCTTTATTACGAGTGGCTAGGCCTTCATATGGTAATTTCAAATATACCTAGCAGTAATTTTCTTCAAAACGATCAATTTTTCCGCGAAATTATTTGCAATAGAAACCTGAGTTGTTTTTGGTCGGTGGTAACGTAGTCGATTTGGCTTCACAAGAATGAAATTCTTTTCAAAGGCGAAATTGTTAAAGTCATGAAAGTTTTGGAGCTTATTAAGACACGGATTTGGGGTTGGCTTAAGGTTCATTCGACGGGATTCTCTTATTCTTTTTTTGAGCGGTCGACTAATCCGCTTTACCGTATATGATTGTTCGGCTTTGTTGCTCTTTTCTTTTATGATTTTCTAACATTGTAAGGGGTTGGAGTACCCCTTGTACTCCTCATTTGATTGATTTTGCTTATAAAAAAAAATTAACATTAATACATTTTCAAAAGTCCAATGCGTTTCTACTAAATAGTGAAGAGAATGAACTGACAGGCCTCTCACCAAGAAATAAGATACAGGTTTCTAAATTGCAACGGTGAATTGTCTCGCCACGTTTGAAAACCAAAAAAAACGGTCGTTTAGTAACGGAGCGAAATTTTAATCCATGCAAAAGATTATTGCTTGCTTGTGAAAATAATAAATCATAGGGTAGGGGCTCATCCAGAGGTAGGGGCTGAACGCAATGATGAATGGGTTTCGTCCAGTGACGCGCATAGTGAAACAACACTAATAATATGATGGAGGTATTTCAGAAAAGGCCAAATACAAAATATTGGGCTAGTCCACAAGAAAAGACCAAAATATTGTATGTCGAACCGGCGCAATTCGATACTGGATGAATATCTAATGCGCACAATTCGATCTTGGAGATAGATTGAATCAGTGTCATTTGATACACATCTATCGACCGCTAATGGGGCTCACAAGACGGGATCTATAAATACACCGCATCTTGGCCTTCTCAAGATTCATTCAACACTTACGACACACTGTAGTACATCAAATCGGCAGATTCGATTCACTTTATAGTCCGATCCTCGACTTCGTTCGATACAATCTAATATGTCTTTGATCAAGATCGAACCGTATCCGTTCGAGGTTTACCATCATTGAAGCACCGTAATTCGATACATTACAGGTTCGATCCACAACGACGTCGAATCACCATAATTCGATACATATAGATCGAACGGCAACGATTCGATCTATCCAATTCTTCGACTAAATAGGATATCGGGAGTAATTCATTACTTGTAATATACATTAGGTGTTTCGGACCAAGCTAGTCCACTTATTGTAATAGATTAGCATTATTTTGGCATTGTCAGGCCCATCTCTAATTGTTTCTGGTGTCTTGTAACCCGGACGAAATAAGACCAAAATATTGGTGCCGTCTGTGGGAACACCGTTTAAAATTCTTTCAGATATAGGTAGCTAGAATGACAAAGAGACGTCACGTGCGATTGGATGGCACCGTCAAGGCAAGGAAGAAAACCAAAGTGGTTAGAGAAGAGAATGGAAAACGACCCGAGCCTCAGAAGCAAGGTCGGGAGAAAGCAGAAAACCAACTATTAAAGCAATGGCAATAATGTAAAATGGAACATTTAGGGGAATTCAAGATCGTTCAAAAGTTCAGGGAAAGTTCTAAGAAAATAATAAAGATTGGAGCAGCAATGGAACTAATGGTTGAGGCAGAGTTAGTAGATTGTCTCAGACGTAATTCAGATATATTCGCCTTGACCAATTCCGACTTGCATGGAATAGACCCCAGAATCATAGTGCACTGGCTAAATGTGGACAAAAGCGCAAAGCCAATAAGACAGAAGAAACGAAACTTTAGTAAGGAAAAGAATGAAGTGGCCGAAAAAAAGGTACATGAGCTCTTAGCGGCTCGACATATATACGCCTTGAGGTTTTTGGAATGGTTGAGCAATGTCGTTCTCATCATGAAAAATGAGGCGACATGGAGAATGTGTGTGGATTACACAGACTTAAACAAGCATTGTCCCAGGGATCCTTTCCTTTTACCCAAAATAGATTTATTAGTCGATTCGATTGAGGGATGTGCATTGTTGAGTATGATGGATGCAAAAAATAGTTTTCATCAAATCTTCATGGCAGTGCAGGATCAGAGCAAAACGACGTTTGTGACTGAAACATGAGCATATTGTTACAGGGTAATGCCCTTTGGTTTGAAGAACGCTGGAGCGACTTTTCAAAGACTTGTCGCGAAAATGTTTTATCATCAGATCGAAAAGTCTATGGAAGTATGCTTGTCAAAAGCCTCAAGGCTGAAGAGCATGTATGTCACTTGGATGAAGCGTTTGCCATCATGAGAACTTAAGGAATGAAGCTAAACCCAAAAAAATGTACGTTCGGGGTAACAACATGAAAGTTTTTGGGATATGTGGTGAACGAAAGGGGAATAGAAGTCAACCCAAATAAAATTAGAGCAATATTAGATTTGCCCTCACCAAGGACAATAAAGGACGTGTAGTGTTTAGTAGGCTGTCTGACAGCCTTGGGTAGATTCATATCAACATCGGCAGAGAAGAACCTGCCATTTTTTAAAGTTATGAGAAAAAACAAGGATTTCATTTTGGGACCAGATTGTGAGGAGGCTTTCCAGAAGATGAAGAAATACTTGGTGAGCCTGCCGCTTTTAGCTAAACCTGAGGAGAGTGATATGTTATATTTGTACTTGGCGGTGTCTTCCCACGCCATCAGTACAGTTCTAGTGAAAGAGAAAGGAATACAGCAATTACCCATCCACTATGTAAGCAGAGTGTTGCAAGGGCGGAGAGGAACTATTTAGAAATAGAGTTGTTCACACGGAAATTAAGGTCGTACTTTCAGTCTCGCCCAATCACAATTGTAACATATAAGCCGCTAAAGCAGGTGCTAGCGAGACCAGAAACCTCCGGCAGATTGGTAAAGTGGGCAATTGAACTCAGTGAGTTCGGTTTGGAATTCAGGTCGCGGACTTCCATTAAAGCGCAGGCCTTATCGGATTTCATGGCCAAAACATTGGGAAATAGTGTGGCAAAGTCCACGAATAGCTTTTTTCCTATATCAGATCAGGCAGGAACCAGCAGGGCCCAGTCACATGGATTTTACATACAGATCCGCCACGAGCCACGGATGAGGGGTTGGAATACATCTTTTATCTGTAGATTGAAGAGAATTCGAATTCGCCATTAGTCTGAACTACATGGTGACCAACAATGAGGTCGAGTATGAAGTGTGTAAATGTATAGACCGGGATTGGTACCATTTTGTTATGATTTACACACTGTGTGTACACTGAGTGTTGTGCCAACACTGATTATATTCGGTGTTGTCCCAACACTCGTTGTAGAGTATTTAAGCAGCTGAATAGAGAACACAATGAGTTGACTTGTAAGCAGGTTATATGAATATAACCCGCCGAACCTTACGGCCAAATAATCACTAAACGTTAATTCAATGACTTTACCAAATATAACTAAGTAGGAACCCAATCCTGACACTAACTAACCTATGAGTTATAGTTTAGCTAGCTAAAACTCAGTAAAATAAGACCAACAAAATACAAGAATTACTTCTACACTTTCAGAACTTAATTCTAGTCTTGTTGTTGTTCTTGATGTCGAGCACGCTTCTTTATAGGATTTGATCGTCCGTGAGCACTAGCATGATAGACACGAGTTGTTGATTGCTCTCTTATCACTTGGATAATTCTGAGATCTTCTTCAGCATTATCTTCATAAGATCTTCAACTCTTATCTTCAAGATCTTTTCCAAATCTTTGGCTTTTATCCCTTCGTTCCTTAGCAATGTTCTGCACATTCCTTGATACTCTGAAATATTCACAGATAACTACAAATGTGGAACTAGTTGAGTTTACGAATAAAGGTAAAACAATATATTTAATATAATTAAATCGGACCAAACAGTGTTGAGTTCAGTGTTGTGCCAACACCTCTTTCCAGAGTGTTGGACCAACACTTTCTGACAACACTTACACTTTCAATCTCTCCTTTTTTGCCTTTCTTCACAAAACTCCACGTGCAACCAGTTTCCTTTTAAGTACCTGTTATCCAGAGCATAAGAACTACTACTTATTCTAATTTGCTCCTCCTTAATCTATAAATGAGTACTGCAGTGTTAAGCCAACACAGTTGACTTCTGTGTTGTCTCAACATTTTATCTGTCATTTCAACACCTGCATTTAGTTCAACAGTGCAAATCCAGGAAAACTTAGAAAAATAGTAATGTGCAGGATATTGTTCAAATTACATCCCAAAAACAAAACCAAAACAGAGAGCAAAGAAAAAACATTGTTCAAAAAAAACTTAATGTACAGAAACAAATATTGGTGGCTAATCTCCCTCTTTTTGTGAGGAAAGCACCACCAACATGTGCTTCTTGATGGTGTCCAGCTCCTTGATCTCCTCCTCCCTATTAGCAATCTCCCTTCTCCTGTCAGCTACCATCTTGTCACACCACTCCACCTTCTCTTCAATGAAGGCAGTGTTGATGGCCATAGAAGGGGTAGAAGCATCCTCAGCAACTGAGGCAGTGGTGAAGTTGTGTGCCTTCTTCTTCCCCTGCTGAGCTCTACTACTTTCTGGAGCAGTGATATCTTTCCATGGGAGATCAATAATTCTGTCTCCTCCAAAGTAATTCTTGGTGATGGGCAACTGACCATCCTTGTCCACAAAGGTCTCATTGTTCCATTTCTTGAAACCTTGGTTAGTGAGAATCTTGTAGATCAAGGAAGGGAATGGCCAGATTGCATCCTTCTTATGTGCAACCTCTGCAATGGTTCTGAAAATTCTCTCCCCCATGTCACTGGGTGCCTCTTCAGTAGTTTGAAAATCAACACAACCATCTCATGAGTGAGGATTGTGGAGTTAGTTGAGGGTATCCAGTTGTATGAGGCGGCATTACACAAGACATCAGTGAGGGAGGTGAGTCTAGTCACCTTCTATTTATTCTTCCATTTCTTCTCCAGTCCCCATGTTAGTTCCTTCATCATGTTGTCATCATCAATCTCAACCTCTGTCTCTTGTCCTCCAGGCATCCCCCAAGCTTTGTTTATAATTGAGGGATTGAACTTGTAGAACTTGTCCCTCACAAATACTCTCCCATACTTGGGGGACCCCTTAGCATGCACAAACTTGAACAAATTACAGTAAAATTCCCTAACAACATCAGGGACATAGGGGACAATATCTATCATAGAATAAACTCATCTCCTACACTCAAGAAAATCAAACACCTTGTACTTTTTAAAGTCATACTTCACAATGTTCCTTTCTGCCCAAATTTTCCTTGCATTCATAAAATCATAGTCATCACTCGCAGTTTTGGTCAAAAAACATCTATTATGATGCTCAGTGGGAAAACCGGCCTCAAATGTTTCTGGTGGCTCTGGCTCAGACTCCAGTGTTGCGTCCGCATCTCAGCTGGTGTTGGATTAACACTCATGCCAGCTGATGTTGGCACAACATCAAGCTGAGTCTCTTCTTCAGCATCCTCCTCTGATCCTTCCTCGTCTTCCTCTTTTTCTTCCTCAGACCCTTCATCTATATCCTCATCTGCAGAGTCATCTTCTTCAGAGGATGAGGATTCTGCTTCTTCTGTTACTTCTTCCTCACCAACGTTCTCCTCCGCAACTTCCTCTTCATCTTGCATATGTTCTTCTTCCTTCTCCCCCTCAATTTCAGAAGGAGGAGCAGGAGATTGACCCTCCTAGGGTTGTTCCTCCTCTGGAGTCACATGTTCGTCGATCAAGGGGCCCTCCTCAAAGATAGCATACGGTGCAGTCTCTTATATTGTATCAAAATCCTCAGGTAGCAATGTTGTGACAACATCCATGGGTTTGCGTACTGGCGCAATATCCTCAGGAACTGGTGTTGGCGCCGCACTGGTAGATGCACCCTTCTTGGACTTCACATTCCTCTTGGAGTAAATAGAGGCCTTAACCTTTCTTTTTGGTGGTTCAGTGGTTACCACCGGGTTGTTAGAGCGGGTGCTTCTTCGTGGTTGGACTCCCCCTGCATCGGATGGCATGGAAGTAGCGATGTTGGCAAGATCAGTAATTGTGGATTTCTTTCCCATTGTAGTCTGAGAGTAAATAAGGTGTGAGGAGAGAAATTAGGGTTTAATAAATTTTGCAGAAATTAAGCTCAGGTAAGAAGAATGAAAAAAGAAAGTGAAAGTTAATAAGGAGTAGTGGGCGGGTAACTGATGTGATCGTGTGCCATTCCCACCATGTTGAGTCAACACGTGCTGAACGTGAACGTGTTAGCGTGACACCTGACCAAAGTAGTTATTGTGTATAATTTATGAGTCACGGTGTCGAGGTGAGTGTTGAGACAACATTCTATGATCCGGTGTTGGCCCAACATTCGAACCAGCTTCTCAACATATAGTACTGAGCCAAGTGTTTGTGTGGTCAAAATCTTACCAAGGTTTTCTTCATATACTGGCATGAGCAGAATTTAAGCAAAATAATTGTAACCTGCTAAGCTAGAATGAACCATACAAAACAGTAGCTTGCCTTAGATCTGAAACATGAGTGGGAGTTAGATAACAGAAAAACACACAAGAGAATAGTAAGAGGATTAACATCACATAGACAATTAATCTACTATAGTTCAATGAGAAACAAACTTGTGTGTTACTGGCAGCTAATAACCCAGGAGATATGCCTTTGCATATGACATTCATGAATATTAAGAAAACCAAGAGATACTCCCCCTTAAGATCATGACAACACAATAGGATAATCAAGCATAGAAGAACCAAAGCGAAGAAGAATGTTAGTCCAACATTTATGAACCCAGTGTTGTCCCAACACCACATATCAGCAGTCACAGACATAAACTCTTTACTTATTCAATTTTCAGATTTGATCTACAAAAATAACTTTCAAGCTTTAGCATGATGAGGCAGGAAGGATCATGTCTTCACTGAATGTAGGCAATAACATGACCCCTAACACCCCAGTGTTAACATAATCAATGTAGATGCACAGGCAAGTACATAAGGCTGAATGCAGGCAGCTAAGGATGCTTTCAAATTTTTGTAGAGCAATTTGAAGTCTAGCTTCTTTAACACTGGCATCTCCCTCACAATGAGTTTGTAGGAGCAACCAGGCTTGCTTGGCCGTTGTACAAATTGTACTAACATGAACATATAAGGATCAATCCAGTTAAGGATGGCATTCAGTGCTTTCTCAATGTTGACTATTTCACAGACTTCTGCTTGAGTCCAGTCAGCTTCAGGTTTCAGGTGTACATCATTATCATCGTCTTTGGCCGTCATTGGTGAAGTGTAGCCATCAATGATTGATTTCCACGCCATGAGATCCAAGGATTTGATGTACTGTTTGAGCCTGATCTTCCAGTAAGCATAATTTGTCTCATCCAGCACTGGTAACATGTTGTTAGTATTAGGGTTCGCATTATCCATGGTATGGTACCAAATCCAAACACCAATGAATTAGGTGCTTGGCTTTGATACCAATTGTAAATGTATGGAACGGGATTGGTACCCTTTTGTTATGATTCATACATTGTCTTGTGCCAACACTGATTATATTCAGTGTTGTCCCAACACTGTCCCAACACTCGTTGTAGAGTATTTAAGCAGCGTAATAGAGAACACAATGAGTTGAATTTTAAGCAGGTTATATGAATATAACCTGCTGAGCCTTACGACCAAATAATCACTAAACGGTAATTCAATGACTTTACCAAATACAACTAAGTAGGAACCCAATCCTGACACAAACTAACCTATGAGCTATCGTTTAGCTAGATAAAACTCAGTAAAACAAGACCAACAAAATACAATAAACTACACTTTCAGAACTTAATTCTAGTATTGTTGTTGTTCTTGATGTCGAGCACGCCTATAGGATTTGATCGTCCGTGAGCAATGGCATGATAGACACGAGTTGGTGATTGCTCTCTTATCACTTGGATACTTCCGAGATCTTTTTCAGCATTATCTTCATAATATCTTCAACTCTTGTCTTCAAGATCTTTTGTGAATCTTTGGCTTTTATCCCTTCGTTACTTAGCAATGTTCTGCACATTCCTTGATACTCTGAAATATTTACAGATAACTACAATTGTGGAACTAGGTGAGTTTACGAATAAAGGCAAAACAATATATTTAATATAATTAAATCAGACCAAACAATGTTGAGTTCAGTGTTGTGCCAACACCTCTTTGCAGAGCGTTGGACCAACACTTCCTGTCAGCACTTGCACTTTCAAAGCGGTTATAGCAGGAATTAAATTGGCATTGGGACTCAATGTTGAACATTTGGATATATTTACCGATTCATTATTGGTAGAAAATCACTTTTCAAGAAAGTATGAGACAAGAGAAGAGACGATGAAATTGTACGCTTCCAAGGTCAAATCACTGACTGAACGTTTTAGTTTTCTCGACATCACTCAAAGCCCGCGAGATGAGAACGACAAGGCTAATGCACTGTCAAAATTTGCCAGTTCCTCGGAGAATTTAGTTAAGAAGTGAGTTACGTTGTTAGCCACGAACAAGCCTTAGATCGGAATATCAAAATATAACGGCACTGCTGCAAGAGTGGAATATATAACGTCGATTCAAGAGGATCCTTCTTGGAAGGACGAGATTATGACATATTTGCGGGAAGGGATACTCTCAGTGGATCCAAATGCGCGTCGGAGAATGCGATATAAGGCTTACAGGTTCACAATTCACAATGGAGAACTATACAATGATCGTTCGAAGGCCCATTGCTTCGTTGCTTAACTCCGACACATGTTGATTACGTGATGAAAGAAATCTACGCTAGATGTTGTGGAAATAATTATGGGGGAAGGGCGTTGGCCCAACGAATTCTACGCTAGGGATATTATGGGCCAACTTTACTAAAGGATGCAACAACTATCTCGCGGCGATGTGATAGTTGTCAATACCACGCTCGCCTTGTTCACATGCCAGCGCAACCGCTACAACCACTCGACGTGGCATGCCCCTTTGATCAATGGGGAACCGATATCGTGGGGCCACTTCCTGTGGCCAAAGGTTAAAAAAAAATTCTGGTGGTGGCAGTAGAATATTATACCAAATGGGTTGAAATGGAAGCTATGTCGTCGATTATCGAAAAGAACAAGATTGAGTTTATTTGGAAAAATATCATATGCCATTTCGGAATTCCCATGTACATGATATGTGACAACAGAACGCAATTCGTTGGTAAGGAGATCAAATCATGGTTCGCGTAATTACGTATATCACACAATGTGACCTCAGTTTATCACCCACAGTCGAATGGCCAAACGGAATCCACCAACAAGACATTGAATGATTACCTCGAGAGGAGGATGAAAGACACTGGAAAAACCTGGCCAGAAGAGCTTCAAGGAATATTATGGGCGTATAGAACAACTCCAAAGACATCGACAAGGGAACTCGTTTTGTTCTTGTTTATGTCAATGAGGTTGTTATTCCTGTCGAAATAGGAATGCTGACACGCAGAATTCACGATTACGATCCCGAATAATTAGCCCATTTATGTCAATTAGATATGGACATGATAAGTACTACAAGAGAAGATGCGTACCAACGCACCGTAGCTTTCAAAGTAGCAATGGCCAAAAGCTACGACAAAAGAGTTTTTGTTCTGAAATTTTGAAGTAGGTGATTTGGTCTTGAAAAGCATAGCAGCAAAGCAGCACATCGGGAAATTTGAACTAAATTGGGAGGGGCCTTTCAAGGTCATACGAGCCAGTTCACGAGGCTATTATTACTTAAAAACTATGCAAGGAATAAAGCTAAAACGTCCGTGGAATGTACAGCATCTTAGATGCTATTATGCATAGGAGTATAAGCAATTACGATCAGGGGCTGTAAAATTATATGAACTATGAAGGCTTGAGTCCCATGCAAGACGGGGAAGCATAGGCACCTCGATAAGAAACCGAGCCCAGCCCTTTTCAAATTATAAAATGTCTTTATCGATCTATATGAACGACACAAGTGGAGCATTGCAGAAATTATGCTGGAAACCCAAATGAAGAATCAAGGGGGTCAGCAACAGGACTTTACCCCTCATGCACATCAAAAGCGTCATGACAGAGGTACGTTCAGCCCAAAAGCGGTCGGACACAAAAATTCACCCCTCATGCACATCAAAAGCGTCATGAATGAGGTACGTTCAGCCCAAAAGCGGTCGAACACAAAAATTCACCCCTCATGCACATCAAAAGCGTCATAACGGAGGTACGTTCGGCCCAAAAGAGGTCGAACACAAAAATTCACCCCTCATGCACAACAAAAGCATCATGACGGAGGTACGTTCGGCCCAAAAGCGGTCGAACACTAAAGTTCACCCCTCATGCACAACAAAAGCGTCATGATGGAGGTACGTTTGGCCCAAAAACGGTCGAACACAAAAATTCAACCCTCATGCACAACAAAAGTGTCATGACAGAGGTACGTTCGGCCCAAAAGCGGTCAAACACTAAATTTCACCCCTCATGCACGGCAAAAACGTCATGTCAAAAGCACATTAGACCTTAAGTAGCCACACGCGGAAGGCAGCACCCTAAAATCATATTCGATTCAAAGATTCGATAACAGAATGCATTGCATTAAATAGATATGTAATTAAATGCAGACAATAAGCGATTGAGCAAAAGGTTAAAATTAGTCATTGATATGATAAACTATACAGTAAAGTATAGATCAAAAAACTATGATATCAAGCCACAAAATCGGTTTCCTAACAGAACTGTTACAGAAGTGACGTGCAAAAATGTTTAATAAACAAAAAGACCAAATATCATCAAAATGGTATATCCCAATATCGCTACTCAGTGGACGACTATGGGGATTCGGAACGAAGTACGAGACCCACTAAACGGGCAAAATTGGCACAGTTTCCCTGAATTTGATCCTCCTTAAGCACCAATTCATCCGCTGGCACCCAGCCTTCGGGCAACACAACTTCTTTTCCTTCCGATGTACCACTTAACGGTCCGCCAAGTTGGTATCTGCTGGGAGAGATCAGATTCCAGTCATTGAATGCTTGATTAGACATTGTAGCATCGGAAGTAGCAATTCTGATATCTCGAAGGGGATCTCGAGGGGGATACATTCCAGTTGGCAAAATCATCGTCGGACTCGGAATATTTGACACAGGCAAGACCCTATTTCCTTTATCTAGCACGGCAGCTGGCATTTCCCGAGAACCAGCTATCATATTAGAACTCGGAAGAATTATCGTAGACCTGGCTGCAGTTGGAGGTGATTTTTGTGAAATGGAGGTTGATTTCATCATCACTATTGCCGAAAGCGGCATAAATGGCATCATCAACCTTCTCCATTTTTGTCCGAGAGTCAACAACAACATCTGCATCCTTTTCTTTCTTCATCATCCCCATCCTATAACCACGGCTAATGTCCAGCATATCTTTTCGAAAACCCTTCCTAAGATATCTGAGATGATCGGCCTGATCAACGCCAAGCTCCATGCCATATTTCATATCTACGGCACCACGAAGCAATTCAAGCATTTTATAAATGCTACTCTCCATGAATGATTTGGTAATAGAGCACTTATAATTCTCCGATTCGAAATAGTGCCCTCTGCGACCTAAATCAGCTAAGGCCTTATCAGCACTAGCATTCAATGCTTTGAGAGAGGAATTCTCTCGCTTTAGGGAATCATTCTCTTTCTTCAAAGAGAAAACTTCAGCACGCAACGCGACAACACTATCTTCGGCTTTCTTGGCTACCAACCCTACCTGATGAGCATCTTGAGTCACTTTAGCACCGATTCTCGCTGAATTCCCCGTATCTCTCGAAATTGCTCACTACAGGCACTCGGGTGCCATCACTAACCCCACCGAACCTGACAATAGAACGATCACTTGGTGACGGGGCATAATGGCCCGTACCCCAATTCTCGGGTAAGCTTTCGGGAGCCCTAGTGGCGGGTTGAGTTCTCACTGCAGCTCCTGAGGGCTCTTCAGCAGAAACACTATCAGATGATGGGCCTACATTCGATGAACTAGCTCTCGGTTCTTTTTTGAGTTTCGTACATGTTTTCGGGAGACACAACTGGTTTCTTACGACGCTCATATTTCTTTCCCTCGCCATCAATAGGCTGGGAAAAGTAGGAATTAAAACTCCTCATAAAGAAGAAACTTTTTTCAATATCGAATCGCCAGGATTCGATCCTAACAGATAGATTTAATTAAAATAATTCGATGTTAATAGATCGAACTTGGACAATTCGATATACGCAACAGAGCGGACAAAAATCCCTCATCGGAAAGAAAAATAAGAATGAGGTGGAAAATCGACCTTTATATATAGACCCACCACCTCCTTTCACCAAATTCGATATTGAAGTATCGAATGCATACAATTCGATGTTCAAGATCGAATCATCTAAATTCAATGTTAGCTCCATAGTAGATCGAAGTGCTCCAATTCGATCTAAGCGCAAATATGATTACCTTTAATATAAATGATAATATAGACATTAATAGTCAGCATAGATAATTAGAAAGTTTTGATACCCGAGAAATATTTTCCCGGCTACCAAATAGGAGAGTATTTTTGAAATATATTACAATCCGGGAGGCATATGCGAGGTAACATAGTTAAAATCCAGTCGAAGCGTCCAACTTTCAAGATTGGGGACCCGCTCTTTGGTCGAAATTGTTTCCCAATCGGGGGCATGATTTTCAACAAACATAGTACAAGGATATTCTATAGTTTGGCAACATGTTTTCGATAGATACCGTCTCCCAAACTGGGGGACTATATGATGGGGTATTTTAGGAAATGCCCAATACGAAATATTGAGCCAGTCCACAAGAAAAGCCCAAAATATTGTACGTCGAACCGGCACAATTAGATACTAGATGAATATCGAATGTGCACAATTCGATCTTGGAGATAGATCGAATCAGTGTCATTCAATACACATCTATCGACCGCTAATGGGGCCCACGAGACGAGATCTATAAATACCCCACCTCTTGGCCTTCTCAGGATTCATTCAACACTCACGACACATTATAGTACATCGAATCGACAGATTCGATACACTTTATAGTTTGATCCTCGACTTCGTTCAATACAATCTAATTTGTCTTTGTTCAAGATCGAACCTTATTCGTTCGAGGTTTACCATCATATAATCATCGTAATTCGATACATTATAGGTTTGATCCACAACGACGTCAAATCGCCATAATTCGATACAATAGATCGAATGGCAACGATTTGATCTATCCAATTCTTCGTCTAAATAGGATATCGAGAGTAATTCATTACTTGTAATATAAAGTAGGTGTTTCAGACCAAGCTAGTCCACTTATTGTAATAGATTATCATTACTTTTGCGTATGTCATGCCCATCTCTAATTGTTTCTAGTGTCTTGTAACCCGGACAAAATAAGACCAAAATATAATATATTGTGATACAACGGAGAAGGAACACCGAGGGTCTGGGTTAGTGGTAGAGGATCGGATGCAGATGAGTCACACGGGTCAAATTGTGGATACAACATTGGTTCCAATGGCGACGGACACACAACATAAGGGAGTAGAGAACACTCTCGCAAGGTTAGCATTCAGAAAGACGTTAACCACAAACCAACAGTGTTGGGGAAAGATGGTTAGATGATGGAGGAGAAAAGAAAACGCAAAGGCATTGGGGGAGAGAGTATTCTAACAGAAAGTAAGCTACGGATACCAAGAGAAGTGATATGATTGGGCATACTGATGAAACGACAGCGACTGCAGAGCAGTTCCCCCGGGAACAATATAAATCTTATCATGGAACTGTCAGAGATTGAGAAACCCTTGGACAGTTCAGGAATTGCGGAGCTCAGTGCTCCAACAACACCCCTCTTTACTTTTCTCAATGGATACGCGGTGCACTTAGAGAAAATTAGAGGTTATTAGGGACATAATGACTTTTAATGGCGTGGTAGTTGACGCAGTTAGACAATCTGGTGGTCTTGCTTTGCCGTGGAAAAAGAAAGTGGATGTTAGGTTAGTCAGTTTTCTTCGAACCACGTTGACGTGATGGCTTTTTCTCTGACTTTGAATTCAAAATGGCACTACATGGGGTTTTATGGTGAGCTGGTTACTACGAAAAGACACATCACATGGAGTTTGCTTAGACGGCTTAGTGTTACATCAGCAAAGTTGTGGCTTTGTTGTGGGGATTTTAATGAGATATTGGAAAATAGGGAAGAGGAAAGTCGGCAATTCGCAGGCGATTTGGCAAATGCGGAACTTGCAAATTGCCATTTCCAATGCAAACATGTTTGATATTGGGTTCAACGGTTCTAATTTTACATGGTGCAATATGATACCGCACCCTCACACCGTTTGGGAACAGATCAATTGAGCTTGTGCCAACGAGCTTTGGAAGAATGAGGGATGCAACTCACTAATTTTCGAGCAATGGAGGGACAACGGGAACTCATCTTTAGCTATGAAATTAGAGTCATCCAAAGTGGCATTGATTTTTTCAGCCATCTTTTATCAGAAATATTGGCATATTGTTGGCCCTGATGTTACTCGTTTTTGCCTGGATTTTCTAGATCATAAAATTCTTCCCGCAAGCATTAATTTTACCAATATTGTTTCCTAAATGTGATCAGCCTTAATTTATGCATCAATTTTGTCCCATTAGTCTTAGTAATGTGTGTTTCAAAATTGCATCCAAAGTTATTACTAATAGATTAAAAATTCTTTTGCCTTCTATTATTTCTGAAGCTCAATCTACTTTTATTCCTGAGCGATTAATCACTAACAATATCTTAGTAGCTTTTGAGATTAATCAATTTCTTAAGACGAATAAGACAGAGAAAAAGAGACTAATAATGACCATTAAACTAGATATGAGCAATGCATATGAACGAGTCAAGTGGTCCTTTCTGGAATAGGTTATGCTCAGGCTAGGTTTTTCTGATAATTTTATTTCCCTTGTTATGATGTGCGTTAAATCTGTTTCGTGCTCTTTTTTGGTTAACAATCATGCATTTAGTTCGCTCATACCGAAAAAAGGCATCCGTTAAGGTCATCACCTTTCTCCTTTTCTGTTTCTCTTTGTGTCAGAAGCTTTTTCAACAATGCTTAAGGACACATAGGTTTGTGGGGCTGCTCGTGGTGTTCGTATTGCCCGTCAAGCACCGATGGTTCTCATCTGTTATTTGCAAACAATACGTTGATTTTCTATGAGGTAACCAATGAGGCAGCTCATGCTCTAAAGGATATTTTGAAGAGATACGAAAAAGCATGGGGACAACAGATTAATTTTGAGAAATCTACTATGGTGTTTAGTAAAGATATCGCGGTTGATTTGGGTCAAGAGGTTGCGGCACTGTTGGGGTACAAATTGCAGAGAAACACAAAAAATACTTGGGCTTACCGATGATGGTGGGGCAGACCAAAAGAGAGTTTGGAGTAATCAAGTGACATAATTTGGGATCGGGTAAGCGGGTATAAGGAGAAGAAGTTGTTGTGTGCGGGAATAAAGGTCTTGATTAAAGCCATTATGCAGGCGATTCCGATGTTTGCTATGAGTTGTTTTCGTTTGCCGGACACTTTAAGTAGGGAGATCGAATCGATGATCAGTAATTATTGGTGGGGAAACGGGACATACGATAAAATTCATTGGCTTGTATGGCACAAATTGAACTGTAGTAAAAGAGATGGAGGGATGGGGTTCAGGGATCTTAAAGCGTTTAGTTTGGTGTTTTGGGCTAAACGAGCTTGGAGAGTGTTTGGGTATCCAGAGAGTTTGGTGGCACGAGTTTTTATGGCTAAGTATTTTTCCACATCCTCGATTCTTGGCGTACAACGAGGATTTGCACCTTCATTTTCATTGCGGTGCATTCATAAGAGTATCGTGATTGTTAAGGCGAGGATGCGGTGGAGAGTTGGCGACGGCAATGATATCTATTTATGGGGGACGCATGGATACCTCAGGAACATACTTTGCGTGTTATTACGCTACCAATTGAGGGGTATCTTAATTACAGAGTTTCTTGTATTCGGGATAAAGATACGGGTGCATGGAATGTGAGTTTGATACGGGCATTTTTGGGAGAAGGACGCGTCGGCAATCTTGGCCATAACATGGGGGGTAGGAAGCATAACAATAAGAAAATTTGGCACTACTCTAGTTTAGGTTTGTTCAAGGTCAAAAACGCGCATCACCTTATCATGTCGCGGGGTTTGCATAAGAGTGATGGTAGCGGGCAGGAACTAGTACTATGATGCACGATTGGGGTTTCTTGTGGAAGGCGAAACACCCAAGCAAGATCAATATTTTTAATTGGAGATTATGTTATAATATTCTCCTATTTCGCTATTCGTTATCTCGGAGACACATTGATGTTGATACAATATGCCCCGTGTGTAATGATGGGGAGGAGGATTTGTGACATAACTTGATTTCATGCCATGTGACTCAACAAGTGTGGGCTCTTTTGTTTGTGCGAGAGTCAGAGCTTATGAAGGCATGTGAGGATGGCAAAACTTGGTTGTGTCGAGTGTTTGTGCAATTTGGGTTGGTTAAGATGGCTGTGATTGTAATTACGTGTTGGACTTTATGGGGGCAATCGTAGTAAGATTGTGGATGGCGAACATGCGATGAATTCGCTGCAAATTGTGGAGGTCGTGAAACTTTATGTGAAGCTTTGATAGGTAGGGGTTGTTCGTGACGGGGGTACCAGCATCGGGTGTTGAGCAGGCTCCGGTCTCTCTTCCTCATTTATGGTTTCGGGTTCGGGTGGACGCAGCGGTGGACATGCCGGGGAATGCGACGGGGATTGGGGTGATTGCTCATAATCATAGTGGAGAGGTGGTGTTTCGTTTGCAGCAGTGTTTTGTGGGTTGTATGCAGTCGCACGTAGCTGAAGTCATGGCAATCCCTTAGGCGGTTCGATTGGTGGAAGACCGACGATGGGATAATGTCATGTTTGAGAGCAACTGTCTTAATGCGGTGCATGATGTTTGGTATCCTCGTCATGTAGAGGGGAGCCACTCGAATATTATAAGTGACATTGCTCAAAGTTGGCACCATTCCCGTCATTGATTTTTTTTGTTGGATAAGTAGGGTTCTGAATAATGAGGCGCACAATTTGGCTAAGCTCGTGTTGGGGTTGACCGTTTTGGCGAACGCTGCATTTGCGTCGCATCTTCAAGACACCGATTGATTGCATTTTTTAGAGTTTATGAGTCTTATGTTTTGCATATTTTAGCTACAACTTTATATGGACATTTGTTTTGAGTTAATCTATTCAGTTTTGATTTAAAAAACAAAAAAAAAAACAATTGAGTAACTTCCGACAATCACAATGAGGACATAACTTTTTACTGCAACGTAAATTATGGACTAAATCAACAAGACACGGATAAGAAAAGAACTAGGAGCCTAGGACTCTTAATCAAAACGTAGATTATATCGAACTTGAACGACTACTGTATTGTTAGTAACACACGAAAATAAAATCGTGAAACTGAAATTTTTTCTCTTTTTTCTTTTCATTTCTAAAACCATTTCCACTTTTGAAACACATTCCGTTAGTGAGAAAACAAGATGGTAACAATAATCTACACTCCAAAAATTATGATTTTTTTCCCCTGTACTCAACAATATACCTTACTTTTCTTCAATAAGAAAAAAATAATTATCTTATTATCCAAAATCCAAAAAAGCTTACTTCAATTTTACAAATTACTAAAAACGCTATTTGAGGAGTAAGAGCAGAGCGGGAGAGGAATCTATAATAATGTCAGCAGTGGCGCACGTTAAGCCGAGGCCACCCCACCGGCTCACTTTAGCACGCACCCTTGTACAACTCGACGTGTGTTTCTTCTTCTTCTTCTCCTTATCCCTCTCTCTCTCTCTCATACTTTCTCTCTCTAGGGTTAGGGCTCACTTCTCCTCTCCACCACCGCCACCATTACCCACAGTACATGTCATAACAGCGCTCCAATTTCTCGTTACCAATGCACGAAAGAGGAATCGGTTTCGTCACTAAAGCAGCTTATGGACCCCACGGGGAAGTACTCTTACGCAAATCTCTTCAATCTCGAGGTAATTTTGTCAATTTTGTTGTTGTTGAGTCAGTAGTTTTGAATTCGAATTCCGTTAATTTGTATTGATTCTTGTGTGAATTTTGGTTAGCCGTTGATGAAATTCCAATTGCCGAAGCACGACGAGGATTTTGATTACTACGATAATAGCAGCGACGCCGATGAGAGCAGAGGCAGCCGAGGTAGGGAGTGACGATTCTGTTTTTTTTTTGGTTGAATTTGGCATTCAATGCTGTTGTGTTGACTCTGATGATTGAGAATTAGGTGGAGCAATTGGGGAGCCTAGTAGTAACGGCGTGATGTCGAGCAGGGGATCGAAGAAGAAGAGGCGGAGTGGTTATAGTAGCGACGAGGAAGGAACGGGTAGTTACAGTCCTTATATTACGGAGAATCGATACAGGGAAATGCTGGGGGACCATATTTTGAAGTATAAGAGGAGGACAAGTAATTCGTCTCAAAGTGCTGCATCGGCGAGAAACGGGACGCCGACATCTAAAAGTAGTTTAGGTTTTAGGGATCAAAAATTAGCGAATGATAGAGGACTGCGCAGGCTTGAATCACCTTCGGAGTTTCTTAATAGTAGTAGTTCCCACAAAGTGGGGAATTATCCGGAATCTGATTTTGGGCTGCATTATAGTGCTGTCAGGTTTGCTTCGTTGCTCTCATTCTCACCATGTAGAGGAAATGCTTTTGTTGTCATTTGTATGCTTAGCTGGTAGGGAGTAGTATGAGTTAGCTTTTATGTCACAACTCACACGTCAGTATTCAGAATTATGATGGGTGTAATATTCTTCATAATGTTGTTTATTGAAGTTCTTATCTAGGCCATCTCTGTCTTGTAAGTATGATTCTGTAGGCTATTGTTAGTACTAGTATGGTTTTTATTCATTCAATTATCTCATGACAGAGGTTAAAGGGGTGTTGCGTAGAACGTAGCAGCAATACATGACATAATTTTAATACTTAGATAACTACGCTCTCGTTGACTATGATGGTTTCGAGTGGTATTGTTCTGGCTATGGTATGTTAAACAAGTACTCACTATAAGATATATGTAATTGCTATTAGAATCAGCAATAGTCATTCTTCATTGCTTTATTGGAGAGGTAAAGGACCTTCCTCATCCCAATTGTACTTGATTCGACAAGTCATTTGAAGTAATGAGAGCTTTACATCATTTTTGAGTCTCCAGATGTTTTCTTTTAATTATCTAAAACTGCATTCTGACGGTGGTCGGTTTTCATGTAAGTATTATGTTGACTTGTAATTGTTGTATTTGAACTTTTATCTGGGAATTGTGTTAAAGTGCCGTTGCATTCTTAAATTGCAGACCAAATCTTGAACCTGCCATTCTAGATTTGGGGGACGGCATTACTTACCGAATTCCTATGCCATATGAAAAGGTTTCGTCGCCCCTGAATTTGCCATGCATTTCAGACATTCGGGTGGAGGAGTTTTACCTGAAGGGCACCCTTGACTTGGGGTCATTGGCTGCGATGATGGCTTCTGATAATATGTT
Source organism: Linaria vulgaris (assembly GCA_948329865.1). NCBI lineage: Eukaryota > Viridiplantae > Streptophyta > Magnoliopsida > Lamiales > Plantaginaceae > Linaria > Linaria vulgaris. The sequence goes on along the minus strand of OX415254.1, from coordinate 87,325,015 downwards.
TCGACATCGAAGCAAGGCAGGGATGGGTGAATCCAAGCCCCAGTATGAATCTCTTCAGGCAAAGCTGAAAGCCCATTCAGCAAGCAACTCGGCTGAGAAATTCTGCCTAAAAATAAGTGAGACTGCTCTACAATCTAATGGCATTCCAGAGGGAGCAGCTGGTGGAATTAAGAGGTTCATCTTGTCAGAAGGTGGTGTTTTGCAGGTTTTTTATGTAAAAGTTTTGGAGAAAGGGGATACATATGAGGTTAGCAAAAATTACTTTTACGCTTCTGCATGCATGGAGAATGGTTAGCATTGTAAGCTAATCAATATATTGCTAATCTGTGGTAATGCAGATAATTGAGCGCAGTTTACCCAAAAAGCCAATCGTGAAGAAAGATCCTTCAGACATTGAGAGGGAAGAAATGGATAAAATTGGAAAATATTGGGTCAGTATGGCAAGGAAAGACATCCCTAAACATCAGAAGAATTTTATTATCTTACATAAAAAGCAACTAAATGATGCTAAAAGGATCTCAGAATTTTGTCAAAGAGAGGTATGTGCTACTGGAGATATCTGTATGTCACATTTTGTCCATGTAGTCATCTGTTGTCATGACTGTTGGTATACTTTTTAGGGACCTTTTTCTACTCCATGGACAACCAATCGATTTTAATTTTTCTTTCAGGTGAAAATGAAAGTTAGCAGATCCCTGAAATTGATGAAAGGTGCTGCATTTAGGACAAGGAAACTGGCTAGAGACATGCTGGTTTATTGGAAGAGAGTTGATAAGGAGATGGTAAATTACTAATATTGTTTTTTTTTTTTTGGGTATTTTGAACATGGATTAAAGGCCACCTAATGTTATCACCTACTTCATGAAATGGTTCGGAAGATAAACACTTACGCCAAAAAGTTTTCAGTAAATGTACTAATCTTGACTTTTCTGTAATGGAAGTTGATAATACAGTATTCTTATTCTGTAAAAAGTTAAGACCGCAATCTTTACAGCTCTTAATTATGAAATTTCACTCATGCAGGCAGAGGTGAGGAAAAGAGAGGAAAAAGAAGCTGCAGAAGCTCTGAAACGGGAGCAGGAACTTCGTGAAGCAAAGAGGCAGCAACAAAGGCTCAATTTTCTGTTGTCTCAGACAGAACTTTACAGTCACTTCATGCAGAATAAGACTTCACAAACATCTGAAGCGTTACCCGCTGGTGAAGAACAAAATAGTGAACTCCTGGATTCTTCAGAAGCTCAGCTGGAAGAGGAAGAGGATCCTGAAGACGCTGAGTTAAGAAGGGAAGCCCTGAAAGCAGCTCATGATGCAGTCTCCAAGCAGAAAAAAATGACTAGTGCATTTGATAATGAATGTTTGAAGCTAAGGCTGGCAGCAGACATAGAGGCCCCTCTTAAAGATGGGTCTACCGAGCCTAGCAACATTGACTTACTGCACCCGTGAGTCTCCTTTACCGTGACCCTGCAATTTTAAGTTTCTGCAAAAGTTGTGATATCCGTTACAATCCCCTGATCTCATGTTCTTAAAAAATGTCTATGCAATTAGATCAACCATGCCTGTTGCGTCCACGGTGCAGACGCCTGAGCTGTTCAAGGGTTCCCTTAAAGAATATCAGCTGAAAGGCCTTCAGTGGCTAGTAAATTGCTATGAACAGGTAATGCAGTTTTCCTGATTTCTGCCTCTTATGAGACATTCTGGCTAGGTGGCTATGACAATAGTATATCTTTCTTTCCAGGGGTTAAATGGTATCCTTGCTGATGAGATGGGCCTGGGAAAGACAATTCAGGCAATGGCATTCTTGGCTCATTTGGCTGAGGTAATCAATCATATTTTTTGACAATTGATTAGTTAGACTTTTGTCTGACTTCAATTGTTTATTTTGCACAGGAGAAAAATATATGGGGACCTTTTCTGGTTGTTGCTCCTGCTTCCGTATTGAGTAACTGGGCTGATGAAATTAGTCGTTTCTGCCCCGACTTGAAGACTCTTCCTTATTGGGGTGGTCTTCAGGAGCGCACAGTGCTTAGGAAGAATATTAACCCGAAACGTCTTTATCGAAGGTTGGTTATCCTGTTCTTGGGACTTGTAGTTTTATTTAGTTGCTCTTGAGTGTTACTACGATGAATCAGTGGTAAATTGCAGTATATTATGTTTTACGTTTTGATTTGACAAGTTATAGGTCTTTTGTCTTTCATAAATGCGGTTGGCATTGGATTTGGTACTTGACTATAAAGTATAAACGCATTCCAGAAAATGATTGTAGCAATATAAAGAATATCATTGAGGCCATTAAGCTAGACTTTATGATTTGTCTTTGCCCTTAAAAGTCTGAGTGTCAAAATAAAAATAAAATCTCATACTAAAACTCTTAACAGAAACATATATTTTCATTTATGGTCAACTGACTGCACGGGTTCTACGCATTGCTAGAGCCAAACGCAGATTTGCCCCTGTTTATGTAGTACAGTTCAGCTCTATAAGCTTGATCCGTTTTGATTAATCATAGAATTGTCTAAAATACTAAGAGCCAGTTCTGCCTGCGGTGCTATAATTTGCTTGGAATGGTTTAGAGTGATCGTAGGAAGTTATGGAGAAACTGGTAATGGCATGGTATGTCGAATTGAATTAACTGAAGCACAATTAGCTCCGAAAGAGCTAAAGATTGCAAGGGAGTAGGGAATATGCAATAATTGGTATACATAGAACTGTTAACTACACATTTGAGATCTTGGCTCACAGCATAAACATGTTAAGTATGGCCTCGGCCGTAGTAGCTGCCTTGAACCTTCTATAAGTTGAACGACTTTGTTTAACCATCTTATTTGATTGCGGCCGAGAGTTGCACAAATTATACGTTGATGGTTATGGGTTGTTCTTTTTCCGCCTCTTAAGGCAACTGTTTGATTGTCATGAAATCGTTCTATTTTCTCCTATTTTAAATTTTCCTATTTTTTCTTTGCTGATGAAGTGTTGTATAAGCTTTTAGGGATGCTGGATTTCACATTCTCATCACCAGTTACCAGCTTCTTGTTTCTGATGAGAAATACTTCCGTCGTGTTAAGTGGCAATACATGGTTTTGGATGAAGCGCAGGCTATCAAAAGTTCTAACAGGTTTGCCCATTTAACATTACTTTTTTTTTCTTCTCTGAATGAATACTTCTACTTTAATATATATTACTCTTCCCTTGAATCCTGGCTTATTTTGTCTGGTGTTCTACAATGGGCAAACCGCAAAGCCTCAAAAAGCATATTGGCGATAATTATTATTTTTTAATTAAATGCATAACATGCAACTGATATTTCATATATCCCTCACTTGCTGAGATGGAAAGAAAAACATTTAGATGTTAGCGCCTGGTTTTTCTTTCTCAAGCAGTGTAATGGCGAGGTTGCGATGCAAAAAGAGAAAAGATGTATGTGCTTGAGGGCCATTGAGAAAACTGAAATCGATGCCTGCTTCGTCAAATGTTAGTCTTGTGAGCCTGGCTATTTAGTTCTTTCGTCGGTTGCCTTCACTGCCAATATAACCTGGCAAGCGTATAAGACAACTTTGTTCGTCATCTCCATAGGCGGACATTAGCAGTTGCTGGCGATAAATATTGGTCATGCCACGATCAGCATTTTGCGTGTTATCTATTATCAATGCATTTGTCTTGTGCAAATACATTTTTGTATCTAACAGAATCTAACGATGTTAAATTTTGGGGTGACAGCATAAGATGGAAGACTCTGCTCAGTTTCAATTGTCGGAACCGTTTGCTTCTGACTGGCACTCCCATTCAAAATAACATGGCTGAGCTGTGGGCACTCCTACATTTTATCATGCCCACTTTATTTGATAGCCATGAACAGTTCAATGAATGGTTTTCGAAAGGGTAAGTTTCTTCCGTAGGGTGTTTAAAGTGCAATATTTGATTATTGGTCCTGATTATCCTCCCTCATTACAACCAGAATCGAGAGTCATGCAGAGCATGGTGGAAAGTTAAACGAGCACCAGCTTAACAGATTGGTGAGCACCGATGTTGTCGTATTTTCCTTAGTCATTGAGCGTGATGCATGATTTAAATATAGATCTGGAACACAGAATTGCTTCAAACAATTAAGTTGAACATCTTCTATACGCTTATGGAATTAGTAAGTGAAGTTCTAAAAGCACGCGTCAACAGTTGGGGGGGTGGGGTGGTGGAATGATATTGATTTGCAATCATCCATACATTTCGAATAGAACTTTAAATCTGAATCTTTGGCCGACTATTGTGTCGAAACAATGTTGGAATTCACATGATATGTCAAGATATCAGGGTTTTATTAGTTTATCGTTGTAAGTGAACAAAGGAATAACCCCATTGAGAAGTCAATGGAATGAGATTCAGTTTCCTTTTTCTCGTCCAGGCTACATTCCTAAGATTTCTTTTTGGTGTTGCTTTCGCCAAAGTTCTGCACGATCAATATCTTTACAGTTTAGCAGCAACTCTTCTTATCAGATTGATGCCTCTCCGGTTGTACAGTTATATGGTTGAAGATGAATATTCTTTCTAGTATTATTTGTGGATTGTCAATTTGTTCTGAAATTAGTGCAGTTTCTCTATCTTTTGTATTAAACTTAATGATGTTTTGAAATGGTGTCTCTCTTCCACATATATTTCTGAAACAGCATGCCATACTGAAGCCGTTCATGCTACGACGGGTTAAAAAAGATGTAGTCTCTGAGCTTACTGGGAAAACAGAGGTTATGGTGCACTGCAAATTAAGCTCTCGCCAGCAAGCCTTTTATCAAGCTATAAAGAACAAGATATCCCTCTCTGAGTTGTTTGATGGGCGGCGTGGCCATCTTAATGAGAAAAAACTTCTGAATCTGATGAACATTGTCATCCAACTCAGAAAGGTAGCTTTATGTATGGTTTTTCAAATAACAATAACCTTCAGCTGTTAAAAGTATTATGCATTTTATTACCAAAGGGCGAAATGCCTTTTTTTAACATGCTGCACTCAGGAAACAAAGCCATTAAAAGCGTTTGTGGACAGACTATGACTTGTGTAATTTCCAAAAGGGAAAAAGACATTTGAACATGATTCGGGTGGGTGGGGTGTATCATTTCGCATTCCTTTATGGAATTTTAATCTCAGTTTAAATTAATATTGTCCAGGTGTGCAATCATCCGGAATTATTTGAGAGAAACGAGGGAAGTTCGTATTTCCATTTTGGAGAGATTTCAAATTCGCCACTCCCTCCACCCTTTGGTGAATTGGATGACATTTTCTATTCTGGTGGTAGAAACCCTATCAAGTATGAGGTAACTTAAAGCACTACATAAATCTTACTGTTTTACCATTTGGTGGCATGCCAAAGTGTTAAGCAGATTCTTCATTTGCCCTGTTTAATACTTTTAAATCCCCTTGAACCACAATTTCAGTGTGATCCCTTGTAACTTATTTGCTGATGTTTCAGTGAGAAAGTAGGAGCCACTTTTTCGTAACTAAGTTTATAATTTTTTGTTCAAAATTGCTATGCATGTGTGTCGTTGAATATCTTGTTGGTTTTCAAATCCACTTTGAACCCCTGTAAAGAACTTGATAAGGCATTAAGAAAACCCCAACTTGTATTGAAAACTTTACATGCATTTTTTTTTTCTTTGCTGTATTGGCACCTCGGTATAATTTGATAATTGGTCTTTTTGATTGCTATTGCATTATACATACCAGCTACTCTTGACGGTTTTAATGCGTAATACTTAAAATTTATCTATATTGAAATCTCTTTCCTGCTAGATACCTAAATTGATCTACGCAGAACTTGGTAGTGGTTTCAACTGTCATTCCGAAGCTCGCCAGGGGCTAAGCAGAGAGTCATTTGAGAAACGATTTAGCATATTCTCTCCAGAAAATGTCTTCAATTCGACATTCCATAAAGACAATGCTTTCGTTGGCACTGGACGGAGTGGAATATTTGGATTTTCCCGCTTAATGGATTTGTCACCGGCAGAAGTAACATTTGTGGCTTCTTGTTCTTTTATGGAAAGATTAATGTTTTCGGTTACGAGATCAGATCGGCAATGCCTTGATGAGATATTGGAGCTGATGACGGAGAACTGTGATGATGATATCCATTGTGCTCATATTGGCAAAGAAAAAGTCAGAGCAGTCACACGAATGTTGCTGCTGCCAAGCAAGTTGGAGAGAAAAGTACTTTCAAGGAAGCTTGCAACAGGTCCTGGAGATGCTCCATTTGAATCTCTAGTCATTCCTTATCAGGATAGACTTCTATCCAACATCAAGCTTTTGCATTCAGTATACTCTTTCATCCCGAAAGCTAGAGCACCTCCTGTAAGCACTTTAGTTAACTATTCCGTACTCGTTTCCTGACTAATGTTGGACTGTACAATATTGAAATCTTATTTGTGACGGTTATATGACCAGATTGGTGCCCAGTGTTCGGATAGAAGCTTTACGTACAAGATGACTGAAGAGTGGAACCAACCTTGGCTTAAGAGGTGGTTGATTGGATTTGCACGTACATCTGATTGTAATGGTCCGAGCAGACCAGTTAGTCCTCACCAATTAATACGAGAGATTGATGCAGAGTTACCGACGTCACAACCTGCTCTCCAGCTAACCCATGCGATCTTTGGTTCTTGTCCACCCATGCAACCATTTGACCCTGCTAAGATGCTCACAGTATGCTCTTTCTTTCTGCATTGCACTTGTTAATTTTAATTTTTGAGTGCTATGTGCATCATCAAGATGATTTTTTCCTGTCCTTGCGTGTATTGCAGGACTCAGGAAAGCTTCAAACACTTGATATACTGCTGAAGCGATTGCGTGCAGGAAACCACCGTGTGCTTCTCTTTGCCCAAATGACAAAAATGCTGAATATCCTTGAGGTTCTTGAACTTGTTTCTGCCAATCATGATATTTCCATTTTGTAATAATAGTGCTCTGTGGCTAAATTAGACTACTGAGACATGTGACATTGTTCACTCCTTTGCTGTCTTAAGATGTAAGACCTTGCTGTCGACTGCTAACACATCAACATGATTGCAACTATTTAGTAATACTGAATGTGATGGCTTGGGTTGAAAGATCTGGAGATGCTGGGGCAGATTCTAACCTATATTTAGTGGAGTTACTATAATTAATTTCATGGGATTATGAGTGTTACCTCTTTACGCAGAGTGAACTGTTACATGTTTGAAAAGGAGTCATTAATAAGTAGTTGAGTATGCAATCTAGGACCTTTTCCTTATCTGTTTCAGCAAGTTGAAGTTCAAAGAACAGGAACTATATGGTTCGGAAATTTTTAGTGGTGAGACGTGTATATATTTCTCTTTTGAACTGGGTATTGATGCTTATGACTTGCTTTGCAGGATTATATGAACTACAGGAAATACCGGTATTTGAGGCTTGATGGATCTTCCACAATTATGGATCGTCGAGACATGGTGAAAGACTTCCAGCACCGGTATGTGATTATTTCAGTAATCTTTGTAGTTCTTTACTGTGATGCTTTACTAAGCTTTCTGCGATCTAGGAGCGATATATTTGTGTTCTTGTTGAGCACAAGAGCTGGTGGGCTTGGGATCAACTTGACTGCTGCTGACACTGTCATATTTTACGAGAGTGATTGGAATCCAACTTTGGATTTGCAGGCAATGGATAGAGCTCATCGGCTGGGCCAAACTAAGGATGTCAGTTTCTTTAACTTGGCTACCTAGTTAATAACTGGAGCTCACTTTCTTTGGGCTATTTATAAATTGATTTTCACGTCATACTCATTGGTACCTATTTTCCTCAATAGCACATTTTATGTTGTGTATTGTGTTTACAACCATGTCCTGTTAAAACTTGAACTTGCAATTGAAAACATAATTTCTTACCTGGAATAGTAGAGCATACTGTCATTTCTCTGGCTGTACAATTGCAGCGGGTCTCTGGCAAATCTCAAGATTCGTGTATTTCCCGTAGGATTTAAGCGGTTTAAAATGATCTTTTTATATTTCAAGTATCACCAGGGAAGATCGTTCTTTGATTTTTTTTGTTAATGAAATCTACAGACTTCTTCAAGACTAATAAATTATTTACCCCGCATCATAATTCTAGTAGTTTTGTTTATTTTCTCCTTTTTTTTAGAATATAAATAATTATATATACATATTTGTAGATATGATCATGATGCTGATATTATTTCTTCATTGCATAGGTAACTGTCTACCGTTTGATATGTAAAGAGACGGTTGAAGAAAAGATTCTGCAGCGAGCTAGTCAAAAAAGTACTGTACAACAACTTGTCATGACTGGTGGTCATGTGCAGGGTGATCTTCTGGCTCCTGAAGATGTTGTATCATTACTGATTGATGATACTCAACTGGAGCAAAAACTAAAGCAAGTGTCCCAACAGGTGGGAAGTAATGGTTTTACATCCATCTTTCAAACACCTTGTATTTATCTGTTAGTATCCATAAGTTTGTATCTTTGCTCAAAGATGTTGATTTTCACTGTGTATTTTGTCTATAACCAGGCTAAAGATAGACAGAAGAAGAAAGGCGGAACTAAGGGTATACGGGTTGATGCTGATGGACTCGCATCTTTCGAGGATCTTGCAGACCCTGATGTACAGGGTACAGAACCTGAACTTCCTGACCCTGATAAAGCTAAGTCCACCAATAAAAAGGTGATAGCCTTCGCGTCTTCTTGCATATGAAATTCTTCGATGTGAATTAGGGTTCTATTATACTTATTAATTTCGGAAATCAATTATCTGAGATAATCGTTGATTTCCTGGTTGATCTAGAGCTGTGGTTTTTAGACCTCTGTTTATTAAATTCTTTTTGCGGTATTTTAGTCTTTTTTGGCCCAACAAATAATAGCTTTTTGCTGTGTCATTTTCTGTAAGACTTTTGCTATACCTTTTAATGTATGCAGTACCCAAATTTAGCACATGTACTCAAAATTTACCACAAAACTGATATGCACTTGCGAGTTTAGATTTCTAATGCCTAATGTCCTTGCAGAGGAAAACTCCCACCGACAAACAGACAAAGTCGAGGTCTCAAAAGAGTTCTAAACAGGATGATATGCAATCGCCTAACCCAGGGACTATGGACTATGAATTGGATGATCCCCCACAGAACACTGAAACACCACAGAGACCCAAGAGGTTGAAACGACCAACAAAAAGTGTAAACGAGAACATTGAACCTGCATTTACTGCCAGTGGCAACGCCTTTCACCCACAGGATTTAGAGCATTAACTGAAGAACTAACAAGCATTACAGTTCCGTGGAACTTTGGTACAGATTTTCTCCCTGCGGATGGCAGACTTGTCACCCTGTGCTCGACATCATAATCATTGCCAATGTGCAGTATGGTCGTGGTCCTTCAGCTGGAAGAAAAAATGTAGTATCATGTATAGTAGTGTTGTACAGTTTATTATTTTAGGACTTGGCTGCCAGATTCAATGTTTATTGCTCCGGAATTTGAATTTACTTAAAGAGTCTTGAGCAGGAAACTTTATCTTCATCAAGTCATAATTGTCTTGCGAGTCAGAATTTTAGTGCACAGGAATTTAATGATAAGTTTTGCGCGAGAAACTCAAGCTCAGCTTGCTTCATAAATGTATCGGTGTCGTCTTATGTCCAAGTTTTACAACTTTATATGAGTAAGTAATCACGTCAAAAAAATTGTTGTAATCATGCACTGTGTAGTTGACAGTCACTGACGTGATGCCCTTGTGTGACACATCATCTATTGTGTTAGTATTGTTAAAAAAGCGAGGTTCAAATCTAAATGAACTTGCATAAGAGAAAGGAAAAGGGAAGCTGTTTTATAAGAGTGCATTTGTAGACAACTGAGAACAAATGTACCACAAACATGTAACAGAACACATTAAGACATAATCAACTCCAGTGTAGTTGAAACTGCACTTGTAACCAGACTCCATACAAGACCCATTCTGTTACAGTAAGGCTGCAGGGGATTGGAGATTAAGGGCTTGCGCATGGTGGCGGATATGATCATCTATGAAAGTGGCGATGAAATAGTAGGAATGATCATAGCCAGGTTGCATTCGCAGCAATAGAGGGACGCTAACTTTCCGACAAGCCTCATCAAACTTGTGTGGTAGGAGTTGCTCGTCATGCAAGAACTTATCTGCATCTCCCTGCAAAAGTAGGCATTATTGAAGATTTTTCCTTCACAAGAATCATTAACCAGACACAGTAATATCTCAGGAAAAAAAGGACGTCAACCCTTCATTTCCAAAGAGAATGTGATTTAAGTGTGAAAACAAAATCTTCATCGACACCCTCTATAGTGGTTGCAACCACAAGTGAGGGAACTTTTATAACCGCGACATGTGGAAAGAAGTCGGGTTGCTAATTGCTAAATGTGAAAAGCTCCAAGAAAATGAACGGCATGTTTGCCACTATCCTACAAAAGTAAGTCACTGCAACACAACTGAATTAATTAGCTTGTTACCTGATCAATTAGGATAGTTGCTGCAACATCATTGAACTTTGATATGAGCTGAGTGGCATCATATTCCTGCATAGTGGTCAGAAATGCTTTTAGAGATTCAGTTGTAAGCATTTCAGGATCTAACCGACCTATAGCTACTAAAAGTCAAACCTCCCAGGCAGCTTTATTATCCCCCAAGTAATTAGTGAAAGCCTTCTGACCCCATGGACAATTTATTGGGTTCACAATAGGTGCAAAAGCAGACACCGACTGCAAACAAAGCAATCAAAGAGCACAACAGTAAAGTTCGGGTAAGGATGTGACTCATAAATGTACTGCTTGGTAGTGTATAAATCAGCAAGGTACATACTACAGAGCTGAAGCCTTACTTATCAGAACAATCAAAAAAGTTGACTAACCTTGTATTTGTCTAAATTTTTCAAGTAAATAGTCAGTGCTCCGTGTCCCCCCATTGAATGGCCAAATATAGAAGCCCGAGATGTATCAAGTTCTGGAAAATTTTCCTTAATAAGGGCTGGCAATTCTTTAACAATATAGTCATACATCTGCCAGTTCTTCCACTTCTCTTGCGTAGCATTCAGGTAAAACCCAGCACCTGTCACCAAAACAAAAACCAAAGCAAGGGTCATTGATTTAATTTCCATAGTCAATTAGTAACACGTGCTCAGAAGGTTGGTGCTCAAAACATGAAGCTAAAACTCCAGGACTAGCACAAAACAAAATAACTGGAGAAAATTAAGGGTGTCAGAGACGTGAATTTAATCATTACATGTGTTTTAGATACAGAGCCTAAGTAACATGTACTCATGAAGTGATTGAATTAGAAAGAAAGCAGTGCTCCATGCAAAGAGGATCATGAGGGCATACCCACACCGAAGTCCCAGCTGTCTGACTCTCCTTCGACGTTTAAGCCTCCTGCATTAGCAAACAATTGATTACTATTAGATCAATATGCAAATTGTTCAAGCAATAAATGGCGGAGCCTGCTTGAATATTAACTGAATTTGAGTTCAAATTCTTCAAGCTTGAGCCTATTTGATATTTGTGACCTCACCTTGTTCTAATTGATAACATATTATAGAACTATTTTGCATTAAAATAAAGTTATCTATAGGTAATGCAATAGCTGAGAGCTGCTCTCTGATAGCTCGGACGTCAGTAATTTGTTTCTAAAATGTTACCACCTATATGAATATTGGCATAATTGGTCATACTAAATGCAATAACAAGCTGAGCTCGAGCTCACAAGCATGATCCTGACTTGATTCTTTTTCAGCTCGAGCTTCAGCCAACAGAGAATCTGGTATTTTCCTAGGCTTAGTTCGTTAGCAGCCTGTTCATTTATTTTGAACCTCTATTCCATTTCTTTTTGTCCAGTAAGTTTGTTCATAGTATTCTGTAAGATACATCTATTTGCCAATGAGAGCATACTCATCAATTCACTACTGCAATTCAGAAATTGCTGAATATCTTCGAGCCAGAAAACAAAATCTCAGCAGCCAAAAATGCATTAGAGACTTAGTTACAAAAGTTTCAAGACAAATAGCAAGAAATTCCAGCTCTCAATGAAAAAATCACCTAAATCTCTGAAAAGAATCAGAGGAAGGGCACCAAAAGAATAACATTCCTTTATTTACTTTATCAACTAGAGTCCCAACATGTTAATCAAATAAAATGCATTTTGAACGTAGAACAAAATACAGGTCCGAATAATATACTCAAATTCACTCCACCTTCAAAAAATACTGATCACAAATGTAACAAACAATAACTCACTTGGAGAAGTATCAGGGGCAATCAGAGCCACACCCTCACTAGACGCAACACGCTGTGCACCAGATTTGGCGATAAAATTCTCATCGGTGCACGTAAGCCCAGAAAGCCAGTAAAGTACCTAACAGCGATTAAAATTAGCCATAAAATGATCAATTAGCTCCAAAAACGCATCACCAGCCGAATAAACACTCGTATTCAATCAGCTCGACTCCCGAATAACAAATGATTGCCAATAATACAGTCAATACATCATCCCAGAAATACTAGAATCTTCAACGAGCTCGATGACCAATACACATATCATTAAGAGATATCAATAGCATATTTTAACAATTTACATCAAAAAGAAGCAATACTAGTCGATCAATTGAAGTCTTCTACAAATACTGCACAATGTGAAAACGAACTACTCAACATCCACAACCAAGAACTGAAATACTTACACGAAATTTAACAATTGACTTCAAAAGAAGCAACAATCACACGAAATTACGAAATTGCCCCAATGAAATTAGGGTTTTGGAAACACTTACAGGGGATTTGTTCGAAGGGGAAGCCGAAGGAGGGAAGTAGATGAAAAAGGTCATGGAGCAACCGAGCGTGGGGCTGAAGTGTTTGTATCTCTTGTTGAATCCATCGAACATTTTCGTGCTGCTGATCTCTGTCGGTTTGTTGTTGCTGCTCGAATCCGCCATTTTTACTCACAAATGAAATGAACTGTTACTACTGATTGATTGCTCACAATGTGTTTGTTTTTATGTGTGTGTGAGTGATTTTGCCGATTAACAACACGTGCTGTATTTTGTTGCAAGTAGATAAAGTTGATGGTTTTTTGGTGAATTGCCCCCTCAACTTATGATAAATTGGTAAATTAGCTTATGTAAAAAGTAAATTATCACCATTTTCTCACAAAGTTGCACAATATATCACATGTCCATTTATTAGTTATTATGCGCGGAAGTCGTTGGTATTCGTATTGGATACATCAGACGTCGTCACGTCGATACATTTTTAAAATGTATCTGATATGACATAAAATAAGACGTTGTTCAACGTTATTCATATTGTTATGTTGCAAAACGCTTTACTGTTGTTGAATTTGTTTGATACATTGTTGTTTTGAGTTGACAAATTTGGTTATTAGGTGGATCACAAAAAAAATTGTCCTAGATTTAGGATACCGAGCTTGATCAACAGTGTTTTCAAGCTTCACAGCGCAATACCCAATGTCCGACGTACCATAATATTTCTGATGGACAAACTCATCAAACCCTAATGGTATAGGACATTTTACAAACTGCGACTAACGTATACTGAATATTCCGTAGAACATGTCATTTTCCATTCAAAATTGACCCTAGGGCAAATCGCCTATTTTTCAATAATTTCATTAGCAGAGTTCTAGTTTTTAAAGATTTGAGAAGCTTGTGTTGGCCTTGAAAAGAAGAAGGCTAACTTGGTAGTTTTATCTATAATGCAAGTAAAACAGCAAACCTTATATAGATATCAATAAACTTTCTTTACCAAATAAGTCAAATAGTATTTGGTACAACATCAAGTTTTATCCGCGCACCACGGCCACCATGAACGAGCATATCAACTTTGATCAGCACTATTCATCAGGCAAGATCACAAAAGTCGAAAAAATGGCGTATTATTATTGTTATACCCCTTAGCTTATTGATTCCATCAATGCTGCCCGAGAAGCGAAGGCTTGTAAAAGGCGTGACTTTGAGCCATCTCTATGCGGTCGCGAGGATCATTAAGGTTTTCGTCCCTCAGTGCTTGAAGAATTGCTTGTACTTCTTGTTCCCTAAAGATATAAGGCAATGGAACGTTAATCACGATGACACGAGTGAAAAAAGACAAGCCTTGCTACTTGAACCTAACAAGAGGTATAATCTGATTCTCTGCTGTAGAAAATTACTGGCGAAAGAAGATTACCTTGTAATTAGGATTTTATACAATGTCTTTAAGATAGGACAAAGCTCAACAGGGGGGATTGGCTTGTTCGCTTCCGGGGGCAGTACGTTTAAACTCGACTGGCTTAGGAGTTCATAAAATGCTTTGATGGCAGAAACTCCCTGTATATTGTTTAACATAACATACATGATAAGTTAAGTTAAGGAATATATAACATAGAGGATTATTGGTAAGTTAAAGAATGGAATGCTCAAAGTTGTTTCATATACGATGGTCATACGAGCAAAATAATCATTTCAAGGAGAGAATGAACATTTTTTCCTTCTGTCGACAGTAATAATGTTAGGTTGCCTGATTAAAGCCTAAAGCACAGTATAGTAGCTGAAGAGTTTTTCATACGGACCTGAATAGTTCCTTTGCCGCTGATGCTGTGACCCATGTCGAGGCTCAGTTGTCCCATAGCTATCATCTGGCCATACCAAGCATTACGACCTTTAAGCAGAGTTACATACGTGTCAGCCAGCAACGGCCCTGCTAGCCTCTCTGGCTCTTCGGCCAATAAATGAGTAATGAATATCATCTCAGACGTACAGTGGGCAAAATACACTGATTTGCTTGTAGCGCTTTCCTTAGTCAGAGCCGCCATCATGCCTGAGCAAAAAAGAAAAGAAAAGGAAAAAAAGAATCAACCAATGTGCTATGATGAATCATACAAATATCAACTACATATGCTAATGAGCTATTAATTGAGATTAATTTACCAGCTCCAATGGCGTAGACGTTTTTCAAGCCTCCCATGACCTCATGTGTGACCAGGTCGCTGTTGTCCCATACGATGAAGTGAGGTTGTCGTAAGAACTTTGCAAGAGCTAATCTCCATTTTTCAGCCCCGCATATACGGGCGTTAGCGTATTCCTTATTGTAAATTTCTGATGCAATGTTCGGTCCACCGAGATACAGAATGTTCTCTATTGGAACTCCAGCTGCCATCAATAACACTCTATATCAACTGAATTCAATCTTTACAAAGTCCACCACAATTCGACGAAAAGAGAATTATAGAGAAGCTAAAAGGGAATCTATTAGATCTAAAAAGTCGCATACAGCCAGTGTATACTAATTGGCTATCTTTGTGTAAGGTTAACGCTTACTTAACAGATACAAAAGCATGAAACAAATCTCAGTGCTCGATGTGTGTTTAAGTAATATGGGGCGATTGCGCTTCATTTTATACTAATATGAAGTGAATGAGCTTACTTGCTTGATTGATCATTTGTGTAGGAGTAATAATACGAGGCGACGGGTCCAGTTCGGCCTCAATACCCTTCGCCAACGATATTATAATCGGTGTGGTGATCCTCTCTTTCCAGTACTTACTAATCTCTTCAAAAACCTCACGAGTTTCAGTCGAAGGCAATCCATTAATGACGATATCAGCGTCCCAGACAGCCTCCTGCAAGTTAGTCACCACCTTCATAGGACAAAGAGGCGTGTCGATCATGTTCAGGCAAAACCCGTCTTTCAAAATCTCATCCGCATAGAGCGTCCGGTCCCCCAGCCGGCCCTCCACGTATTTCAGATACGCGCATCTTCTTATCAACCTTCTCAACACATCTTCCCGCGAATTGATCACTTCGAACAAATGCTCTGCTGTGGCACGATCAACAGCTCTTCCGGCCCTTCTCCATATCCTAATCTGGATCTTGTCTCGAAATTGACCGTAGCTGTCTTGAAGCAAAGCTGCAAAGGTGCTCCCCCACGCACCGGCCCCAACACCAACGATCTTCAAAAGATCGCCATCCGCCTTGCCAACGATGCTTCGGAGTTCGTCGAGCTTCTCTTCGAGACCGTTGTGGATCCCATTGTTGCCTCCTGCAACCTCAATGCTGCCAACCATGTCTTTTACCAAGTAAAGATCAATATCCAGTGATCAAGCAAATCAACACAGCAACAAGATCCGAATAAAATAAAATAAAAAAGAGTTGCTTAATTAATTACCACTTAACCAATGAACTCCACAACTTGTCAAACAAAATTAATCATGCAAATAATTTAAGACAAGCTAGCTTAATTCTGCTTTTACTTCAATAAATTCTGGATTAATCCCAACTGTAGATTTTTTGTGGTTACTCTATCTGGTTTTTATTTTAGTCAGTGTGACAGCAAGAAATACTGAATATTTTACAGGTGAGATTTTTCACCTAAGTCTGAACTAATATTGATCTCCCTCTTATATATAATGATTGATGGCTCAAATTTCATATCTTGTTATTTAGAATAATTAAACTGAATATGTACACACAAAAAAACCACAGAACATTGTATATTCCGCCAGAGTTAGCTCATCTACCAAGCAGATAACAAGAAACTAATATAAAGATAACACAAACAAATTCCAGACCTATAACTTGTCAATTACTACAAAGAATAAGTCAAAATTTATCCAACACCAATTCCTTCAACAACTCCAACTTATATCTGTCACACACATGAAAAAAAAAGAAAAAAAAAAGTAGCATGACAATATATAATTATTAAATTACATGCACCTTGAATAATTGAAGTTGAAAATCTTCACTGTTATTCTGTATATTATTATTTCATTTCATTCAAAAATAAGAAAATTCTAAGCAAATGTGAATGTGTATGTATATGTTGAGAGAGAAAGCTTAGAAAGAGATTTGGCATTGATGGGAACAGTTGGGATTGGAGAAGGTGCCAACCCATCTTTTCAAACGGTCATTTAATTTTGGAACAAGGTACATTTATTATTACAACATATGTGGAAAAAATAATTAAATTTTGACTAGGCTACTGTAAAATTCTTTTCTATTTATTATTTTCTGGGATTACAAATTTTGAATTATATGAGTATGTTTATGTCATGGTGTAACTTTGTTTATGAGTTTCTTTTAACCTATTATAATTACAGGTGAAAAATGCAAGATTTATACCTAAATTATACTTTTCATAACTTTTAAAATTTATCTTTTGATCATTTTTATAATTGCATGTGGAGCATGATCAGTAAATATTTGTTATCACGTGAGCTACCTACATGCCCCATCCTGAATATTGGCAAGTGGTAACACTCAGTTCGAGATTTTTTTTTTTTTATCAGGTTGTTTTTGCGAAATATAAGTTTTTGACGGAGGGAATTGTATAGTTTTTCTTTTAAATAATGGAAAGTGCATAATAGATTGGGAATTTTTACTTAGTAGTGTTTTACAGTAACCACGTTTTAAAATTAGTCATTTATAGTAACTCGTACCGTTTTTGGTCCTCTAAAGTAACCACAATTTTATTTTTGGTCCTCTATAGTGTCATGTTTAGTCATTTTTGCTGTGAAATTACGAAATTACCCTTATTTTTTGGCATTTGACTTGCACATGCTCTCTAATTTCAATTTTTTTCTTTAATTTTGGTACAAATCTTTGAGTTATTATACTTACACCCCCACAATTTTATAATAACTATTTTTTTTTTATAGTTATGTAATAATAATATTTAACATATTAAAAAGATAAGCGTAAACATTTATTATTGTATCATTCTTTTTAGTTGTACAAAATGTGTACATTAGCAACTTAATAATTTTCTATAATTTATTTTTTCTTTATATAATTTTAGGTAAGTTTTTTAAAAACCCTATAATTAATATTAAACAAACAAATTTGAAATTATAAATATTAATAGTTTTATCAATTCAAAATATCATTCATGCTTATCTATGTAAACTGTGAAATTTTATTCGCAAGTTTGATTTAATTAAGCGTAATTCCTAAATAAATCACATTTATTTTTGTTTTAAAGGAAAAGGGGGAGTTGTTCAAACGATCATCAGCTTAACCTAGCATTTTGAGGGAAAAATAACAATTTAAAAATTAAACTCTATTTAAAATTACAAGTATATAATAATAAAATTCACTTTGTGTTTAAATTGTGAAGTATATTATTCGCCATTCTTTTTCAGTTTTCAGGTTATATTAATGTTGATTTTTTACCTTCAAAATTAATAAAAATGTTCTAGGATACAAGTGTTAATACAAATAATAAGTAATAAAACTATAAAATTTCACAGTTGAAGAAAATATATTGTTTTGATTATTTCAAGATTTTCCTTTTATTTAATTTTTGGAGGTAAAATTATTCTCATTATTATTATTATTATTATTATTATTATTATTATTATTAGTGTGCTGTTAATGTACAAATTTTGTACAACTAAAAAAGAATTGAAATAATAATGAATTTTTAGGGCTTATGTTTTAAGATATTAAATATTATTATTACAAAATTATGAAAAAATGGCTATTATATTATGGGGGTGTAAATATAACAACTGAAAATATTTGATTGTAAATTGATGGAGAAAAATTGAATTGGAGGTCATGTGTACATCACATGCTAAAATCAAGAGAAAATAGTAATTTTACTGCACAAAGACCAAAAACGAAACAAGATAGTATAAATGACCAATTTTAAAAGTTAGTTAATATAAAAGACCAACTTTACGAAATTTTCTAATAGATTGATGGCCACCTTTTTATGATCAAATTATCAATATTACCAACTCATAAACAGAAATCAGCAAGGTAGTCAGTGTCACAAAAATAATCTGTGAGGTTTTTGTATAATGGGCTAGGCCTGTGTTCACGGGCTGTGCCCTACAATTCCACGAAAGCCCAATACAGGGCCAATAAGTGGGCTTGACCTGATCTAAATGCGCTGGATCCGGCCCAGTAAAAAATTTGTAGCACCATGCAACAACATTTTATTTTTTTTGTTGCATGTTGCTAAAAAAAATGGTACTGGAAGGTGAAGGTATAAGATCAAGATTTTCATTAGTGCATAATAATATCGGAAAGTTTCAGTCAAAATTATGTGATTGCGTCTTTTAGAATGACCAAGTTTGCTTAATATAGTTTACAGCTGAATAATGCTTGTTAACAGTCTAGAAAAAGACGAATATAGTTGTGTTTTTATTTTCTCAAGACAGTAGTTCAATATATAAAAAAGAAGAAGAACGAATCACGTATTAATTATTAACGATGCACGTAAACATTTGACAATTTAAATACATCTATAAAAAATGAATTATCACATAAACTAAGATTTGACTACAAACGCGACGATACACCAAACAACTCATCAGTTTGTCAAAAGTGGTTAGAAGCATGCATGACTAATGAATTAAGTTATGGCTTAAAGTAATTAAGCAACATTTTTTTTTGTTAGAATTCAGCATGGTACTTAAATAATATAATTTAAAACAGAAGGGTCAAACTGTAAATAATGCCACAGCTGTAGCTTTGTCAAAAAGCCAAACTATTGTGGCCGTATCATTTTCAAAGAGCCACAAAGTCTATTTTTCTAATTTAAAAAATCTTCAAGAATCTCAATGATATCATTATATCGAAAAAAATAATTTCCAGGATATCTGGTGGGATCTCTGATATTTCCCAAATATATTCATATCCCAATAAAACCATATCTATATATTTCGCATCATATCCACTTTTTATTTATATAAGTCTCATCACATTCTCCAATTCTTCTCTCATCCCTTTTGTTGAACTCTTTTTCATACAAAACTTTTTAATTCATATTTGTTGCCAAAATTAAATATGAGTGGATTAACAACAGAAAAAATGTTCCATGTTTTGGCAGTTGATGATAGCATCATTGATAGAAAGTTGATTGAGAGACTTCTCAAAACTTCTTCTTATCAAGGTAAATTAATCAAAAGTTATTTTGTACAAATTAATTGCACTGTTTTTTGGTGTTTAACGCTACATATTATGTAACTTTTTATTTGGATAATGTTCATATTATATTAAACTGATGATTTATGTTAATTTTATGCAGTAACTGTGGTGGAATCTGGAGTTAAAGCCATTGAGTATCTTGGATTACTAGATGATGATGAGAACAGCAACCCAAATTCAAATTTTAGAAATCATAATGTACGTATGATTTAAATCTTAATTGTCCATTTTTTTTATAATAACTTTCAATCAAATACCTTTTAGCTGATCATTGCTATATAATTTTCAGGAAGTGGAAGTGAATCTGATAATTACAGATTACAGCATGCCAGAAATCACAGGCTATGATCTCCTAAGAAAAATTAAGGTACAAATACTATAACCATTTTTTCTTGGTCTTGTAAAATATATATTCCTAACTATATAGTTTTATCATATTTCGCGAATGAACCTGAAAATTAACGAATAGTTTGTTGATTAATTTTGCAGAAATCGACACTATTAAAGGACATTCCAGTTGTTATAATGTCATCAGAAAACATTCCATCAAGGATTAACAATTGCTTCGAGCAAGGAGCTGAGGAATTTTTCATTAAACCAGTTCAACAATCTGATGTGAACAAACTTAGGCCTCATTTGATGAGAGACAACAAGTGCAAGGACAGTCAAACCAATACTATTTACAAGAGAAAGTCAATGGAAGAATGTACCAGTCCTAGTAAAAGAATATCATGTAATTAATTGACTAGTCAGTCATAATTTTTGAAATATACTGATATACATAGGTAGTAGATTACAATTTTTGCTTCTTGCTATATGTAAATTCATTAGTATGGAAAATTCAGTGGATCATTCTTTTTCCATAATGTTACGTTACGACATACAAAACAACGTATAAATCTGCGAAAAGTGTTTGGGGACACGACTAATTTATCTTAATGACACGAAGAGGCATAGTCGATTCTTATCGTGATAATATCAACTACTTTATAATTCTTAACAATTGATGTGTTCATAAATTTGCAAAACAGAAAAAGCAAACCAAATGCATACATTGTGAAGCTCAAACATTTTCTTCATCCTATTGATTGTAAATCCAAATGTCTTCATTGTCTCGTAGGCATCCGTATTGATTTCGACTGTTGCTCCTGTATTCACGGATACAATACAGATATCTCAACTTCATCATTTGTTTTGAACAAACGAGAGTTTTCGTAGTTACATTCGACAAACAAGTACGTTAAAAACTAACAAGATAAACTTCTTTCATGCAAGACAGTGTATGATCAGGTGGCTGCAGATTCATGAACCTCAAAAGTGCTATACGCGAGATACCTCGTAGAGTGGACATACAAACGCTAATGTTTCTCGTACATATATAGAGGCTTTTGTAGAAGATATATTGAAAAGAAATCCATATATATGAACTACAAATTTACCAACTATAACTTAAAAATCAATGTAAAGTAGATAGCAGTAAGATAAATCAAATTGAGACAGAGATCTGCTATTTACAATCATCACCAAGCTTCTACGAACTACTATTGAGAAAAGAATTACATTCCTTTGACTTTCATGTTGATTTACAAATTACAATGAATCCTTCAGCAATCCACAACCATAATACAAAGAAAAGAAAAGATACATCATATTGAAACAAAGACCTCCTTCTTGCAAGAAACGCTATTGATTTGGAATGGATCCTTAAGCAATCCACCACCGTATCAATAAATAATACACTATCTTCTGGTTGATTTGGCATAAATCCTTCGGCAATCCACAACCACATCAACAAAGAATACACATATTCTCGTTGATCGAGTATGAATCCTTCGCCAATCCACATCCATATCAACGAATAACATGTAAGATAAATCTTTATAGTATTTATCTTTCCATAATTGTGGTCTAAGGAATCCTAGTTTTCTAGGAATATATGTTAATTCTATATTCTAGTTACCTAATTATATTATAATTAATTATAGAGTTATTTCCAATTAAGACTCTTCCGTGATGGACGGTCGAGATTAAGTCCTAATTAAACCCTAACTGGAACTTGGTCCTCTCTTCACCTATATATACTATGACTTTACCCATCATAAATCATACTCAAGAAACACATAAATAAGGTGTATAGGGAGAAGAGAGAAACCAAGACTTCCTATCAATTGTTCGTTGACGGATCGTGCTCACGCCTAGCTACTTTCTACCACGACACGATGAACGGAGGTATTTCTTCTTTTCTATTTACGTGTGAATCTATTTGTGATGTCATGTAGTTCAAAACGATTAAAGTCATGTAAAATTATATTTAACATGTGGTATCAGAGCTTAGGTTTGTGAACGCATGATTGTCCTTTAAATATATAGATTCAAATTATAACGAAGCAAGTTTGGGATTTGAGTTTTTCTTGTATGTATCTCGTTTATAATAATTAATATCCTAGAACATGCAAAACCGGATTTTACTTTGATGGCAGTACAGATAGAATTTTGTAATTATGTTCTTTAATTATGTCAAGCATGTAGTAGATGTACTTTGATTTTATATATGCTTATATTACGTGGTAAAGGATATAACAGAGATGTCTTGAATTGTTTATGCTACCGTCCTTTTCATGATATCATAATTGATGGTAATAGTTATTCTCATGCAATCAAATTAATGTTGATAATTATTCTCCTGCAAAAACAAATAAGTTAATGTCGTTTTTGTTTATCCTGTAATTAATTACTTGTTAACATGATGTAATTAATTACTTGTTACCTGTAATTATGCCTTCTCTGTTATACATATGTGCACTCTTGTACAAAATATTTTAATTGTCAAACCTTATGCGATCTGCTCTTGCTTAGAGATCTAGGTATTTTGCCTTAGATTTAAGGATATGCATAACTGCGCATATACAGTAACGTTCAATTCACGGCATAATTGATTTTTCTCTAATTCAGTAAAATTTATATGAACAACTTCCTTAAATATAATGATACGGATATTACATAATCTATCATAATGTACCTAAGGCGAAGTCGATTCCACTTCAGAACTCAATATCCAGCAATATTATAAGAACAATTCCTTAATGTTAAGGAATTTAACGTAATAAATTACGTTTTATTAAGGTTAGAGATCACCACAGTGACTTTAACACTAAAAGATAAAAGATTTTCAAATCACAAATTATACTACCATTATCAAGATAGTTGATGAACCTTATGAATTAATTGGTTGACCCACAGGCAATCAAAAATCATATTAATTTTCAACAATAAAATAAGTAATATATACGTAAACCAAAGAAATCCACAGATTTCCAATGTTTTATTAAAGTTAGTATATTACTTAAATCAAGAATATTAAATATTACGACTCTTAATGGTATTATGTGTAGAATTTATAGTGACTGCCCACAGGAGCGCTATATTTTCTTGTCGTAAATATTCCAAAAATTATGTGTTGTTTATGTCTTACACCTCAATTAATAAATTTATATCTCGATAAATTGCAGCAATTTTTCCCGCATAATTGTCATCATGCGTCTCAGCTGTCCCACTTCTCACGGGAACCAACTTCTCAGAATGGAAAGAGAAAGTTGAGTTCACCTTGGGGGTACTTGATTTGGATTTGGCTCTCACAACTGTGAAGCCAGATCCCATTACGGATACAAGTACTACTGAACATAAGGCTCTCCTTAAATCTTGGGAGAAGTCTGATAGACTAAGCATTATGTTCTTACGAATGACAATTGCTGCCAACATCAAAACTTCTCTACCCACACCAGTAAATGCTAAGGGTTACTTAACCTCAATAGAAGAACGCTTTAAGACTGCAGACAAGTCTCTTGTTGGGACACTTATGGCAGAACTTACAACGATGAAGTTTGATGGCACACGCTCTATGCATGACCACTGCATTGAGATGACGAACCTTGCAGCTAAGTTGAATAATTTAGAAATGATGGTGGATGATTCTTTTCTCGTCCAATTTATTCTAAATTCTTTACCTCCTCAGTACGGACCTTTCCAAACTCATTACAACGCTATTAAGGAAAAGTGGACTGTTAATGAATTGGCTAACAAATTGGTTCAAGAGGAGGGCAGGCTGAAGAAACAAGGTACTAGGGTTGCACACTTTGTCCAAGGAGCTGGATCTAAAGCTGGGAAAAGGCACAACTCAAGCCATAAAAGGGCACCACCCAGAATGAATGACTCTAATCAACCAACAGAGAAAAAGGCAAAGAAAGATGACCGGTGCAAATTTTGCAAAAAGGCTGGACACTTTCAGAAAGATTGCCATAAACGAAGGGAATGGTTCGAAAAGAAAGGTAACCCTATGGGTTTCGTAAGTTTTTCTGAATCAAATAATTCCTATGTTTCTCCTCATACTTGGTGGATTGATTCTGGTGCTAATGTTCATGTTTCAAATTCCATGCAGGGATTTCTTACGACCCAAACCACAAACCCAAGTGAAAACTTCTTATTCATGGGAAACCGAGACAAAGTCCCAGTTGAAGCTATTGGAACTTATCGTCTCATTTTAGATAGTGGATTTCAGTTAGATTTATTTCAAACTCTTTATGTTCCTTCTATTTCTCGTAATTTAGTTTCCGTAAGCAAACTTGATAGTTGTGGTTTTAAAGTTAATCATGGAGATGGTTGTTTTAATTTAATTTTGAATTCTGATTATGTTGGTTCTGGAATTCTAATTGATGGGCTTTATAGATTTAATCTTGCTACTCAATCTTCTGAAACTCATCTCACCCTGCATACTAATGGTGAAACAAAACATAAGTCGTCTAAAAACGACTCTTATTTCTTGTGGCATAAAAGTCTGGGACATATTTCCAGTGAAAGAATCAAAAGATTAGTAAAAGATGAAATTCTTCCAAGTCTTGATTTTACTAATCATGAAGTATGTGTTGATTGCATTAAGGGTAAGCAAACAAAACACACAAAGAAAGGAGCCACAAGAAGTACCCAGCTTCTTGAAATAATACATACAGATATTTGTGGACCTTTTGACATTCCAACTTTTGGTGGTGAAAAGTATTTCATTACCTTTATTGATGACTTTTCACGTTATTGTTATCTCTATTTATTGCATGAAAAATCTCAGTCAGTGAATGCTGTACAATTATTCATTACTGAAGTCGAAAGGCAATTAGATAGAAAAGTGAAAATCATAAGGTCAGATAGAGGTGGTGAATTTTATGGAAGGTATGATGAAACAGGACAACATCCTGGACCTTTTGCAAAACTTCTCCAAAATCTTGGAATTGTCGCTCAATATACTACACCTGGTTCTCCATGGCAAAATGGTGTAGCTGAAAGGCGAAATCGTACTTATATGGAAATGATTAGGTCTATGATGAGTCATGCTAATTACCAATATCCTTGTGGATGTATGCCTTAAGAACAGCTGTATATATTTTAAACCGAGTTCCTAGCAAAGTAGTTCCAAAGACCCCTTTTGAACTATGGAAGGGCTGGAAACCTAGTTTAAAACATCTTCAAATGTGGGGATGTGCAGCTGAAGCACGAATTTATAACCCACATGAAAAGAAATTAGACTTTAGAACGATTAGTGGTTTCTTTATTGGTTACCCAGAAAAGTCTAAAGGATATATGTTTTATTGTCCTAACCATAGTACGAGAATTGTAGAAACGGGTAATGCTAGATTCTATGAGAATGGCAAAATCAGTGGGAGTGATAAAATACAAGATGTAATCATTCAAGAAATAAGGGTGCCTATCCCTTCACCCTCTTTTCCTAAAGATGTTGGGAATCTTCCTGTTGTCGAAGGTTTAGACAATGAAGAGCACCCAAATAATGATACACAACTCCATAATGAGATTATTGCCAATAATGATCATATTGATGAAGAACCAGAGGAACCTGCATTAAGAAGATCACCTCGTGAGAGGAGATCTGCTATTTCCAATGATTATTTGCTTTATCAAGTAGAATCTGATATTGGGATTCTTAAAGACCCGATTTCCTACAAACAAGCCATTAAAGACGTTAATTCTAATAAGTGGATTGATGCCATGAAAGATGAAATAAAATCTATGGATAAAAATGAAGTCTGGGACGTTGTTCAATTGCCTCAAGGACACAAAGCAGTCGGGTGTAAGTGGGTCTTCAAGACCAAACACGACTCCAATGGCAATATTGAACGTCATAAAGCTAGACTTGTAGCCAAAGGTTTTAATCAGAAAGAAGGCATTGACTACACTGAGACTTTTTCTCCTGTGTCAAGAAAAGACTCTCTTAGAATTATCTTGGCATTAGTAGCTCATTACGATCTTGAGCTATATCAAATGGATGTGAAAACCGCCTTTCTTAATGGAGACTTGCAAGAAGAAGTCTATATGCGTCAACCTGAAGGCTTCATTATTGAAGGTCATGAAGACATGGTCTGCAAACTTAAGAAATCACTTTATGGACTGAAACAAGCTTCGAGGCAATGGTATCTAAAGTTCGATAAAACCATTACTGACTTCGGTTTTAAAGAAAATATTGTTGATCCATGTATATACCTCAAGATCAGTGGGAGTAAGTTCATATTTTTTGGTTCTGTATGTTGATGATATTCTATTAGCCAGTAGTGATCTTTGTCTTTTACGTGAGACTAAGTGTTATCTATCTAAGAACTTTGAAATGAAAGATATGGGTGAGGCGTCCTATGTGATTGGAATAGAAATATTTCGTGATAGATCACTTGGGATTTTAGGTATGTCTCAGAAAGCATATATTGATAAAGTTCTAGAGAGATTTGGCATGATGACATGTTCTTCTAGTGTTGTTCCATTGCATAAAGGAGACAAGCTTGATCTTGATCAATGTCCGAAAAATGAACTGGAACGTAAAGATATGGAAAGTTATCCTTATGCTTCACTTATTGGGAGTTTGATGTATGCACAAGTCTGCACCAGACCCGACATTAGCCATGCAGTTGGGATGCTAAGTAGATTTCAGAGTAACCCAGGACTCGCTCATTGGAAAGCTGCAAAGAAAGTACTGAGATATTTAAAGGGAACAAGAAATTTTATGCTCACGTATAGAAAGTCAACACATCTACAGATGGTTGGATTTTCTGATTCAGATTTTGGTGGATGTTCAGACTCTAGGCATTGCACTCTTGGTTATACTTATCTCCTAGCTGGCGGTGCAATATCATGGAAAAGCCAAAAATCTGAGTTGCTCTACACATCTACTATGGAAGCTGAATACGTGGCATGTTTTGAGGCTGCAAATCAAGGAGCATGGTTGCGGAATTTTGTTTGTCAATTTGGGTCATTGAGCTTTATTTCTGGGCCTTTGACTATTTACTGTGACAATAAAGCTGCAATTCAATTCTCTAAGCATGACAGGATATCTAAGGGATCAAAACACATGGACCTTAAATATCTATCACTGAAACAAGATGTTAGAAGAGGAAAGATTGTCATTGATCATTTAGGTACAGATGAGATGGTTGCAGATATATTTACGAAAGGACTACCTCCAAAACCATTTCAGAAACATGCTAGCAGTATGGGTCTTGAAGATAGCTCCTAGTTAATTTCTGCAATTCATTATTCATTATTATTGTATTTGACATTTTATTTTGAGCTCTTATTGGACTTCTACATCTTTTCTATTCTGTTTTTCCATTGTGTACACATATTATTGTTGGATTTATGATAACAGAATTTGTCTTTGTTTAAGACATTATGGGACCATTATGAAAACTCTTACTAATGGCCTAGTTATGATTGTTGTTAATATTGTGGTACATGGAAGGAATCATGTTGCAAAATAATGTGCCCGCCATGATTCTTATTAGCTTACTTGATTAATCAAGGCACTTATGACAACTAGCTAAAGAAAAGTTTTAACATTTTTATGCGCGCCTTATGATTTCCAAATGAAAACACTAATGAGCATTCCTATCAACCAAGTGGGAGACTGTAAGATAAATCTTTATAGTATTTATCTTTCCATAATTGTGGTCTAAGGAATCCTAGTTTTCTAGGAATATATGTTAATTCTATATTCTAGTTACCTAATTATATTATAATTAATTATAGAGTTATTTCCAATTAAGACTCTTCCGTGATGGACGGTCGAGATTAAGTCCTAATTGTTAACGAGTTTAGAATTATTTCCTATTAACTGAATTATTTATTAAGGTTGGAACGCCTTTGCCCGTGGTTCAAAGGCTAAATGCTATGACAAGAACTTTCCTTCCTTTTATTGACTATACTTCATTCTTTTCTCCGAGTGGATTTTCTTACATTTTTCCTTTCCGTCTCCTTTTCTTTCTATTGATATCTCCCTTTATATAGGTTTTGATATGGGCAGGTGTCATGGTGCATGTGTTTACAGGTGTCGTTATGCATGTGGTTATGTTTACACGTGTTACAATGTTTATTCAGCCAATAAGATAACGTGTTCACTTTGAGTGCTGACTGTATCCTTTCCGAGGGCTTTGGTCTTCTTTGTGATACGGGGTAGATTACTTTCTTTGCTGTCTCTAATGGTAGCTTCGAGGACCAAGTTTGGAGTATTCCCGTTTAATGATAGTGCTTTTCCGAGAGATGCGTATTCTGAAGTAAGTGTTTCAAGGTATTTTCCGAGAGGGTGGGGGTGAGTTGGTTTCCGAGAGGTTTTTGAGCTATCGTGGGTAGGTGTTTTTCTTTCTCCGAGTGTCCAGAGAGGTTAATTGAGTAACGTTCTGATTTTTAGTCTGATCGTTGAGAGTAGTGTTCCGAGAGCTTTCGTGTTTGGAATGTATAGTCAAGGAAGGTTTTTTCGTCAAGGTTCTGGGACTGTTGTCCGTTGGAGCCCTGTTTCCGAGAGCTTTACTTTTCTTGGTCAGTAGCATGAGTTCCGAAAGCCTTCATTTATGAGATTCTGCCTTAGACTTGCATTCCTCATGTTGGCTTTTGTCGGAAATGCGCTCCGAGAGGGGTGATACCTGTATTGCGGAATTAGGTCGCATAATATATTTGGTAATTCCAGTAATTGGTTCATTGTTTTATTTAAGCAGGTGAATTATCATCCTGTTAACAAACCCCCCCAGTTTCTAGTGCAGTTAGTTATTGCTACTGTACTAGAAACTTTTGAGGGGTAGGGGAAATCTAGTATTGTAGATTTTGTCTTGTATGCGGGGAACAGTTCACAAGGCCTCGTAGAACTCTTCAGGGGTGTCGTAAACATTCGTCATTTGACTAGTCAGTGACATGTATGTTTTGTTTGACAATTCCCTCGTTCTTGGCTTTGCTTTTAAAAAGGCGAGGAGTATCGTGATACTTTCCGAGTGTTTTTCGTCGTGTTTTCCAAGTGTACCCTCGTAGGTCATTATTTGGGGTCATTAATTATAATTTATGGTATAATTTTAATTGTCTGCAACTTAAATGCAGTTAGTGGAGATTTTAATGCCACGCTTTAAGTTGGGTGCAGAAATCGAAGAGTTTTAACCGTTATTCTCTCATAAACCGAGGATACGTGTTATCACGCACGATTTTCAATCGTGAGGCGTGGCACGCTTAATGGTCATTTAAGACGTGTAGTGGGCGTAGGGTTTAAAAACCCTCTTTTTCACCCATTACTTTCACTTGCATACTAAGCAAATTCTCTCAAGGCGCACTTTTTTCCTCTCTGCAATTTTCTGCTAATCTTTTCTTTCCTCAATTCTGTTTTGATGGCGTCGCAATCTACCACAAATTTGGTTTCGGGTGCTTCCGGTACTGGAGGGGCGGCGGGTTTAGGGTTTCAATCTTCGCGGAAGCGAAGTTCTGCGGCGGTGGGGGCAAGCTGTAGTGGTGGCGCAGGGAAATCGAAAAGGATGAAGAAGACGGCTGAGAAAGGTGGCGCTCCACGCGTTACCCAGAAAGTGGGTAACACTGCTAGCACCGCCACCGAGAAAGAAATCAAGAACTTGTTTAAGGAGCTTGGTGTTTCCGGCCGTAATATTGAGATATCGGTGCCGGAGGCTCATCAACGGGGTGATGCTCCTCCTGAAGGGTACCTGACAGTGTATTACCCGCAGGTAAAGGCGGGGCTACGCACTTTTTTCCCGCCTTTTTTCTGTGACATCTTTAATTACTGCAATCTTTGTCCGAGTCAGCTCGCTCCAAACTCGTTTTCGTCACTGGCTCTGTTCGTGTTCTGGTGCTTGGTGAGAGGTCTCGAGTGTACGAGGGATAGGTTCTTTGCTGTATTCGAGCTGAAGCAATCTCCCGGGGGGGTCCTTTTTACTGTTTCACCCACCGAGACAAGGATGATAGGATCTCCGAGGGTATGGTTACCTCCCATAGCTCGTGGAAGAATAAATTCTTCTTCATCAACCCAGCTGTGGGGTCGTGGGACATACCTATGACCTGGAGGGTGCCTACATTCCCCGACAGAGTGATGGACGACACGCTGGTATTTTCACCGGTGTTCTCCGCGAAGCCTCTCGTGGAGTCAAAGGATTTTATTCGCCTCTATCGGACCGCAGGATTAAAGTATATCACTCCGATAGACAAAATCGACACTCCTTTGGCTGTTCCCGAGAAGTTGTTTGATACGTTTGGTGAGTTTTTTACCCTCCTATCTACTATCTTACTGGTTTTTCTTTTCACTTTATCTAACTTATGATCTCTTCGATAGTGAGTGTTCTACAGCCCTTTATGGTGGATAGTGAGGCTGCGGTGGGCAAGAAGAAGAAGTTTACCCTAGGAGAGGGTGGAACTGCTGAGGTCGCAGAAGGGGAGCAAGGAGGAACTCCTTCCAAGACTGTGGAGGTTACGTCCCGGTCGTCTAGCGGGACATCCGATACCCCCGAGGAAGTAGAGTTAACTGTGACCTCTGCCAGTGCAGGTCCAAATGGGGGATTCACCATAGGGGATGGTGAAGATGAAGTTGGGATAGAGGAGACGGCCTTACCAGCTCCTGGCGTCATCCGCATACCCTCGTCGTCGGAGTTATCAGGGGATTCTTACGCCCTGTTGGCGACCCCTCCGAAAGGTACGTGTTCTTGAAATATTTTGGAGTATAGAAGTGTGCTTTAGATAACTGCTTTTAGGTAGTCAGAAAGGTATTTTTATTTATATTAACTTTCTGATTCTGTAGGAGGCGAAGAGTTTTTTGGTGTGGAAGAGGGATCTCTTCCTGCCGACTCGACTTTCCTTCCAGCATTCGACACCATGAGCTTGCTGGACGAGATTTTGGCTGCGGGTCCTCCGCTTGCGAGTGCTCCTCCCCCAGGACCTTTCACGGCCGTCCAATCCGACAGTCCCATAGTCACCCATATTCCATTGGCGGGGGTGGTATCTTCTGAGAGGCCCTCGTCTTCCAAGGCTCCCGTTTTAGGACGAGAGCCTAGCACCGAAGATGCTCAGGAGGCACTCGAGACGGTGACTCGATACCTCACTGCCGCCAATTCCTTGCCAGCAGACGGGTGGGAGTTTACCCGGGCTTGTGTCAACAACGTGGCCATGCTGGTAAGTTCTTTATCTAATTAATAATTTACTTTAAGATCCTTTGTCGGGATCTTTATTCTTCTATTTTGCTTTCTTAGGCACCTAAAATGCTTCCCCTTCTGTTACTCGAGGTTGAAAAGTTACAAAAATTGGCGAGTGCGGCTGAGGAGAGGTCTCGGAAGCTGGAGGTAGAACAGAATAGCCTGCTAGAGAAGGTAGGGAAGTATGAGGTGGCTTTTGCCAAGGTCTCGCGGCACAATCAAGACCTGAGGGGGGAGAACAAGCAGCTTCTCTCCTCCGTAAAGGAGATGGAAGCTTCTGGTCTAGTGCTGAAGGACAGGGTAGTTTCTCTCGAGGGCGAGAAGACGGCTTGGGAGACCAAGCAAAAAGAATTGGAGCAGCACCTCTCGGAGGCACTGGGCCAGGTGGATATTCTTAACGCGAAGCTGGCACAGGCTACGGCTACGGGAGGCGTTCTTCCTGAGGAGGTGCAACAAAGGGTGGACACGGCGGTTAAGCAGGCCCGAGAGGAGACTGCTATCCAAGTGGGGGATGTGTACCTCCGTAAACACCAGGGGTACTTGGCGGGATCTGCTATGTGGGGATTCCTTCAGTGTTTCGGGCAGGTACGGCAAAAGGTTAACCCCCGCTTGGATCCGCGAGTTGTTAATATCGCGGAGATGAAAAGGCCAACTTTGGAAGAGGCCTTCGACCTCTATCAGAAGAGTAGTACTCGACGTCCTCCCACTTCCTCCTCTCCATCTCGAGTGCCTTTTTCTACTATCCTCCCGCGATCCTCGGCGGACTCCCTCCACATTGGAGTTCAAGCTACCTCCTCGGGTGTTCCTTCTTCAGTGGGTGTTCCTACCCCCCCTACTTCGGAGCCAATCCCTGATTCATCGAGTGTTCAACCCCCCCAATCTCAGTAGTTTTTAATTTGTGAACACTTTTTATGTAATGGTATTATTTTGGAATGAAACATTTCTTACTTGGAACAAAACTTTTTCTTTTCCGTGTTTATAATCACACAACTCTTCTGCATATTATGACTACTTAGTTTCTTTCCTTTTATTGTAGAATTTTTTAAGATTGAGTTTACAGAAATGAGAAAACTTCTCACTCTTACTGGCCAAGTAACTCTTAGCATAGCGTGTCTATTTGCAGTGCAATTTTGGGGGGAATATACTTTCCTAAATAGGAGTATCCCCTGGCACGCCTTCGTAGCCTATTATACTTTGGGCAGCTCAATCATAATTCTATCTTCGAGGAGAGAAGCATAGGTAGTCGTTGATGCTTAGAGTGGTAAATATTTTCACGTCCTTTCAAAGAATCATTCCGAGTAGATTTGTTCATACCTTTCTCTTTTACTTATTTAGACTTTCGGAAAGCCTTTGATAAAAGGGTGAAATTTCCTAGAAAGACCGCTCTCGGAAATACTTACCTGGGCTCTGTTCCTTTTCCACGTATTTACATGAGTCGTGATTTCTTGACAGAGATATTATAATCTAATTTATCATATAATAGTGAAAGAAGAATACTTATCTTTGGTGCGTGACTGTGTTAATACTGTAGCACTCGTTAATTCCTTCGAATCTGGACGTTCCTGGAGACAAATCTTGTGTAGTTCCCACAGACGGCGCCATTTTGTTAACGAGTTTAGAATTATTTCCTATTAACTGAATTATTTATTAAGGTTGGAACGCCTTTGCCCGTGGTTCAAAGGCTAAATGCTATGACAAGAACTTTCCTTCCTTTTATTGACTATACTTCATTCTTTTCTCCGAGTGGATTTTCTTACATTTTTCCTTTCCGTCTCCTTTTCTTTCTATTGATATCTCCCTTTATATAGGTTTTGATATGGGCAGGTGTCATGGTGCATGTGTTTACAGGTGTCGTTATGCATGTGGTTATGTTTACACGTGTTACAATGTTTATTCAGCCAATAAGATAACGTGTTCACTTTGAGTGCTGACTGTATCCTTTCCGAGGGCTTTGGTCTTCTTTGTGATACGGGGTAGATTACTTTCTTTGCTGTCTCTAATGGTAGCTTCGAGGACCAAGTTTGGAGTATTCCCGTTTAATGATAGTGCTTTTCCGAGAGATGCGTATTCTGAAGTAAGTGTTTCAAGGTATTTTCCGAGAGGGTGGGGGTGAGTTGGTTTCCGAGAGGTTTTTGAGCTATCGTGGGTAGGTGTTTTTCTTTCTCCGAGTGTCCAGAGAGGTTAATTGAGTAACGTTCTGATTTTTAGTCTGATCGTTGAGAGTAGTGTTCCGAGAGCTTTCGTGTTTGGAATGTATAGTCAAGGAAGGTTTTTTCGTCAAGGTTCTGGGACTGTTGTCCGTTGGAGCCCTGTTTCCGAGAGCTTTACTTTTCTTGGTCAGTAGCATGAGTTCCGAGAGCCTTCATTTATGAGATTCTGCCTTAGACTTGCATTCCTCATGTTGGCTTTTGTCGGAAATGCGCTCCGAGAGGGGTGATACCTGTATTGCGGAATTAGGTCGCATAATATATTTGGTAATTCCAGTAATTGGTTCATTGTTTTATTTAAGCAGGTGAATTATCATCCTGTTAACACTAATTAAACCCTAACTGGAACTTGGTCCTCTCTTCACCTATATATACTATGACTTTACCCATCATAAATCATACTCAAGAAACACATAAATAAGGTGTATAGGGAGAAGAGAGAAACCAAGACTTCCTATCAATTGTTCGTTGACGGATCGTGCTCACGCCTAGCTACTTTCTACCACGACACGATGGACGGAGGTATTTCTTCTTTTCTATTTACGTGTGAATCTATTTGTGACGTCATGTAGTTCAAAACGATTAAAGTCATGTAAAATTATATTTAACATAACATACCATCTCTCGTTGAATTGGTATGAATCCCTCTGCTATCCACAACCATTTCAACGAATAATATACTATTCGCTCGTGGATTTGGAATGAATCCCTCACCTATCCACAACCACACTAACGAACAATATACTATCCTCCTGTTGATTTGGAATGAATGCTTCGTTGATCCACAACCATACCAAGAGATAGTATACGAGACTATATATCTTTTCACTTGTGCCTAACCTTGAGCGCGAAAATTACAGCTACAACTGACAACTCGTAAGCGGTAGTCCTTCACATTTTTTCTGCAATTTCCTCTCCGGTGTCAAACAAATCGCGGAAAGAGTCTCGTTGTGTCGTCCAACACACTTGAATTCCACATATCATCCAATACAACTAGGTGTATCTTCAACATCCCTTTAGCTTTTCGCAAATCCTTAAACTGAGTAACTCGTCTCCATGATCTTCTCCTTGTTCGGACTTTATGAAGCTAATAATGAAGTAGTCATGAAAATATGACAATGAACACATTTGTCATTTGTTGAGTTTGAGTATACAACACATTTTTTGCGGGATGCTTGATTAGCTTTAGTGCACAGGTTGAAATAGAGGAGACATATAAAAAGAAAGTTAGGGGTAATTAACACAATATAAAGTTGTGAATATCGGCAATTTGTTTAGGTGCCATGCAACAACCGCCTGCTGCATATTAGACAGTTTCGATAAGCCTAGTTGAATTATTTAATTAATTAACTAGATCTAGATCCACTTATTACGGGCAGGTCAGCTGGAGTAAGTATTACGTTCCCCTATATATTGTATGCATAGAAGTATATTTTTTTGTTGGTCTCCCGTGGAGAAATTATTATATACATCCGTTGTATGTACAACCGATGGTTGAGATTAAAAGGAGATTCCTAAATTGTAGGAATAACAACCCAACACCCCATTCTCACCGTGTATTGGTAGTGGATGCACATACAGCGTCTGCACCAAATAATCTCTCATCTTCGAATATTATGTTAAACTAGTTAATTAGAATTACCATAATAAATTATACAATGAGATAATTTGCCTATATGCCTTTATAAGGGATAATCTTCTTAAATCACATAACACGGGGAACATTAGTGTAACGTTCCCACTAAGCACAAGATTGTTGGAATTTTTATTGTGGAGACTAAATAATTAAACTAAAATTAGAGTTCAATATTAATTTTGGTGTGAATAGTAATTGTTTAAATATTTAATTCACACAATTCTCTTCGTGATGAATCTTGACTTAGTCTTAAAGGATTAGTTTTTGACCGGGTAGACTTTGACTCGGAATAAGCTCCCACAATCTGATCGAATTGGTTGACCAGTGGCTTCCCCTACTTTATAAATAGGACGCCACTTGGTCTTTAATTTTCATCCAAGCATTAAAAACAAAACGTTTTTCGTAGCATTCATTAGCTACTCTCCCCCAAAAAGCTTCTATCATTTTCGCCATTGTCTGATAGTCAATTCTAGTAATACTTCTCTCTAGTCTTGAGAGAGTAAGACGTTGTACCTTGGAACTCGTTGTCCAACGAGCTAGGAGCAATTAGTCGGGGGTATTGAGTTTAAGGGGAAGGAGCGAAGCTTCTGACTCATCTATTTGTTTGTGTGCAATTCCGAATTCTGAATAATGGTAATCTTTTTTAAGCTTATTTCGATCCCGGTATATTACGTGTTATATTACGTATTTCCAGAAATGTAATATAGCAAGTAATATATTGAAACTAATCAGCTTAAAAATGATTACTTTTATTCGGAACTCGGAATTGCACACGAATAAATAGACAAGTCAGAAGCTTCGCTCATTTTCCTTAAACCCAATACCCCAGGATAATTGTTTCTAACTCGTTGGGCGACAAGTTTCAAGGTACAACGGCTTACTCTCTCAATACTAGAGGGAAGTACTACTAGAATTGACTATTGAGTTATAACGAAAATGGTATAAGCTTTTTACGGAAGAGTAGCTAATGAATGATATGAAAAACGTTTTATTTTTTATGTTTAATTGCTTGATGATTAGAAGATAATTATGGACTCAGTGGCATCCTATTTATAGAGTAGGGGGGGCCACTGGTCAACCAACTCGATTAGATCGTGGGAACTTATGCGGAGTTAAAGTCTATCGACTTTGACCCGTTCAAAAACGGATTCGTTAGGACTTAATCAAGATTCAGTTGGAAGAAATATGTGTAAAGTAAATATTTAAACAATTACTATTCATAACAAAATTAATATTGTACTACAATATTAATTTATTTAATCTCCATACCAAATTAAAATTTCAACAGATTCGACTCGAAACGCCATTGCTACAAGACTCATCCAAAAGACACCTCAATTCTAGTCTAAATATTGCGGTTACTAGATATAATCTTAGTTCGGAAGCTAATATTTAAAAAAAATCACTTGGATTCAATATGAATGTCGCTTCTCAATTACCTCCCACTAAGATACGGTCAAACTTATCCCAAATAAATTAATATAGATTTTATTTGTCAATTATCTTTCAATGAGAGACAGATGGGATTGGGTTAACTACAATACTCAGACGAGAGTATAAGGATTATAGTGTGTATGGAAGTGAATATTTTTATTCATCAAGAGTACAACATATATAGGTTACATACAAAAGAACTAAGGAAAGAATAATTACAAATAAGGAAAAGAATATATGCTATCTAATAAAAAGAACTAAGGAAAGGATAATTACAAATAATAAAAAGAATATATTCTAATAATAATGCTATCTAATACACCCCTGCAAAATGGACGTTCCATCTGCAACGGAGATTTTGGAATGAAGAAGGCAAAACCGAGAGTGAGCAAGGGGCTTGGTGAGAAAGTCCGCAAGTTGATCGAGAGTGTTAACATAAGAGACTCGAATAAGTCCTTTGTTAACAAGGTCCCGAACAAAGTGGATATCAACAAAGATATTCTTTATCCGAGAGTGTTGGACTGGATGGAGAGACAGACGAAGGGCGCCCATGTTGTCACAACGAATAAGTGGCGACGAAAGAAGCGAGAGACCAATTTCGCCAAAGAGATATTGTAGCCAACGTACTTCGGCCGAGATAGTAGCAAGTGCACGATACTCCACTTCAGTGGAAGAACGAGCAACGGACTTTTGCTTCCGAGAAGACCAAGAGATCGGAGTGGGACCAAGGAACATAATATAGGCCGAAGTAGAGGTGTCGGTTCGAGTGTCACCGGCCCAGTCCGAATCCGAGAAGGCCGTGAGGGCAAGAGACTTTTATGTCCGGAAAAAAACACCGAAAGCAAGAGTACCCTTAAGATAGCGAAGGACACGTTTGAGAGCGGTCCAATCTGCGTCAGACGGAGAAGTCATACGTTTAGCCAAACGGTTAACGAAAAATTCAATGTCGGGGCGTGTAATAGCAAGATACTGTAGACTGTCGATAACTTGCCGAAATTCGGTGGCATCAACTGAGGATGAGGACGACGAGATAAGAGGATTGGTCGCCATAGGTGTGGCGAGTGGCTTAGCACCATCCATCTTGTGGTGGGAGAGCAAGTCGTGAATGTACTTTTGCTGAGATAGAAACAGCCCTTCGCGACATCGTATAACTCAACGCCCAATAAATAGGAAAGAGCACCCATATCCTTAACCGCAAACTTGGTGGCAAGTTGTGACACAAGAGAAGCTAACGTAGAATCACATAAGTCAGTCACAATAATGTCGTCCACATATACAAGCACAAAGAGGCGAACAGAGGCACGAGAGAACACGAACAATGATGTATCAGATTTGGTTTGAACAAAACCAAATGAGATGAGTGCAGCACTGAGGGCGAGATACCAGGTCTGTGGGGCCTGCTTAAGGCCATACATAGTCTTATGAAGAAGACAAACATGATCGGGAAAGGCCTTATCAACAAAGCCGGATGGTTGGCGCATGTAAACAGTCTCAGATAGATCACCATGTAAAAATGCATTACTAACATCCAATTGACGAAGAGACCACTGATTCATAGTAGATAAGGAAAGTATAGTGCGAATAGTTACCGGTTTGACGACCGGGCTGAACGTTTCCTTATAGTCGATGCCAGGACGCTAATGAAAGCCTTTCGCCACAAGGTGTGCTTTGTACTTCTCAATAGTCCCATCAGGATGCTGTTTGATGCAAAACACCCATTTGGAGCCAATAATTCCACGATCAGCAGGTGGCGCAACTAAGGACCAGGTGCCATGCTTTTCAACAAGAACACGAAACTGTATAAGAATCCTGCACACATCAGATTTCGCAGATAGCACACATCAGAGTTCAAGTCATCCTTCAATTGCATGACTCTCGAGCGAGAGCGATTAGCGTAGGTACGTTGAAGAATACCCCACGCATCAGCCAAGGATTTGGCGTTGGAGATGAGTTGAACGATTTCCAGTGAAACCGAACCAAATAAGGCAGAGATGAGAAGCGAGTCTTGTCGCAACCAGTAAGAATAAGCCGCCAAACTCTTCGGTGTGGAACCCGGAGGAGGACATGGAGTCGTGCCATCCAAGAAACCAAATAGTCCGTAGCCAAAGAGGAGATGACGGACTTGTGAACGCCATGAGGCGTAGTTACTCTCGGTAAGTTGAAGCGAGAGTTGGGGGTGATCGTTGATCAGAATCAACGCCTGAGTGCCGGCAGAGGGGCCTGCCGCAATGGGAAGCGGGCACGACTGAATCACGGACGAGGAGCCGTCCATGGTGGGGCCGTCGAGGTTGGAGTCGGACGGGGAGGTGGCGGAATCCGTCGGATTAGTCATGGATCAAGATCTCGTTAGAGATGGTGTCTTGATACCATATAAGGATTATAGTGTGTATGGAAGTGAATAATTTTTATTCATCAAGAGTACAACATATATAGGTTACATACAAAAAAACTAAGGAAAGAATAATTACAAATAAGGAAAATAATATATGCTATCTAATAAAAAAAATATAAATAAGGGAAAGAATATATTCTAATAATAATACTATCTAATATTGAGGTGTTCTAAGACCAGTCTTGTAGTAATGGTACTTCGAGTCTACTCGGGTACTAGGCGTTAAAAATAGTTTCATTTGCAAATAATAAAATAACTCATATAGGATTATTCATAAAATAAAAAGAAAACCGATAAGGATTGTCTGCGCTACTTCCTATGCTACTTTTAGTGTGACACTTAATACCATGACGGTGAGATGAGTTATGGATTGTAATGCATGGAGTGATGGTGTTTATTCTGTATATATTAAGTGGCACACGATGAGTATCTTTTGTAAGAAATTTACAGGAATGCATGTGCATGTGAGGATAATATAATGGAACATGGGGAGCGGGAGCCATAGTATAATACCTTGATAATATAAATTAAAAATAAATTAATAAATGATCAAACTACAAAAAATGAATTATGAATTATGATATGGCTGTAGCTTTGTCGAAGAGCCAAGAAAATCTATTTTTTCTAATATATAAACAAATCTTTGAGTATACCGTGATATCTGGTGGGTCGGATTAGGGTGTGCAAAACAACCGAGTAATGTCTATATATATTAATGATAAAAAAATGCCTATATATATTTAAGCCTGGTAGCTAGCTAGTAATTCAAAATTAAAAACTTTTTTTTTATAATATCAGAGAGTAGAAGTGTGGAATTGACTTATTGTTAACAAATAATGAATATTTACAGTGTTGTTTAGGAGAAAGTGTCATGTTGTTATTAAAACTCAAGGAGGTGTTGTGAATAATATTCATTTAGATCAAAGTTTCGGTGCATGTGTAGATCTTATTCTAATTTTTTTGTTAAAAAAGAAAATTTGAGATCTTTTAAACATTTTTTGAAAAATATTTGTGTGTTCTGTACTTCTGTTCGATAGACCAAAAATACAAATGTGACAGTATACTTTTCGGAAAAAAAAAACACGTTGGTCCATATTTGTAAATATCAAAGTTATATTAGCGATCACTTGATATCTTGCAACATTTCTCAAGATTGACCCTAACGGATATTTCATGATTATTAAACCAAACATATAAATGGTGTAAATGATATTACCCCACAGTTAATTAACAAGCTAAGTATGTAATGGTTGAGAAAACTTGTGAACCACTTAATTGATGGGTACTGGGTAGGGTAGATCTCTTCTCCAAAAAAAGGAAAAAGAATCTCATTGCGTATCTCCAAAAACCAATAAAATTCTCAAAAATTTTGAACCAAAAAGAGGACTCATCTTATTATATATAATATTTTCGTTCTTGATTAAAATACAATAACACTAATTATTCTTCTTAAAACAAATAGAAAAAGAAACAAGGACCCAACTCTTAGCCAACTTTAGTTGACCAATGAGTTGTTCGTCCACCAATTTTAACGAGTGAACCGCGTAATGCCAACCTCTATGGTGGCCCGACCTTGTTTGATATGCATAATCTTTTGGGGGAGATCTCTATAATATACTTTTTCATGTTAATTACATTAAGATAGAAATAACTGTAAAATACATCCCATGATGTTCGATTAGATTATAAAAACTATCCCTACTATTTGAATTAAGTACAAATATATTCGTTGAAACTTTAAATACATACATAAAATAAAGGGTCTATTATCTATATCATTTTCATGCTTCAACATGTATATATGTTTATCATCCAAACGGTAAAAAGATTTGACCTGTCACATGCGAAAGTAGGATCGTTATCTTGCATCGAGATAACCTACGTACATTCTAACAACACATACATAAGTTTTTCGGTTGATTATCTGTTAATATCTTATGATTTGCTTAAGTCAATTAAATTTAAAGGTAGACCATAAAGTTTAGAATTAAAAAAAGAAATGAGATGAGAATAATATACATTTTAGCTTACATTCCGAAGGTAGGTATAATATTACTTTAATGTATGAAATAACATGGCCATATACAATATTTTTGATTTCGAATATTTATTGTTTACGCCATTATTCATGTATTAGGGAATATTTTTGTAATTAGACTAAAACTTAAAAAATATCGATATAGCTTATCCCTTACCTTACGATGATAAACAAAAATTAAAACAAAAGGTCAAACTGAAAATAATTATGATATAGCTGTAGCTTTGTCAAAAGGGCCAAACTACGTTAGCCGTATCGCTTTGAAAGAGCCAAAAAAATCTTATTATCTAACATATCAAATCTTGAAGATTTTCAATGATATCTGAAATGATCTCTGATGTTTCCTAAATAATCATAAACATTGACTTTAATTCAGATCCAAATAATGGACCCTCACAATTACATATATATTTATACACAATATTTCATTGTATTCTCGATTCCATCCACTTCTTAATTCTCTAATAACTTTTGCTTCCATAGTTAATTTGTGAGGTGATCATCTTTGTAGAAGAAAAGAAAAAGAAAAAACAATGAGTACTGGATTAATAACTGAAACACAATTCCATGTATTGGCAGTTGATGATAGCATCATTGATAGAAAATTGATTGAGAGGCTTCTCAAAACATCCTCTTATCAAGGTAAATAAATATTCAAAGTTTTGCTCAATTCAAAGATATTCCTTTTTTTATTTATTTACAAATTTGATCATATACAATTATTGAAAAGTTTATTTAAATGTATGTATGCAGTGACAGTTGTGGATTCTGGGGTGAAGGCTATTGAGTATCTGGGATTGCTAGATGATCATGAAAGCACCAACACAAATTCAAGCTTTCTTTCAACCACAAGGAACCATAAGGTATGCTTTTTTATCTGGTTTTTTCTACTTTGTGCAATTTAATATTCATAAGATATTATAAATATATTTGAAAAACCTCTGGCTGATCATAGTTATATTAATAATTTTCAGGAAATAGAAGTGAATCTAATAATTACAGACTACAGCATGCCAGGAATGACAGGATATGATCTCCTCAGAAAGATTAAGGTATAAATTTGTCCCTCAATTTCTTGGCTTTGCAAATAAATTGTTTATAACAAATAGGAGATTAATATGTATTGCTGTAATTTGCAGAAATCAACACAATTAAGAGACATCCCAGTGGTGATAATGTCCTCAGAAAATGTTGAATCAAGGATTAACAACTGTTTGGAGCAAGGTGCAGAAGAATTTTTCCTCAAACCAGTGCAACAATCTGATGTGAATAAACTAAGGCCTTATTTGATGAGAGGAAAAGGCAAGGAGAATCTGTATCATGCTGGTAACAAGAGAAAGTCAATGGAAGAATGCGTCTCACCAAAAAAGACAAGAACAAAGTGTCAACAATGACGAATGACAATCAGTTGTAATTTTTTGAAAAACATAGATATATATTTATAGAACATAGAATTGCAATATATAGTTTTGAGGGTAGAAAATCATTCCAGTTGGAGATATTTCCACAAGTAGATGTGCAGATGAAATATATAGAAACTGTAATTTGTGTAAGAAATATAGGACAAAGTTCATTAGTTGAACGTTTTCATGTCATTCCTTTCTTTGTTACATTTGTTGATTTCTTTTGCTAATTTATATGGTAGGTTACCTTGAATTAATAGACCATTGCCACACACATGGATTGAAGTTTCGAATCCGGTCCTCTGTTAGGAAAGTTTTCTGCAATTGCTGAGATGTTATCCCCAGGTTTTAAGAAATTCTTTTAAGTAGTAAATGTATTGCACTCGGAAAATACTTTATTATTTCATTTCTATATAGTCGAAAATAGCAATGTTTTAGTGTTTGGGGAAACATTATAAAACTTCGGTCCATCGCCGAGCAGAAGAAATATGGATCATACTGCTCAGCTACTATCAGGATCTAAAAAAATAGAAACAATTAAGCAGGCACTGCAGTTTACTAGACTCGCAAGAGTAGCATACAACAAAGCCATAATCTTATAGTTGAGATTGAAGTTTCAGTAGCTTCAACATGCCATATTTTCAATACAACATACTAACTTACAACATATAACACAAAACAGATACATGACTAGTCAAGGAATTCATGATAAGATTACATAGAACAGTTACTTATGAAGGAAACATGAACGCTTGGTGCAGAACAGTTACAAGTGCCGCCTGCTAGATATCCTCACAATATGATGATACATAGCCCTCTTCCAGGTCGTAAGCTACAGGGCCAGAAAGGATTAAGTTACCGACATTAAAAGGTAAATTCATTGAGATCGGAAAATTCATATCCAGGACATAATATGCAAGTTAGATTTATGGTTACAAACCCCATATCAACCAATATTAGCTAAAACCCG
Source organism: Linaria vulgaris (assembly GCA_948329865.1). Lineage (NCBI taxonomy): Eukaryota > Viridiplantae > Streptophyta > Magnoliopsida > Lamiales > Plantaginaceae > Linaria > Linaria vulgaris. The sequence goes on along the minus strand of OX415254.1, from coordinate 87,281,502 downwards.
TCAGTTGTAATGAAGTTTTGAAAATTTGATTTGACTTCGAATTTTTAGGTTTGTAAAACCTAAATGAATTCCAAACTGTTAAAAATTATATTGCCTTTTCATGATTGTTCGTGTCAAGGTTTTATCTTTTGCTTCACATTGTCTTCTGTAATACAGTTTTTTCTTCTGTATAAAAATACTTACCATGTTCAATCTGACATGATGTAAACGATATTTTCTTCTGTTACCATTATTTTTTTCCCAGAAATGTTGCTGTAAATTTTGAAATGTAAAGAATACATTATGCGATTTGATGAAACACTAGGAGGTGTCATTCCCGATTCACCCGAAAGATTAATAGAACAGATATGTGGAATTACCATGATAAAGATTTCGAGGTCTCGTTCCTCACTTGGAGGCTTCAACTGTCCTTTGGTTCCCCATCTACATTTCCATTGCTTGGTGCATTGCTCGACGAGTCTAAGCAGGGATTGTTTTTTGACATATCTACTTCGGAGAATACACCACGAGTTTTTGATCCATGTGGAGATGACATTTGATTATTATCAGGAAAGTACCGTTTTTCTTCTGCCGTTTTCAGTGAATTTTCCTGTCTTTCATAGGAAAGGTTGGCAGATAGAGGCGACTCAGGCGTCTCAGCAGATTTCCCAGATGACTCAAGAGGCCGATGGAAGAGCAAATGTGCGACAGTACGATCTATTGGATTGGTGTCCGTCTCAATATCAGACATTCTGGTAAACCTGCTCAAGCAACAAAGGAATTTTAGAGAGGAAGGAAAAAAAAATTACATTGCACATTATTCTCAACTCAAGATCCAAAGAGAATGTGAAATATAAGAAGATTTAAGAACTAAATGGGTGTAGTTACATTGGAAATTCGGCAAAAACTAGATACAACTGAATGTCATGTAATCACCAGGTCCAAGAGTATTTACTGCAATTTCCTTTGCTTTCAAGAACATCACATTGGTGGTTGCAAATAGTAATCCACAACAAGCTTGGAAAATGCATAGGACTTCTCTATCTTAGTCGTGCGCACACAATTAAATTTTAATTCCCTTAACTTGCAAAATTTATTCAACTAGATATTGGGAATATCCATCACTGGATACACATGAAACAAGATTATGTTGTGTTTTGATTGCACCGATTTATGAGCTAAACATTTCTGGTTTTATGTATATTTTCACTCAGTAAAATAAAATTTTCTTATTTTGATTGTTGAACTGGAATCAAATACACTCACGAGTGAAATTGGATGCACGAGAATCTTGCGTATAGTTTACTGACCTCTCCTGATTATCAACATCTTCGCTGCTAAGAACTTCATCTCTGCTAGTGTCAGTACTCCTTGTATCCATAGGATCTTGCCTCCGCATAGCACTTTGAGCTAGTCGAAACAAGCTATCGCGGATGCAGAGTCTTATTCGCATGTCCAACTGCTAAAATAAATAAGTTAATGATGACTACAAGTTGTTCGGACAGATCTGAACGGTGAACAGGAAAATATTATACTATAAATAAGGTAACTAACTTGTGAAATGGTATCTTGAAGCCGATAGAGCACTGACTTCTCAACTGAGGAATCATCAAAGCTGCTAAGACTTTTATCAACTTCTATGCTCCCTCCTTTCAAGGCAGAATGCCCAACAACAGAACCCTGATTGCCAAACTGTTCCTGCTGTCTCTGTATTGCAAGTATTGCTCTCATTTGTTGTCGCCTTCTTAACTTTTCAATTTTTTCCTTTGGTGACATGGCTGGAGGCTTCACTGCAGTATCCACTGCCTTTGTCAAAGAACTTGCATTGCTCGGAGGCCCTTCATAACCAGATAAGACTTGTTCACGATTTCCTTCAACTTGTGCCGAGACTGAATGGGCGGGATAGTAATTTACCACATTCCCATATATAGGAGATGCCAGAGATGGACCAGAGACGTGCTTTTGTTGCAAAAGTTCAGGCCTCTGAAGCTGTCTTTGCTGAGAAATCACAAATGGTGGGCACGGGTTGACTATTGCTGGTGGATATTGGCTGTTAACTTGATGCAGAGGACTCCCAGATGAAGACCATGTCCCATATAAGTCATGCCGCTGCCTAACTTCACTCTTTTGACCTGCCCTCTGACCCGTCAACAATCTCTTTTGCTTATTGCCCTGAACATATGAAGAAAACCAGAGAAACAGTGCGATGTTTAAACTAGAAATTGTGGACAAAATATGCCATAAAGGAGATGAAAAACAAAATGTGGTGCTTGTTTGGCTACCCAGTGAAGACATAGTATTGTTTGATTTACATGCACTCTCAAAAATTGGCTAAAAAGTCATTTTGGAAGTATGAATATATCATATTTTACTGTTCTTTTTCTGATGTATCATATCTCTTCTACTGCTTTCGTGCACAAATTCAATCCTCACTAGATCTGTGGTGTTCTACTTAGGCTTGTATTGGTATTAATGCACTCAATATACATTGCCAACTAGTGAAATAAGAATATGAAACTCCATAAAAACTTTCACAATTGCTTCAACTGACACTCATTCTTTTGGCCATCAGAGAGGAAAAGAAGGAGAAAAAAAGGATTCGCAAAGACATGATATAAGTTCGATATGGACCAACATTCACTCAAGTATCTTGAAAATGACTCATATAATTGGAACTCCCCAACACCTCAGAAATCGCCTGCTATGCTCTCCAAAAACCAACAGTACAACAAATCTTCGAGACACTAATATATTTCAAATCATTACATCTATTGCCACCACATGCTTCTCAGAAGTTCAGCAAGATCGTCCAAAACCTCAGATAGATAGCGGATGTGCTCTCAAAAAAAAATCTCCTATAAAAGATGCATTCTCGATAGGAAGTGGTGGAAGTTACCTTGTCTGGGATTTCATTTGGACCTGCAGCAGTTACATCATCAAGTTGTTCATGGCATGCTTGAATCTTTCCCTTCATCTCCAAAGCCTAAAAAGGGGAAGAAACACAGATAACCTATCCATAATTTACATACTGGTGACCAACATGCTGAAGCTCGAAATAAAAGCATAGATTTACAAGCAAAGAGGCAAGACTAAACAATATTGCAGAGTAGGTTTCATTTACCTTCTCTTCCAATAATACCTTACTTTTACCTCCATAATATTCAATATTATCTAAGCTTGCCTGTACATCCTGCATATGGTGAGAGGCGTCGTCGTTTTCAAAAGGAGGAAGAAAGGATTGTCCAGCATCTGATGAGGTCCTTAATGCACTGATAGGCAAATCAGAAGAATCACCAGAAAAAGGAGTAGATTTGAGAGGACTGCTTGCTATATCTTGGGAAGATGGCCATAGCTCATCCACATTGGCAACACTTACCTCTCCAAATATAGGGTCACTGTTGCTGCAAAATTTCACTTGTGAGGATACTGAGTCAGATTGGCATAATAAAGAAATCAGAACACAGAGAATTATAATTGGAGATAATACATATATACATATATATGTGGTAATCCTTTCTGCAAGTCAAAGCATTTAGATTAGCTAGTCATACTACATTCTAACAGTGTCGAGCCACAAAGGTCCTTGTCTACCATCTGCATGCCAGAAGGTGTGTTAGAAGTAATTGGAAAAACGAGGTGGTCATTAACTAAACATTAAATGTTGAAAGAGATCAGGCAAAGCCGTAAACTATCTCATCCTTATGGAATATGATCTTATTTCTTAATAATTTCTGAGAGAAACTAAAAAGTAATATTCCATAAAATGACTGAAATTGTTTCCCAAGGTGAAATCAGGGAAGTAGTTTTCCCTATGTACTTTTTAATTGCAATGAAAAGAGGTTGTAATAACAAGAAGAAGCTCTTTACAGGTATCAACCATTTCCTTGATTGCAGAATATTTAGATGAAATGTATGAAATATAAAACAGACCATCCAATCATAAAAGAACTAGGAAAAAAAATGAACATGGAATAAAGCATAGCGTTAAAATTTACCTAAATATCCTATCCAAATCATCAAAGCTGCCAATATTTGCCCAGCCATAGTCATTAAAATCACATTCTTCTTTGTCTGGTGGATTCTGGAACAATTCTGAATCTTCAGTGAATTGAGCTGACTCACCTGATACAAAAATTCCAAACATGAAATGTTTTAGTTACAATGAATAAAGGGTTAGTTGAGTCAATTATAGCATTTACACCACCTTTTCCAGGACCATTGTTTGGATTCTCTGCTACATTGTCAGGTGCAGCATTGATCATAGAATCTTGTTCAACTTTTGCAGACTTTGATATGGAAGCATCAGCACAGTCAGGCCATGTATTGAGACTGAATTCCGTTCCAGAGTCATGAGATTCATGCCTGGAACTGCTATCTGGTTCAACCCCATGCTCAGATTTGACAGAAGGTTTTTTCAGTTCAACAGAGTTAACAGATGAAATTTCCAAATTAGCTTCCTTCTTATGGCTATCTCCAAATAAAATTGAAGGTTTCTCCTCAATCTGATCAGGATATGGAACAATGTGGTCGTCACTTTCCCCGGCCTCACCCCATATATTAGTTAACTGAATATAACAGAAGGAAGATAATATAAGAATCCACTACTGATCTAGTTAGCAAGTAAGCGGGCTGAGGAAGCAATGGATTACAAATAATGACAACATAACAGCTGATAGCACTCAAGTGAAGATACATAGTGAGGGAAAACAATACTTCCAATAAAATATACATCAACCTCGTCATTTATTGTATGATTATACACTATCTCGAGATTTTAAGTCGCAATTTGCGTCATAAAACACATCTAACTCATCAGAAGTCATAATGCTTTCCATAATCAAGTATAAGAAAAGGTTACTGTTATAAATCCCCTGAATCACCAACGTTTATAAGCTAGTTTAATGAATTCTGCAGCTGGCTTTGGAACTATCAACAGCTTATACAAATACTACATATAAGTTATTAATTGTTACAAATTCAAGATAGGTCCTTGTAACAACTTAAATGGATTACAAAACACGACCATTGTTTATACGAGCTCATAAACCAAACTACGAACATATTACAACGACCAAAAATTATAATACAGCACATATGAGCTCAATTCTACACTTCTTTCTCCGAAATTTCAACAACGACAATCACAGAACATTAGCGTAATAACACACCAAAACAAACCAATGCAAACAACTCATCACTTTATCAAGCCACCAACATTGATAAGCAAGTTTTACGAATTTTGCAGCTGACTTTAAAACTACAATACGATTCGACACGAGCTCGTAAACCAAACTACGAACATATTACGACTACAACGACCAACGCAGGAGTTCAACAACAGAGAGAAGCTCAATTCCACAGATCTCTCCTCAAAATTCTCAACAAACAACAATCACAAAATCCAAATTTACACCAACAAAACTCAACAAAAACTGAATCAAATGAGTACTGAACCAAACACCAAAATCAACAGCTTTCAAAATCACAACACAAACCTACCTCCTCGTCGTTCCAATCAAACATAACTAAAAAACCACGACAAACCAAACGAAGCTCCGAATCCAACCGCACCACACAAATTCACCGCACGCTTGTTCAAATGCAGCGCATACATCGCCGAGCTTATTCACGCACGAGCCGCCTCCACAAACAACACGAACGAGAGCATTAATCGCGAAGAAAAATACACGGCGAGCTCAAATTGAAGCAACAGGGGATAATGGAGTAACGGAATTTGGAGAGAGAAAGAGAGAATTCGAGAGTGTTAGAGAGAGAAAGTGAGGAGACTTTGTTTGTATGTTGGAAGATTGTGCAGTGTGCAGTGCAAGTGGGTGGGGAATCGGGCCCACTCCAAATTTATTTATTTATTTACTTTTTTTTATGGCCAGAAATTGGAAACTGGGAGTCGTGTGACTCACAGCGTATCTAAGGTTGTGGATGTGGTGCGTCGGATCTGTTACTGGTTTCTCATTGGTTCGGCATTATATTGTTGTACTGAAAAGACGATAAAGCCCCCCTCTTCTTGTGTTTTGTTTAGGGGTGTGCATAAAAACTCGAAATCGACCAAATCGGCCAATAACCGATCCGGTGGTTTGGTTTTTAAACTAAATCGGATGATTGGTGTGGTGTATAGTTTAGTTTGGAAGTCAAAACCGAAATTCTATATGGTTTGGTTTTGGTTTATACACTCGGTTAACTGAACCTAACCGAAATCGCATTTTTATTAGCCTAATTATTCAATAGTATACTATTCTAATACTTTAAACTATTAAATTTGTATTTAATATGAATAAAATTAAGTAAGTAGATGAAATCATAAAAAATCTAGTTCAAGTAAAAAATGTTTGTTGTAATTTATAAATTATTAGAGCAATGTATTATATTGACGTTGTATTATTCAAAAATAGAAATAGGTATCTTTCGTGCATGCAAGGGAATATATTTTGTATGATTTTAGAATAAGAAAAAAAAACGAATGTTATTGCAATGACCTTTGCAATTTTATTAATGATTACATGTTATTTGTTTTTTTATACATTATCTGTCATTTTACTTTGCAATTAAAAGATTGAATAATTAATAGATAATTGAGAGGGTTTATACATTTTGTTAAAAACAAAAAAAAATGAAACAAAAAGTAAAACCAGAACTGATGCAAAAATTACCAAATTGGTGGCGATTTAAACCGAACCAAACCGTGTCAAAGGTTTGATTTATGGTTTACTTTAGGAGGAAATCGAAACCGAACCTCCAATTCAAAAATCGAACCAATGGTTTGGTTAAATCGAATCGCCCACCCCTAATTTTGTTGGATTTGTCATATGTGTAAAATGTTTAGGACTATTTTTAATCGTCTCAAACTTAGATTTATAGTGATACAAAAAAAATAGAGAATCTATGGGGTGCAAATGTTAAGTTGAAAATTTTATTGTACCACCAAGACCATATTTTTAGTATTCTCGTAAGTCAGGTTCACTGAAATATTGAAGATCGTGAGCGTCTACTTATCAGTGGTTATGGGACGAGTCTTATAATCAATTTGTATTGTGTGGTCAGTTGAGGGGGAAAAAAACTTTAAATAAGTCTCATACCGATGGGGGGTTTTAATTTAGTTATATAATGATTATTTTTCAATTTTAGTCTCTCTTTTTTTGTTAGTTTTTGTATTTTGGACTAGAATTATGGTCACATAACAAACAACTTTACAACTTTGGTACCATATTGATTAACTTTTATCAGTTTTGGTAATCGGGGCCAGAATCCTTCACTTTACATCAAACTAAATAGGAAAGAAAAAAAATCAAGCTTGCAAGATTAAGAAATATTATATTGAAAAGAAAATCCAACTTGCAAGATTACGAAGAGACAAGAGTAACGACTTTTGACATGAATCTTAGTAAATCGGTGATGCGGGCCTAATTTCCCCTTTGTTTCCCCGGAAAATAGGGGAAAAGGAAAAAAAAGAAGGAAAATCTTTTTTTCCTACTGTTTGGCAATTTAAGATTTTCCCAGAAAACAGAGGAAATCTTTGAAAAATATAGGAAAATATTTTCAAATTTTCCTCCTATAAGTAAACCGTGTGAATTATAAATTCTATCCTAAAATATTTGATTTTAATCTTTCTTCCTACAAAAAAAGGTGGAAAAAAACTTTGTTAATATATTCTAGATATTTCAAAAAATTTAAAACTTTATGTTTTTCCCACCAACATGAAAATTCGAATTTCCTTTATAAACACATCCAAGAAACTTTTGAATCTTTATTATTTATGGTCTTTACTTTTTCCATGAGTATCATTTATGTTCATTGATTTCTGAGTTAATTGGAAATAATTAAGACATTGAAATATATAAAAATAAAGGTAATTATCACAGTATTTATAAAATAAAGTTATGCAAGCTATTGGTTTATGTACATTAATAATTTACATAAATTAGTTTTAAGGAGAACTTCAAAAATAAAAAACATTAACTAAATTTATAGATTTTTTTGGTCTATTACTTTTAATACATATTACAAATCATTAAATATTATCATGGTTTTTGTTAACAGGTTTGGAATTACGACCTAATTAACTGAATTATTTATTTGGGTTGGAACGCCTTTGTCCTTGGTTCAAAAACTAAGCGTTATTTAAAAAGAGAGAAAAAATGACAAGAACATTCCTTCCTTTTATTCACTATGATCCATTCTCTTTCCGAGTCGATATGCGTATTTCCGAGTCTATACGAGTGCTTTCTCCCAGTGTCCGGCCTCCTTTTCTTTCCCTTCTTCCTCTGTTTATATAGAGTTTTTAGGGACAGGTGTCGTTATGCATGTTTTTACAGGTGTCGTTATGCATGTGGTGGTGTTCTACACGTGTTACAATGTTCATTTAACCAATGAGATAACGTCTATCTTAAGTGCTAACTGTATCATTTTTTCTTCTTCCGAGGGCTTTGGTCTTCTTTATGATAAGGGGTAGACTGCCTTCTTTGCTTCCGAGAGCTCATTGCTTCTAACGGTGACTCGAGGGCCAAGTTTGGGTGTTTTCTTAGTGACAGTGCTTCTCCGAGAGGTGTGTATTCTGGAGTGAGTGTTTTAGGATATTCTCCAGGGGGTGTTTGTTCATGGGTTGATCTCCGAGAGGTTTTTAGCTATCGTGGGTAGGTGTTTTCTTTCTCCGAGTGCCCAGAGCATGTTGTTCTGTAGTTCTTACGTTATTGTGAAGTTCCGTCCTCTGGGTTGGTCGACTGGGGTAGTGTTCCGAGAGCATTTGTGTTGGGAATGCATAGCAAGGAAGTGTTTTTGTCTAGGTTATGGGACTCTGTTGATTTCCGACAGCTCCAGTGGGCTTTGATAGATTGGTTCTTTTAACTCATCCTTTCCGAGAGTTCATACTTCTCGGAGAGGCAGAATGAGTGGGGCGGAGTGTTTGCCCGATGTCGCGGTAGTTCCGATAGCGGTTAGTCTGCAGAATGCTTTCTTCAGATGTATATTCCGATAGGTATATGCCTTGGTTACGGATTCCGCCTGTTGGGCCATTAGGCACGACTTTGCTCCAGTATTTGATGTTTGGAGATGTGTTCCGAGGGCGCATGATGTAGCTAGGGGATATTTGGGTGTTGTTCTCGTTTGTCGATCATCGGGGGTCTTCCGAGAGATGCTTGGGGTGTGATACATGTATTGTGAGTGCAGGTTGCATAATAATATATCTGGTAATTCCAGTAATTGATTTATTGTCTACTTTAAGCAGATGAATTTCCATCTTGTTTATAAACCCCCCCCCCCCCCCAGTTTTTAGTGCAGTTGGTCATTACGACTGCACTAGAAACTTAATAGGTCGAAGGGTATGAGGGCTCGGGTATCGTAGATTTTGTCAGGTATTACATCGGGGATGTTTCACAAGGCCTCGTAGAACTCTCCAGGGATGTCGTAGACATTCGTCAGGGACATTTATGTCTTTATTCGACGTTTCCCTCGTTCTTGGCATTACCTTTAAAAAGGTGAGAGGAGTATCGTGGTTACTCTCTCCGAGGCGAGTGATTCCCGATGTATTCTGAAATGTGCCCTCGTTAAATCAATAGCGGGGCATTAATTAATGTTGTGCCACTTAATGGTGGTTTTAAATGCAATCAATGATAATTTAATGCCACGTTTATGTATGGTGTGGAGATCGAAGCGTCTTGACCGTTGTGTTTCCATTAATCGAAGAGACGTGACAATTAATAGCACTAAGCACGACTTTCAATCGTGGGATGTGAGTGGGTTTAGTGGTCATTTAAGGCATTTATTGGGTGTAGGGTTTATAAACCCTCTTCTTTCCTAATTACACTCCTACTTGCAATTTGACGCAAAAACTTCTTCTTTCTGCAAAAATATTCTCTGATCTTCCAATTTTTTTTAATGGCATCGCAGTCTACTACCAACTTGGTGTCGGCCGCTTTCGGCACCGGAGGAGCAGCGGGGGCAACGTTTCTGACTTCTCGAAAGAGGAGCGCAGCGGTGGCGGTGGCGAGTGGCAGTGGTGGCGCCGGAAAGGCGAAGAAATTGAAGAAGAAAGCTGAAAAGGGTGGCGTTCTGCGGGCTACCCAGAAAATGGGTGATACGGTTAGCACTGCTTCAGAGAAAGAATTTCGAAACTTATTCATCGAGCACGGCGCTTCTAGCCGTAACGTGGAGGTGATGGTGCCGGAGGCCGACCACCGGGGTGATTCTCCTCCGCCAGGACACCTAACGGTGTATTATCCTCAGATAAAGGCGGGACTGCGTTCTTTCTTCCCGCCTTTCTATTGCGACATTTTCAATTACTGCAATATGTGCCCTAGCCAGCTCACCCTTAACTCTTTCACGGCGTTGGCTCTTTTTGTTTTTTGGTGTCTGGTGAGGGGCATCGAATGCACGAGAGATAGGTTTTTTGCTATCTTTGAGTTGAAGCCGTCTCCGGGGGGTCCTTTCTACTGCTTCACCCATCGGGATAAGGATGACCGGATCTCCGAGGGCAACATCACCTCCCACAGTTCATGGAAAAACAAGTTTTTCTTCATATGTCCTATTGAGGGAGAGTGGGACATACCCCTGACTTGGAGGGAGCCCACTTTTCCCGAGAGAGTGATGGACGATACACTGGTGTTTTCACCGGTGTTCTCTGCGAAGCCTATGGTGGAGTCGAAGGACTTTATTCGCCTCTATCGGACCGCGGGATTGAGGCACATTTATCATGTGGACAAAATCAAGACTCCACTGGCTATTCCCGAGGAGCTCTTCGATACCTTTGGTAAGTACTTACATCCCTTATCTTACATGTGTTTTTTTTTATCTTATCTAACTTGTAACCGTCTTTGCAGTAAATGTTCTGCGACCGTTCATGGTGGAGAACGAGGACGTAGTAACTAAGAAGGGGAAGTCTACCCTAGGAGAGGGTGAAGCCTTCGGTGCTGCAGAGGGTGAGAACGAGCAAGGGGGGACTCGTTTAAAGGTTGTTTCAGTCACGTCCCGGTCGTCTAGCAAAACTTCTGATACCCCTGAGGAAGCGGGGTTAGGCGTGACTTCCGCAGATGCAGGCCCTGCGGGGGTATTTGTCATAGGGGGTGGGGATGATGAGGTTGGGATAGAGGGGATGACTTTACCACCCCCAGGTGTTATCAGCATACCCTCCTCCTCGGAGTTATCGGGGGATTCTGCGTATGCTTTACTGTCGACTCCTCCCAAAGGTATGTGTTTCTCCCTAGCCTTAGACAGTACTGAAACATTATACACTTCTTCTATTTATACGGGAATCTACTTTAGATAGATGAAGGGATAGCTTTTCTTAGAAAAAATTTTGATTTCGCATGAGGTGAAGACCTTTTTGGTCTAGAAGGTGGGTCGCTTCCCTCGGATCCCGCCCCTCCTCCAGCTTTTGATACAATGAGTCTACTGGACGAGATTCTGGTTGCGGGTCCCCCGCTTACGGGTGCTCCCGCATCGAGACCCCTCGCGGCCATCCAGTCAGATAGTCCCGTAGTCACTCAGGTTCCACTGTCAGGGGGAGTACCTCCAGGGAGGCCTTCGTCTTCTAATGCTCCAGGTTCAGGGCGAGAGCCTAGTTCCGAAGACGCCCAAGTGGCTCTCGAGACTGTCACTCGATATCTAACAACTGCCAATTCTCTGCCAGCGGACGGGTGGCAATTCGTCCGAGCTTGTACCAACAACGTGGCTATGTTGGTAAGTTTTTATTTATCTAATTCGCTTAAGATCCTGTGTCGGGATCTTTATTCTTTTGGTTTGCTTTCTTAGGCACCTAAAATGCTTCCTCTTCTGTTACTCGAGGTCGAGAAGTTGCAAAAACTGGCAAGCGCAGCTGAAGAGAGGTCTCGAAAGCTAGAGGCAGAGAACAAGGATCTCCGAGAAAGAATGGGGAAGTATGAAGAGGCGTGGGCCATGCTTACGCAGCAAAACCAAGACTTGAGGGGGAAAATAAGCAGCTCCACTCATCGGTAAAGGAGATGGAGGCTTCAGGGCTTGTACTGAAAGACGGGGTGACCACCTTCGAGGAGGAAAAAGCTGCTCGGGAGGCAAAGTAAAAGGAGTTGAAGCGGGATCTGTCCCAGACACTGGGCTAGGTGGACACTCTTAACGAGAAGTTGTCACGGGCTACGGTTTCGGGGGGCATCACTTTCGAGGAGGTGCAGCAAAGGGTGGATGCTGCCGCTAAGCAAGCTCGGGAGGACGCCACTGCTCAAGTGAAGGAACTATATATCAATAAGAACTAGGGATACTTAGCAGGATATGCTATGTGGGGGTTCCTTCAATGCTTCTGGCAGGTGCGCAGTAAGGTGGCTCCCAATTTAGATCCGCGGGTAGTCAATATTGCGGAGATGACTCTGGAGCAAGCCTACGACCTCTTTAAAAAGAGTAGCTCTCAACTTCATCCCTCCTCCTCTTCCCCGACTCGGGTGCCCTTGGCAGCGGTACTTCCACGGCCTTCAGTTCATGTCCCTCTCCGAGTGGGGGGCCAGGTTGTTTCCTCTGGCGTTCCTCCTCCTACAAGTGCTCCGGTTCTTCCCTCCACTACTGAGCCAGCTCCCGTTTCCTCGAGTGCTCTACCCCCCAGTCTTAGGGGTTTTTAATTTGTTTTTTCTCTTAAGGACCATTGTACTTGTTATTATTTTTATGTGTAATGGTACTTTTATTTCTTGTTTGGAATGAAACTTTTTTTTTTCTCCGTGTTAATAGTCACATAACTTTTCAGCATATTATGAATACTTGGTCCCTTTCCTTTAATTGTAGAATTTTAAGATTGAGTTTACAGAAATGAGATAGCATCTCATTCTTACTGGCCAAACAACTTTCTTAGCATAGCGTGTCCATTTGCAGTGCAATTTTGGAGAAATATATTTTCCTAAATAGGAGTATCCCCTGACACGCCCTCGTAGCTTTTTATAGTATGCCTTGGGCAGCTCAACTTAACTTAGTTATTCGAGGAAAGGGTCCTAAGTATATATAGGTGCTTAGAGTTTAGTGAATATTTTCACGTCCTTTCAAAGAATCATTCCAAGAGAATTGTTTATATCCTCGTTACTTTTAATTATGTAGACTTTCGGAAAGCCTTCAATGAGAGAGTATGAATGAAGTTTCCCAGAGTAACTGCCCTCGAAGATATTCTCCGAGGCCACTGGACCATGTTTTCCCCTCTTCCCACAAGACTCCGCGTAAGTATTTACACAGTAAATTAGAGAATATTATGATTTTTCATGAAGATATCCAAAACTGGACTCGAATTACAAATAGTGAAGGAAAGAAACTTATCTTTGGTGCGTAACGTTCCGTTGCTGTAGCACCTGCTTCCCTTTTGGTTGTGGCAATGATCCCATGAATCTGCTTAAGGGTTTAATGACTGCGAGAATAAATTCTCCCCGATTGGCATCACTTTTGAATGTTCTTGAAGGCGAATCTTATGGCGTTCCCACAGACGGCGCCATTTTGTTAACAGGTTTGGAATTACGACCTAATTAACTGAATTATTTATTTGGGTTGGAACGCCTTTGCCCGTGGTTCAAAAACTAAGCGTTATTTAAAAAGAGAGAAAAAATGACAAGAATATTCCTTCCTTTTATTCACTATGATCCATTCTCTTTTCGAGTCGATATGCGTATTTCCGAGTCTATACGAGTGCTTTCTCTCAGTGTCCGACCTCCTTTTATTTCCCTTCTTCCTCTGTTTATATAGAGTTTTTAGGGACATGTGTCGTTATGCATGTTTTTACAGGTGTCGTTATGCATGTGGTGGTGTTCTACACGTGTTACAATGTTCATTTAACCAATGAGATAACGTCTATCTTAAGTGCTGACTGTATCATTTTTTCTTCTTCCGAGGGCTTTGGTCTTCTTTATGATAAGGGGTAGACTGTCTTCTTTGCTTCCGAGAGCTAATTGCTTCTAATGGTGACTCGAGGGCCAAGTTTGGGTGTTTTCTTAGTGACAGTGCTTCTCCGAGAGGTGTGTATTCTGGATGAGTGTTTTAGGATATTCTCCGGGGGGTGTTTGTTCATGGGTTGATCTCCGAGAGGTTTTTAGCTATCGTGGGTAGGTGTTTTCTTTCTCCGAGTGCCCGGAGAGTGTTGTTCTGTAGTTCTTACGTTATTGTGAAGTTTCGTCCTCTGGGTTGGTCGAATGGGGTAGTGTTCCGAGAGCATTTGTGTTGGGAGTGCATAGCAAGGAAGTGTTTTTGTCTAGGTTTTGGGACTCTGTTGATTTCCGACAGCTCTAGTGGGCTTTGATAGATTGGTTCTTTTAACTCATCCTTTCCGAGAGTTCATACTTCTCGGAGAGGCAGAATGAGTGGGGCGGAGTGTTTGTCCGATGTCGCGGTAGTTCCGATAGCGATTAGTCTGCAGAATGCTTTCTTCAGATGTATATTCCGATAGGTATATGCCTTGGTTACGGATTCTGCCTGTTGGGCCATTAGGCACGACAATGCTCCAGTATTTGATGTTTGGAGATGTGTTCCGAGGGCGCATGATGTAGCTAGGGGATATTTGGGTGTTGTTCTCGTTTGTCGATCCTCGGGGGTCTTCCGAGAGATGCTTGGGGTGTGATACATGTATTGTGAGTGCAGGTTGCATAATAATATATCTGGTAATTTCAGTAATTGATATATATGGAAAATCATTATGAGCCAAACGTTGGAAAATAAGGGGAAATCTTTTATTTTCCCTAAGAAATTTCCTGGAAAATCTTGTTTTCCCTCATTTTCCTTATTTTTTTTTCCTTTTTCCCTATTTTCCGGAGAAACAAACGGAGCCTCCATGACCAAAATTGAAAAAAAATGATCAATAAGGGATTAAAATTAAAAAAAAATCATTACTATGTGGTTGCTTTTGAAGCTTTCCCTTAGTTTGATCTTGTTATGTCATACTTTTTATCTGAGAGTTTTTCGCTTGGTAAATGAGATTATAGTTAGAAGTTAAGAATACAAAATTGTTAAAGTAAGAAAATAATGATTAGCTTTATTAATGTGCGCGGGACAAAATAGCGTTATTAATGTACTATTAATAATTGTTGACGATATTGAGGAGGTACTACGGGATGTGGAGGCTCGTGTTAGCCCAGCAACGAACGTGAGTCTTTTGCAACAATTTACTGCAGACGAGATACGTAAAGCGTTGAAAGATATGTATCCGTATAAATCTTCTGGGCCGGATGGGTTTACTGTTTTCTTTTATCAAAAATGTTGGTCTATTGTGGGGGAAGATATTACTACCTTTGTTCTTTCTTTTTTAAATGATCGTATTCTTGATCCGAGGGTGAATTTTACTCATATTGTGCTTATTCCTAAATGTCCTAACCCTGATGTGATGACACAGTTTCGTCCTATCAGTCTTAGTAACGTGAGTTTCAAAATAGCCTCGAAAGTGGTGGCAAACCGTCTTAAACCATTCCTTGACGAGGTAATCTCTCCTACTCAGTCCGCTTTTGTTCCTGGTAGACTTATCACAGATAATATTTTGGTCGCCTTCGAGCTCAACCACTTCCTGAGAAAGAAAAGGACGGGAAATCGCTGTTACATGACACTGAAATTGGATATGAGCAAAGCATATGATCGAGTCGAGTGGCCCTTCTTGGAAAAGGTAATGCTTAGGCTTGGGTTTGATCCTAGTTTTGTGTCGTTAATCATGTTGGGCGTGCGTTCTGTTTCTTATTCTACACTTATCAATGGTCGTGAATCAGCTATTTTTTACCCCGAGAGGGGCATTAGGCAGCACTATCCCCTACCTATTCTTATTTGTTTCTGAGGCCTTTTCAGCAATTATTTCGAAGGCGGAGGAGCGGGGAACATTGCAAGGGGTTGCGGTGTCGCAGTCAGCCCCTCGGATCTCACACCTTTTGTTTGTCGATGATACATTATTATTTTGCGAGGCATCTCGTGAGTCAGCAACAGCGGTGCGCGAGTTGTTGGGTCGGTTTGAGGCTGCATCAGGCCAACAAATTAATTTGCAAAAGTCGGTAGTGGTGTTTAGCCGTAACACCAATGAGGAATGGGCGGAGGAGATTGGTGCGGTCCTTGGGGTCGAGGTAGCTGTGCGACATGAAAAATACTTGGGGTTGCCATTCGTGGTTGGGCGATCTAAAAAGGAGTTATTTGACTTTATTCGAGAAAGGGTATGGAAACGGGCGCATGGTTATAAAGGGAAAACTTTGTCCGGAGCGGGGAAGGAAGTTTTGATCAAAACGGTTATGCAATCGGTGCCCACTTTTGTGATGAGTTGTTTCCGTTTACCGGATTCCTTGATTGGCGAGATTAGCTCTATTATTTCGAATTATTGGTGGGGGAATGGAGCAAGGAACAAAATTCATTGGATTGCTTGGGATAAGTTGTGAAAAAAAGGAAGATGGTGGTCTTGGGTTTCGCAACTTAAAAGCTTTCAATTTGGCGTTGCTTGCTAAGCAAGCGTGGCGGCTGTTGCATTATCCCGAGAGTTTGGTAAGTCGGCTCTTTAAGGCCAAATATTTCCCAGAAATGTCATTGTTTGAGGCTCGAGTTGGCAGTAATCCGTCCTTCGCGTGGAGATGTATTTGGGAATCAATTGTGGTGATTAGACGGGGCGTGCGATGGCATATAGGGAACGGGTTGACGACGTCAATTTGGGACGATTCTTGGCTGCCTAGACTGGTCACCTTTCGGCCGATCACGACGCACACTCCTCTTATGACCGTGGATAGAGTAAGCGATCTTGTTGAGGCAGCGACGGGGTGGTGGAACGTGGAGCTAGTGCAAAATACGTTCTAGGAAGTGGACGTAAATGTGATCTTGGCAATTCCGTTAGGTAGCTTGGAGCATGGGGATCGACAAATATGGCATTATGAGAAGCACGGTCGCTACACGGTTAGGAGTGCTTATCACATGATAATGGCGCAAGGGTTGGCCGCGCGGGGTGGATGGGAGGTCGTTAGCCGAGCGAACAACAAGGATGGAAGAAAATTTGGCAAACGGATTGTGCGAATAAGATCAAGTTATTTTGGTGGCGAAGTTGCCTAGATATCCTTCCTACATGAGCTAATCTTGCACGATGAAAGATAGGCGATGACACGTGGTGCTTATCTTGTAATGAAAGGGATGAGACGCCAAAGCATATTTTCTTTGATTGTCACTTGGCACGACAAGTTTGGGCGCTGGCCCGATTCACTACGGGGTCGACGTGTGCGAGTAATGAGAGTTTGCTTGCATGGTTTCATAGATTATGGCGTAGCGAAGGGAAGGAGCGGGCGGCGATTGCTATTACGATTTGTTGGGCTATGTGGCATAATCAGAATCTTATCCTTGTGGGCAAAAAATATCATGATGCAGGTGGTATCGTGGAGTTTGCACTCCAATATGCGACGACATGGCGAGATTTGGGGAGGACTGCGCATGTAATTGCTAAAACAAGTGACTCGAATTGGGTGGCGCCGCGTGAGGGGTGGTTGAAGATCAACTTCGACGGGGCTCGTTTTGAGGAGGAGGTAGCGGTAGGGATAGGGGTGGTGGTTCGGGATCATAAGGGTCGAGTTCGCGCGAGAGTCCAAAGGAGAATTACGGCTACGTTGACCCCGGCGAGTGTTGAGGCTTTGGCGGCATTATGGGCAATTAAATTGGCGGTGGGAATGCAATGATTGAAGGGGATTGCCTTAATATAATACATGACATTCTTTTCCGCACGTATGAGAACGTGGGCTATGCTAATATTGTGGCGGATTTCCTCCTATTGTTTGGACCACGACGTGATTTTTCTATCCGATGGGTTGGTAGGGAGGCTAACTCAATGGCGCACAATCTTGCTCGCACAGCTTTGGGGGATGTCTGTGAAGTGTGAACCTTATGATCTAGTGTTTGCTCATATTTGAGAGCATAGTTTTAGACTCTATTTTGGGAGAATTTGTATTGACATTTTAGCGCATTTGCGCATTTTCCATGAGTAATCTATTCTTGAGCTTCAAAAAAAAAAATAACTATGTGAATGAAAAATGTAAGAGGAGAGTATTGAGGTATAAGTAGATTCTTAAAACAAGTCTAAACTTAGTGGCCTGCACTTTTTATAAATTTAGGTACCTTCGTGAAATAGTACTCCATTTGAAAGAACTTTTAAGAAGGGACTGTACTTGTAATAATAGGTACTTCTATTCTAATTTTGGTAATAACGCAAGTATTACACTGCACTAAAGTCCTAGGGCTATAAATGGAATTTAAAATGAAAAAAATTCATTTAATTTTTGTGCAATTAGTCTATCTGGATTATATTGAATGGGCTAGTGGTTAGGAGTAAACTGAGTGTCACTCTCAAGGGCCTCATTATGTCAACTTGCGGCCGGTTTATTGATTATTTTTTAAAGTTTATAGTTGTCAAGCACCATTATATATATACATGGCTATTTCATATTTGTGCTTTAATTATGGAAAGTGTGGTTAGTAGGCATTAGCACAAAATTCAGAACAAAAAAGGTAATAAAATAAATAGTACAAATATTACAAAGAGGATATTCTTAATCAATCCATATATGATTTTCAAATTAAATGACTTGTATTTGTCCAGCGAAGTCATTACATGCAATATTTAGAGCGTGTTTGTAAATACTTTTGTAAATTGTTTGTGGACTTTTCTTCATTAAAAAGTACTTAATTGGTGTTTGTAACAAGTATTTTTGTTTATGTTTGTCTTTTTAAATAAATAAATAAAGGCCACTTTTAAAGCAAAAACCCTTTCAAAAGTTTCGAGTATCCCGTACCTCCCTATTCATTAAATCCATAAAAAGATAAGTAGACACTTAATTTAAAAGTAAGAAGTTTTTCACTATTAAAACGAGCTTCACACTTTTGAGGTAGTTTAACTAAACTGTGATTCAACAAGTTAAAATAATTTATACTAAGAAAATGTTTTAATAAAATAATCTTGATAATGGCAACGAGTATTTTGACTATTTTTTTTTCTTGCATAATCAAAGCATATTTAATTTTTTTTAGTATAGATTCTTCTTGTAAATCATTTTATATGATTAAATCTTTGCATTTTTTGAAGAAAGACTATTGTCTATTATAATATTTTTAATATTTAAATATTAAATTTCAGTAGTTACTGCCACCACTTTAAATTATATTTCAAATGCTTTATGCGGCCTCTTTTGTAAACATTACAAATACTCTCAACTTATAGTAAAGATGAGCTTTAACTTTAAGGTGGTGTTTGCAAACTCTTAAAAAAAATTATAATCAACTTTTTATTTGAACAAGTGATTTTGGGGTGCTTGCAAATCTAGTTTTTTCGGTTACAAAACTTTTTTTAAGCTAAAAAACTCACAATCTTCAAACCGGTGTGGGGGTGTTTTGGCTTAACTAAAAATTGTGAACTTCTACTTTTCCACTAGAGTTTGCAAACACCACCTAAGTAACCATAACCGGTGTGGGGGTGCTTTGGCTTAACTAAAAATTATGAACTTCTACATTTCCACTAGAGTTTGCAAACACCACCTAAGTAACCATAAGTAAAGTTATTAGGTCATTTTTAGTTTTAATAATGTGAGTTCAATAATTTAGTATTTCGATGCTTGTGTGAGAGCTTTAGTGAATGACTAAAATGAAACGAATGTGTTTGTCAACTTTAGTGATGCATATGAATTAGCTTTGAATTAAAATACTCAAATGTGCTTAATTATTTCGTAATTTATATAATCATTAGGGTTTAGTAAGGAATAAGGATTTGATCTTACTATTTTATTTTAATATCCTGAAAAAGTGACTTGACATTATTAAATAATATCTGTACACGGAAATTTCTTTAAAGTAATTTATTGTTATTATCTCTAATAAAAGACAATCAAAATTAACAAACAATTTGTGAAAGTTCATGGGGATTGAGAACCCAGAATCTCTGATTTCGTAGACCAGCGCCTTATCCATTGGGCCATAGAATCTGTTTGTTGGCCATGTTTTTCAAATCATTTACATTTTTTCTTTACACAAACATAATAATATTTAAAAAGCTCTAAAATTATGAAAGAGGTGTTCGAGAAGAAAATATAATTTATTAGGACTTTGGCAAAAAACTATGTTTAGATTATAATATATTTTGATTTCAAATCAGCTCCAAACGACAGGACTGTAGTTACAACTTACAACTCACTAACTCTGTAGAGGTGTAGAAAGCTGACAACTAGAGAATAAGTAAAGATTATTCGACACACCAAATACTTTTTCACAACAGTGCGTGTTTTCATGCTTGCACCTCGTCCAATGATAGCCTCATATTATGTTTTGTAAATTATTCCAATCAATTATATATCTATATTTTCCTAGTATTTCTTTCGTGTTATGCCATAATTTGAACCATAAGTATAGAGTTGTGCATTTGAATCGAATCGGTCGAATCGATGCTAGTATATGATTTCGATCCTAGCAAAATGAAGATCGAAATCAAATTAATTTAAAACAATCTGATTCGATCCAAAATTATTTGATTTCGATCTGATTTGATTTTTTCAATCTTTTTTCTTTTCTCCTTTTTTATTTTAATATTAAAGAATAGACATTATATAACATTTTGTCTTGCATCTAAAATTAAAGAAAACTTTAAAAAAAAAACATGGACACAATGATAATATATAACAAATTCACATGCATTAGTAGGTTTCTCAAAACAAAATATTAACTAAATGTTATAAATAGAAACCCCATAAAAGAAGGTAAGTCATAGTTAGTACTTAGTAATTAGTAGGTTACAATTCAAGATTATACATATATATTAGATAAAAAAGTGTTACAACTTTGAGTAGTTATATGTATATATATACTAGATACAAGCGAGAGAGAAGAAACAATTGCCGGGCTTCGTACAAAAACAGTTTGCTTTACTTTTAGGATTTGAGGCCTCGAGGGTTTTGTACTTTTGTTTCATTAGTATTGTATATATTTTATTATTTCATAACTTAATACTATTATATATTTATTTGTATTATTAAAAATAAGATAAGTATTGGATTCGATCCTATTTTTAACCTCTAAAATCGAGGATCAAAACAAAGGGGTTCGATCCTAAGGCAGAAACAAAAGTCGGATCAAATATTCTATTCGATTTTTAACTAATTCAATCGATCCGAAATTTTCTGCACATCCCTACATAAGTAGTTATAGATTAGGGTTTCATTCATAATTATTACCGCTCATAAGATTTCAATATCTCTAATGACGTTAGTTTATTGTTTATTAATTTTTATAGCGAGTGAGAGGTTACCTTAGCTACCTTTGGAAATTAATACTATATATTTTTTACTATTTTCTTACAGGAAGTAAATTTTCAATTTAACATTAACACATGGAGGCAATTTGCGAGTTTTGCATAACACAACGAGATTTGTCAAAAACCCATACGTATAAAAATAAATAGGCATGGATCGAATATTATATAGTGATACTTAGTTGGTGTTTGTAAACTATTGTGGAAAAGTATAAGTTCATAATTTAAGTTTAACTTCAAAAGTACTTAAATTTAAAAGTTGAGAGTGTTGGGAAGATTATCTTGAATTTGAAATAATCTAGTTATTTTATTTAAAAATACTCACCATAAGCCAAAAGCACCCCCTCACACCAGCTTTAAGATTGTATGAGTTTTTAGTTTTAAAAAAGTTTTGTAACCAAAACAAGCTAGATTTGCAAACATCTCAACATCATTTATTCAAATAAAAAGGCTTATTGTAGCTTTTTTAAGAGTCTGCAAACACAGTGCAAAAAGATTAGTTGAAAAAGGCGACAAAGTGGCGACACCATAAAATATCTCTGATCGAATATCGGCGGGCAATCAAGCTCGCCAAAACCAAAGATCCGAAAGCGCTACTATATGGACGAGTAAGATTTCTAATAATGGGAATTCGATGCTATGGTTACAATTTTCCGAAGAATAATCTAAAAAACACCCGCGACAAATCTATGAATTCCACGCAGAAACAAACAACGAGAAGATGGCGAATCAAACCCCATTTCAGGGTGTGAATCAACAACCAAGCAATGCCAACAAAGTTAAACCAGAAGATGTTCGCATTGAATATGGGAAGAACTTCGTGATCCGTATGATAATTAGGGTTACAAACCCAACAGAGGATGATCCAATCGTAAGCCTTGATTCGCATTAGGATATTGATAACATGATGTGCTCTCATTGGAAGGACGTGATCCTCATTAAGATCATCGGACGTATGTGGTACTACCATGCGCTGGTCAATAAACTCAGTATCATGTGGAAGCTATAAGGAGATAGCGAGCTTGTGGAACTAGGGTTTGGTACGTACTGTTTGAAGGGCATTTTGTCTACTCAAAAAGAGTTCGTTCCGACACGAGGGCCTTGGCAAATTGCGGGGAGCTTTCTCTCAATAGGGAAGTGGGCCCCAAATTTTTGGGCGAAGAGTGATACAATTGACTGTGTGATTACATGGGTACGAGTAGTACATCTCCCCCTTGAGTCGTTTCACGAAACAATGGTGGAACCGATAGCTTGCACGATTGGCGAACTGATTAAGATTGATGGAAACACCTTATCGACAACTAG
This sequence comes from Linaria vulgaris, assembly GCA_948329865.1. NCBI lineage: Eukaryota > Viridiplantae > Streptophyta > Magnoliopsida > Lamiales > Plantaginaceae > Linaria > Linaria vulgaris. Next base: position 87,258,995 of record OX415254.1, on the reverse strand, counting down.
TGGAAGTATGAACGATTGTGGTCCAACCAATAAACAAACCCGTCAAGCAAGGAATACGTATCAAGGGGAGGTTGTACCAATTGGTGTACAAAAATCTGCCAAAATTTTGTCATAAGTGTGGTCGTGTGGACCACAATATGACTCAATGTGAACTAATGAAGGAGAAAGAAATAGAGAAAGAGAGTCCAAATGAGATAGAAATTAGTGAGTGTTCGAAGAGCATGAACCCCAACCTGACTGGCTGGATCATAAAAAAGGCGAAGAAGGATGAATATGGTGAGTGGGTGGTTGTCCAACCGAGGAAAAATGATAAAAGTGTGGGAAGCGGGAAATTTCCACCAATGAATGGTGGGACGAGTTCAGATGTTAATAATGTCACTTCGATAAATTGAGGTGCATACCAAAGCTCGTATACACGAGATACACAAGAGTACCATCCAGGACAAGAGGCTGAATCAAATAAGAACTATGTGGGGAGAAAAGTCCTTCCCTTCCTAATTATTTTCATAATAGGAAGACGGACGCTAAAGGAAATAAGAAGATTAGTTCCACAGGGACTATGAAACAGAATCTGAGCCATATAAGCAACAATCCTTTTGTAGCACCGTAATTAATGAGAATAGCAAGCGAGATAAGGAAGTTTCCACAGTTGATTGGGCTATCAACGAAAATAAAAACTCGTCCAAGAGCTTGAACTCTACAGATAACTCACATCCTTTGAGTTCGATACAACAACTTGAGATAAGTTTGCCTACGAAGGAGAAAATATCTAATCATGTGGTACGTAGAGGCACTCTTCCGCAACAGGGGGTTAATTGCGTGGTGGGTCGATACAGAGATTCGGGTACATCTATTCCAATGCCTCTCCAAGATAGTATGAATCAATCCGGAGATAAATTCGATTTACATAATGCAGATTTCACTGATGGTGTGACGACCGCGCCCCACGAGCCATGCTCCGATCCGAGTTGATTCAGTGGTGGCCATCCACTTTACCCAATCCAGACTAAAGTGCAACTCATAGGAAGTGGTCTCACTTGTTTAGGATCAAACCATACACGTTTTATAAATTATATTTTGTTATATACAGCGGAAGTCTCGGTATTAAAAACAATGTGACTATTTTAATGGTTATGTACTAGTGATAAAACACGAATATTCCAAAATACACGCTTGGACAATTATTAACTTGGTCTATGATGCCATGTTGATTTTATCATGAGTAATGGACAGAATAAACGATGAACAAGTCTTTAATGACTTAGTGAGATTCATATAAAAGAGCTGGTAATGCAAGAATTAACTGTGACCTACTGGATACATTTCGGGAGTGATCTTACTGGTAGAAGCAGTTCAACTAGACAATTTGATGTAGAAATGGTACTAGAGTTTTCATAGAATAGTTAATGAACATGTGCTTAACAATAAACAAATCCAGCCTTATGACTTCTAATATTCTACCTTATACCTCCCGACGAGGAGCGACCTCGCAAACAATCAAGAGACATGCTCGAGTACATTTCGATCCAGCACGCGGGTTACATCCAACTTCTAACTGCAAACGGCGCCTAGATAGATGGGTATCAAGCGGAATTACTTAAACCGACAGTCCTTACAGTCCGGCAGTAACTCGACTCAATCCATGGGCCCAACTTCCCAAAGGAGTCCCAATAGGTATAACAAATAAACAAATAAGCTAGTAAACCGGATAATATTCGTTGCTCCTTGAGCTACATGTCCCGAACATAGTTCGTTGCTCTTTGCACAATTCAATAACCACCAAACAAGATTATAATATTGGAGAATTACCATGATTATGAATAGATATGATAAATAATAAATGATTGGATATGATTTAAAGATGAGTAAGAAAATCATGTTATGACATGAGATGCCAAATAGGATTATGATGAAATATAAGTTGTTCGAGGTTTGGTAACGGAGTAGTGGCTTTTCTGTCCAAGTTTCTCAAGGCCGGATGTCAAACGGGACTAGAACAAGTCAGAAATGGAACCTCGCCTTTGCTCGTACGGGGAACCTTGATGTCGTTGATTAGTTCGTCAAACCTTTAACAAATTTAAATAATATTAATCAACTCAATTTATAATTTTCTACAACAAATATTAGTATTTTTTCTTCAGTTCTGATGTTGGTGAAATTGAGAACGTTTTGGTTAAGAATGCTAATTATAATGTAAATCTTAGTAAATAACACATAAGCTTAATTTATGTCATTACACAAAACATGAAAATCTTAGATGATGAAAATTAAAGAAAAAACCATATGCTTAAATTGAATATCAAATATCTATTGTTTTAACCACCTTATTTATCTCTCAAAATTATCTTAAACAACCATATTTTTTAAACATATGACTGTGGGTATTCATGTTAAAGCCATTTCGACGATAAGAAATTGTAATAAGTAAAGTTTAATTAACTATCCAATTTGATGCATAAACTATCCTTAAAAACATATTACTTAACCAACTCTAAGAAAACTCGTATTTTTAGCCTTTAATCAATTCAAAACTTTTAATAACCACACGTCAAATAAGTATCATATGAAGTAACACCTTAAAAGATTTAACTTAGTCAATTATTACTTTATTTTGCCTAGTAATTTAAAATGCATATACTTATTTTATAACTTAGATATAAAGATATAAACATGGGAGATTTATCAAAACATGTGATAAGGAATGTTTATTATGATATATAATCTCATTGATGGTTAGGTCATGAAGTGGCAAGAATAAACTTGTAAGACTTATGAAAATAGTATGTTAAACATGATAAATATACCATTTAAATGCTATAAATAAAATCACAAAAATATAAATTCATGATTATAAATCATAATAATCTAATTATAACTAATACTATATCATGTTAAATTTATGTGTGTGATAAATACTTGAATTATGATGGCGATTAAACTTATAAATTAAGAAAATAAAGGTTGTGTCAAATAAACTGAAAAATCACAGCAGTTTTGGTTTTACCTTTAATTGTACATCCAAATAAACTTGGTTTTCAGATCTTTTTATGGTTTATGGTTTCTAGCATCATGAGAGATGTGAGAATCTAAGATTTTGTGAAAACAAAAAGGTTTGTTATGCTAAATAATTCATACAACATAAAAGTTGCTATAGGATTTCTTGGCAGCCGTTTACGGTTTATGGATTATGCCCTCCTAGATCATATTATTTGAGAAAGATGTCTTCATACAAAAAATAGAAGACACCAAGTAGAGTATGGAGCTAAAAATTGGTAGTAAAATAATGTTTATACTATTTTATATGATTTTTCTAAGGTGCAACGCTGAATAGGCATTTCCTGCACCGTAAAAGTTTTGGTGTCTTTTTGGGTAGAAAATGGCATGATAAAAATCTGAAAAAATTATTTTCCAAATGAAAACACAAAAAGGAACAACTTTTATTTCTAGTTACTTTTGTAGAATCAGATTATTTTGGGCTGTAAAAAAAGGATGAAGAGGGGTGAGTATTTATAGGCAAAAATAGTAGTTTAATCCTAACTACTTATGTTCCACCTTGACTATTTTATAATAATTCACAAAAAATCTGAATTTAATCATGCTCTTAAAGATGTCATGACTTACTTCATCAATTGGTTAATTACATATTAAGTCCCTCAATTATTTATAATTAAAATTCAAATATGTATAATTAGATTTCTTTGTTACATACATATTTACTTGTGTAATTTTTCTAGAAAATTCGATCAACTTGGTTAATATTTGAAATTTAAATATATGTTTACGATTAGAGACCTATAAAATAATAAAAGACTAACTTTTAAGTTTAGGGACTAAAATATAAATTTTTCTAAATATTTATGGTCAAAAATAGATTTTTTCAAAAGTTTAAGGACTAACGTGTAAATTTGTTTTCTTCTAAAATTTTGAGGCGTTACACATATGGTGGATATGGAGGAGTTGAACTCAGTTGTTTGGGCACTTAATCCACTCAAAGCCCCGCGACCCGACGAACTGCAAGTAATATTTTATCGGGAAAGTTGGTCGTGGATCCAAAACTCACTGTTGGAATTCGTGAGTAAGGCATGTAAAAATCGAAAATTGGATAAGAAGATTTGTGAAGCCCATCTATGCCTTATCCCGAAAATTCCTAATTCGGATATGATATCTCAATTCCGAACAATCTCGTTATGTAATGTTATCTACAAGTTCATTGCGAAAAGCATAACGATGAGACTTAGAGATATCACGTCACACATCATTGCACCGACTCAGTCGAGTTTCATCAAGGGGAGGAGTACACAAGATAATATATTCGTACTCTATGAAATATTACACTCGCTTCGGTCCAAGAAGAATAACAAAGTATGGGAGATGATTATGAAGTTGGACCTTGAAAAGACGTGTGACAATGTTCACTGGGACTTTCTTGAGGATACTCTATGTGCTTTAGATTTCCCATAAACATGGTTGAGCTCATAATGTCATGTGTTAGAAACGCAACAACAAGAAATCTTTGGAACATGATCCCCTTAGAGTCGTTTAACCATACATGTGCGCTACGCCAAGGCGATCCTTTATCGCCATATTTGTTTGCGCTATGGGTGGAGAGATATCATACATGATACATGAGAAGGTGGACAAAGGCAAGTTGAAACCATTTGTGTTGTGCCTTGGAGGACCAAAATCTCTCATTTATTCATTGTCGTCGTGTCAATGACCTTATCCTGATGGGGAAAGCGTCAAAGGACATGGCTATAATTATCAACAAAGTCCTTAAGAAATTTTGTGAGGCGTCGGGACTCAAAATCAGCCCCCACAAGTCTAAAGTGTTCTTTTCTGAACGTGAGGGTTCGAGCCTAAAAAGATGCATAAGCGGATTGCTGGGTTCCGAGTAAACTTGCAACTTGGGTAAGTATTTGGGCATGCGATTGATTCATGGTAGAGTGACTCAAGATGATTTTGCTGAAATCATGGATTGTGTGATGAAGCGATTTAGCGGGTGGAAGGGTAATCTCTTATCACTCACGGGGCCCGCCACTCTAATCCAATTCGTCTCATCCGCCCCACCTATATACTATATGCAAGCGTCATGGATCCCTAAGCATGTGTGTAACCAATTAGATAAACTAAATAGGAAATTTTTGCGGTCGAATTATATTGCTCAAAAGAGAATTCACTCGGTCGTTGGGATCAAATTATTCAAACAAAAGATGATGGCTAATAAATTATAACATGTGCGAGCAACTTGAATAGCATTTTGGACAAAAGTAATTATGAAGTACAAAATTGTCTAAATTGGGACTGCGTGAGGAGTGAGGACCTTTAAGTTTTCAAACATTTCATGATTTTTACATGATATTATGTTAACAATTAACTGAGAAATATATGAATCTTCTAGGAAAGGGGCAAAGACATACAATCACCTTATTTTCGATCTTTCAATCACAATTAAAAAAAACTTAAGTAGACCATGCTTATAATAAACTTTTTGGCCCCAATTGATTCATGTAGTAAAACTAGTGGTCACTATTATTTCTTGTATTTAACATTATAACTTCTTGATGATGTGGATATACTTTGGCCTTCAATCTCAACCTCAAGCATTGGTATCAGTGCCAACACGTCTAGTGATCTAATAGGACTACGCTAGGTTTGTATTTTGGGCATTTTAGGGGATTGGTGGTGTGACTTCTTGATCAAGAAGTCGATATGCTTCATCGCACCTGCTTAAGAGTCTACATGCTCAGAGTATTCCATCTTGTTTTTTTTTTTCCTGAAATAGGTATTTTGGAGAACTAAGCTTCCTCATTAGTTCAACGAATATTGATTGTTGTACATTTTTTTCACGTGTACAAGCACCACACAACATCTTTACAAAATGCTTCACCTCGTGGTTTCACCGCTATAGATGCCCAAATTCATTGACAAATCATGAGGTAATTATGCTACAAATATAATCTTACAGGTAAATCAATCAGGTACTTATCGTGAGATATTGACAAGGGTAACAAGCAGAGGCTCATTTAGCTACTGACTTAGGTCATCATATACATATGTTAGGAAAAACCTAATCGTAAATTTAAGAATTCGACTGAATCTATATCATTCGCCTCGTGTCTATAATAATTATATTATAAAAACCATTTGTAGATAAAGTAACTTGCCTTGAAATTGAAAATGGTGTGATGTTAGACAAACGGTTCAAATGATGTAATATATTACAATTGAACACATACAATTCACTTTTTCAAAAAATAAACTTGATCTTGTGATGAAGAGGTCCCAGAACCAGAGGTGATAGTTCGGTCCTCAGATGATGAGGGTGATGATGGTGTTAGTGAGGATGCATATGAGGGTGCAAAGACTGATGATACAAGAGGATTTGTTGGTTAGTTATTAGTATGAGAGATGGTGATGAATATGTTAGTACTTTGTTTTGGCATATGTATTGCCATGTTTTTTAACTCTTGGTATTGTGTTGATAGTTGTTTATTTAAGGGGTGTTTGCAAGAGCTTTTAAAAGTAGTTTATGGGCTTTAAATCACTGAAAATCATTTATTTAGTGTTTGCAATTGATCTTTTGTCATGTCATGAGGTGCTTCCATAAACTGCTTCTACTAATAAATTCCTTAAATTTCTCTAAACATCTTATTTTAGCCTCAATTAATTAGAAATAAATCTCATGATTTTTCTCTTTCCTCATTTATGTGATATCTTGTATAATTTTAAATTGTGGCATTTTTAGGTATAATAAGTTAATAATGAAAAATAATAATAAAAATATTTTCTCTCATTACTTAACAACAACATGTACTACATATTTATATTAACATATTCCTGATAAAGTTATACTTTCTAAAAATAAATGCTTACACAAAATAAATTGTGCAATGTAATGTAAATATATATATATATATATATATATTAATTCAATTATTTTATTTTTAAATATAACCATCATTGTGTAAGTGTGAGTGAAACATTAATATTGTGTATACTTTAAATACAAGTGGTTAAATCTTATTGCATTTTAATCGATATTCAAAAGCTACTTTTCACTAACTATTGCAAATATCACAAAACTATTTTAACTGCTTTAAGTAATTTTTAAAAATACATTTGCAAACACTCACTGTTTTAAGTCAAACAGACTTTAAGTAATTTTACGTAAAAGTTATGAAGAAGTAGTTTTCATAAGCTCTTGCAAACGAGAGATTATTATATACATCCGTTTCATGTACAACCAGTGGTTGAGATTAAAAGTAGATCCCTATATTATAGGAATAGCCACCCAATACCCCATCTCCACCGTGTATTGGTAGTGGATGCACATGCATCAGATGCACCAAATAATCTCTCCTTGCAAACACCCCCTTAGTCTTATGTGTTTAGCTTTTGTTTAACTTGTCATGATTATTTCCAAATTCTATCAAGTTTTTAGTCCCTAATCAAGTATTGTTCACGAACCTCTCTTTTTATGTAACAACCGTAACAATCAACAACAATAACGTTGTGTGAATCCTGCTGCAAATATCAAATTTCAAAACATGAAAATATCCACCATTCAACATGAAAAAAGCATCAAGTACATACCCAACCTAACCAACCTTAAACAAATCTGAAAAGTTATCTAAACAACCATACCGTACCGACCTTATTCAACAACCTTAACACTACAACAACATTAACACAACAACAACCTGATTTGCAACATAACAAGAACTACTTAAGAAAAACAAATTCGTACAACACTACACAAAGCATAAAATCAACAACTATCCACAAGTTCCTGTTTTGGCATTCAACTTCGTGAACAATGCTTTTCAGTTTTTTATTCTTCTTCATGAGCTTATTGTTCATGATCTCAAATTATTACTTCATCTTCTTAATCCCTGAGTCTGATTGAGAATTTTTCAATTCCCTCACTTTGTCCTCGACTCTTTCAAACCTTCTTCTTAGAGTTGTAATTACCACTCTTGCCCGCTCACATAGAGGCTCATCAATCCATATAAATAACCCGCACCTAGACTTACCCTTGTAACACCCATGGAATCGACGACCGAGATTACCATCGATTAGAGAGAGCCACGTGACCGCCGCTTTCTGGCACCTGCAATTGAAGTCCGCCTAGGTTGCTGTTTTGACATTACTCGCGGTTCATATATCAAGGTTCAATTTGGGGAAACGATCTAGAGAATTGCTCGAATTAGGGTTCACGCGATTTAGGTTTCTTGGTGTTTTGGGGGAAATGATTTTAGGGATTTAGGGTTTTCTTTTTTTACACGCTGACATAAGCACTTTTGCCACGTTGTCGCGCGACATTGCCACGACGGACGAGAATTGACGACGTGGAGACCAAATTAGGAACACAGCATTTTTAGTAGGATTTTGAAAAGTTACAAGACAAAAGAATGGCTAACAAAGTTACAGAGCAAAAAGTAAAGTGGGCAAAAGTTACAAGGCATTTTTTATAATTCTGCCTATGATACATATATATATATATATATATATATATATATATATCATATATAAATACATGTAACTCGAAACTGAGGTAAGATCCTCAGAAAAATATGTAATATATTTAACTAGAAGCTAGATAATTTATCCACAATTTACTGATTCTCTTAAAATTTAATCTTTTAGTTATATTTTTTAATTATTTTACTCAAGTTTATCGTAATTTAAAGGTTTGTTATATTCAATATAACACTTTTCTCCCAAAAATGAATAATATTCACAAATATTTTATTTGTACGAAAATACCCTTTTTAATCACGATAAATATGAAAGAGATAGAATTCTAACATCGTGTCAAAAACATACAGTCCTCTATAAGTTTATCAAAATTTAAAGGGTTGTTATATTCAATATAACACTAAGAAGCCAAGCCGTTTGGTTCAAAGATGAATTTTATTTCAAAAAATAAATGAGATAAAAAGTGAGGATTTATGTGATATCTAATATGTGCCACTTATCTGGTGGATAAGATTAAGTGTTAAGATAAATGGTTACCTCAATAATTTTTTGTCTGATTTGGGTCATTAACGTTCAACTAACCAATTTGTTAAACCTTTTTTTTAAAGGAAACATATTGTTGTTTTCATGACATATTGTATATTTTCCGCACTATTATATATTACCAAAAAATTATATAAAAATAACTTTTGATAATAAAACGTATTTTTAAAATGGCCGAAAGGATCGAGTAAGAGAGAAAAAAGAAGTAAGAATCTTTTTCCTTTTCTACGAATTAATATGAATTTCTATAATTATTAAAACAAATCAAATAATTTCGTACAATTTTGACTTATTTTTATCATTATTTAATAGGCTTTAAAGAAGAAGAAATAAGTAAAAGAAACTAAACTGAAGTTTTTGTTGTATGCTGCAAATAACAGTTTAATATATGTGTACATGTGATTAAATACCAAAAACCAGAAAATAAACTATCAGTTTTTTTATTTGATCAATAAACTATAAATTTATCGTCCACATGAATCTTATAAACGTAATATATAATATTTTTGGTAAAACTTTTAATCTGGAGCTCCAATAAATATTATATCTAATTATGTAGTGGGAAGTGAAGTAATTTATAAATTTCTAAATTTATATAAGGTTTAATGGAGAATTTCAATGAACAGTAATAATAATCCAAAACCAAAATTATTTATCTTAGGGGTATTGGTGAGATTATTTATCTTAGATTCTGGGATAAAACCAAGAAAGTTCAGGCATATCTCACTTTTGTCCGTAAAATCAATTTATAGAACCAAACGAGAGATAAAGTGAAATAATGTGAGATATCCACTTTATCTATAGAACCAAACGCCTTATAAAGTGAATAATATATACCTGGTTTCACCAAATTTTATTTGTACGAAAATACCTTTGAGAGAAGCATGATCATATTTGAGAAAGGTAACTTTCGTTAGGCCCTCATAATGTATATGTGTTTTTCACTTTACCACTTGCGTTTTAAAATTAACAATGTACCCCCCAAGGTATCGATAATACCTCGTGAACCGTTGATTAATCGGTCAAGCAGAGTAGCAGACACACGTCCATGGTTTTGTTCATAAGATTTAGTCCACATGGTATTCAACATACGTTATAGGGCACATCACTAATTTTAAAATTTTAGAGGACAAAGTGAGAAACACAATATACATTAGGAGGCTTAACGAGATCTACATATTTGAGAAATAACGCTAAAAATTGATTAGTACAAAGTGTTTTAACTTGTAAGTCATACATTGTTAGGAGTAAAGTAGTTAATTTAAACTTTAAAGTTATGAGGGTAAAGTGCAGAAATAGGTATTTTCAGCAGGGTTGAAGTGTGAATTAAGTACTCTTTTCATCATAAATAAAAAAGTAAAAAATAAAAAGGGAAAACCCTAATCTTAAGCCACAATTGAATTCAGCTTTTACTCATCATTCTCTTTCATACCTTGACCTTCCGCCACCGTCGTCCTCCCTCAGCCCCGCCGGCGTCTGCAGTTCATACTTCACACCAGGTAACATAAGAAAAAAAACAATTAGCAGTTAATAATTTATGCATTCATTCAACACTGTAATTGTACTTTATTATTGGTAGTTACATTCATGCTGAATTACATGTTTTTGTTGTATTGTAGTTATGGTTGTAATATAGCTGTGGCGGCCTCTTATTCACTGCGGCGTTTTGCTTTCCGTTGTCGTCAGCCAAATATCCGATTCTCGAAGAGCAATTTTACTACTTTTAATCAATCAAGGTATTATTTGTAGTGTGTTTAATTGAACATTAATCTTAAGATAAGGTCATTTAGTGCTGGTATGTATATGCTTGTGTTGTGTGTATTCTTAACTAAATTACCTTTGATGTTTCTATATACGCATCGTTCGGGTGGATATATATGTTTCTGTTGAGTTGTTTTATGTATGTATGTTTCTCTCGCTCAAGTACGTATACGAACACTGGGATATGTATTAACTTCGTGTTGTTAAGTGAGTTTGGTTGGTGCCCCCTCTAATTACTTAATACAACTGTCTGTGCCTGTCTTCTAAAAATGCTTTATGATTTCGTTAACTCCGTTTTCTGTTTCTCTACTGGATTTACTTACTATGGTCATGTTTTATTTTATGTTTTGTAGTTTTCGTGATCAAGCAGTTGCTGAGGAAATGGCCGAAGAAACAAAGAAGAGCTTTGCTCGAAGAGACAGGCTTCTAGAAATTGAATCTGCTGTCCACAAGCGGTGGACAGAAGGGGATGTGTTCCGGTCCGAGCCTAAGGAGTCTTTGCCCAAACCAGGGGAAAAATTCTTTGGCAACTTCCCGTTTCCTTATATGAATGGTTATCTACACTTGGGTCATGCGTTTTCCCTCTCCAAGCTCGAATTTGCAGCTGCATACCATAGACTCAGGGGAGCAAATGTGCTCCTTCCCTTTGCTTTCCACTGTACTGGGATGCCTATTAAGGCTTCAGCTGATAAGCTGACACGAGAGATTAAGATGTTTGGGAACCCACCCGTTTTTCCAGTTGTCAAAGAAGAAGAAGCACCAGAGGTTAAATTAGAAGGTCAAAGTGAAAATCAGACTCAGACTTTTAAGGGGAAGAAATCAAAAGCTGTTGCGAAGTCTGGCGGTGTTAAATATCAGTGGGAAATTATGCAGAGTTACGGCTTGTCTGATGAAGAGATTGCGAGGTTCACAGACCCGTATCATTGGTTGACCTTTTTCCCGCCCTTGGCTGTGGAGGATCTAAAGGCTTTTGGATTAGGATGTGACTGGAGGCGTACATTTATTACAACTGATATGAATCCGTATTTTGATTCATTTGTTCGTTGGCAGGTGAGAAAATTGAAAGCATTGGGGAAGATTGTAAAGGCCCTGCGGTACGCAGTATATTCACCACTAGATGGTCAACCTTGCGCGGATCATGATCGGGCTTCGGGGGAAGGTGTCCTCCCGCAGGAGTATACCCTTATAAAAATGGAAGTTCTGTCACCATTCCCACCAAAGATGAGTGTTCTTGAAGGGAAAAAGGTGTACCTTGCAGCCGCTACACTGAGACCAGAGACCATGTACGGACAGACGAACTGTTGGGTATTACCCGATGGCAAGTATGGGGCGTTTGAAGTCAATGACACTGATGTGTTCATTTTGACTGAAAGAGCAGCTCTTAATTTGGCCTATCAGAAACTTATGCGGGTTGAAGAGAAGAAGCCAGAGAGTGTGGTTGAGTTGACTGGCCAAGATCTTATCGGGTTACCGTTGCGCTCTCCTTTGGCATATAATGAAAAAATATACACCCTGCCGATGTTATCAGTTCTCACTGACAAGGGTACTGGAATTGTTACTAGCGTGCCTAGTGATTCTCCTGATGACTACATGGCTCTCCACGATTTGAAAGCAAAGCCAGCATTCAGAGCCAAGTATGGGGTGAAGGATGAATGGGTTTTGCCATTTGACATCATCCCAATCATTAACCATCCGGACTTCGGAGATAAATCTGCAGAGAGAATTTGCATTGAGAAAAAAATTAAAAGCCAGAACGAGAGGGAAAAGCTTGACGAAGCCAAGAAAATAATATATAAGGGAGGGTTCTATGAGGGAACAATGATTGTTGGGGAGTATGCTGGAATGAAGGTTCAGGACGCTAAAAATTTGATTAGGACCCAGCTCCTGGAATCGGGACAAGCTGTGGTCTATAGTGAACCCGAAAAGAAAGTCATGTCAAGATCTGGGGATGAGTGTGTTGTGGCTTTGACCGATCAGTGGTACATCAGTTATGGAGAGCCAGAGTGGAAACAGGCTGCAGAAGAGTGTTTGGCTGGCATGAATCTCTACTCAGATGAGACGAGGCATGGATTTGAACACACCCTGGGCTGGTTGAATCAGTGGGCATGCTCTCGAAGTTTTGGTCTTGGGACTCGCATTCCCTGGGATGAAGAATTCTTGGTTGAGTCGCTATCTGATTCAACCCTATACATGGCATATTATACTGTAGCTCATATGCTGCAAAAAGGGGATATGTATGGAGGGGATAAATCTTCAATTAAACCAGAGCAGCTTACAGATGAGGTTTGGGATTTCTTATTTGTTGGTGGTCCATATCCGGAATCATCAGATATATCTTCTGATCTTCTTAATAAGATGAAGCAAGAGTTTGAATACTGGTATCCGTTTGACCTCCGAGTATCCGGCAAGGATCTAATTCAGAATCATTTGACATTTTGTATATACAACCACGCGGCCATCATGCCCAAACATCATTGGCCTCAAGGTTTTAGATGCAATGGGCACATTATGCTGAATTCAGAGAAAATGTCAAAATCAACAGGAAATTTCAGGACCTTGCGCGAAGCTATTGGAGAATTTTCAGCTGATGCAACAAGATTCGCACTTGCAGATGCAGGGGATGGAATGGATGATGCCAACTTTGTTTTTGATACTGTTAATGCTGCAATCCTACGTCTTACAAAAGAAATCTCGTGGATGGAGGAGGTTTATGCAGCCGAATCAGCCTTGAGAATTGGTCCACCAGCCACTTATGCAGATCGGGTGTTTGCCAATGAAATGAACATAGCAGTCCAGACGACTGAGAAAAACTATAGTGAATACCTATTCCGTGAAGCTTTAAAAAGTGGCTTCTATGATCTCCAGGCGGCAAGGGATGAATATAGACTCTCCTGTGGCTCTGGAGGGATGAATCGTGATTTATTGATTCGATTTATGGATGTTCAGACACGTCTTATTGCACCAATCTGTCCTCATTATGCAGAATATGTATGGAAGGAGTTGTTGACGAAAGATGGATACGTCATAAAAGCTGGGTGGCCTGGAGCTGATTCACCGGATCTTACCTTGCAAAGAGCAAATAAGTATTTGCAAGATTCAATTGTGTCGATGAGGAAGCTTTTGCAGAAACAAACGTCTGGTTCAAAGAAAGGCAAAACAAATACGCCTGATGTTCAGAATAAGCCAACAATTGGCTTGATTTTTGTGAATGAACAGTATGATGGGTGGAAAAAGGAGTGCTTGAACATTCTCCAGAGAAAGTTTGATGCTGCAGCCTGCACTTTTGCCCCGGATCAAGAGATCCTATCTGAATTGCAAAAGAGTGAAGTTGGTCAATCAGGCAATTTTAAACAAACTCAGAAGCTTTGTATGCCATTTTTGAGGTTTAAGAAGGACGAAGTAAAGGCAGTTGGTGTCCAAGCACTGGATCTGAAGCTGCCTTTTGGTGAAATGGCAGTTCTTTTGGAGAACTCAGAGCTGATTAGGCGACAGTTGGGCCTAGAGAAGTTGGAAATTTTTGATGCCACAGATGCTAATGCTATTGCCAGGGCTGGAGCTCATGCATCGGTTCTCAAATCAAACCCCCCATCCCCCGGGAACCCTACCGCAATCTTTCTGAGTTGATGCTTTCAGGTTGTAGTAAATTTTTTTGAGTTATTTCTTCTCTCTGAATGGGGTTCAGTTTTTTGTGACTGCTCGGCTTCTTCCAAGAAAGATGATTAAAAAAAAAAGTCTTTATGTTCTATGAAAATTATTTTATAGGATATGCCACTTTTCTTGTTTTGTTTTTTTCTCCTACTTTATCATAAACTCAGTGTAGGGAGATTGTAATACATTACTGTAGTCTCTGCTCTCTTGAGTGAAATATCTGATACGTTACGTTGTCCAGCAGTCTACTCGATAAGAAGTTACTTTTTTGTTTGTGGGAATGGCTCATTAAGGTACTTTGCTACATGGCTTGTCACATGTCGTTGTACAGTAGGCAGGGGGGACTCGTGCACCGCGTCATAGAACCTATAGTTATATTTAATGTGTTTAGTTTTTCTCTACATTTTGTTACTAATTAACCTTCATTGCACTTGGAAATGTTGCCCATTTAGTTCGGTTTTTGATAATCTGCAGTGCTTGCAGGCTTGCTGCTTCAGGATAAAAAGCATCAATTACAAAGCAGTAGTGCTGTGGGTTTGAAGCTATGCAAGTAAATATTTAATTCCTGTCCAAATAATAAGGGTTATTTTTGTCTTCCTTTTTTGCTTTCTGAGTTTCAATTCATCAAGTCGGGTTATTAATTCCCTTTTCAAATGCATGTTCAGCATGCCAAATGCCAAATTTCAAAATTCTGAGCAATTTTTTTGATATGTTAGAACATCTTGAAACTTGCCGTTGAATTTTATTTCTTTCATTACATTGAGAGCTAATTATAGGAACATGGAACATTTTCATTAAATGCGTCCTTTTGTTTTTGGTTAAGCGGAAATGATCTCCACACATTATTTGAAACCCCAATCGTCTTAAACGTATGTGGCCATGTTAAAATGTATCTGTGAACAGTGGAGGGTTTGTTCTCTGCATACTTTCATCCTTGCATAAGCATTAGGGGTCGAGGTCTCCTCTTACTTTCATCCTTGCATAGACATATCTCCATTTATTTGCTGTTCTAACTTTTAAAAACTGTTTTCGCTCGCAGGGAGGATACTACTTTCATGGCTCTGTCATATGGGGATGCTGAATAATTTTGTTAGATTTTATGTGATTGTGAGAATCGATTTATTTTGATTTAGAGTTACAGATCATACAGTTTGAAATACCAGTTTTAGACTATTTAATTTTTTGCTCGGATAATTTTGATGGGAAAATTGACGTGTTGTGCTGATATGATTATAACTCGTTGGCTTTCAGTTTATACACGTGCTTTGTAAACATTTGTATTTCTTGCTCATTAGTGTTTATTTGTTGTTGTTGTTCTGAGGTTAGTTAGAAACCGTTATGTGCAATTTTGGGCCCCAAATATTGTTGGTTAAAAGATACCTAGTCAGAAGCATGACAGCTTTTAAGGAAATTATCCTTAAAAGTAGCTTCTTTTGATGGTTAAACATTTTGGAGTGCGTTGTGTAATTGTAGTTGATGATTCTTAATCTGTTCTCTAACTCTTAAGTATGACAGCCAAGTAACATGAGATCAAACTCGAACGAAAATGCAAAACTCAGTGGCAGAATGACAGCTAAAAGATACAAGAACATCTTTAAAGAATGAGGATTGAGGACAATGTTAACACAAAAACAAACTAACCGTGGGTTATTGAGTATTGACTATTTAATTTAACCATCGAGGTACGTAGGTGAACTTGCATGATACTGTTTGTTAGTGCATGAAATATAGTTCAAATAAGCAACAACATATTCACAAACACACTTAAGAAAGTCGACATGTTGGATTGGATCTATGAGAAATTATAATTTGTAGTATAATGTGTAAACTATAACCCTATGTCCTCACCGAAAAAACAAAATGTAAATTAAATATCCTGTCGCAGTACTGAAATCGTCATATTCAATCATATGGCAACTGAAATTTATACAAGATTTCAACACTCTACATATTCTCGACCGGATCGGAGTGGGTTCCCGCAGAAATTATTCATGCAACCATTGTTTTGCTCTCGTGGTGTAATTATTACCAATACGAA
This sequence comes from Linaria vulgaris, assembly GCA_948329865.1. Taxonomy (NCBI): domain Eukaryota; kingdom Viridiplantae; phylum Streptophyta; class Magnoliopsida; order Lamiales; family Plantaginaceae; genus Linaria; species Linaria vulgaris. The sequence continues at coordinate 87,242,527 of OX415254.1, read as the reverse complement.
ATGTGGTAATGAGGGTGATTACGTCCTAAAGTTTTGAAAAAGTTTAATCTATATTAATTTGTAATGTAGAGGGCCTAACAAAGGCCCAAACAATTACAATACTCACGTGTACAGAACTTCTACATTTTTCTACTTCATCACAAGTACGTAGCTTAAGGCAACGGTGAAGATATCAGCAACTCAATCCAACGGCCCTCGTGTCTCGGAGTAGTAAATGGAGCATTGGACCACGAGGGATATTCAATTTCGAAAAATAATCTGAAATTGTACTCTTCTTCTAGGGTTTCACTTTCACTCTCTCTCTCTCTCCCTTCCCAAAACCCCATCTCCTAAACCTCCTCCATTTCTTCCCTCAATTATCCAAATCAAAAAAAAAAAAATATCAATACCCATTTTACCTTAGCTCCAATTCAGCTCACAATTGGCACCTGTAAGTTTTTTCTTTTTTATTTTCTTTCTCCAATTTCATTTTATTACTTTTGTTCTGTTTTTATTCAATCTGAATTTGAAACTGGTCAGTTATTATTTCGTTTAATTGAATAAAGTTTCAATCTTTATTAGAATTTGATGGGGAAATCTGGTGCCAAGAAAAAGAAGAGTGGCGTTAGCCAAAACCAGGTGCCTGTTGCTAATGGGGGCGCTGGCGTTGGCGTTGGCGTTGACTTTCTGAAAAGAGCACATGAGCTCAAAGAAGAGGGCAACAGAAGGTTTCAGGCCAAGGATTACGTGGGTGCTCTTCAGCAGTATGAGAATGCACTTAAACTCACTCCCAAGCTGCACCCCGATCGAGCCGTCTTTCACAGCAATCGAGCCGCTTGTTTGATGCAAATGAAGCCTATCGATTATGATGCCGTCATATCCGAGTGTTCGTTAGCTCTTTTGATACAGCCGGGCTTTGTTCGAGCCCTTCTTAGGAGGGCTCGTGCGTACGAGGCCACGGGGAAACTCGATATGGCTATGCAGGATGTTCAGTTGTTGCTGATCGCGGATCCGAATCATGCTGATGCTTTGGATATTGCTGGACGGTTGAGAGTCCCTCCACAGCAGCAGGATCTTCAGAGTCGCCCATCACCAGCAGCACTTGGGGCTTCTGCGGTTCGTGGGGCGCCAATTGCGGGCCTTGGGCCGTGTTTGCCAGCTAGACCAACACCTAAGAAGCCAGCAGGGGGACAACAACAACAAACTGTGCAACTACCTAATAAGTCGGAGAAGCTTTATCCGATTCCCCCGATTGAAAATGGTCCCGAGACCAAAGGTCCGTTGCCCAAAGTTGTGTTGAAGCCTTCAAGCGGCTCTTCAAGACCCAATGCAGGTGTTGTTACTAAAGACAACCAGAAGGAACAGTTGGCAAATTCGCCTCCACTTCATGGGCATGCTGAAGTCGTTACGGTTCAGTTGAGACCATTGAAGCTTGTTTATGAACATGACATACGGCTTGCCCAGATGCCTGTGAATTGCAGTTTCAAAGTTTTGCGTGAGGTTGTTAGCAAACGGTTTCCTATGTCAAAAGCAGTGTTGGTTAAATATAAGGATAGTGATGGTGATTTAGTGACTATAACATGCACGGCTGAACTTAGAATGGCCGAGTCCAACGCCGACAAGCTTGTTCTGGGAGACGCTGATACTGATAAGGGACCAATAATTGGCATGTTGAGGTTGCACATTGTCGAAGTGAGTCCCGAGCACGAACCACCTTTGCTGGAAGAGGAGGAAGATAAGCCTCTGGTGGGTGAAATTGTTAAAGGGGATGAGAACGTACTCACTGATGCGTTAGTGAAAGAAGTTGATGCTGAGATTGGTAAAACTGAGGAACTTGTGCAGAAGGATAAAAGTGGAGCAGTAGAGGAACCTGACTCTAAGGAGGTGGAGATGGATGATTGGTTATTTGAGTTTGCACAACTCTTCCGTACTCATGTTGGAATTGACCCAGATGCTCATATTGACCTGCATGAGCTTGGGATGGAGCTGTGTTCTGAGGCACTTGAGGAAACTGTGACTGGCGAAGAGGCTCAAAACCTTTTTGATAAGGCTGCCTTGAAATTTCAGGAAGTGGCTGCTCTGGCTTTCTTCAACTGGGGAAATGTCCATATGTGTGCGGCGAGGAAAAAAATCCCGATAGATGAATCAGCGGCACAAGAAATGATGGCTGCACAACTTCAAACTGCTTATGATTGGGTCAGAGAAAAGTACTCGCTTGCTAAAGAGAAGTATGAGGAGGCTCTAGTAATCAAGCCTGATTTTTATGAAGGATTGTTGGCTCTGGGACAGCAACAGTTTGAAATGGCAAAACTGCATTGGTCTTTTGTACTAGCTAAGAAAGAGGATCTCTCGAAATGGGATCCAACTGAGACAATTAGTCTTTTTGACAGTGCGGAAGAGAAAATGAAAGCTGCAACTGAGATGTGGGAGAAGCTAGAGGAGCAGAGAGCTAATGATTTGAAAGATCCTAATGCAAGCAAGAAGGATGAACTTTTAAAAAGAAAGAAGAAACATGGCAGTGGTGGGGAAGGTGACGCATCTGGTACGGGGGTTCAAGGGGAAGTTACACCTGAGGAAGCAGCAGAGCAAGCTGCAGTTATGAGATCCCAGATTCACCTCTTCCAAGGTAACATGCATTTTGAGAGATCTCAGGTTGAATGCAAACTGGGCTTGCCTGGTTGGAAGAAGAATCTTGACATGGCGGTAGAGCAATTTAAACTAGCCGGTGCTTCTGAAGCGGACATTTCAACAGTTTTGAAGAACCATTGCTCTAATGAAGTGGTTGATGGGAAGGAGAAAACGGTCGAGCCTCTGAATGCTGAAGTTGTTGAAGGAGAGAAATAAAACTATTCCTTATGATTTTCTGGGAGCAACTCAATTTACATGGTGACATGGAAGGGCGTTTGCTGCTCTACTTGATGGCTGATTTGCTCTTGCATCTTTTTGCGTGGTGGGGATATAAATTACATTTCCCGTCTTGCCCTGGAAGAAAGGACGCTCCTGTTCTGTTTGGGAGCTCCATACTTGAAAGGTTTTCTGTCATGTCTCCATAATATTGGTTTCAAGCTGACCCTAATTTTTTCAATGATTTATCGGTGTGTTTAAATGTCATTCTGTTTATTGTAATCAGTACAATTGCCTGGTTATGAATTGCTCTTGAAGAGTCATAAATTAATGACACATCGTGTTCAAGACGTTTAGGTTTGCTAGTCTTGCTTTGATCGTTGTCCTGTGTTCACAACTTTTGTTTCGATGCACTTATACTGATTGCAATTCAGGCAACCAATTTGTATTCTGCAGCAATTTTCTACTGGTTCTTGAATTTGTTGAGCTGTTGATGCCTGCTCTCTACTGTTGTTGCAGTTCTTGTGCCTATATGGCTAATGGTTCATGTCCTAAGCATATTAAATTTGAAATTTGAAATATAAACTTTAATTTCAACATGCACTCATAATTTAAAGGGCTAGTTAGCTTAGAGAATCTCCATGATGTTATGATGTTATCAACCAAGTGATCATTATTGATAATAATACTAATTATTATTATTGTTATAATCACAATAATAATAAGACAAGCGAAAAGAGTATAATATGTTTTCTCTTTAACTTGTAGTTTCAAATTTGTTTTACTATTATGATATTTTTCGCAAGATTATTTTTTGTTCATGTTTAAGAAAGAAAGAGAGGTTTCATAATCTCTTGAGTCATGAATAGGAAGGACAAAAAGCTTTTTTTTCTTCTTCATATATTTAAGGAAATATTTATTCTAGTAAAGATCAATTGACGACTAAAAAAGTAATCATTTGTTCATCAACTTGATGGGATAAAATTGAGAACATAAAGTTGTTCCAGATTATTGCTCTACGACGTTAGTCATTTTAATCAGATCATTAAACAACGTATTACTTTTGATTAAATTAACTTAAAATTATACACATTCAAATGTAAATACTTCCAATTATCACGCATCACCTAATGCGTCACTTCATAATTTTTGTGTTAGCAAACTTGACAATTTCTTTTCAATGATTTATTCCAGTAATTGGGAAATTTTCATTTTAATCATGTTTTATGTAGAGGATGTTTGTTTAATATAGTTTATGTTGAAAAAGGTGTAATGGTAATATTTTAACTATCATGAACTCATTATTTGAATCTTACCTCACCTCGTGAGATTGCTAAGAGCATGAGAAAGGAGCCACGTCGGTTCCACCTAAGTATGATTGATATGGAGTTTGACTATCCAAACACTAAAATGATCAGATTAATAACTTATCTTTACTAATCTATCTAACCAAACTCGCTTATAAACTTAAAGTAGAGAAACTATGCAATTCATAGCTCAAGCCTGAGGTCTTTTTTATTTTTTTTGATCGAGAAAAGAGAATTTTATTAAAAAAAGGAGAGCACAAGAGATACTCTCCAAAATGTTACATCAAATGTTACAGAACAAAGGTGACATATACCATTCCGGAAAAGAGTAGGAAAAACCTGACACTTTTGATTTTATCCATCCCCAACTTTTAAGTATTACACGATCAATGATATCCCGTATAGAAGGAGGTTTGTCTTTAAAGCACAAGTTATTTCTTGAAATTCAAACTTCCCATAACATGAAGACCCATATGCAGTTCATGTCCGACAATTTTGAGTACCTCGGGAGGATGCCGCCACATGCTTGCTCGAACAACCCCTTAACATTCCCAACCAAGGCAGATTCTAAACACAACCAATTAAGGACACCATACCAAACCTGAGATGTAAAAGAGCACGTACAGAAGAGATGGTTTACATCCTCTGTTTCCAAGTTGCAAAAGGGACAATTTGTGCAACTGTTGCTCGCAAGGATCCCCCTCCCAAGCAAGTTAGTCTTTGTTGGGATTCTATCAAGAAGTACCCTCCAAACAAAAGCTTTAACTTTCAAAGGTGCTTCGATATCCCACAATTTTTTAAAAGTAGGATCCAATGAAGTGTTGCTTTGCGAACATAGAATACGGTAAGCAAATTTAACCGAGAATTCCCCTTTTCTTTCACTTTTCCATATCCACTGATCCATTCTACCGCAAACCAGAACAGAAGGACCAATAAACGAGCGAAGCTCATCAAGCATAGTTGATTCCCAACAGAACAGATCACGCCTCCATTGCCATCGCCAAACCCAACCATTTTCAGTCCACTCGCCTTTATTTGCAATAGAGCAATCCCTGTCCGTGGCAACACTAAAAAGACGCCCAAACTTGGAGAATAATGGTTCGTTCCCCAACCACCTTTCTTTCCAAAAAGAAGTATCCATCCCGTCGCCAATCTTTCTCACAATTTCATCATTAAACCACTGATCATTAGAGCTTCCTTTATCTAAAATGAGGAGATCCTTCCACCAAATCGAGACAAGCTTATGTTTGTACCTGTCAAAGTTTGGATCGGCGAGACTTTTAATAATACCGTATCTTGCAATGAAAATTTTCCTCCATAATGAGTCACCCCCTCGTAAGACACGCCACTTCCATTTAGATAAAAGTGCTAAATTAAAACACTTCAAATCTTTAATATTTAGGCCTCCTAAGTCTTTTTGAAGACAGAGCTGGTCCCAACAAACCCAAGGAACTTTCGCCTCTTCGCTATTACCACCCCACAAGAATCGTCGTTGGATGCTAACAATATCTTTTACAATTTTCTTCGGTGCTCTGTAGAAGGAGAAAAAGTACAATGGTAAGCCAACAAAAACAGAATTAAGAAGAACAATCCGTCCTCCAAAGGAGACATGTCTATTGTTCAAGCTCACCATCTTTTTGTTGAAAGCCGTAACTACGGGCTTCCAAGATTCTGTCCGCCTCGGATTGACACCAACAGGCATTCCCAAATATTTGAGGGGAATATTGTCAATCCTGCAATTAAGAACAGCTGCAAACTCACCAACTAAATTTTCCTCAACATTAATCCCAACAATGCTACTTTTAAGAAAATTAACTTTAAGGCCTGAGATAAGTTCGAAGTTCTAAGAATGGACTTAATAGCCAACACATTTGAAAAGGAGCACTCACAAAAGATAATTGTATCATCGGCGAACTGTAAATGGGTGACTTCAAAGTCACTCTCACCAATCTTAACGCCAGTAAACAGCCCCTCGCTTGTGGCTTTCTTGATAAGACAACTGAGCCCCTCAACAACAATGGGGAATAAAAGTGGAGAGAGGGGGTCTCCCTGCCTTAAGCCCCGAGAAGGCTTGAACTGATCGGTGGGGCTTCCATTAACCAAAATAGGCACTGAGGCAGATTCAAGACATTCACGGATCCATCTTCTCCATTTTGAGCAAAATCCCAATAGCTCCATCATATTATCAAGGAAATCCCAACACACACAATCAAATGCTTTTTCGAAGTCTACCTTGAACATCAGTCCTTTCCTCTTCTCCTTTTTAATGGCATCAATGACTTCATTAGTAGAGACAATACTATCAAGGATATGCCTACCCTTAACAAAGGCTGATTGCTCAATAGAAATAATTGGACAAATGATTTTCCCAAGCCTAGATGTCATAAGCTTTGCTAGGATCTTATAATTACACCCTATCAATGAGATAGGTCGAAATTCCATCAAACTCTGTGGATTGTGCTTCTTCGGGATCAAGACAATAAAAGAAGGATTAATCCCACGAACTAACCTCCCATTAGACTGAAATTCTGAAATAAAGTCAAAGAGCTAATTTTTTACCAGATCCCAAAACTTTTTTACAAAGTTAAGATTAAACCCGTCTGGACCAGGGCTCTTTTGTCCGTCACATCCCCAAACTGCGCCCTTTATTTCCTCCATAGAGTAAGTATTGGTGAGTAGGACGTTATCATCATCAGTGACTTTGTTGCACTCGATTTGACCAAGATAAGGATAATCCCAGTTCTGCTCCGAAAATAAGTGGACATAAAACCTCCTGATCACACCTCTAATGCGAGAGACATCTTCATTCCAAATGCCGTCAATGTATAATCCTCGGATAGTATTCGTCACCTGCCTTTTTCTAATGCAACGATGAAAGTAGCGAGAGTTAGAATCGCCATCCTTAAGCCACTTCGATCTTGCTCTTTGATGGAGGAAGATTTCTTTACATTTAATCGCCTGCCACATTTCCCCAACAATAGTTTGCCTTCTAGTCGAATCCTCAAACGTCAAAGGAGAAGTTACTCCTTTCTCATCAATAAGTGCAAGAGCTTCCTGAGCATTCTGAATTTTTTCATCAAAATTCCCAAAAGAGCATTTATTCCATTCTCTAAGTGCATTCTTCAGGCCCTTGAATTTTTCTTTCACAATGAAACCTGCCCGCCCTTCAACCTTACTGTTGGCCCACCATTCAGAAATGAAGGGATGAAGTGATTTATCTTCGTACCAACACTCCATAAACCTGAATGGTCTGGCACCCCAATCTTGAAATTGGACGTAAAGAAGAACCGGACAGTGATCATAGATTGACCTGTGCAGTCCCTTCTGAACTAAGTGATCCCATTGTTCTATCCATTCTTTAGAAATAAGAAAACGGTCCAGTCGACTCATGCAAGAGGAATTAGATCTGCTCCAAGTATATTTTTGTCCAACTAGAGGTAGATCCATGAGTTCAAGGTCTGTTATGAACTTATCGAAGTCAACCATATCTCTTAGGGATCCATAGGACTCATGAGACCCTTTTCTCTCGGACGACACCCTAACTGAATTGAAATCCCCCATCAAACACCACCTCCCAGAACCATATTGATGCTTCAAAACAGTGATATCATTCCAAAGTCTCCTTTTATCAACAGAACCACAAGGAGAATAAATGGTAAATGTTAAAGCCTGAGGTCTTTCTGCATTTTGCTTTCTATTCCTTTAAGTGCTTAGCTTAGAGTCTTAGACTTATTCGAAACAAAAAGGGTTTTTCAATATTTTATCAAGTGGTTAGCAGAATGATGACCAAGATCGATCGACAAGTTTAAAGGATCAATTCATTTGAATCTGTTCAAATATATTAGATTTTCTTTAACTACAAATTTATACTATTATTATATAAAAAAGACAAAATGTGACACAACTCTTTTAATTTCCGTTTCTAGCCTTATAATTTTAATGCCGGACAATTTTATTATTAAGTTCCTAATCTAGCCTTAAAATTTAAGCAAAATATTTAACTATAATAAGTATGGTGACTGGTAATTTAGTTTCCCAAAGTTTGGAACTTTTTATATAAATTCTCTATTTTATTTAATCTTTACTCATTAAGTTATTTTTTTCATCGTACAAATTAAAATAAATTATTAACTATGCGGGGACCGCGTGTTAACGTTTCTAGTAGTTTTATAAAGATTATCAAAACACAAGAGTCTAATGCTTACAATATTCGCTTATAATTATTGCCGAGCAAATGGAAAATTATCCCCCTGTAATCTATGAAATATGCGCATTATCTCCATGTAATCTTAATATATACGAATTACCCTAATGTAATTTAGGTGCACGCTATCTCTCTGTCGAATTTTTCATGTATTTGTACTTATACTTTGTCAAATTTGTCAAATTCTATTATTCAAATATCTATCTATTTATTTATTTATTTAGTAAATTGGTGAAATATTATATCATATTTTTGTATTTTAAAGTGAGCAATTTTAAAAAATTAGATTTTTAAAGAGGAAATGATAAGATGAATTTAATCTCAATCTCTCCTTTTGGCAAGTGAATTACACCTTCTACCTTTTTCTATAAGGGGGTACATTATACCATTTTAAAATTACAAAGAAGTAATATGCACATTTAATTTTTATAGAGGGTAATGCGTCTCTTTTTTACATTACATTGGTGTTGTGCTAAAAACCCATTATTGCCGCTTATAAAAAAATTCAATGTCTCTTTTTTGGCTATTAATTTTGTAGCATGGGTGAGAGGTTAGCTTAGCTACCTTTGAGATTTAACACTACATTTTCAATAATGTTATGTCTAACCTAATACGTGTATTTGGCTCGACTTATTAGTATGCTAATTTAAGTTATTGAAAATTTGCACCACGTGGTTATCTTAAAAGAAGGCGAACTTTTCTAGGTGGAACTAAGCTACAATTCCAAGCGTAACATCTTTGTAGACACAAATAATATCCACATATATTACTTTTTACCAAAAAAATACTATCCGCATATATTACACAGCTTGAATATTATTTAATTCATTTTTCATCGGACTGAAGCCACGTAATGAAACTTATATTCTGATTACGGACAAATTCAACAACTAATTAAACATTTTATAAAGTTAAGAAAATTCGTAGCCGCGCGGGCAAGATATGCCATGGAATTACATTACTTGTATTGTTCATATGCTAAATTACTTTATCTAAAGGAAGGTATTAAAATAACATTTACTATAGTTTTTCAAATGCCTTTTTTCTGCATATTTTAATCTAGAAAGACAAACAAATGCTTGTAATTAGGCTTGTCAGACATGTCATGGAATCCCTTTACTATTATCCAAAAAGGAGTAACAATAACTTTTTCATTGTTTTTAACAAGTTATTATTATTGTTTTAATCCGTAAACATCAAATATTAATGTATAGATCAAGCTGTAAACCTTCTACAAAATCTGGATATTTATTAAATAATTTTCACCTGAGTAATCTATATGAATAAGCATTAGAGTTCAAAAAACAAGTCCTTATTACTTTTCTTAAAACATTATTAAAATATTCACAAGTTCATATAACCTGTGCATGACATATTATATTGGCGTCTCATTGGAAATGTCAAACTTGGGGTATTTTTCATCCACCTCCCCTGATGTTTGTCCCTTTGGCAAACACCTCCCTTAAGTTTGGCATTTTTTTAAAGACCCCCTTCTGTTAGTTGACCAGTTAGTCAACAGTTAAAAAGAAGGGCAATAATGTCATTTATCATTCACTTCAAAACAAAAAGTCATTTACTATTATAATCTTCATTATCTTTATTCACATAAAAAAACATAATCATTAGTAATTTAGTGTAAACATTACATGATTTTTCCTTCTTAATTCTCAAGGTGTACATTATTATTATTATTATTATTATTAGTATTATTATTATTATTATTATTACTACTATTACTACTATTATTATTATTATTATTATTATTATTACTACTACTATGGTGATTTTCAAATAATAAATGTAAAAAGAGATTTTGTAATTTATATAAATGTCCTTAAAAAATTCATTTCAGAAACAAAACTATTGTGTATTGTATCATGAAAAGAAGTTGTACTAATATATACATATATATATAATATTAGAGAATAAACGTAATGTTATTATATCATTTTAGGAAATTACCAACGATTTGGTTTTACCGTGTTATATCGTTTCCTAGTTAACATCTCGTTAATTGACTACTTTTACCATGTTTGTTCTCTAAGGCATTAGAGATAAGTAAAGATTGGTCGAGTTTCTTTCCATTATTTTTTTTCCCTGTTAATTTCTACCATTTGGTTACCTATCTCATTGTTTTATTTGGTATATTGAGATACGATACATACAATCGTTTTGTTCAATACATAATAAAAATAAAAAATATCACTTACCTCTAATTTGTTGACTAAAATTTTAGTTTTAGTATTTGAAGTGAATTATTTAGTGACGTTAATATAAATCCTAAAGTTTCTTAATTTTTTTATGTGAATAAAGATAATGAAGATTATAATAGTAAATGATTTTTTGTTTTGAAGTGAATGATAAATGACATTATCGCCCTTCTTTTTAACTGTTGACTAACTGGTCAACTAACAGAAGGGGGTCTTTAAAAGAGTACCAAACCTCAAGGGGGTGTTTGTCAAATGACCAAACCTCAGGGGAGGTAGATGAAAAATACCCGTCAAACTTGTAGGAATAAGTCATATGCATTAGTTTTTTTTTATAATTATATATAAATATGTATTCTATATATAATTAACAAACGTCTCACGTACAAGTTGTGATTTCTTTGTTACATGTGATACACTTAATGAATTCTAGTTTATTAACTTATATATTGTCCATGACACGTACACATGTTCTCCCCTGTAGTAATGAAAGTGTAACATGGAAAATATGGTTATTAAATATATGTTAATGCCAAATCCAAAAGTAGTGGCGTTACATCCTATATTAATTGTTCTGAGTTGGCATTATAAATACCAGGTGATATTGCACGAAACTACACACACAAGTCACTTCTCATTCTCATCTATTAAAAAAAGAAAAGAAAATTAAGCTCTCAACAATGGCAACTCTAATTTGCCCCGACCACCCTTCTCCTGTTGCAGATGCTGAAATTCTTAGGAAGGCTTGCCAAGGTAAATTACAACGTTGTCGTTTGTTTAACCAATATACATTTTTGAATTAAATTATTGAGGTGTTGTTTTTTATTTATTAAAACGGTAAATCTTCTCAAAAATCTATTTTAACATATAAAATTCGGCACTCCAAATTTATAATCGCTAGTTCAACCAGGGAAATTAGGTAGTAAATGTGAAAGTTGTTAATATTAATTATGTGAAGATTGTGATCATTTTAGTATCAGTTTTTTCGATTTGGAATAAGTTATATTTTTCTAACATCAATCTTATATATCTTATTTTTCTAGTTTTTTAAGCATTATCATAAAATTAATAACTAAAGTCGCTTCTTCATAAAGACACTACTTATGTTGTAATTCGACAAATCAGAAGTTTTAAAAAAAATCCTTTATGTTTATTTATCGTTTATCACATTTTTTAATATATACTCAAGTTGTGGCTATATAAATATATAAATTAAATATGTATTTACGGTTTATGATTCTTTGTTAATATTTTTAGGATGGGGGACTGACGAAAAGGCAATAATTTCGATAATTGGGCATAGAAATGCGACTCAAAGGAAACTGATCAGACAAGCATACGAGGATTTGTACCAAGAAGATCTTGTCAAGCGCCTTGAATCTGAGCTTTCCGGAGATTTCGAGGTATATAAATAAATCACCTATTAACAAAATAATTATTAAAAAAAGCTAAAAGAAGACAAATTTTGAATTATTTATGTGTGTAATGATTAATGTTTCTGTCGTTACATAGCTCTGTCTTAACTATTTAAATTAAATAGGTATAAACCCACATTGATGGCCTGCTAGTTATAAATAGTTGTTAGTTAGGTGGACCTTTCTCTAATAAATAGTTATTAACAAGGATTAATGACTAATTTAATACTCTAGTATTTATTTCTATAACTGGATTTAGAAAGCAAAGCCGGCCCACTAATTAACCCTGGTCCAAGATTTGTAACTTGGTTGGCTGATACCGATTGTGGAACCACTGAGCTTGTGGCGTGGTCCGAAATTCTTCGGACTCAAGTAAAGTAAATGTGACTTAAAAAGAGATTGTTAAGTGCAACAACTGATAATGTGATGCGACTAATATGACTATTAGTACAAACATTTAAGTTTAGTTTTGGTTTGGTTCACTAAAAGTCAACGTCATCGTGCAGTTGTTGCATAAAATGTCCTTTTTAAGTTGTGCGTTTGGGTGGGGGTTGAGACGTATACACGAAAGTTTAAGACTAAGGGTTAAGTTTGTTAAAAGAGAACCTATTGAGATTTTGTAAAAGGTTACATTCATTCTATGGCAAATCTAATAGCATGTATTAATCTTGTCAAGATGACAAACCTCTTTCAATTAGGAGCTGTTTGGTTGCTGTGATGAGGTGAGATGAGGAGGTTTAATAACTTAAAAACTTGTTTGGTTTGAATGATTATGTAATTGGGCTTTTTGATTTAATAGCTGAGGCCCGCTCTTTATCTCACTTTCTCAAATTAAATAATATCTACCCCCCCTGTTATTATTTTATCTCACTTTTTAGTCATCCAGCTCACCCGACGAAATGACTTATTTACCCCTGTTTCTTCAATTTTAAACTTTTTATGCAACAATTTAATTAAAAAAATGTAATTTAAAAAAATGTAATTAAAAATGTAATTAAAAAATGTAATTAAAAAAATGTAATTAAAAAAATGTAATTAAAGTTGTAATTAAAAAACGTAATTAAAAAAATGTAATTAAAAAATGTAATTAAAAAAATGTAATTAAAAAAATGTAATTAAAAAAATGTAATTAAAAAATATAATTAAAAAAATGTAATTAAAAAACGTAATTAAAAAAATGTAATTAAAAAATGTAATTAAAAAATGAATTAAAAAAATATAATTAAAAAATGTAATTAAAAAATGTAATTAAAAAATATAATTAAAAAAATGTAATTAAAAAACGTAATTAAAAAAATGTAATTAAAAAATGTAATTAAAAAATGTAATTAAAAAGTTTAATTAAAAAAATGTAATTAAAAAAATGTAATTAAAAAATATAATTAAAAAAATGTTATTAAAAACGTAATTAAAAAAATGTAATTAAAAAATGTAATTAAAAATGTAATTAAAAACTGTAATTAAAAATGTAATTAAAAAATGTAATTAAAATATTTTTGGTGTATATTTTCTTAATAAAATGGGGGCAATAAGGTAATTACCTGCAATACCTGCAATAAAATGGGGACATAACATGAACCAAACACGTTTTATAAATCAAGATAAAATAGTAACTTTATTCAACTATCTAACCAAACACGGTTACTGTTACGCATATGTAATAAAAGACTATTTTAACTGAGTAATAGTTAATCTACATATATAACTGTCTCTGCAACCAAACAGCCCCTTATTCACCTATTATAACACACATCGCGACGTCGTTTATTTTCAAATAGAGAGCAGTTTATCGATGGATATTGGATCCTGAAGACCGCGATGCGGTGGTACTTCACGTTGCAACCACGCAAAAGCCAACTGATTACCGCACAATTGCTGAAATTGCTTCCATTCGATCACCCGATGAGCTCCTAGCTATCAAGCGTGCCTACCAAATCCGCTACAAGCACTCGATAGAAGAAGACTTGGCTGAACACACCAATGGCGATTTACGCAAGTTGTTGGTTGGCTTGGTGAGCATATATAGGTATAAAGGAGGGGAGATTAATGCGAAGCTAGCAAGTTGTGAGGCTGATACTCTTCACAAAGCTATGGCTGAAAAAGCTTTTAATCATGAAGAAGTTATAAGGATCATAACTACAAGAAGCAAAGCTCAAGTGTTGGCAACTTTGAATCTCTACAAAGATGATCATGGCTCATCTATCACTAAGGTAAAATTTACATGTTTTATTTAACTACCTTTCTTTATTTATCATCTCATAATTCTTTTAGAGTAAATTATTGGAAGAAAAAAATTGTTTTTCTTACTTTTTTTTGTGTTCTTATGCGTCTTTACAGCATATGGCAGTCGAAAAATCTACTCACGACTTTGTAGCTGCCCTACGTACTGCCATCAGATGCATCGTTGACCATGAAAAGTATTACGAAAAGGTAATATTTCATCAACAAATAAGATATATAAGATAAAAATATTCAGCAAACATTATAAACTGATACGATTCTACAATGTTATGATCATAGATTAAAGTTTGGATTTTGACATGTGTTTTGGTTGATAAATACTAGATTTTGTTCTTTTGTAATTTTTTGAGAGTTTTTCGACATGTTTCATAATAACACTTTTTGCAATATAAAAATGCCGATTCTCGACAGATAATTCGTCATGCTCTGAACAAGCCTGGGACGGACGAGGATTCGCTTACGCGCGTGATTGTCACGCGAGCTGAGGTGGACTTGAAGGAGATAAAGGAGCTTTTCTTCAAGAGGAACAGTGTGACTCTTGAACATGCAGTGGCAAAGGACACTTCTGGGGATTACAAGGCTTTTCTCCTCACTCTGCTTGGAAAACAGGATTAAGCAATTATGTTATTTTATGATAATAATAAACTTCAAATGAACTTGAAGACTGTTGTTTCCATTGGGTGCTTATTTCTACATTAAAAAAACTCTTGTAGTTTTGTTGTTTTATCTATATGATTTGAAATGACTCATTTGTGTCTCTTTTTGTTTGCATCATTTGTGTCTCGTCTTGTTATTATAATTTGATAAGGATTATTTACTTCACTTTTTAATTGGTCACTTTATATTTTATTTAGTTATAATGATGATTCGATATAATGGAATTTAAATCATGGAAAAGTATATTATTCTCATAAACTGATGTAAGAGTGACGTTTTGCAACCAACGATTGCGATCGTTTTTAATTTTTTTATCAATTACTTTTAATCAAATTACTATATTTGTTTGCCCCATGTCACTTATAGAACTAATTTGATCATCTTATGAAAAGAAAGAGTATTTTTTCTTATATATTTGAGTCAGAAAGATTTTAGGACTAAACTTATGGTGGTCTTTATTTTCTAATTCTATATATATATACATACTAGTAAATGGCCCGTGCTCCGCACGGGCGCATTTAGTTTCAAACGACTAATTTAATCTTATTTTAATAAAATATTATTCAAATTTTATTACTAACTAATTTGAATATTTGATTAAAAATTGTATTGCCTTTGAATTTAGGTTTATAAAACGCAAGTACGATATCAATGAATTTGTGTAAATATTTCTAAATTTAATTCTCTTGTGAGGTCCGTTGGCAAACTATGTTTGATTGCCACAAAGGTTGCAAGGCTTTTGACGAGGCACGAGATGATTGGATCGAGCATTAAAAAAATTAAAATAACTTTAGATGAAAAGGTAAAAATGACGAAAGAACATGGATAAAACTTGGAGAAAAAAAGTGAACTGCTAACAACATTCATATATTTAGTTGCACGGACAAATTCAATCTGAGACGATTAATAAATGTTACAATAGTTAAAACTATATTGAGTTTGTGTGCAAATTAATTTATTAAATTTGATATGGTATTCCTGCGTTTTAACAAAAAATAAAATGTATCGTATTTGCTTTTGGGTGATTTTAAAATTTGGAATTTTTTTTTGGGTTATCCTATATTTTGGAGATTTCGATTGGGTTATTCATTTTTCTTCGGAGTTTCCCTGCAATTATTGAAGTTTTATGAAGTTCTGTTACAATTTTTAGATTTATGAGGTATTTGCGCAATTTTATACGTCCTTGTAGGGTGTTAATAAATATATGAAGTTTTATGGGTTATTAAGCAATTTATAAAGTTCAAAAGTAATTATAAAGTATTTCAGGGGTAAAAGAAAAATGAAAGACGATGAAAAATACGTCTGTTAATTATAATTAGAAAAAAAGAAAATCAAAAAAGAAGAAGAACAAACAAATACATGAGATGTACAAATATTGTGGGCCCCATCTTTTCAATAAAGAATAACAAAAAAAAGCATCATAGTCAAATGTTGCTGCCCATTTGTCAATGGCTAGAAAAACCAAAAGTAAATATTAAATTGATAAGTAAATAAGCAAAAGAAAAAGGACATATTAGGAAGAAAAAACTAAACGGCCACCAACATTGAAACTTATAGTATAGTAGATATATATAAATAGCTTAAAGAAAAAAATCTCAGCTCAATTCAATGGCCTCCTCATTCTCATTCTTCTCCTCCATCATTCCTATTAACAACAAAAAATGCATTTTTACTCCAAAAACCAACAATTTCATCACATTCAAGAACTCAAAAATCTCATCTTTAAACTCAGATGAATCCTACTCACAAATTCCTCAACAAAATGAACTAGAATCACAAGACCCCATTAAACTTGCATTTTCCCAAGCTAAAGCATACAAAAAATCCAACACCGCCCCAAATGCAAAAACTGTTCAAATCCCACTTCAAGAATCACTTAGTGATGATGTACCTGTTGAAAAGGAGGTGCCTTTAGCTGTTAAACTTGCTATGGAGAAAGCAAAAGAGTATAAGAAGATTAAAGGTTTGGTGGGTAGTGAAAGTATTAGTTCAAAGGTTGTTGAAAATTCTGTTATGGGATATGGTGAGGTAAATGAAAAGAATGAAAATTTGGAGTCTGTTGAGGCTATTAAGGATGATGGTGGGAAAAAGGAGGTGCCTTTAGCTCTCAAAATTGCTATGGAGAAAGCAAAAGAGTATAAGAAGAGTAAAGGCTTTGTGGGTAGTGATGATATTAGTTCAGAGATTGTTGAAAAATCTGTTGCTGGATTTGGTGAGGTTGATGGAAAGAGTGGTGATTTGGAGTCTGGTGAGGTTGTTAAGGACATTGGTGAGAGAAAGGAGGTGCCTTCAGCTCTTAAAATTGCTTTGAAGAAAGCAAATGAGTACAAGAAGAATAAAGGTGTTGGGGGAATCACTGAAACATTAACATCAGGTGATCTTTCTGACAAATTTCATGATTGTTTATTCTTAATTGTGTTTTGTACCCAATTTATTTCTTATTGTGTTTGAGTTATCTAACGCAATGACGTTCGACTCAACCGGAAAGTGGAAAGGAGAATTCACGTGTTCGACTGATTCACGTCCGTTCATATAGCCTACCCCAATGAACTGGGATTACAAGCTTGGTTGTTTTTGTTGTTTGAGTTATCTGAGTGATTAGTTGTTAGAGTTTGGGTACTTTTGCACAGATTAGGACGAAGAGGATTAATCCTTTGGTTGTGTGGTTTGTACAAATATGAGTAGTACTTATCCTTGAATTTGCTTATAGTTTTGGAGTTTAATTGGTAATGGAAGCAGAATAGGCAAAAAATGAATTTAAGCGTGTGAATTTCTATGCATTTTGTTATAGGAGTTACTGAAGGAACTTTCAAAATTCCCGGAGATAAGAAATCGAGTAAAAATACTGGTAAAAAGGAGGGATTGACAGTTTCCAGTATGGACTTTGTGGGGCTCGGATTCTCGGATAAGAAGAGTGGTAAAAGTTTGCCTGCTGGTTTGATTCCATTGTCGGATCCTTTTCCTGAAGGGGATATGCCTGAAGTGGAGATAATTGTTGGAGATACCAGCAGATTTGACAATGTAGCACCAGGCTCAGTACCGACTTCTGTTGATGAAGATGAGGCAGAGCTCTATAAGCCAAAGGTTTCCACGTGGGGTGTTTTCCCAAGACCAAATGACATCTCGAAAACCGTAAGATGTAGCTTGTTAATTTAAGTTTATACCATAATTTGCTTGCAATAGAAGGATCACTTATCTTTTCGTATTGTTGATGATGGAGTAACTGCCCGGTTAAATGTTGAACAAGTATTTTAAAATGTTGGTTACGGCACATTTGTATGTAGTTTAAAATGTTTGTGCTAATGGAAACAAAAGAATTCGCGAAAAATGAATGCTGCAAAATTGCTATTTCGAGGGATATTCTTAAGAATCACGAAGCAATATCAGTATATATTAGGACTTTTAAAAGTGCCTAATGCCGCTAATATGTTTTTACCAATTTACTTCTGTGAAGTATGGTGGTGGGAGAACTTTACGACCTGGGGAGGCGCTTGAAACTTCCGAGGAAAAGGCTGCTAAACAAGCCCGCACTAGGCAATTGCTAGCTGCTTACAAGAAAAAAACTGGCATGAACATTGATCCAAAGCTGAAATCTGAATGTGAAAAGGTACTACTCAATGAAGTCTGTAAATGATGTTTCTATCCATCTGTAAATGATGTCAATGCGTTATTAACGTAAAATTTTCGGAATTTTGATACATATCAAAATCTTAAATCATTCGCTAAAAAGTCAGAATATAGGCTTTATTCTTTACTTTGCTGCCAAGGGAACTCTCCATTATTAAAAACGAATGGAATGAGTATGATGCTGTAAAAAATAAGCGAACTTTGGATAGGTGTTTGAATGCTTGCATGCATTATTTGCTCTAAAATTGGAATTATAATAACTTTCTTCTTAATTATAGTGCTGTCATGCTTAGGCATTGACGGATGGCGACTCTCTGATGGATCGTGGGAAACTTACGGAGGCGTTACCCTTTTACGAAAAGGTCATGGAAGAATTGCCGTTCCAGGTGATTGTTTATCGAATTTCTAATTATTTAAGTTGCTGCAGTTTACAAATTTAAAGGTATCGTCCCTGCTGTAGCGTTTTAAAACTGGCGAAAATGCCAAATGGTTAACTACATGAGTAACAAATAAGATTTGTAATCTCTTCCTGTTTCAAGGCATTTTATTTTCTTCTTTTCTGTTTGTATTGTTAAATGTTAAATATTTTGCAGACTGAACTTCATGGATTAGCAGCTCTGCAGTGGTCTATATGCCAGGATTCTATGACCAGGTATACTTTTCAGTTAGCAACTTAGCTACATCAGTTGTTGCAGTTTAAGTGTTGTCATAAACTGTCATCTTATTTGTAAAACATTGCACAACAGACCCAACGAAGCACGCATGATGTACGAGAAGCTGCAGTCTCACCCAGTTCCTAAAGTGAGCAAGAAGGCACGACAATTTGTCTTTGGCTTCCAGGTAAAGTCATGTTTGTTAAGTATGCATTTCACAATTTCAATGAGTTGTAGCGAGAAAGTGGAGCTCAAGAGGGATACACTACATACCAAACTTTCTTGCATCTTTTCATGGCGAGTACAACTACCTTAACCTGAATAATATATACCTTATCTGTTTTAGTATCATCACACATTCAGCGAATCACGCGCATCACATCTTAACTTCATTAAGAGATAGGCGTATATGAAATTAACATACGCTTATCAATCGAGACAAGGGGTTAAGTATATGTTGTCATTTTTAATGGAAAAAAAAATCGTATTTGGCAGGCCATGGAAATGTTGAAGGTCAAAAGCTCTGGTCCGTCTCCTTTCATAGGCTATCAGAACTACTTTGACGCATTTGTAAGGGACAGGTCAAATTATTCCCTGCAAGATGATGAAGTAGATGAAGCTGCACTGAGTCAGGCTCTCCCTTATGTTATTTTTCTAGCTTCTCCCATCATTTTGGTGTTACTAATTGCTGCTTCTAGGTAGTATTGTTCTCACTCACGGTGTATATAAGACCAAAGTATTCCATCGAGACTATTTTTGTTTTATTGGACTAATGGAAATTACATTCTCTCTTTCTCAAAAGCAACAAGGAGATGGTTGTTTGCTTATAGTGGTGTCTAAATAATCATTTGCTGTACCAAATAGATTCTAACATTTGTTGTCAAACATTGACATATTTTGTAATATTATAGCAAACGACATTCAGTCACTTGATTATCTCATACAGCAAACTCAGATTACACCAATTTCCCAGAAACACGGGAGAGCACGAAGAAGTTAGTGGTTTTACAAACATGGTTTTCATCATCATCATTGGAACTTATGTACCAAAAATATAGCTTACACCATTTCTAGGAAATGTAAAATATTATGAAAGCTAAAATCGTGTATCAACAGAGAAAAAGAGTTGATAACTTGTAATAGTGGGCCAAATTTCTTCACTGGTTTATCTGTAACTGCACATCAAGCAGAGGGGATTCGCCAACGATCGACTCTAGCTCCTGATGACGTTCCTCCAAAATGCTAACATCAGGTGTACTGGAAATTGGTTCAGCACTCTCATTCTGGTTTGCTGACTTCTTTTGCTGGTCTGCATGGAACAGTTTTAGAGCGTCCGTTGTTGAGATAGGTTGCACAGATTCGTGCAAATGCTGGAACTTATTTCTAGTTTCCTCATTTTCGACTAGTTTTTCTCTCAACCCGCTGGGGAGATGAGCCATGGCACTGCAATAAACGCCGCGAAGGAAATCATAAACTATAATGTAGTAATAGCAGTAGTTGATAAAGACCTATTTGAAACCACAAACTGCAGTAGCTTGTTTTCCTTTTATTTCATTATTATTACCTACTAACCCCTCTGACAAGACCCCAATTGTACCCAACACCTACGGAATCTTTAAAGCCGATATTGAATCCCTCTTGTGCAGCAGCCTCTTTCCCAGCTATTAGACCATCCCGGTAGCCTATCTAGCTCATGAAAAATGTAAAATAAGAGGACCGAAACCAGGGAAGTATGGCAATTAAGTAAAATACATTTCATAAACAAGTGAATGAAAAAATGAGATAAGGTCGACAAGAGGAGTAAGTCTGTGAGTATAGTAGTTATTTTTCAATTTTATTTGACAAAGAAACCTTTTCATGAATTCTGGCAAGTTTTTCTAACGGAGATTCATAATAGGAGTAACTCTCCATGATCTAGAACTCATGGTTTACATGTATTCATCCTTCTATTGAGTGAATTCCTTTTATCATATGATTGAGGAATCAGATGGGATGTTTATGAATACCGTATGGAATTGGTTGCGCCTTTTCTGCCACTCCCTGTCCATATCAGATGTTTTATCCGATTTCTCCAGAGACCCCTCGCAGGAGGATACATCATCGTACCATTGATCACCTGGATCAGTTTCTGCAACCAACAGAATCAAGTGCCAACAATTATAAACAGTGGATACGCACACCATAAAAGAACAGATTAGACATAATGCTAGACATTGTTGATTAACTTGTCATATTGCCTCTATAACGAGTGATGTTCTGAAAAATATCAGCCTTCTACGTTTAAGTTCACTTGATAGATTGCAATTCCAGATGCTATCAGACACTCTGGCAAATAGAACAATACTGAAGCCTGAAGTCCAGCAGACCGGATGAATCAAATAACGAACTTCAATGACTAAAGGTTGCTAGAGAAAGGTTTACTTTTATCAACATTTATCAACAAACGAAAACGAAGTCTCATAAGTGCATCAACTACAGACTCATTCCGTCCAACACGATTTGGTCAGAGTTTCCTCCAGTTACGTAGTTTGATACTCAACCAAATAAAAACTTGGAAAGTTGACACATATGAGAATAACTTCTCCTGAATCTCCTACCTTGCAAATTACCATCTGCTTCCGCTGCAATCAACCCCTTATTTAATTCCACACTCGAGGAGGGCAAGATTCCCGAGTACAGTTCATTCGCAATACTTCCCTGCATCTGCAGATTGACGGCAGTGTTATAGGCAACTTCATAAGGGTCAGGTTATTCGTTAAAACAGTCCCACTCCAAAGCCAAACAAACTAATACTTCACGTAACCTATTTTATACAACTAATAGCTGAATCAAACAAGACAGAAACAAAAAGTTACTTATAATGCCAAGCTCAATAGTCATATACGCTGTATCCCAAACACACAAATTTGAAGCCTTTGCAAATAACACGTGATCCTCGTAAAGTCTAAGACAACTGAGACTCCTACAGGGATTAGGCACAAAACACGTTTGAGTGATGCCAACAGAGGCGTTGACGACCATGACGATAAAATACCAACAAAATACAACAAAGTCACACATTACTTTAGATCATTAACTAAATAATCTTGAACAATTCAATCATCCCAAATATCCAAAAAAATCCCATTTTTAATCCAAAAAGCCAAATTAATTGTCCAAAGAAAGAAAAAAAAAGTGTGCGCTATCGTCCCCATTATCGTTATCGATCACATATCACGACAATCCTAGCCAAATTGAAGCATTAGTCAAGGGTAAAGGCAGTTTTTTGTTTCCACAGTTTTGTACAATCACAGTAATTTTGTAACAAGTAAATATCACAAAATACTACAAAAAATTGAACAAAAAAGCAATCATATATAAGGAGCTGAAGGTCATCAAACTAAAGCTTTCCTTCCAATTCTTATCTTATAAGGTCAAAGTTTCAATCTTTTTAACAATCACAATCATCTAATCATGTATAGCTCATATGCACAAAACCCAGAAAAGTAAAGAAATTTAACCTCGTACGTAAACAAATTTTGTAAGAAACAGGCATGAATTCAGATACTGAGTGCCGTTGTGATTACCTTAAATTCTGGCTTCAAGATTTGTGATTGGATTTTCGTCGAACACCTGCTGAGCTTTAGCCACTTATAAAAATAAAAATAAATAGCACGGCAAAAAATATAAGTTATGTTAATTGTTAAGCACTTTACTTGTGGGCTTATTTATAACATATGGCCCAAATTGTATGGATCGTGTTGGTTTTACTTTCATGCTTTCTTGAAGTTGTTAAATTTGTATTTTTATGTTGGTTATAATTTAAATTTGTTACTTATTGAACATACACGCTCTTTTAATCTTGTAAAAAGATTATTTCGATGTATGATACAAATACAATTCAGTTAACTATATTATGTCAGTGATTTTAGTTTCTACCATTCAGCCATTTCGATTTTCGACAAACGAACATAAGCTCAAGTAAGCCTTTATAGAAAAAGAAAAAACAAACAAACCATAAGCTCAATTAAATTGTTGAAATATATTCGTATAGACAGACTTCCGTAATTCCAATTTTAATCGGTTAGTGTTTTCCTAAAAGAAAAGAGTTAAAGATAAATAAATTGTAAAAATATATTATGAAGCATTGCACATTCAATGAAATTATTTAGGTATTTTTGTTGTTTGCGCCATTGCGTGTTTCATTTAGTGTGGGGTTTTATTTGAGTTGGCGCTGCTGCGTTTTTATGTGTGGACGTATTGTTTTTTTTTTTTTGGCCTGGGTTATAATATATTACCTGAAGTTCAAAAAAGAAAAGAAATTCAATACGTTCGCGATCACCATTAAACCAGAGTTTATAAAAAGGCATTTTTACCATAAATCCAATCAACACCACCACCACCATTCACAAAATACCAGTCAAACAAAAAACTAAACAGTTCAGTAGTTCACTGATATTTTCTGGTGCTAAAATCTTGTGGATTATACACAACAATTACCGCTTCCAAGAGAAAACACAGAAGCAAAATTTGGCTACAAGAAACTTGAAATGCCACAAATATGATCAGCATTTCACAAAACAGAACGCGTTGCACCAGAGTTTTGTATTTCAAAAGAATAGAACACTTGAGTAACAATCTGTCCTAAGGAAACTTTTAAAGAAGTATATTTTCTTTCTCCACTCTATCATTTGGTAATTCTTTCAGAAGATTGGGATGCCTTGTTTGTCAACGAAGCAGCGTTTGCCGACTGTTCTTTCACTGCAGCAGCGTTAGCTGCTTGTTCAGCTTCAACGAGTGTCCTTAACCTCTCTTGAAGAACCCGGACTCTGTCTTCAGTTTTTCGAAGCTTTCTCCATCTATAGGTCAACCAGAGGCCAAATCCCCCGTACACAAGGACATACGAACCCCAGACGTATGGGTAAGCTTCTGCATTTTCTTTTATTCTCCGATAGTGTCCTTCTATTGTCCCTCCCCACCCCAAAAACGTCTCAGGCTTCGCTGCTTCTTGCAGGTCGTCAGATGCTCGAGGAATGTCTTCTTCTTTAGACGGAGTTGCCATTTTCTAATTTCTTGTTTAAAACTGAAAGAAGCATAAACAGATTAGTATTCATTCATGTCTCCTATCATGGGATGATCATTATAAAGACCAACAGAAGGTCACAAGCACAGTGTCTTTCCTTCTTTGGCTGTTGGCATATATCACGATATACACTGAGACAATTGTTCATATAACTTCACAATGGTCTTAATGTCTACTAATTAGTAACACTGGCATAATCAAATATGTAGTAGCTCCCTGGAATCAAGCTGTAGTTCTTTCACTTATTCCATTTTACTCATCTCATTGATTTCAGAAGTTTACAAAGCACAGAAAATATTAATGAAGGAATATGGAATGCTATCGTGTCAGCACACTGTGAACTCGACAAAACAACCTAATATTTGGAGGCACGAAGAAGACCGATTTGTACACAGGTTACTACTACTTTCATTAAGGATAAACGAAAGAGAGAAAAAAAGTATCCTGCTACTGCTACTACACCAGGGTTGAAAGAGCTATTACACAACATATCCTGATTATGTTTCGATCACACACCACAGAATAAGCTATAATTTCAACAGAATCTATACCCATATACAATCAGCTGGACAACGTGAAAGAAACGTGCAACAAACATAATAGAGGTTGGCTTTCAGCTACAGCTACCAAAATCATACAAACAGAATACTACTACATACATCTCTTCACCACAACTTTTCCTCATTTTCTATTCCACCAAACACGATTAAATTAATTGCACTGATTACGTAGCTCAACATCAGTTCCCTTTTCTTTTCAGTACTAGATCATAACACAAAATTTCGATAAATCCGTTTTTGGTGTTTTCACCAACAACAACATTTTTATATATATCAAGAGCACACATGACATGATACATAGTTTCATATATGTAATTTTTAATCACCAGCAACATTTCAGAGAATTGCAATTCTGGAAGGCCCTTCGGCATATATTACAACGAATACAAATATCAAGAAACAAGAACGCAGAAGCACATATTGAGTATAATCTAAAAATAATACACTACATCATTTCAATCCGCAAATTTCTACAAACACAAGCAGCATCAACGGGCAAACCCATAAGATCACACATCTTACACTAAATAAGCATCTCAAATAACACGGCAAAAAAAAAAAATACACGGATACGAAATACAGCAATTCAACTAAGAATCTGTACACATATATATAATACCAGCTGAAAAAGGGTGGGGGAGAAAAATAAATACCTGGGTGTGGTGTATTTGTAGAGAGAGAAAGATAAACAAAACCCTAATGAGATTTTGGAAAAGGGGGTTAGGGGTTTGCAAGTACTGGGTTTACAATATAGATTTTTCTTATTAAAAAAAATATATATATAAGTACTTGATGGATCTATAAAACCAAAAGTATGCTGCTATTGGTCATCTTCATTTTATTTCAAAATATAGAAATATTAAGTATGAATTATTACTAGCTAAATCAATGTATTATTAGTTTAATATGTCCATTCGGGTCTTGGGATATAGAAAAGTTATCCGCATAATTATTCGAGATAATGTGTGCTTAAATAAGATGCGAAAGACGAGTCATAACTAAGCGTAAATGGGTTTCAATCATACGCATACAAGTCTTGGTCGAATTTGACCAAGCCTTATGTGTTTAGATTGTGTTTGTGCCGATGAAAGCTGAGTCGAGTCCATTTGATTTAGATATTTGTGTAAGGTAGTAAGTTATGGTGTATATATATATATATATATATATATATATATATATATGTCAAAACATTCATATACACACAGGTGTATATGTGCTGATTCGGAATGTGTGTCGATGAGGAATGCGACAATGTGGGTCGTCGGATCGCATACAATCAACTAACGAGCCGTTTAGAAAGCAAAAAGTAAGTACAATCAAAAGCCATAATATTGATGAGCTGCCCGAGACCCGAGTAAGACCCCTTGCGATGACTATCAAACGTCCCCTAAAAGGTTTTGGGGTAATGGTATATTTTGCTATTTTTTAAATCTCAAAGGATTTTACTAAAAAAAAGTTAATATAAAATCTCGCCAATTAGAAAATAGAAACGACGCCAATAATGAATACACTATAATTTATTTTTCATTGCATGAATTCACGTATTATGTATATCAATTAATATATAGTTTTAATGCATTTCTTTTTCTTCTTCCATCATCATCATCTTATTACCATATACTTAAATTTCCAATTTAGCTTCATATTCCAATAAAAGCTGACTCATTTGATTGTAAAGCCTTTTTTTTTTCTCCCCATGGCGATTCTATACACCTCCTTCACCATAAAACTACTCCTCTTCACTCTCTTCTCTCTTTCTTTCTTTCTCCTCGCTTTCCTCGTCCAGTGGCGAGGTGACGGCGCCATCAATGGCCATATTTTCCGGTGGTTCTCGGGCGAATCACACAACTTCTCGGGCGTTCACTCCTTGACTTCTAACCGTTCCAGTCTCGTGTGCCACGCCAATGCGACGTCGTTTTTTAATTTTATCGACTGGAGTGATAAGTTGGAGTTTTCTTCGGAGCTTAAACCCAAGGTTTCGTGTTTTTGTCATTTGTAGATTTTGTTATCGTCATGTATTAGTAGAAATAACTGACTTGTTGATTGTTCAATAGAAAATAATATTTTTATTACCA
This sequence comes from Linaria vulgaris, assembly GCA_948329865.1. Taxonomy (NCBI): domain Eukaryota; kingdom Viridiplantae; phylum Streptophyta; class Magnoliopsida; order Lamiales; family Plantaginaceae; genus Linaria; species Linaria vulgaris. The sequence continues at coordinate 87,215,696 of OX415254.1, read as the reverse complement.
ACTGACATTGTGGGATTTAAAATTAATAAATAGCCCTTACTCTTATAATATTTTTTGATACCGTGGGAACTCACGACCGCTACCATTCGGGTACGCAATCAGCAGATTAACGCAATAGGCCTACTATTATAATTTAACTACCATATCGGTAACAAAAAAAAAAAAAAAAGATGTGCATTAAAGGTTTAATGAAATGCATGCTTATTCAACTAAATATTATAAGATGTATTTTTATTTCTTAAGATATTTTCAAATCATTCAAAAGCATAATCAAAATAATCATTACCCTATGTGAAATTTAAATCAAACGTTATATAACATTAATACAATAACTATTGGCTTGAGTTCGATTGAGTGTAACTTGGGAGATACTTACTAATTTTAAAATTTCACCAAGGTAATTGCTAAATAACACAAGAGTACTTTTGCTATAAATAAACTAGTTTTCATATGTTAAATGATAGCTCAAGACCTTACATTGAAGTGCTTTACTTGTATATATGCAGATATGTGTGACAACTAGTACATCTGCCAGCTTGGATCAGATACTACAATGGATGTTGTACCATAAAGTAATTGGTGTGTCAACTTTTTTTCTTTTTGTTGAAGGGAATGCTGCATCTCCTGCAGTGTCCAAAGTCCTTGAATCCATTCCAGTGAGTGTTTTATCCCGCCTAGTCCTTCATATGTGTTCGTTTCCATTCCTTCAATCAAGAGTACTATTTCATGACTTTGAAGAAATGAACATGGTTCATCGGCTGTCTTTCCAAGTGACATAAAAGTGTGTTACGTGATCGTTTTGAATAGTATTCTCTACTCTGGTCATCAAGGGCATTGCTGAAAGGGTCGACATTAAAATCGCTGCCCAGATTGATTTGTGGCTTTATCGAGCCAATAAATTACTCTGCTGACTGATAAGACTAACAAATTCGTAACCGATTGTTTTGTGTATGAGTAAAATGTACTTACTTTTGTGTAATGTGATTAGCTTCCTAACAAATTCGTAACGGATATCAGAATGCATGCATCGGTAAATGTCTCTTTATTAGATCATTGAGAGAAATCGATCATTTTGCTCTTACGGAAAGGCTACTCAGCCTACTCTACTCTCGCACCTACATGCACAAAAGCAACGATTTGGTTCTTGTTAGTTTGAGAATGTGTTGACTCCGATTAGTTCAATGAATGTGGTTCGGTGTTTAAAGTATGTATTGTTCTTATCATAGTTATGAATCTTTGTTTGACCTTGCAGGGTGTCAAAGTGATATACAGAACCAAAGAGCTTGAAGAGCAACAGGCTAAGAGGTAATTCACATCAGTTATTTTGTCGTTAAACTCATCAGAACTTTCACTATTATTAGTCTCTTACACGTCTTTTGTTATTTCTGCCTCAGTCGGGTCTGGAACGAAACTTGGCTGTCCAGTTTCTTTCACAAGCCTTGCAATTACGAGCTTTTTGTGAAACAGACCCTTAACATGGAGATGGCTATCGTCATGGCAAGGGTATAAACTGTACCAAAATAAAGTTCAAACTAGCTCCTGGCGAAGACAAATAACGTATTCTCACATATAATGGTTTTAGGATGCTGGCATGGACTGGATACTTCATATAGACACTGATGAGTTGGTACATCCAGCCGGATTTCAGGAGTATTCGTTGAGGCGGTTATTGTCTGATCTACCTGGGAATGTCGACATGGTTGTCTTTCCTAACTATGTAAGGAATTTGGTTGATTTTTGTTACTCTTGACAAGTGGGGCGCATAGATACTTTTCTGTTGTAACCATCATATTTTCTTGTCAGGAGAGCATTGTTGAACGAGACGACATCAAGGAACCTTTTACGGAGGTAATAATGTAAATACCTTCGTTCACCTGTGAACTTTCTGTTGGCTTGTTGATCTGATCTGTGAATGTGACGATGAGCTATGCTCTATGAAGAAAGAGCTGGATACTCTACTGTGATAGATAAATAGACTCACTTTATCATTTTTATCTCTCTTATAGGTGTCAATGTTTAAGAAGAACGTTGATCATTTAAGAAACGGCACTTACTTCGGCATGTATAAGGAAGCGACTCGTGGGAATCCAAGCTACTTTTTGACGTATGGAAACGGGAAATCAGCTGCTCGAATAAAGAATCATCTTCGCCCCAACGGTGCCCACAGATGGCACAATTACATGGAAACTCCAATGTATACCGTTTCTCAAAGTGTCTAAATGTCAATTCCCTTAACCATTTCATGTCCTATTTGCAAATTTGTGCCATTATGGTTTTTGACATATTGCTGCTTTTGCGCACTGATTCACAGTGAAGTCAAATTGGAAGAGGCTGCTGTCTTACATTATACATACACCAAGTTCTCTGACATGACATCTAGGCGGGATCGATGTGATTGTAAGCCTACAAAGCATGATGTCAAGCGATGCTTTATGTTGGAATTCGATAGAGATGTGAGTATTGTACATTGTACAAGCACACCTGCAAGTTTATGTCCGTTAGACGTTTTCACAGCCTTAAGATTTTTCCTTTTAATTCCATGATATTTTTGCCTCGCCTTTTAGTTTGATGTTCGTGTTCATCGATGTTGTTTCTTATTCGCAGGCGTTTATAATTGCTTCAACTGCCACTGAAGAAGAGATGCTAAAATGGTAATCTTACAGTGCCAACCAGAAAATATTGCTTTTGCTCCTGATTCTATGGTTTTAAAAGTTAAAATGAACTGGATTTGCTTAAAAACGTGTAGAAACAACGTGAAAGCCTCAAGTCCTAATCCTGTTTCTCGCTGGAATAGGTACCGTGAACATGTTGTATGGACAGACGGAGCCCTCAATCTGAGATTATTACGGCAGGGTATTCTGACGCGCATATATACTCCCATGGTAAGTTTTATGGCCTGTTTACTGCACAATGTCGGCCAGCCTATTTGAAAGTTTCGAAACCGGGTTTATTTGTTTCATCTCATTCTCTTCCTCCAGACCATCATCGAAGGTCTGAAGAAATTCGGCGTATTTGAATCCATCGTTGCATCTGCTCAGGAATCTCACTCAACGAACAAATTTTCACCGTCTATGTCTATTGAGAAGAGTAATTCCTCAAGTACTACGGTAACTGCTTCATTTCAATCGAGAAATATTGTTGGAACTAGAGGGACTAATGAAACAGAGAGAAGAGCTCTACATCTAACTTCTTATACGCCCAATGAAGTAGCTGTTCCACCGTTATCTCCTCATGTTATGGATGCTGAACTTACGATCAAAGCATGATTGCCCTACGTGATGTTGCTGCGTTTTTCTTTCCGTTTGTTATGAGGAAACAGGAGGAGCATCGTTATGATGAGCAGAGGTCGGAAGGATCTCACCGGTGTAGGCTGTAACTTAGACATACACACAGTTTTTCTTTTCCATGGACTTTATAACTTGTGTTTTGGAGATATTGACAATGAATTGATTGTACAGAAGTTTGTTGCACTTATGAGCATAATCCCTTTTGTTATTTAGTCGAAATGCATCACAATATATACTGATCATGGGATTTTGGCTTGGTTCATAACGATTCAGTTAGCTCTACTCTTTCTTCAGTGCAGTGATTTTTGGCTTAGACTTGTTGAAAAAATATGATTTTGCCAATGTTTGGCAATTTATTTAGTAAATATTAAATGCTAAAGTTAGCTAAACATTAATTTTTTTTTGACAAAAGGCCAAAATGTTTCTTCTTCTGGTTACATCACAACACCAACGTGAAATAATTTTCCAAGTTCATTACCAGTAGATGTCGATGTTATCAACAAATGTTAAAATGCTTTCAACACAGTACAAAAAAATCGCGCCTATTTAAGGGACCAAAAAGTACACAAACTGACCCCAATACATTGATCCAATGCACTAATAGAAACAGAGTCTCTTCATTATCTAATCACATCGACAAAGTACAACCTGATGGCCTCCCATAACCGTAGGCTAAAATTTCCAATCACTTCGGGAGAACTTACAGTATTTGATACTTCAAATTTCAAAATATATCCCTATCTCAGAACTACATATAATATGTGAAAATAACAATTTGCAAAAAGCCTATATTTATCCTCCGTCCTTTCTGTCCTTCAGGCTTCAGCTGCCCCAAGGAATCCCTACGAGATTTAAGCATAAAATACTGTCGCCGGGCAAAAGGGAAGAATTAATGAGGGACAAAAACCAGAATGCCAAATCAGTTAAAAATAATTTGCGCCGATAAGTTATCTGAAGTTCTGTCTTGTCTTGATCATTCTTTTTAGTGTTGCCAGCCAGAAGTTGCATTCATCCCAATCACTTGTTGTAAGAAGCACCTAATTATTAACGTGCAGGATTTATCATCAAGTGAGTGCATGTAAGAAGGAATAAATAACCATTGAGATTTCTGTTATGGTACCTGGATTTGAAGGGCGGTAGCAAAATCACCACGGTCCAATGCTTGACAGAGTTGCACAAGTTTTTCTGCAGCGTTATTAGAAATATCTCCACTATTGAGCTTTGCAAATAGAGCACCTAACTTCTTTGAGTTGTCTTCTATTTCTCGCTTCTTAGCTGGATTTGCTCGTGATCCTCCCAACGCTTCAGTTGTCTCGTTAAATAATCTTTTTAAAGTTGCAATAACAGGCTTCTGTTGTGCTGTAGCCGGTAATAGAAAATGGTGTTAAGTAACAGGCCACGCCAACAAAAGTTTCAACAGCAAAGATAAAGTTCAAAAACGTAAGATACACACATAATTGGTACCGTCTCTCCATGCATTATATGTGTTCCATATTCCAAACTAAAAATTACCAACCACCCCCACTGTCGGCCAAACAGCCAGAACAATTAAGCAAATAATCAAGAGTCGTTTCTTAAAACAAAAAAGGGGTCCTTTTATGTTGATTAACTAAGAAAACTTATTTTACTAGAAGATCGTAAGTAAAGATTACTGTAGTTATTTGACAATTGCTAGTGTGATCTACTGATCTTCTATATGAACAAATGAGAGGGAAATTACCAGGTACATTGGAAGTATCCACTGTCTGTACGGTTGGTGGAGGAGAAGCAGAAGTGATGAGTGATTTCAGTTGAGCTGGCTGTTGAGAACTAGGAGGTTGTGCTGGACTAAATCCAGGTCTTTGAACACCAGGGTTATTCACTGGCATGAAACCTCTAGGTTGTGCAGTAGAAGCCAATACCTGGGGCATATTTTGCCCTGGAGTCGGTCCCACTTGAGATGAGTTGGCAGCATAACCGGGAGGATGATAGCTTGGGTTAGCAGGCTCCTAAGCAAGAGAATATAGCTACCTCAGAATCAATGGTCAAATTTATAATATCAAGAAAAGGTAAGATGTGGGTGGCATACCGGATATAATTGGGAACCCAAAGACGGTGCCTGATGATATTGCTCCGCATTCTTCAATAAAGGAGGATTTGAGGGGATAAAATTTGCAGCAGGCCGAGTATTAACCGGAGGCGGAGGAAAGTTCCCCTACAAGGATATTGAATGCACATGAATTTGTTATGAATAATAATAATAATTATATCAAATCGAAAAGTTGCCTCTAAATTTAACTTTGTGAATCAACATGATGTACAAATTAAACCAAAATACGAATATTACCATTGGAGCTGGCTCTGCAGGAGAAGGAACAAACATAGCAGGCTGCTGTGTATTAGGCTGGGGAGCAGTCTGATAACCGCCAGGAGCATTATACCCACTTCCAAATGACATCTGCTGATAATTATCACTGTAGGGACTGCTTGGGATGGTGGCTTGCATATGAGGTTGTGCAGCCTCCTGCAGGGATATAAAACGATATCCATATTAATTAAGAATTAGAAACCGACCAGAAAACAATTCAGATGTTGAGAAGCAGGGAAATAAAATACCGGATGATAACGTTGAGAGGGATCAACAACACCATAGCTTGATTGATCAGCAGTGGTGTATGTTGGTCCATTTTGTAGTTTAGGATGCTCATGAGTAACACTCTTCTCAATCTCTTTTTCTGAAAAATATGTTCAGATTATTAGTTGGGGTTTGCAAATATAAAGATTGGGTGGTTCATAGTAGGCTAAGATATCTCAAGTTGATAATTGCAACATATTTATTGACCGACCCTAAAGCAGCAGTCACAGGTATAATTTATTTGATTACGTGACATTTGCATACAGTAGGTATAAGCAGCGGTAACACGGTCACTAGGAGTTTGTACGCAGTGATAACAGAAGTTGGCCATTTACTAAAATCGGCATTTTCTTCCATGTTCTGTCTTACACCATATCTCAGTAGGGCATCCATAAACCAAATTAACTAAAGTGGGACAGTAAACTATAAGACACGCATCCAGAAAAAGGGAGAATTTTTTTGGTCAGCCAATCAGAAAGAGAATATAAACAAAGATTAAACAATAAAAAAAGCTAATAAACTTCATTCACGAGGAAAGTATCATCTATCTCAGGTTATCTGACTTCTGGAAAATGAAATTAGACTTGCAACTTCGGTAATAGCTTGATAAAAACATTTACGATGTCTGGTATATACTCCAGTCTCCACATATCTAAGTAACAGAATTGTGGGAACAAATTCAATTCTTTAGAATTTCGACTGTCTAGTTAGTCACTTGCGAAAGCTAAAAGGACAATTTCTAATCTCTATGTACTAATACACAACGTTCTTGTTGTTCAGTCCCATGAATTAGGATCAAAGCCACGAAGCTGCAGTTTTGAAATGGGTACCATCAAGCAAGCCCAAAAATCCATATATGGGCACCAAAGACCACATCAAATACTGGTCCCAATCCAAAAAAAAAAAAAGCAAACAAAACCTAAAAAAGCCGTCTTAAAGATGCACCTGGCTCAGTTGAAAGAGCAATACGATCACGTAAGATCATAAGTTCAGTAGACAATTCTTCCGTGCCCAGAAGATTCAAGTAATCCATAGCTGTAGTTAAAAGCCCTTGACTAGCTAATATTTCAGCGTATTTCTCAACAAGCTTACACAATGAAGCACTAAATCGCTTCTGCCCAGTTGCCAAGGCAAAGACGATAGTCTTCTCCATCAAATCCTAAAAACAAAAGAAGTATACATAAGTTGTAATCCTTTGAGCAAAAAGTATCATCTGAAGATGTTATAGTGCATGTTTACCTGGAGACGCTCTACATAGGTTTTTCCATCATGCTCTACTGATAGATTTTTTGACCACATTTCCACTGCTTTGTCAATATTTCCAGAACATATATAACAAAGAGTTGCTCCTGCAGTATCACCAGCCGCCATAAGCCTGGAAGCAAGAGTGTCGCATAATGGTGTCCACTCCTCTGTCTGAGCAAACTGGACAGTGCCAATGTGCAAACAATGGGTAAGGAAATAATCATTACAGGGTCAGGATTCACCAAACCCAAATAGCTGCTCAGCACAGAATCACACTAAGAATCCATTTGCTAATTATGCTTCAAGAGATGATATACATGAAACGCACAACATAAACATTGGAAATATAATATGTCAGAGGGCTTTTGTTCTTCTCGGGACTGTCCTTATTATCCTTGCTCGCATTGAATATGTGACTACACACAGTAATTTACCTAAATACAAATGCTGAAGCTGAAACACTTCAAAGCTAACAAGCTAGGACCAGAAATTCGCAGCATCACATAATTGAGGGAACACTACAACAATCCTCATCATTGTCTATAGGGTTATAGAGACAGTGTCTTTATCAAAAAAGACAACCTACGAGTTCCTAAACATATCATGCAAGAAAGCTGGAATATATGTCAAGTGACATCCTGCATCAAGTTGTTTTACAAATCTAGAGAGTGAACTATGATAATTAGCTGCAAACAGAAACAACTGCATCTTTAACAAACAAAGACAGAAGTAAGAGACTGTGACTATGTTTCTGAGGACAGATGAAACTTACAGTACAAAAAAGAGCGAGTGTTTCCTTCCATGCTTTTAAGGGTCTGGTGGTAGCTATGCTCGTTAGATCATTCTTAACCATGGCAGAAACAACCTGAGGAAATAAAATAATAAGAGATCGATGTACGTAATCAGCATCAATAGTTGAATCACTATCACGAATAGGAAAAAGCTTCACCAAATTACAATTGAAACAAGGTCAATGTAGCACCTTTAGGTATGAAGAATGACTTTTCTGGAGGAACTGTTCACGGGTGCGCTCCCATAAGGAACCACCACCAAGGTGAGCAATGACCAAAGCATCTGCCAATCTATTTGCCGAAATGCATTGATCAACTGCCCCCTTGTAGTCCCCAACGACCAAAGCTCGTTGGACAGCATCATCAAATGAAGGATCAGCACTTTCCTCTTGTCCGTTAATTTCCCGTTGGGATTCCTTTACAGAGTCCTCGGCGACAAATTCATTCTTAGAAGTGAACAAAGGTGTATCTGCCTTTGGACTGGGAAGGTTGTTGAAGAAATCTTCACCATTATCAAGTGCAAATAAGGCAGATTCTTTGTTCCCAGAAACTCCCTCTTTATCGGTTATACCATCATCCAAAGTAAGGGCATTCACTTCTTCCGAGACTTCATTCTGAATCGTATCACTTTCTTGAGCAGGAAGACTGAAACCAAGATGGCTCAGGAGATTTGACCTTGCAGTCCCATCCTCGGCAAACATAACATTCATGAAACCCCACGTTTCTTTCTCCTCCTCAGATCTGCGTAGGAAAATAGGTCAGAGAAATACAGGTAGCAGCCTTGTTTTCATGTAATGGAATTATAGAATACGTACTCAGATTCTTGAGATTTCTTGTCACAAAAAAGTTTCAACGCTGCTCTGTCCCCATTTTGTATTGCAGCTTCAAATGCAGAAGATCGGCTTACCAAACTATTTTCTGTAATTAAGTTACTAACATACACCTGGAAAGTAGAAATACATAAAAACATTATTAAGCCAGAAAAGAGTAATAAATTCAAAGCTCTTCAGTATACCTCTGAAGATCCGCCTGCAGTTTCAGTAGAGTGAAAAGAAACAAGCTTGCCTCCAAAACCAAACGACACTCCCCCTCTGCGTTTGTACCACTTTGGGGCTTTCAAACGTGCTGCAGAGAACATGATATAATTTAAGATAAATATTATTCAAGAATATGATATAAGTAATATTAACGGAGTATGAAACTCCTTCAAAGAATATTGATTTTCATTAATATCCAACGTCAAGCTAACAATCACAAATGTAGGAAAGAAAACAAGATACAAATTTTAGACGCCCTCTGACAAGCAAATATCAAAAGGCTGGTCTGCCACCTCCACCCCGTCCTTAATGCATTTAATTGCTCATCTCAACAAACATCCAGAGATATCGACAACTGTCTCCAGCAAAACCAACGTATGCGCCTTTGATATTATTTTTTCTAATGTTAAAACTCCTCTAAAGTACAGGATTCTAAATTTAGTAGTGACACTCAGCGGCCAAACTTACCGCAGGAGAGATGATATCCATCGAGGAAAGATAGATACAAAACAGCACTGTTATTTTAGACAATGCTGCAGGGTCAAATCTCATTCTCGTACTAGGAGAAGCAAGTATACTTAATGCCTTGGGGAGCACAGGCGAAAAGGTTCAAGAAGTAGTGTAATCTATAAATAATAAAATGATGCAATTACATGATCAACGAAAGATGCAAGGAGCTTTTGGCAGAACAATTTCGCGAGTAAATGTTCCTTCTCCAGATATAATTTAGAGTTCAGAAACTTAAACTGTTTAAAATCAACGAAATGTCATACCTGCTCCAAAATCACTCTCTCCAACACTATGTCGACCACAGCCCTGCAGTTAAAAGAAAAATACAAGTCATAACTAACTCCTAAGACTTGGAAAAATACTAAACAAGCAACCAATGACATTTTTGGAATTCTAAATCTGTCGCGATCTTTCACACTGCTTTGGTTCCACAACAGAGGCACGTGTCTTTTTCCGTATATTTCAAGATCGTGCTACATGAGTGTAAAACATTTCCATCTTCAGCAGGCCAAAATTGCATGTGGTTAACCATTGAGATGCCTCTAACCCCATTTGGTTATCATATTTTTATGCAATAACAACAATCTCCATGAAAAACAAAGCAGAGGAATCAGGCTAGTGGAATGAGAAATAACCTCTATATTGTAGATGCCAATTTTCCCATCAAATGAAGATGCTGATATGATCCCAGGAATCTTAGGATACCAATGTATATCAAAATTCCAGCTGGTTCCAGCAGGTAACTCGCCCACAATCTACAAAACACTCCACGTTGCATCACATTACTACTTGGAAAAAGATGTAGGCCCAAAGAATGATGAAAACAGAACTATAGCAAAACGAATCCATACAGCGCAAAAATCACAACACCTTGATTCAAGGAAAAAAAACATTTTAACCAAAAAAAACTCACCTCTCCAGATCCAGTGTCCCAGCAAATAGTACGGTTATCTTTGGCACACGTAAGCAAATAAGAACTGTCAATAGGGCACCACGACATTGCAATGACACCTGATGAAAGTGATACAGAACTGGATTAACAAATAGCTTAACAGGTCTGCGAAATTATTAGCAGATCAAACATGGGCAATATATGCCAAGGACTCGAACTACAGTTATCTTAACTATCATAAATTAAAACAAAAACGTGCTGAAAGCTAATAAAAAAAGATGGTCCTATCTGTTGATCCGGGTATAGGATAAAAAGTAAGGTGTATATAGAGAGGGTGAGGGGGCAGGGCAAATAATAGCTAAAAGTGTATCCAATCACTGTTTAAATACTATATCAACTTTCACTCCATGGAATTTAAAAAGGAAAGAATGTTGACAACAATCATAATAATTGAGATCATCTAAGAAGATCAATAACCAGTGAATGGTCGAAAAGACAACTAAAATTCGCAAATGCAAAAGGCAAATAGGTAAGAGATAAGGTACCTTTTGTGTGCCCTACAAACTCTTTTACTGGAGACATAATATTCCGCATATCCCACAGCTGAACATGAAATACATTTAATTAAATTGCTGTCTACTTGAAGCTAAACTAAGATCATATATTTGTGGTACCTTGAGTGAAGGGGAACTATCTTCATCTGAAGAAACAATGAGCTGAGTAGCAACATCGGGATGCCACTGCAAAGCAGAGCACCTCCTTCTAATTGAATCTGAGAAACTGCACATTAGGCATATTTAAAATAAAAAAGTGTAGACGAAATCATGCCCGTAGTCAAGAATTAAACAATAAAAACCCCGGGTTCAAACTAGCTGGCCAATAACTAACCTTATAACTGGTTTTGCCTTCCTCTGATCCCAAACAACTAAAATTACAAGATCTCAAATCAAATTCCAAAATGAAATGCAAGATTCAAGTGCATATGTAATAGGAAAGCGTCCTTTTTACCAGTTGTCCCATTAGTTGAGGTGGATGCTAGTATGTGCTGAACCTTGCTATTCCAGGACAAATATGAAACTTCACTTTGAGCTGCAGATCCACTACCCTGTGAAACAATTTAAACTTTGAGTTGCCACAATCCAATCGTGAATGTGAAAAAGAATACTGAAAAATACAGTAGCATTCAGGAAAAAATAAAGGCTTTTACTTATAGTTTCAGGACAATATTCTCAGAACCTTGAGAATATATCTATAATTAGATACCATTATATACCTTGAGGGGCGTAAGATGACTTGGCTCTGATGGTTTGGATACATCCCAGATACAAATATCACCTTCATCGGCTCCAGCAGCGAGATGGTTTGGAGAAAGAGGATTAAACTCTAAGCCACGAACCTGAGCAACATACATTGAAATAAATCAACTCAACATCATTTATCAAGGAGAAACTAAACTAGGATGACAGAACATTGAAATTACAGATACAGTCAGAAGAAACTTACAGGCCCTGTGTTTCTTGTAAGGTTCCCGACAAATGCATTCCCACTTGAATCAGAACCCTTTTTGCTTATATCAGAACTGAGAGCAAGGATAAAAAAATTATAAGACGTGGTCATCAAATGCATCCATGAAAAAAGTCCGAAAACAAAAATAATCATCCTCTGATCTGATCGATAATGAAAAAAGTTAGAAGCTGAACGTGTAAAGAGCCCGAGAAGACTAAAGTTTGCAAATTCAAATACAAGTTGAAGCTACTACAACTACATATTAATCGCAAAGACAATTCTAAATATAACTAAGAAGAGCAAATTTTCCCATCATCTGACAGTGGAAACCCCAACGTGTCCGAGAGCTACCCACCCACAACAACGAACAAAACGAATGGAACTTCATAAAACAAGCTGAGCAGATGAATAACAATGAAATTATTTTCTATTATATTAATCCAACTAAAAAATTTACAAGACACGGTCATCAAATGCATCCATGAAAATAGTTCGAAACCAAAGATAATCATCATCTGATCTGATCGATAATGAAAAAAATTAGAGGCTGAACGTGTAAAGAGCCCGAGAAGACTAAAGTTTGCAAATTCAAATACAAGTTGAAGTACTACAACTACATATCAATCGCCAAGACAAACTTAAATACAACTAAAACAAACAAAAATTTCCATCATCTGACGGTGGAAAACCTAAGTAGTGCCCAATATGCAGCTACCCACAACACCGAACAAAATGGACGTAACTTCAAACAACAAGCTGAACAGAAGAATAACAGTAAAATCCTTTTCTATTACATTAATCCAACTCAAACTAATAAATAGCTATAGTCCTTCAGCTCAACCATAGCAAAAAGCTATCACAATCAAATCAAAATCAAAAGCACTCATCACATTAAAGCACAGCACACCATTTGCATGCCACTTCCTTCACAACTAATATACACAACAACACACAAATCTTAATCAAACACATTGCTGTGAAAAGTTAAAAACCATTCACCTAATCAAATCCTTAGGATTCCAAAGCCCAATGTTGCCGTCGACAAGTCCACCAGCAATCAACCCAAGCGAATACTCCTCCGAATTACCAACACATTTGCCCCACGAAATCCGGTTAAACCGCTCGGAGCTCGGCGCGGTACCGGATAAGATCAACTGCCGATCGTCGGAGGTGAAATCGAGCTTAAATACGTCGAGATTGGCGGAGGAATCGAACTGGAGATCCACCGCGCCCGCCATGGTGCCCGCCGCCAGGTACTCGCCGTCCGGCGAGAACGCCGACGAGGCCGATCGGTTCGCCCCCTTTATACACCACGCCATCGCGAAATCGCCTCAATCGAATGTATGTATTGAGATCTAAGAGAGAACTGTGAGTGTTAATCGCGAGGGAGTTTTCTCTCTCTCTCTCTCTCTATTTTTTTTTTTTTTTTTAATCTAGTTATAATTTTGATATTGATGATATTTTGTTTTATATATTGGGGGTGAGGGTTTAATTTTAAACTTTTAATATGATATTTTCATAAATACGAAAAGGGAATTTACTAATCAAGGTGATCGTGTCAGATAACCTATAGTATCGTGCCACATGGGATGTACTGATGTCAATGGTCGTCGAATTTTCTTGCGCCAAATAAGTATTTTTTACCTTTTCCCCCCCAAAAGTGTATGTATTCCTTTTTTTATACCTTCAATTATTACTTTTAAATTAAGGTGTACTTTGTAAAACATTTGACTTTATATTTTTAGGGATTTTTGTGAAATTTACCTTTATTTTTATGCTAATTGATAAATTACTTCTTTATAAAATTAAATAAAATCACTTTAATTTCAAAATTTACACACAGCGTGATAAAATAACTATACTTCGAAACACAAATGAGTAGCGCATAGGGAGGTTGAGGAGGACGACTCGTATAAGTCACTAAGATGTACTATGAAATTAGGAATAACGACTCATTGCACATTAAGGAGCTCCGCTCAGCTCTCTGCATTGCGAGTGCACGCCTAACTTTTGCTAATTATCTTTTAAAAATACTGTTATAATCGCGATCATTAAATCTACTTATACTTTTAAAAAATTCAACATTTCTTGCACTCATGGATATATAAACTCTTTATTACTATCTAAGTTGTTAAGATATTCAATGCATATAAACAACATAAGCACTCTATAGCATTTTCGAAACATTCACATGTAAAAGTCTTTGACAGTGTTGATGTATTCAAAAGACAATCAATTTATGCTTCAAATTCATTTCGAGAGGAAGCTGTGTATTTTCAAAATACATTATCCACAAAATGTTTGAATTTCAAGTTAGTATCCCTTCACAAATTAACTTGCGTCTACTCAAAACCAATTTTCTTTTGAAGTTCCTTTACGCATCAAATAAGAACGATAAAAACTTAAAATTTGCTATAAGTTTCAATACGTACACACGAATAAAGAGCTGAGATACACTGACACTTTAAAAGTTTCACGTGTCTGTGCGTACCGTATGGTGTCGAACACACCAAGTAGTAGAAATTTATTTATGAAACATCCTATCATGTGGTGTCCATGTTTGTATTTTTTGCATCATAGATTAAGATCAACACCAAATATTTGGATAAATTTTTGAATTTAGTATGGGCATTTGAAATCAAGCTATACACACTATAAGTTATTTTATTTAATTATCTATACTATTATATAAAATAAGCCATATGTTACACAAATTTTTTAATTTTCAGATTTACCCTTTACAACACCCTATTAATAAAATTCGTTGTAACTATTAAAATAGAGTTATAGCGATAAGTTTTCACTTTTACTATAGTTGAAATGTTCTATAAGTTATGGATATGTGGTTTCTATAAGAAGTTGGCCTCACCAACTGTGGACGAGGCTGAGATTTTGGCTCTCAAAGAGGGATTAAAGAAGGTTTCTAAACATTGAAGTGGAGGTGGATTCTTTTATTGTTTACAAACTGATCACTATGAAATCCAGCCTATTGCTGAGTACAAGAACCTGGTGATCGACTGCCAGAATCTTTTGAAGATGCCTTAGAACTCTTCTTTCAAATGAATTCCAAGAAGTGCAAATATGGTGGCTGATGCCTTGTCTAAATGGCAAAGTACTTGTAATGAGGAGGTTATCTTATGGGATCATCCTCTTTCTAACTATATTAACTGTTTGGTAGTTAAGGACATGATGTAACCTTTTTGACTTTCTTTTTTCACCAAAAAAAAAAAGTTCTCATTAAAAGGAAAAATAATTACCTTAATTCTCTAGAAATAACACAATGGTGAGTTTGTAATTTACACAAAGTTGAATTTTATTTAACTTTTTTAAGCACCAACCCACATTTTCCAAACCATAATTGGAGCCAATTGTTGGCGACAAGCGACGTGCTCTTCCGTTTCACATTTTTATTATATTTATGAATCCACTTGATTTTGGTCAACCTGATAACGATATTAATACATATCAACTTTTCTTCACACCAAATCTGAACTGTCACCAAAATTCTCCCAACTGACTGAAATTCACACACATACTTTCTCTCTCTACAAACAGATCTTCTTCTTCTTCTTCTTCTTCTTCTTCTTCTTCTGTTGAAGTATGTGTGGAATCTTCGCGTATTTGAATTTCAATGTCGGCAGAGAGCGGCGCTACATCATGGAGGTCCTCTTCAACGGCCTCCGTCGATTGGAGTACAGAGGCTACGATTCCGCCGGAATATCCATCGATTCGTCATCCTCTTTCGTCATCGACGGCCAAATCGCACCTCCGCCTCTTGTTTTCCGCCAGGAAGGCAACATCGAGTCGCTCGTTAAATCGGTATACCTAGGTATTTTTTATTTTTTTTTGTGATTTTGTTGATCATGATTAGCTTGTTGTGGTGAGGAGTTATTAGGGTTTCGTGATTGTGTGATCCGATTGTTTCGTGTTTACAGAGGTTGCTGCTACTGAATTGAATTTGGAGGAATCGTACTTGACTCACGCTGGTATAGCGCATACTCGTTGGGCCACGCACGGGGAGCCGGCTCCCAGGAATAGTCATCCTCAGACGTCCGGACCGGGGAACGATTTCGTGGTCGTGCACAACGGAGTTATAACCAATTATGAGGTATTTAGAACTCGTATTTGGTGAGTTGGATGTTGTGGAGTTATTATGTTGGTTTTTCCTTCTTGTCTATTCACGCGTTATAGATGTTTTTTAATTGATGCGGTGACGTAGGATAATGTGTGTTTTTTAGGTGTTGAAAGAGACACTAGTACGACATGGCTTCACCTTTGAGTCTGAAACGGATACTGAAGTAATTCCAAAGCTTGCAAAGTTCATATTTGACAATGCAAATGAAGAAGGTATGTTCCTTTTGTTACTGTAGATTTTACTACCATGCTAGTGCCTTCTCTGTTTTTTTTTTCTTCCTTTTTTCCTTTTCTAGCCCGCATACTTAAACAATGTGCGAAGACCAAAACGTAGCTTCAGTGGCATGCACTTCTCCTCAATTGTACTATATGATAGTTGCATGTTCATAATCTTATAACTGTGAGAACGGGGTTGCATAGGTTTCCCTGGAAACCTCATGCAAACTGTGAGCATGGGTCAGGGAATATTTGAGTGAGTAGATATGTTGATTTGAGTTGTAGAAACATAAATCGTGTTTTAGTTTTTATCAGTTGCTATGTAGAGGATATATTGAAAATGAAGGGTTTAAAATAGCTTTCTAAAAATGGTTCTGATTATGTAAAAAAGGTTTAGAATAAATTCATAGAACAATCACTTGCATTTCCAAGAATTGAAAACATTAAAATGGAAATGGAATCTTTGAAATGAACTGTTACATTGTCTACTTTGTTTTGGCCATAATTCGCAAGACTAAGCTAGTGCTTTCTAGAACTTTAGCTTGCTGACTCGTTTTGAGCTGCTATTGTTATTGGTGACCTGGAGCCTTTTTGCTTTAATGTACTGGATTCACCATTATGTTACTCTTCATTCCCTTCCTTCCATTGATTATCTTCAGATTAAGTTTCTTAGTTGCCTGCTAGTTTCACTTTGGTGCAGCAAGAGGGGTTTTGCTCTTGATCTGTTATTGATGATAAAAATGCATTTGATAATTGCTTATTCAAGAAATCTCTCTCTTTTATTCTTGGAAGCAACTAGGATGCAGCGTAAGCATGCATGTATGGTTTCATTTCAGTGATAAAATACTTATCGCGGAAGCTCTGTGCATAAGTATTGTGGTTTTGTAACTTAGTATACCATCTCCTCTACAGAGTTATATCACACGTCTCTATTGCCTTTATTTAGTCCCCCCCCCCCCCTTTTTGGGATCAACTGGATTCAGGTATATCCAGACTACGTGTTCTACATATTTTATTTTGGCCTATCCATCTGTACGAAGGTTTTTTTTTTTTTGGTTATGAATTAAGAAGTGCATTTTGGTGCAGGTGGCCAGAGTGTGACATTTAGTCAAGTTGTGCTTGAAGTAATGAGGCATCTCGAAGGAGCATATGCTCTCATTTTTAAGAGCCGGCATTATCCCAATGAATTGATAGCATGCAAACGCGGTAGTCCTTTACTCCTTGGTGTAAAAGTATGTTTCCTCTTTTCTGTTGCAAAACATTTGAAGTTTTCTATTTGGAAATCGACATTCTTGTTTATTCAGTGATTTGATGACTGTTGTATTATTTATGTTTTATCTGTATCGGTAGTAATTCTCGTTCTTTCCATTTATTAGCAATTCCTTGATTTCGTGGTCCAGTAGATTTTCATTTAACACTTTAGGAAACGGAGTGATAACAGTATGGTATGTTGGCCACTCTTATCTTGAGTTTTAATACATAATACTTCATTGGGTTTTGTGCTCGATATATCCATGCAATAAGCTTTCATTATTGAGTATTATCTTGTTCTTGAAGAATCTCTTTCTCCTACTTGGTTGTTTGGATATCCTTACTTTTTCTTGTTCACTCCACCCCCTCCCCCCCCCCCCCCCCCTCGCAGGAAAAAAAAATTATACTACCAACCATAAGTTTATTTGAATAAGAACACTGTTCTTGTTGCAGGAGTTAACAGAAGAAACCAGTAGTGGACCTTCTTTTAATGACTCTAAATTTCTTTCAAGCAATGGGCAAGCAAAAGAGCTCTTTTTGTCGAGTGATGCCAGTGCTCTGGTCGAGCATACTAAAAAGGTCTTGGTGATTGAGGATGACGAAGTTGTTCATCTCAAGGTACCTTTTCAATCAGTAGAATATAATTATAATGTATAGTATTGATCGATGGTTATCTTGTTGAATTTTTGACAAATCTGAAATATGCAATTACATTTCAGAAGGTTATTTCTGTCTTTTTATTTAGCACTTATTCCTTTTCTTCTTAGTTTCTTTTAAAGCGGGACCATATCCAATGTTATGTGGTTGTTAGGGTCGTAGTACAACTGGATTGAGCATTATTGATCTGAAACTGATGTTTTCTATTTGTTCAGCATCTCGTCTGAATTTCTTTGTAACGGGGATTACTTTGATTCATTTTGTTATCTAGAAGCTTTGGTCTCTTTTAACCTTCTTGATTGATATCATGATATTTTAAAATTTACTGATATTGGTGGCTCCAGGATGGAGGCGCATCCATTTTCAAGTTTGACCATGCTAAAGGTAAGCATGGTGGAACTCTATCAAGGCCCGCTTCAGTTGAGCGTGCATTGTCTATTCTGGAAATGGAGGTTGAGCAAATAAATAAAGGAAATTATGAGCACTACATGCAGAAAGAAATTCATGAGCAACCAGAATCTCTTAGAACAACAATGCGAGGAAGGCTTATACGTGGAAGATCGAGCAAGCCCAAGAGTGTTCTTTTAGGAGGGCTAAAAGACCATCTTAGAACCATAAGGAGAAGCAGAAGGATTGTTTTCATTGGATGTGGCACAAGTTATAATGCAGCTTTAGCTGCCAGGCCCATTGTTGAAGAGCTCACTGGTGAGTATTAGTTGCAATATTCAGTGTAGAATGTGAAATTGCTCTTGTATTATCACTGGCTCAAGGAGACATAGCTTAATTTGTTGTCGTTTTACTACCACTAGCTTAATATTTGTTTTATTATAACGCATTGAGATTATTTAGCTACGGTATCCACAGGAATAATGTCCTTAAATCTGTACAGAGGTTGGCAATAAATAGCATAGAGATTGAGATTGCCAATCACTAATACTAGCTCAATTTGTGGTGCAGGTATCCCCGTGACAATGGAGATCGCTAGTGATCTTCTGGATAGGCAGGGGCCAATATATCGAGAAGATACAACGGTCTTTGTTAGTCAATCAGGTGAAACTGCTGATACTTTACTGGCACTGCAATATGCTCTAGAAAACGGTGCATTATGTGTTGGCATCACGAACACCGTTAGTAGTGCAATTGCCAGGAATACCCACTGTGGTGTTCACATAAATGCTGGTTGTGAGATAGGTGTAGCGAGTACCAAGGTACACAGCTTGTATATATTTCTTACGCTCTGTATCTTATTAGAAGTTACTCAAATTAGCTCTGCTGTGTAATTCTGTACATTACAGGCATACACAAGCCAAATCGTAGTTATGGCTATGTTGGCTCTCGCAATTGGAGCTGACACTATATCTAACCAGGCAAGAAGGGAAGCAATTATTGATGGCCTGTTTGACCTGCCAAGTATGTGTAGTATTTTTCATTGCCCCAATTGTAGCAAGAGTACAAGTTGAGAAAGTATTATATAACAGTTTTCTCTTTTTGTCAATTGTAGGCAAAGTGAAGGAGGTCCTCGAGCTTGACGAGGAAATGAGAAATCTAGCCAAATTACTGATTGCTGAACAATCACTTCTTGTTTTTGGGAGGGGATACAACTATGCGACAGCTCTAGAAGGAGCCTTGAAGGTAAAAGAAGTGTCGCTTATGCACAGTGAAGGAATACTTGCTGGTGAAATGAAACATGGTCCCTTGGCTTTAGTTGATGAGAATCTCCCAATTCTTGTTATTGCTACTCGTGATGCTTGTTTCAGGTTGGTCTTGTCCTCTTAAAGATATGTGACCAGTCTTTACTACTATTTTCTGAGTTCTCTTCTTATGAACAGCAAACAACAGTCTGTTATTCAGCAACTCCATGCTCGGAAAGGCCGACTTATCGTGATGTGCACTAAAGGAGATGCAGCATCTGTTTGTGTTGGTGGATCATGCCGTGTGATTGAGGTTCCTCAGGTTGAGGACTGTTTACAGCCAGTTATTAACATAGTTCCATTGCAGGTATAATTAGTTCTCCTATCTCCCTGACATCTATATCGTAAATTGTGACGCATAACATCATTAACACCAACCAAACTTCTTAAATTGCAAAAAGCCTCAATAAATTGATAGCAATAGTAAAAGAATAGAAACTCCTTATGTCTATTGCAGTAATGGTATTGTGTTACGAGTAGAATCAAGAAATAATCTTTTTTGAGACAGAGAAATTTGTGAAGAAAATAACCATATAATTAAGACCTCAATCAAATTTCGTTATTGAGTTTTGTTATTGTATATATGAAATATGAGAAGGAATATCATTAAGTCCATAATGAGGGGGTGTTAATGTAATTCAGTCACACGTTTAAGTATCATGTCAAAAAGGTTTCTGGGTTTTTATGATAAACAAATAACATAGAGGTATATCAAGTGAGTATGGAAGTCGTACTATTTGAGACCTAGATTCTGGGGTTCATGTGGAATGTGGATCATATCTCAAATGAATATACCTTGAGATGAAAAAACTTAAATGGGTTTCTGTTTTTCAGTAATTTAGGATTAAAATTATTTAATTTGTACCTTGAATTATTTTGGTATTGGTATAGCTCGCAGCATAAGATTTCTTATGTGAGATTATGTTTTCATTATTTTTACCACCCCTGCGACAAGGCAGAAGATACGCTGCGATGCATGTAAATGATGCAACTAACTGTTCCGATGTCTGCAGCTTTTGGCATATCATCTAACTGTCCTACGTGGATACAATGTCGATCAGCCACGGAATCTTGCCAAGAGTGTGACAACTCAATGAGCTTACTACTGATTGTGCTTGCGCTGTATCTCAAGATTATTATTCCAGCCTCTTACCTTAGTCGTACAGTAATTTCTGGGTAGATGGTTATTGGCGTGTAAATTTGATGTCAAGGTGGTGGCATGGTAATCGTTATAACTCTTACGGTTTAGTTTTGGCTGGAGTTTGGAACGTGAGTGTGGCCTATATTTTTGTTGAGCCTGACCTCTGGCCATCAACTTATTTTGTAGAAATTCAACTAACTTGTCCCGGAGTTTGTTGACTTGGTCGTGCGTGTAAGCTCATCTGTGGGGGACGTAAAGTTGGATTTGTCATATTTATTGTAAGAATCGATGTTTCTTGTAAACTAACCCCTTATCACTGAAATGTTTGAATGTTGTGGTTACAAGGTTGCAAGCATGGTTATAGATATTTTTTTTCTAATTGATGCATGCAAATTTTTGAATGGGTGTAAGGAGATTGATTTGGATTTGGATGGACTTTGGGGTAGGCCTGTCAAGGGTAGGGTTTTTAACCCTACCCTTGCTCAAACCTTGCCAAGACCCTGTGCATAATCTTGGGTAAGGACCCTACCCTGTCTAAGACCCATTGAGGACCCTATTTTGAAGGACCCTTACTCTACTCTGTTAAATGGGTAAGGGTCTTACTAGATCCATTACCAAATTTCGCCCGCGTCAATTTTTTTTTCCGGCAATAGCAAATCTCGCAACATTCACAAAAAAGTTATTTTGACCAAAAAAATATCGTTTAACGTGATTTTAAATGAACTTTTTAGAGTAAAGGTTAAGACCCTTACCCTACCCATACCCTAAGTTGAGTTTCAAAAGTTACAGGGTAGGGTCTGGGTCTAGACCCTGAGTTAATTTTCAGGGTAAGGGTAGGGTTACCCTACCCTTGACAGACCTACTTTGGGGTATTACCGTATTAGTTTCAATTGGTGCATGTTATATTTTTACTTCTTTCGGCTGGAATTACTCAATAACTTCAGAAGTGTTATAGAAAAACCAAAACTATTGAAGTTTATAACAATATTTTAAAAGAACATAGGGAAAGAAGAACAAATAAGGAGTATATTATTTGTGAATGAGTGTTTTTCTCTTCATCTTGATGACTCCTTATATATGAAAGAATTTTTAAAATCTTATTTCTATTTACAACAACTATTACTATTATAAAATAGTATTTGTACATAATTTTCAACAATGGCCACTAGGCATATTCCACTTGCCATATTTATAACACTATCCCTTTGCCATTTGAAGATTTTATTATGTACATAACCTGTCTTCTGCACACGTCTTATGCTGCCTCGTTAAAAATCTTATAAGGAAAAACCTAGTGGGATAAAAACCTCAATAAGGAAAAAAGAGTGCAGCCGTGTGAACTTCCCCTCAAGTTGGCATCTCCAATTCTTCATAAGTCTCGTAGGTGAAGCATCTCAATACTCTTAACATGTTTCTTAAAAGTTACAGTAGGGAGTGTCTTTGTAAAAAGATCTGCCATATTGTCACATGATTGAACATATTGGATATTAATTTTCGCCTAAAAATTGCAAGTGAGAATAGAATTGGAGAGAGAAGTATTTATAAACCCTAGGCCCAATAAAGGCATTAATTACCCACTAAACCTCTTTACACCCCACGATTGAAAATCGTGCCTAGTGGGTTATAAACCATCACGCCTCTTCGGTTAGAGAAGGGGTAACGGTCCGAATACCTCGGTCCACGCACCACTCTTGAACGTGGCATTAAACCACCATTAATTGCATTTAATTGCAGTTAATTAAATGCCACGACATTAATTATAATTAATTCCCCGATATTAATCCCACGAGGGCACATTTCAAAGGCATCGAAAACCTCTCACCTCGGAAAAGGAAATCACAAATAATCCCCTCGTCTCTTCAAAGGCAAGGCCAAGAACTTGGGAGACATGTGTTAAACAGACATAAACGTCAATGACGAATGTCTACGACACCCCAGAAGAGTTCTACGATACCCTCCCAAGGTTTTTCCAAGTCCTGGATGCGACTCGAATTCCTCTCGAGGATCTACGATGCCTTATGAGACGTTCACGGTATAATACCTGACCAAAATCTACAAGTTCCCTGATAATTCTACGATACTTTAAAAAGGGTCAAGGCAGCCCCTACGATGCTTATAAGGACACTAAGATGTCCTGATACTACGTACAATACTCTGAAAGGCTCGAAACCAATGCCTTGAACAACTCCGACACAAGAGGCTACGATACCTCTCTAAAAAATCCGCGATACTCGAACCATCGTAACTCTCGACTTTTTAAGTTTCTAATACAATCATAATGACCGACTGCACTAAAAACGGGGGGGGGGGGGGGGGGGATTGTTAACAGGGTAAAAATCCACGTGCTTAAAACATACCATAATTCGATTACTAAAATTTCTGGAGATATTATTATATGATTTATACTCATAACCGCAAAATACCCCTATCACACGGCGAAGACCCCGAGTCCCCCAAAATACGAGAACACCCCTACACCCCTTACACCCTCCGATGTCTAAAAGCTATCGGAGAACTCATCCCGAGGGCCAAAGCGCGATAAAAATGCACTATCAAAACTTAGAACCCCTCGGAGCGCACGTCATAAAGACCTGAATGCAAGAACATTGCTCTGTCTGAACAAGAAAGCCTTGTCTAAGCACAAGGAACATTGGAAGACAATCTACGAGAGCTTGGATACTAAAACACTACTTCACGAAGGCCAAGCAAAGCCCTCGAAAATCAAACCAGACCCCTCGGAAACATGCCCAATTTACGGAACCCAAGACCAAGATAGAAACACCTATCGGAGTGCACACCAGAAGAAGACAACCTAACAATGGACCACTATCGGAACTACAACAGCATCGGACGAGCATTCCCTCCCACTTATCCAGCGTTTCCGATAGGTACCGCCCATCGGAGAGAAGGAAACCAAGGAGCCAGTTCATCAGAGCGCATTGAAGTTATCGGAGAGGATAATTCATTCTAGTCAGTACCCCGTCAGCAGATATACCAAACAGATAAAACCTATCTCTTCACACATGCATAATGACACATGTGAACACATGCACAGTGACACCTGTCCCTAAAAGACTTCTATAAAAGGTAGAGATGAGAGATCAGAGAAAAGGAAGAGGGGGCGCTTCCAAGGGAACTCATGTTCTCTATAAAACTAAAAGAAAAAAGGCCTCAGAGGAGAGGGCGAACTCCTTTTTTTCTGAAGGCTTCACAAAGGTCAACTCTTTCAACAGATATAAAATCAACAAATCAATAAAATCGACATACTCCAAATAATCAACACCAAGAACAAGAACTACGAGTGGCTTGATTCCCAATCGGGGGATACGTAGGCACTTCGGAAAATATCCGAGTCCAGCCCCAAATCAATAAAAACCAACAATCCCCTCGGGTCGGGATCGGCGTTCCAACCCAAAAATAACTCGTTAAATAGGGAATAATATCCAACCCGTTAACACTCAATTTGCAAACCAAGACAATATTTAGTCTTTCCAACATCTTTCATTTCAAATTCATCCTTTAAACAATTCATTGTTGAATGAATTTCTTTGCGAGTGCCAATGATATTTAAATCATCTACATAAACCGCAATAACTGCAAAACCAGATGATGTTTTCTTAAAAGAATTATTTATATATCATTTTTTTAATAAATATTCACTCAAACGATTGTACCACATGCGATCTGATTGCTTTAACTCATATAATGATCTTTGCAATTTAATTGAGTATATTTCTCTAGGTTTGAAACTTGATGTTGCGGGTAATTTAAGTCCATCAGGGACCTTCATATAAATGTCATTATCAAGTGATACATAGAGATAAGCAGTGACAACATCCATAATATGCATGTTTAGATTTTCATAGACTGCTGCTAGACTGATCAAGAATCGAAATGTAATCGTATCTATTACAGGAGAATACGTTTCTTCATAATCGATTCCGGGTCTTTGAAAAAAACCTTGTGCGACAAGACGAACTTTGTATCTAACAATTTTATTTTTCTCATTTCGTTTGCGAACGAATACACATTTGAACCCTACGGGTTTCACACTTTTCGGTGTGCGAACAATGGGTCCAAATACCTTTCGTTTATTAAGCGAATCTAATTCAACTTGCATAACATCTTTTCAGTTATCCTAATCATTGCTATTTTGGCATTCAATTACACATTTGGGTTCAGGATCATCATTTTCATTCACAATTTCATAAGCGACTAAATATGAAAATATTTCACCCATATTTTCCATCTCATTTCGATCCAATACCATTCCCGTATTGATATAATTTATAGAGATTTCAACGTCTCTTTACTTATAGGATCTGATTGGATAACTTCTTGATGTATCTTATATGTCACATTTTGCGACTCATCAGGCATAGATTCCTCAATAATAAGATCATTAGGTTTTGATGATCCTTTTCTTTTTCGAGGATTTTTGTCCTTTGAGCCAACATGACGTCCACATTTCTTAGATATATCAATGATACCATCATTTGATGTTTCTTTTGGAATTACAATATGAGCAGGAGCATTTGCAGCTGGTATATGTGATTTTATTACCCTGCTTATGTCAATAAATGCATCGGGTAATTGATTTGTAATAGCTTGTAAATGCAAAATTTTCTTTACTTCCAAATCACATTGCTTTGTTAGCATATCAAAGCTTGTCAACGATGGATTATACCATGATCTTTTTTCAACTGCTTCTTTTCTCCCCCCTAAGGTTAGAAAATTTGCCTCATTAAAATGACAATCAGCAAAACGTGCCGTAAAGACATCACATGTTAGAGGCTCAAGTTATCTGATTATTGATGGTGAGTCAAATCCAACATATATTCCCAACCTTCTATGTGATCCCATTTTTGTTCGCTTTGGTGGTGCAATTGGAACATAAACCGCACAACCAAAAATCTTTATATGAGAAAGATTGGGTTCATGACCAGAAGCAAGTTGTAATGAAGAATATTCATAATACGAGCTTGGTCTAATGCAAAATTAGTGATGCAACATGTAAAATTGCATGACCCCATAGAGAACTTGTCAATTTAGCTTTCATCAACAATGACCTAACAATTAATTGAACGTTTAATTAATGATTCATCTAAGTATGTACATGTGCAACACTATGTTCAACCGTAGTTTCAGTTGACATACAATAAGTCAATAATCATTGAAAGCTTGAGATGTGAATTCACTAGCATTGTCGAGTCTGACTTTATTGACCGCATAGTCAGGAAATTGGGCTCTTATTTTAATTATTGGAGCCAAAAATCTCGTAAATGCCATATTGCGAGTAGACAATAGACAGACATGTGACCATCGACTTGAGGCATCAATTAATACCATAAAATATTGAAATGGTCCACATGATGGATGAATAAGTTCACATATATCACCTTGAATTCTTTCAAAAAATATGGGCAATTCTGTCTTAATTTTAACTGGTGAATGCTTTATAATTAGCTTTCCAAGAGAACATGCTTCACATGGACTATTGTTGCTTAGATTGAGTTTGAATCCTTTTAATGAATGTTCACGTGTAGTTTCAATTATTCTTAGCATCATTGTTGAACCAGGATGACCTAGTCGATCATGCCATATACTCAATAATTCTGGATTTTCATTGACTACCATATTTGATTCGATTTCAGTAATATATGTATAATGCAACCCTGGGGAGATATATGGTAGTTTTTCAAGAAAATGTTTCTTTCTTGGTATATGCTTAGTAATGAAAACATATTTAGCGTTATTCACAATCATTGACTCAGTATCATATCCATGACGATATATATCTTTAAAACTCGATAAATTCCTTCTTTTGGGGCCAATAAGGCATCATTGATGATAAACTCTGTTCCATTTGGTAAAGTAAAAGTAGCTCTACCAGATCATTCGATCAATTTAATAGGACCTCCTATATTAAAGCAAATATTGCAATAAATAAGATAAATATTTGAAAAGAGATTATTTTATTGAAAGCACACAATAGAAATAATACAACTTAAAACATAAATCACACTAAGCATATTTAGCCAGAAGATCACAAAACACATATTAAGCCAAATGAACATCATAGTCATCAGTAAAGTGTGTCGCCTCCATAAAGGTGGAATCATCATTTGGATTTTGTTCGACAAAGTTAACTTCCTTTTCTTTACCCTTCAAACTTTCTTGGTACATCTTACAAATATGTTCTGTTGTATGACATTTGTTGGTCCAATGCCCTTTCATTCTACATTTAAAATAATAACTTTGAGAGTTTTGATATTTTTCTTTGTTCTGGTGGTTATTTTTAAAAATGGTGTTGGAATGCGAGGGGTTGTGAAAACCCCCTCGACCACGACCATGGCCACGATTTTACCGCGTCCACTTCTATAACATATCCTCCTCTATGACCACCTCTACCTTGACCACGACCAGGACCTCAATTGGCATTATCATTGTTACCTCGTCCATAGGAGTTTGAAAAATTAATGGCATTTGCCTCAGGCAATGCAAGTGCTCCAGAAGGATGAGATTGATGATTTTTCATCAATAAGTTATTGTAACTTTCTGCCATTAACAACCTTTTTGCAAGTCGTGATATTTTGAAATATTCAGCAATCTGTATTGTTGTTGGACATTTATCATGAACACATGAAAATTAGAAAGTATTTTCTCTATCATTTCTCTATCATTAAGCTTTCTTCCACAATTAATTAAATCTAAACGAATCTCCATAAGCGCGGAGTTGTATGCGCTTACAGTTTCAAAATCTTGGAACCTTAAATTTTTCCAATCATCAATGGCTTTTGGTAACATGGTTTTCTTTTGATTGCCATATCTTTCCAGTAGGTTTGTCCATAATTAATGAGGATCAATAACATCAAGATATTCTCTCTTTAAGATTTCATCTAAATGTTTTCTCATATAGATCAGAGCCTCACATTTTTCTGGATCCATATATGTATTTACTGCAGCAAGAGTTTCAACGATACTCTTTGATCTGAGGTACAATTTTGTATCTGATTTCCATTGTCCAGAATTCTTGCCAGTGATATTGAGTATACAACTAACTGTACTCGTGAGGTTAGACATTTTTCAGCTTTTAACTTGAACGTTGTCTTTAAAGTCTGGAACTGAATTTGAAACACTAAATCCTCGTTTTGGGTTTATACTATTTTTTTTGGCGAATGATTCATTGAATAGTATGAATATTTTGGGTTTATACGAAATCTTTTTTTTTCTTTGGAGAGTAAGGATATATTGTACATAGGGAAAAAGAAAGATTAAGGAAATGTATCGGAGCGAGCACCTTCGTCCTGATAACGTGTTACAGAAAAACTAAAACTATTGAGGTTTATAACAATATATTAAAAGGATATTAAAAGAACATAGGGAAAGAAGAGCAAATAAGAAGTATATTACTTGTGAATGAGTTTTTCTCTTCATTTTGATGGCTCCTTATATAGGAAAGAATTTCCAACATCTTACACTATTTACAACAACTACTGCTATTATAAAATAATATTTGTACATAATTTTCAACAATGGCCACTAGGTATATTCCACTTGCCATATTTATAACAGGAAGCTTGTTGTTGCAACGTGAATTATGTTCTTCTCGAAGTTAATCTTATTTTGAAAACAATTCTTCACTTCTTTTGCGATCTTAGCTTGTTTTTTCCTTATTTTTTTTTAAATTTTGGTGCGGTTAAAGTCGAGGGATTTAACTTATTAGCAGCAATAATTTAGGATCAGTTGGACCGATTGTAGAGTGAGCGACAAATGACAAGAAACAAATTGATTAGGTTCAAGAAGTTTCCTGTAAGTCCGCAAATGTGACAAAGTTTTGCTGTGCCACGACGGACTACGTTGACTAAGGTAGTGTTTGCAAACTCTTATAAAAAAAATTCACTTCTTTCGCGAGTGTGCTGAGTAAACGTTGGTAAGAAGTAAAATAATAAGAAATCCTTTGACTTGAGGCTAGAAGTAGGAATGGTATATTACTATTCGGAGGTTGTCAGCTGGGGCAAAGTGGATAAATTGATCTATTTGAACTTTATCTCTCTTGCTGAATATTGATCGACAATCTCTTTGATTCACATTTTCTTTCTAAACTTTTCAATCACGCTTGATATTTATATGAAGCATTTCTGCCGATTACTAAAGAATAGTCATTCTCCATTATGGTGTTTGATTAATAAGATAAAATAAAAAAATTAAATTCATAGAGTTCTTCGTAACGACATTCATGACGTTAGTATTTGTTGAGGTAACGTGTTTATATCAGGTGTCAGGAAATTAAGGTAGGGAAAAAAGGTAACTATATATTCATTAGGACTGTTCAAATTTCGGTCGGTTCGGCCGAACTGGCCAAAACTGAACCAAACCGACCTAATCGAAACTGAATTGGTTTCAACTCGGTTCGGTTTCGGCCGACCATATTATAGAAGTTCGGTTATGCGGTTCTTTCAGAAAGTGAACCAAAAAACCGAATAAAATCGAAAACCAACCGAACAAAATAAGTGCATTTTTTCCGTAGACTGATTGTGTTTCACGGTCCACTAATGGATGGGCTTGATGTTTTTATTCTATGGGCTGAAGTTTTAATTTTAAACTTTGGCCCCAAAAGAAAAAAATCAAAAAATGAATTAGTAAAACACAACACGGGCAGACAGAAAGAAAAGAATCTAGAAACAGAAGAGAGAACGAAAGAAAAAGACCGACATGTCGTTGGTGATGCGACATTTATTCATGGTACAATAGGAGTAATTACTTAGTATAATAGTATTGGTTACTTTGTTTATGGATTGTTATTTCAAATCAATAGTAATAACTAATTAATCGGTGTTTAATTTCTTTGGTTAATAAAAGTCTAATTAATAATTATCTTGAAAAAAATTGTATTTTGTAGGAGGTTATACATATAGATAATAATTATCTAGTTGTATCATATATGTCGTAACTCGTATTGAATATAATTATATATGACGAAGATCCTTGGATTCTTGCGGAAAAAAACTTTCAAGCAATTATTAATTTATTTCAAGAAGCTTCAATTCTCTCAATGCTTGTAAAAAAAAGATTTTTACTTTCAAGTGATAATACAAATAAAGGGACAAAAAAGGTCTTAAAACATTCTGACTCAATATTATACAAGAACATTACTATAAGAAGGATTTTTTTTTAATAATGGCTAAATCGGCCGAAAAACCGAACCGAACCGGTTCAAAATCGGTTAAACCAAAACCGGGCCAAATGTAGTTCGGTTCGGTTTCGACCGACCATATTATAGAAGTTCGATTATGCGGTTCTATCGGAAACCGGTCGATGCCCACTCCTAATATTCATGATCTCGGCATGAATTTCCTCGGTTAAGAGAATCTCCTAGATAAAACTGCATATTTAGTTGGTGTTTGCAAATTTATTTGAATAATGATTTTGGGGTGTTGCAAATCTAACTTTTTCGTTTTACACAACTTTTTTAAGCTAAAAAATCCCCCACAATCTTAAAGCTGATGTGAGGGTGTTTTTGGCTTATGGTGAGTATTTTTAAATAAAATAATTAAATAATTTCAAATTCAAGATTATCTTGCAAACACTCTCAACTTTTAAATTTAAGTACTTTTGAAACTTAACTTATTAAAATTATAAACTTCTACTTTTTCACTAGATTTTGCAAACATCACCTTAATACGAATGAATGAACTTAGGTTTACATGATATCACTTATCAGTTATCATGAAAATCTAATGTGATTCAACAGTTTATCTTTTTCACTAATGATTACAAATAAATTAATTAGTAACTACTAGCCTTATATATATATATATATATATCAGTGCAATTAGTAGAAATTCTTCAAGCATTGCCATGCCTTTCTTTCTTCTCTGCCTTTTACATTCTTAAAAAAATGACTTTCATTATTTTTTGGACTTGATCAATAACATAGCCTATTTTTAGACCATATAAACAATAAACATTTATTTCAGTCAAACTATTGTAGTACAAATACGCCAATGCAAATGATAGTTTATTAATTAATCTGGATGTCTTTGTGGCTGTTTATACTTTATAGTTTGTTTGAGCAATTTGAAAAGCAAGAAATGAAAAGGCGTTCAAGAATAAAGACATAGACATGGAAAAGATATATAGAGTAACAACGATGACATCTCCGACAATTGTTTAGGCTTTCACCGACATAATATTTTTTTTGTTGCGTTTCTGTTGCTCAATTTACTTGTTGTAGTGAGTAAGGAATGTCGAGAGTAGGTTCCATGATGATGGAAAGTGGAACTTTAGGATGTGTAGCGAGTCCATAAGTTTCCTCTGTGGACACATCTTCAGGCTTCATGCCATCGACCAATTTCCAGTTAAATCCATGCAGCAAATTAGCTAACGTCGATCTAACAATCTTAAGTGCGAGGTTGTACCCGGGACATTTTCTCCGACCTGAACTGAAAGGCAACAGGGCAAAATTACTACCCAAAATATCGACCTCCTTCCCAATAAACCTCTCTGGAATATATTCGTTCGGGGAATCCCACAACTTGGGATCTCTGCCTATGCTCCACATATTAATCAGGACAATAGTTCCTTTTGATATGTCATAGCCTGCTACGTTGCAGTCAGCAGTAGCGTAATGTTGGGGTAAAAGTGTACCATTTGGATGCACCCTCATCGATTCCATAATAATGGCATCTATGTATGGTAATTGAGAGAAGTCACTCTCCTCGACCCATCTGTTTCTTCCAACAATCCTATCCAGTTCTTCTTTAGCCTTCTTGATTATGCGAGGTTGTTTGATGACTTCGTAGATAACCCATTCGACAGTGGTGGACGAGCTGTCTGCACCGCCAGTTAATAGATCCTATATAGAATCAAGGTATCATCAGCTAATTGCATTATATAGTAAATTTTGACTTTTACCTCAGAAGGTAAAAAAAACTATACAAAATCAACAGATTGGCGGCTTAATGCAACTTCTTATATGTTCGGGAGAAGTTACTAAAAAGTACAGTTTCAGGGTTCAGCTCCTTTTACCCTATGAATAATAATAACATAAAGACTCCGATACATTCGAACAATGATAGAGACCTTGAATCTTGAAAAACTAATATTGCTAATGAAATCCCAATATAATATTTCCCATGTATCAGAAGAACATATGTATACCTGAATTAAGGCCTTGATGGAGCCTTTTGTTAGTTTAACTTCAAGGTTAGGATCGTCAGCCTGTTGCAACAAAGTGTCCACCATGTCTTTTGGTTCAAAGTCTTCTTTATTGGCTTCCATTCTAGCTTGGTGATCTTCAACGACGTAGTTAAGAACCCTGTCTAATCTCCTATGCAGAGCTTTCATTCTCTTGACATATCCTTGCAGGTCGAGGAAATCAAGCCATGGTATCCAGTCCCCGATATTAAATACACCATTAAGAAAAAGCCACTCTTTGATCATCTCTTGCAATTCACCCTCTTTGAGCACTGCTCCTCCAGACTTGTCATCGCTAAAATATGTTTTGCTCATTACAATTCTACTAATAGTGGAAATAGTGAGACGTGATAGATGGTCTCGCAACACCAAAGGCTTTCCCGAAAGGAAATGTAGACGAGACAGGAAATCATGCCTCTCCTCGACTCGTATGTGCTCGAAAGAACTGAGTTTCTTGGGAGTGAGCACCTCCGTTATTAAAATCTTGCGTACTTGTCGCCAGTATGGACCGGAAGGGGCCCAGCCCATGTTCAAGTAATTGTAGGCCGTGTATTTGCCAGCGGCAAGAGGCGCACGGGAGGCAAAAACGGCATCATGTGTTCGTAAAAACTGTTCGGCCATTGCAGGGGAGGATGCAACCACAACTGGGACCTGGCCAAACTTGAGTTGCATTATTTCACCATATGTTTGGGAAAGTAAGTGGAGGGAACGGTGAGGGAGTGAGCCAATAAGATTCAAATTGCCAACTATAGGCCATGGTTTTGGACCTGGTGGAGATTTTTTCTTCTTCTTGTTGTGGATTAATAATAATGTTTTTGAGATCACAAAGGCTAATGCAAATGAGCATAGTAGTAGTAAGGCTAATAGAGCAAATGAGTTCTCCATTAGTACGTGAATGTGAATGATAAAATTTTGTATGGGCAAGGACTAATATATAATTAATGTGCGTGTAGAAATAATCGAACAAAATCAGATTTCGATCAACATGATTAGGAGATAATATTATTTAGTTTTAACTTCTAACTCCCTTCATTGACATGTGATTGCATTGTGAACTACATAATTTAAGGAGATGAACTTTAACGTGGTACATAATTTAAGCAACACTAGGGGTTCCATGGAGATTGAATATTTGATATTATAACTTATAATATAATATAATATGTAAGGCTAAAGACGAAAATCAGATTTGCACTTATAAATTCACATCTTTCTCACTGAATATTGTTGCATGTGAACAAATCCGCAAACCACGGCTTATACAGGGGATCCTGATCTGGAGCGAGTTGGTCAAATTAAAGATGCCACTTTTGACAGTAAATAATATATATATATATATATTTAGTCTTATTTCGTCACGGTAATAGAACATGGTAAAACAATACAAACGAGATATAAATAACCAAAATAATGATGTCCAACTTATTATCGGACTAGCTTGGTCCGGAACACTTATTACAAGCTTACTAGGTTAAATAAACTAATTACAAGATTACTGTAGCGTGTCGAATCCTCGTCGTTCGATGCCGACGTATCGAATGCCTATGTTCGATATGAAATATATGACAAGGGTTCGATGCTGAACTCAAGGGTATCGAATTCAATAGATTCGATGCTGCACTCAAGGGTATCGAATTCGATGCGTACTTTGTCGTATCGAATGAAGCGAATTCGGTCCAATCACGTGTCGAATGGAAACCATTCGATCCGATGCGTCTCGAATGAACAGTGATTCGATGCTGACTGTGCTGAAGTGATTCTCCAATTAAAACATACAAGAATTACAAGGGGACGGACTATATATAGCAACCGTCCCGTGAGTCCCAATGCCAGATGCGGAAAGCGCATCGAATCATACCAATTCGATGCGTGATTCGATGCAGTTATGGGCCGGCCCAATATACAAGTATTGGGCCAATCATAAATTATACCCATCACATAGTCCCCCAGTTTGGGAGACGATGTCAATTTGAGATCGATTTCCAAACTTAAATAATAAACTGTGGATTGATAAATGGTCGACGTTGTATCACCACGATGAGGCTTATTTACCTTATACCAATTATTTTTCACTAATTAGGGATATTCCTAATCATTCGTTACTTCGGAACAGATTTTGAATGTCCGCAATTGATATCCGATAATTAACGAAACGCATCGAATCGAGATACATTCGATGCGTTTGCATAGCCGCATCGAATAGAAGGTATTCGATGCGTTTGTATTGTAACATCGAATATAACGCATTCGATGCGCTTATGATATGGGCCTAATGGGCCGCACGCTGCCTATATAAGGGATGGACTGCAGTGGGGGATTCATTCTACTCCTTGAGCATTTTATTTTCGAGGTAAAGCGCATCGAACAGATGCAATTCGATGCGGCCCGCATCGAACAACATAGATTCGATGCCTTTGGCGTCGAACTGTGAGTGTTCGATGCGGTGCCTTAATCTTTTTTGAAGGCCTATCATGCGATATTTATGATGTTTATCTCTGTTTTTTAATATTTTGCATTTTGCCGCTGTTTTATCAGATCAATTAATCAAGCAAAATCTTTTCTCCTCGAAATTCATTTAAGGTAAAATGATATGCCCTTATTTATTAGATTTTATCTTTTCAATAAGTTAATTTTATGCATGTTTGAGAGATATGTGAGAACCTAGAGTGACGTGTTCGTTTTTAGTCAACCTCCGTTTTTTTAATTTATTTCAGTTCGTTCTCGTCAAAGATGGTGAGCAGTGAGTCAACGTCTGGGAGTGAGTCGAGTAGTGGCTCGAGCTCCAGTTCAATTAATATGGTGAGCCCACCTAATGCTCCCGCGGGTTTGAGCACAGTCGCAGTAGATGAAGTTGAGTTAATAGATATAGAAACTATTGGTTCACCCGCAGGTAACAATCCCGACGCAAACACTGAACAAACAACGCCTGAGTTTGAAAGTGATAACTCGCCAATGTCATCCTACCGGGATAATCGTGCTCCCAGCGAGGGCGAAGAAGACGTAGATTATATCAATAGGGAGTTTGATGATCATGTTGAGGTCCTAAGAATGGCCTATGACATGTACGTTTCCCGCCTCCAACATAGTTGTAAGGGGCTCCGCAAAAAAATTTGATATACCTGATAAGTATAAAATCGTCCTCCTCGGGCCAAATGATCGGATGCATACCCCACCACCCGGGCATATGACTGTGTTTGTCGGTCAACTCCTCAATGGTCTTCGCTTTTCCATCTCCTTCGAATTAAGATGGCTTCTGAGGAAGATTAATCTTGTACCCACCCAACTCACGCCAAATTCTTATGGGAACTTGATTGGCTTCATCATTGTCATGAAAGCATTGCGCCAACCACAAAGTCCCAACGAATTCTACGTATTGTTCGAGATTACGAGGCTGGATGAGGGGTTTTATCATATCAAAGCACAAACGCATCGTAAGTTCTTGAATGGTGGGGCGACCGGATACGGGAAAGATTAGAAAAGATGGCATTTTTATATCGAGGAGAGTTATGAAGGCGAGTTTAGGTATTACCGCCGTGAATGGTATAACGGTGCAAGGGTAACGATACACGCTGGCATTTCTATGACATCATGGGATTGCGATTTTATCCCCAATTTAGTTCGAGAACATCAACTTGATGTCAAAAAATTAGTTGAAAGTCGAGTCCTCTCGTTAGCTGGCTTGTCCCCAGTGAAATATAACGGGAGGATGACCCTTGGTATAATTGCGTAACTCTTTTGATATTTTTGATTTACGTCTATTGAATACTCTAATGATATAATTTTCTTGCAGTCAATTATATTATGGACCGCCATGCGAGGATAAACCGAGCCGTTGCTGCTGATCAGGCTAGCTCACAGACCAGCACCGCTACTGATATTCCTCCCCCATGAAAAAGAAAGAGTAAGGGCAAGAAAAACCTTGCCGGTCCTTCTACTGTTGTTGCTGCCAATTCAGCAGTCGATCCTTTCGAGGATATATTGAGGGGAAATCGTGACACTGTTCAAGGTGGTGCTGAAGCTTCAGAGAGCCTGGCAACTGGTCTAGGCGCCGTCCAGAATAAAAAGAGAAAAATGCCTCAAACCCGGTCACAAACCGGAGGGGTTGTTCCACCTGCCGCTCGAACAGGTAGGCCAAGTGTTGTCTATGCCCCGACCCATGTGACTGGCCCGAGTGCAGGATTGGGTCTAGCCAAGGCCCTTGTTCTCGGGCTAGTGGGTACGAAATTTCAGAGGTCGAAGCTATCAACCACCTGAAGTCTCTCTTGCCTGGTCTTGTTGTTCATCTTTCGGTATCTGCTGAAAAGAGGAGGATGGTGGAGCGTAATACGCTTCATTTGTTGACAGCGGTAATTATTTCTTTCCTTTGAGCTAATTTTCGTTTGACCTGAATTTTAAATGTTGATTTGATTGCTCATTAATTGTTAGGCGGGTGGTTTCGTGGACACTATGTTCGCAGCGCTGATGAAAGTCCGGGAAACGGCCGCTGGTGGTGATACTGCAGCCTTTAAAGCTGCCCTTGATGACAAAGAAAAGGCATTGCAAAAGGTCAATGATTATGCTGCGAGGGCGCATGCCGATAGGGAGGCAGCAAAAAAGGCGCGGGAGGAGGCTGACCAGCTTAAAGAAGAGCTGACCAAACAGATCACTGAGCTCAAACAGGAAGTGGCGATTGCTAGAGAGGAGGCTTATAATGCCGACAACGCTGGATATCAGCGCGACCTTGGCGAGGTAAAATATCCCCAACTCTAGCGTTTTGCGTTCATTTTATATTTTGTCGTATTAATAACCTTCTTATCCCTATAGGTTTCTGCTCAGCAGAAAGTGGAGATCGCCGAAGAATTTCTTCGGAGCAACACCTTCCGAGAAATTTGCACTCGCCGAGGTGATCTCGAAGCTCACAAGGCACAAGTTTTGACTGTTCGTCAGTTTTATGCAACGCAGTACGTCCGTGGCGGTTTTAAGACAAATTGGTTGAACCTGTCTCTGGGGCCCAATTGAGAACCTCTACCGCCTCGAACAACTTTTGAGCCTGCAGATCTTGACGAGTTCGCCTCTTTGCTGGAGAATGACAATTTTGTCCTCCAGGGACTCTCATCTCCGCCTCCGATGCCCGAGCCGTATACCTCCTCTGAGGATGAGGAAGAAAATTGATGCTGCAACCCTATGGCCTTTCTTTTTGTTTATGCTTATGACCAATTTTTAATTTAGTTTTATCCGTGGCGCTGCGCCGCTTTTATGTGTTTGAAAAATTTGATGACTAGCAGTATTACGTTTTTGAATTATTGTCTTGAATTGCTTAATTATCTAAGCTCATATTTGATGCCTTTTATTTCAATTTCCTGTGTTGGTGCTTTACTTTATTTTGACAACCTGTCGGTTCTATATTGTTCATTCTGCGATGAAGAGTTGAATAAGGTTTTTTCCTACATGATTATAATTGTCCTACTTGTTATTATTCCATCTAGGAAAAGGTTTTGTTTGTCGTTTTAGACATAGTACTTTCTTTTCTTATATTTTCGTTCAGTCGTTGATACTCGTCTCTTGAGAGTTTCGTTCATGTTCTTTCGAACTGTGGGTTTTAACTAGCACTTACAGTTTTATATGTACTTATGTAGTGTCTGTTCTTTGCTTGTTTCTCCAAGCAATCGTGGTAATAGTTGCCACTCCGGAGAGAACCGTTCGTCCCTCCTCGTCATTTGTGTGAGATTCTGAGTGTCTTATGGTACAATAAATAGAATCTTCGTCCCTCCCTAGTATTCTTTGGGAATTGCGGTATCTCGTATCACATTGGGTAGAGTCTCCATCCTTCTTGATTATCTTTCAGGGAATTGCGGTATCTTGTGCCATGATGGACAGAGTCCCCGTCCCTTTCGTTGCCTTATGCTTTTTACGGTATCTTGTGCCACGATGGACAGAGTTTTCGTTCTTCTCATTCCTCTAGGGATTTTCGGTATCTCATGCCACGATGGACAGAGTCTCTGTCCCTTTCGTTGCCTCTGGCTTTTTTCGGTATCTCGTGCCACGATGGACAGAGTTTCCATTCTTCTCATTCCTCTAGGGATTTTTGGTATCTCGTGCCACGATGGACAGAGTCTCCGTCCCTTTTGTTGCCTCTGGCTTTTTCCAGTATCTCGTGCCACGATGGATAGAGTTTCCGTTCTTCTTATTGCCTCTTAGAAGGTATGTCCTACACACAGTTTTATCATGCATATTAGATGAATTTTACATAAATCGATTGATTAAGAGGAATCTTTTTGAAAGAACCAAATTCGATTATGTGAGCAGATCGGAGCTTGAGTTACAACTCGTTCACCCTAATTTCCTATGTCGCCTTCCAGACTC
Source organism: Linaria vulgaris (assembly GCA_948329865.1). NCBI lineage: Eukaryota > Viridiplantae > Streptophyta > Magnoliopsida > Lamiales > Plantaginaceae > Linaria > Linaria vulgaris. The sequence continues at coordinate 87,177,183 of OX415254.1, read as the reverse complement.
ACGTTATGGGCGTCATTTTCATCTTTTTCGTCCAAATCCCGAAAAATCTGTCAATAAATGACGAACTCCATTAAAAGGTCCCTGTTTCAAGTTTACACATGTTTGCCCCTCATTCTTGTCATAGCAGAGGGGACGAATAAATATTGTTCAAAATATTCAAAATACTAAGGACTCTTATAAGCTGAAGTGAAATTCTTAATCAATGTGCTCCCTTTGCCAGGAGCCAATGCTCTTGTTGCGCCTTCTTCCTGTTGTGGCCGCGTTCAGAGCGAAGTTACGTAGCACTTCCAGCCTTCGATATGGTCTGCTATGACTTCACCTGTAACGGCAGGGGTTGGAAATTTTACCATTTGATGATAGGTTGACGGTAACGCTCGAAATGCATTCAGTGCCGGTCTTCCTATGATTTCTTTGTATGCGAAATGCATGTCAACGATCACATAGTTTTCCAGAATTGTCTTTCTCTGTGGCGCTGTACCCAATGATGTTGGGAGCTTAAGCATTCCTAGTGGTACTATCTCTGGACCTCCAAATCCATGAAGAGATGTTTTCACTGGTTCTAGTATCTGGTTATTCAAGCCCATTTTAGCCAATGTAGAACTGAACAACACATTTACAGAGCTTATGTGGTCCACTAACATCTTGGTGACTCCATAGTTAGCTATATCCACAATTATTACTATAGGGCAATTTAGATTTGACATTTGTATAGCATGTGCGCTCAGTTTCTGTAGGTCTGTTGTAGAGAATGTGACTTCCTCATGTGGCATCTCTTCAATTCTTAGTATACTGGCCATATTGACAAAGTTATCCGACTCTATCAGCCTCATGATCCTTCTTCGCCCGTTGGTGGAATCCGCTCCTCCCGGTCCTCTTGATATCATATTGATCATCCCTTTCCTTGCGTTTTCATCTTCAATCTAAGGATACTCGAATAGATGTGGTTTGTCGACCATCCTTTGTTTATCCTTTCTGGGGGATGGAGTTCTCTTTCTATTGAATTTTTTTTCTTGTTCTTGAACCTTCTTAACAAACTCCACAAGTTTGCCATCCTTTACTAATCGTTCAATTTCATCCTTCAAGTTTATGCACTCTTCCGTATCATGGCCCTTCTGATTGTGATACTTGCAAAATTGATTTGAATACCTTGTAGCTTTGGATTCCTTCATTGGTCTAGGATCTTTTAACCAACCTTTTCTCTTTGCTGCCCCAAAGACTGTCATGATGTGAGTATTTAGTGGCGTGTACCGTCTAGGCGAACTCTCCCGGTGTTTGTAATTCTTGCTCTTATTGTTGTAGTTATTACAGTTGTGATCCTCTCTGCCTCTTTCTCTCTCTATTTCATGGGCGCAGTAACAGGTACTTTAGTTTCCATCATTTCTTCAAAATGAACCACCTCATGTGTTATTCTATTAATTTCTTTGAGGTTGGTGTGCTTGCGTCTGAGTAAGTCCCCACTGAACATTGTGTTGGTGGTTACTCGGAATAGTATGCTCACGATCATCTCTCCAAACGGTCTATCAATCCTTAGCAGCTCCGTATTGAAACGTTTCATAAAGTCCTTCAGACTTTCATTGGTTTCTTTCATCGTATAGAGATGGGAGTGATCCAAAACCAATCTAGCTTGACTGGAGAATTGATCTTCAAACATCTTTCTCAATTGGTTGGATATTGTCTTTAAAGTCGTAAAGGGATAGTTTCCTATCCAATTGAAAAACATGATCTCGGGGATCAGACTTACCATCGTAAGTTTTCAGGTTCGAGATCTTTTCCCCTTGTCCTAAGATCTCTGATTTTATCTCTTGACAAAATGGACAACGGTTAGAAGTATTGTCCTCTTGTACCATCTGAGCTTCGACTGTTGCTTTCTCTTTCTCCAGCCTTACTATTTTTCTGGCCATTTTATCACGCTCGTTCCGTGAGTCATGACCGTCCAGATGTCTTCTGTCATCTCTATCATTTCTCCTTCTCAGTTCTTCTTTTTGGTTTTCTTCCTCGTTATGTTCCCTTCTGGAATCATGACTCTCCGAACGTCTTCTATCTTCTCTTCTTCTCAGTTCCGTAATGCGATCTTCCTCCTTCTCTTTTTCTCTCCTCTCACGGTGTCTTTTTGACTGTACCTCGACCGACACTAACTTATTTCCCTGATCATCACGGGTAGATTTTCTCTTACTTTTCATTTCCTCCGATGCATGTTTACTTCTCCTATCATCCTATAGGGATTTTTCTTTCTCCTTTCCTCTTAGTACTCGGGAAATGGAACCTTGTTCCCTTAATACCTCTGGATGTTCAATAGGTGGTGGTATCAATACGGGCGGTGTTGGAGTCAGTACTTTGGCCAACGCGGCTTTTACCATCGCCATGAGTTCATTTTTTATATTGTTTGGAATCGAAGCACTCGTCGTCGTTGCCCCAGTCGCACCTGCTTCAGTGCCCGATGCCTCCACACCTTGAGGTCCTTGAATTTCCCATATTGCAGGTGTTGGTACTGCCACGGGTACTGCTGACGGTCCCGCATTATCGACCGTTATCTATTCAGGCGTTATTCGTTCAGTCTCTCCCACAGTTCCCTCTAGAGCTCTACTGCGGGATCGGGTAACTCTAGACATGATGCCTAATAAACTAATAAAACTTAGTGTTTCCACAGACGACGCCAATATTTTGGTCTTATTTCGTCACGGTAATAGAACACGGTAAAACAATACAAACGAGATATAAATAACCAAAATAATGCTATCCAACTTATTATTGGACTAGCTTGGTCCGGAACACTTATTACAAGCTTACTAGGTTAAATAAACTAATTACAAGATTACTGTAGCGTGTCGAATTCTCGTCGTTCGATACTGACGTATCAAATGCCTTTGTTCGATATGAAATATATGACAAGGGTTCGATGCTGAACTCAACAGTATCGAATTTAATAGATTTGATGATGCACTCAAGGGTATCGAGTTCGATCCGTACTTTGTCGTATCGAATGAAGCGAATTCGGTCCAATCACGTGTCGAATGGAAACCATTCGATCCGATGCGTCTCGAATGAACAGTGATTCGATGCTGACTGTGCTGAAGTGATTGTCCAATTAAAACGTACACGAATTATAAGGGGACGGGCTATATATAGCAACCGTCCCGTGGGTCCCAATGCCAGATGCGGAAAGCGCATCGAATCATACCAATTCGATGCGTGATTCGATGCGGTTATGGGCCAGCCCAATATACAAGTATTGGGCCAATCATAAATTATACCCATCATATATATATACTCAATGATCTCCGTAATATTTGAGAGGCCATTTTAATATAATTGTCAGCTGGAATTCCGTCGTCGAGCTGGAATAATACCACGATTCAAGTTTAATAAAACGATCTATAGTCTAGAGTACACGCTAGGGCCGGGCATAGAGAACACAAAATATTAGACTAATTAAAGAAACAGATAAACATAGAAACAACCAAAATGTCAACTTTAATAAGATCAATGCCAACTTTAAGATCACTACTGAAAACTGCAGAAAATACACAAATATTTTCAATTGACCAAGTTATTTGCAACAAATGTTTTGACCAGTTTTTAAGAATATGTCGAAAAAATCTAGAGCTACCATAATTTCTGGTAGTAGTGAAAAATTTTCCCGTTGCTAAAAACCGGTATGGTCACCGTTATTAGCGAGTAATGATGGTCATTTCATCCCTATTGGGTCATGCCGCATCGCGGAAGGTTAGTCGCGACAGTGAGGCCATCACTATTAGGCCGCCCCTATTGACCCCGTCGTGGAGGGTCAATAGTGATTGTATGGCCAGTATGTGGGGGTAACAAGATAGTATTATCTAAAAACATATCCATACCACATTCTCACATGCGCTGTGGTGCTTAGAGATCATGTGACATAGGTGCTTGGTGCCTTAGGGCCTCGGTGGTACTCTTTCCGCCTCTCATGTGCCTCACATGAATCTCAACCCTTCTCCATGTGTCCTCCTCCTCCCAATGCGCGATGTAATCGAGCCTTATTCAATATAATCTCTCTTTGTTGGGCTAATCTCGTCCCACATAACTTTTTGAGCAAATTGCTTGAACTGGCCAAAGAACTCACCATGTATCGTTACTTCATGTATTCTTTTCTTTGTCAGATTTTGATCGATCTTACTGGTATATACTCGACAAATAAGATAAGAAAATTAGTCAAATATGATAAAATAAAATATAAAGTCCGATAAGTAATAAAATAGTTACATTGTTACCTTAAACTGAAGCCAAAATGACTAGGAATTTCTCCGTAAGTCCTATAAGGATGCATTAAAAGCCTCTTAATGGAAGAACTATTTTATGCAACCGTTGCATAGCTTATGTGGTGCAACCAGCGATCTAGATTAAATACAATTTAGTTTTTTCTAAAATGTAGAAAACAACTAACCCCCATAACCCATCCCAACCGTGTATAGGTAGTGATTGCACCACGTCAACAATACAACGGTTGCATGAACTACTTTCTCCTCTTAATGATCGAGCTGATAGTGGCAACTATCCTCCGTTGGCTTATGAAATACCCCTTTTCGTTCAAGTATATGACGCGAGTACGCGACTCGGGGGCGGAGGGGTGGGGGGGGGGGGGGGGTGGGGGGGTGAGGGATTTCTAGGGTTCAAGAGTCATTCCGAACTAGGCTGTCTTTGGGTACTCATGAGCCAAGTGCCACCAAATCCAAAATTATAATGCTCTACCCAATTGTTCTACCACACATATTTAAATATACAATACATTACTAAGATGAAACAAATATATATATAGATATATATATTACTCTATTTTTTAAATTTAATAGTATTAATATAAATCATAGTGCTTATAGTATAGTAATACTTTATATAAGTATATTTATTGTTTTCTTTTCTATTTATATTTTATGCTCTTTAGAATTATGTTTTTTTGGTATCATTGTAGTTTTTTTAATTTTTTATTTTGTATTACCAAAGTTATATGTAAGACACCAACTATATAGTCCATAAATTATGTATTTTTTTAATGATAATTTATAAACTCAAACTATTGTTTGAGATTAAAGTTTCTAAAAAATTAACCCAACACTCTCTTCAATCTTCAAAATCTAAATAAATAATATCAACACTTTTTCATATCTTCAAAACTCCAAACCTTTTTTATTTTACAATCAATTTGTTAAAATATTTTTCTTCTTTTATTTAAATGCTTGTTAGTGTTAAATTGACAAATCAACACTGATTTTCATATTGTTGTAACAATAAACAAATAATTTTCTGAAAAATTTCCCAATTTTTTTATAAAAAAATCCGTAAATTTTAATATTCAAGGCGTTAAATGTTATTAGCTACATCGATTCGGTAGCTAATGACATTCATACTAGTTGCGGTAGCTAATGCGGGTTAAACGGGAAGACAAATTGACACATTGGTGACGAAATTTCGGTCGCTAAGTTACATATTAGCTATCGATTCTCAGTCACTAAAGTCATAGAGGTGGCGACGGATGTGGCGACCAAGTTTCAGTCCCTGATATTGGCGACAGAGCTGCGGTAGCAAACTTGGGCATTAGCTACCGAACATTCGTCGTCAGTAATTAGCGACGCTAATATTAGCTAACGAGAATCAGGGACCGACCCTCGGTCGCTAATTATCATTAGCGGCCGCATTTAGGTCATTAACGACCGAAAATGCGGTCGCTAATGCCCCGAAATCTTGTATATATATATCAGTATTTTGGAACCTGGCCGGGAGCGACCGGTTCGACCGGGAACCGGTGGCTTGGCCTGGCTAGTTCAGCAGCCACACCGGGCTGCTGAGCTCCCTGGGCGAACCGACGATTTTGGCGGGTTCGTTCGGCGACCCGGTCGCCCAGTCCGGCCTTCGAACCGGTCAGCTCATTTTTTTTTATAAAAAAAATTATTATTTTCTGAAAATTACGAGACTAGCCATAATTTTTTGACAAATTACAAACATGACTCGAATTTTTTTGAAAAAAAACGAAAGAAAAAAATGCAAAACTTTGAAAGGCCATAACTTTGCGCAGGAGCGTCCATTTTGCACGTATTTTTTTTTTATTTGGGATATCTCGACGAGATCTATATATCTAGCGCAAACTATGAATTTGTAAATAGTCAATATGACATTGACAATTACGTAGTTTTTTTTATCATGGAAATTTAGCCAATAACTACAAACTGAGTCAACGATCAAGAGTCGATAATTGAGCGGTGTTTGGATTTAATTAGATGCTTGGAACTTCTTATTTCCATTTTTTAAAATATTGATAAAAAAATTATAAATCAAGCATATAATTGAACCACGAAATGCATTGTACAGTTGTACTACATAATCGCATCCACACTACATTTTTTAACAGAAGAGATGGTCACGTCACTACAAATTCTTAGTCGAAGACTCGAATTTTATCACAAGCAAATAAAGTCAACGTTTCAAACTATAGTTCCAATTTAATAAGTATTACGCAGTTATTCCTGCCGGCATATATGTCAAAGCAATGATGTTTATAATTTTTTTTATTCTCTTGATTAGCTAACGTGTCCATCATTAGATTTTAATATTATTAGGTAAGTACCGTTTTTTCAACCATCTTTCAATTTGTTTAACATAGGTTTACCAGTCAAGACAGCAAGTCTTTGTAATAAGATATAATTTGCTACAGTTGAAGTCAAACAATTCCTTCCAAATTATATAATACATTATACATGCATACATGAAAGTATCATTGCTATAATCACAATGGTGTTGAAATATAGTTGAAAAAAAGTATCAAGTACACATGCTTGCTTGCATGCTTACTCCAGTTAATCTTTCATCAGAAAATGGATAGACTTTTCTTGATTTGCTTTCTTGCAAGCACGATAGTATGTTCAAGATCAAACTTTCTGCGATGCAACGCTCAAAAAAACACTGTAAGATGTCTCCCGAGTGATCGAGAAGCGCTTTTGGATTTCAAAAGTGGCCTTATTGATCCTGAAAACACGCTTTCATCGTGGCGTGGCCTTGACTGTTGCGTATGGAATGGCATACGTTGCGATAATATCACTGGTGGAGTCATGACAATCGATCTTCGTAATCTCGACTCCAGGTATGCACTGAGTGGAGCTATTAGGCCTTCATTGATAAAGCTCAACTCTTTAACATATTTAGACTTGAGTTTCAACGCATTTGCTGGCATCCCGATTCCTGAATTCATCGCTTCTTTAAAAGATCTTCGTTATCTCGACTTGTCAAATGCTGGATTTGGTGGAATAATCCCTCCAAATCTCGGAAACCTTTCAAATTTGCAGTATCTTGATGTTTCTGATGTGGGATTTTCGAGTTTGGTAGTTTCTGATTTCCAATGGATAAATGGTCTTGTTTCTTTAAAACACCTCGACATGAACAATGTTGATCTTTCCTTAGTTGATCCAAACTGGTTGGAAACGGTTAACACGTTGCGTTTTATATCAGAGTTGCATCTCTCCGGATGTAGTTTATCCGGTTCAATCTCATCGTTAACTTCTGCGAATTTGACTTCGTTATCTGTTATCGACCTTAGTTTCAATAGGTTTAGCTCAACGTTCCCCGATTGGCTTGTTAACGCCACTAGCCTCGAGTATATTGACTTGAGATTCTGCGTGCTTAGAGGAAGGATTCCACTTGGTTTAGGCGAGTTAACTAAACTATGGTTCTTGAACCTCGGCTCCAACACTAATCTCAGTGCCAGTGCTTATTCTCTGTTTAACCAACCTTGGAAAAACATAGAGATTCTCGACTTATCTTCAGATAACGTTCACGGTAAGCTTCCTTCAAACCTAGGGAATATGTCGTCCCTAGTCGAATTTAGCCTGTTTGGTAACGTTGTCGAAGGAGGTATACCGAGTACTATTGGCTCACTATGCAATCTGTCAAACTTCGACATGTCTGGTAATAGAATGACAGGAAGTTTACCTCTGTTACTCGAGGGAACTGAAAAATGCGGTAATGATAGTCCTCTACCTGGTTTGGTGAACTTAACATTAAACAACAATAACATAAGTGGTGTGTTGCCAGATTGGTTAGGACAACTTCAAAATCTCGAAAAACTGTCACTGAGTTTCAATTCGTTTGAAGGTCACATACCGGTTTCTATTGTAGCACTACAAAAGTTGAGTGAATTGAGTTTAGCAGGCAACAAACTGAACGGAACACTACCCGAGGGCATAGGTGGGCTCTCGGAGTTATCGGTTCTCGACGTTTCTTCAAACTATTTAACCGGCGTCTTATCAGAAATGCATTTCTCCAAGCTAAGTAAGCTAGAGATCCTGAAACTTTCTTCCAACTCATTTGTTTTAAATGTCAGTTCTGATTGGCTTCCACCTTTTCAAGTCCGTAACCTCGACATGGGCTCGTGTCATTTAGGTCCTTCATTTCCCACGTGGCTCAAATCCCAGAATGAGATACAGTTTCTCGATATCTCAAACGCGAGCATATCAGATTCTATTCCAAACTATTTCTGGGATCTCTCTGCTAATCTTTCGTTGATCAACGTCTCCTTGAATCAGTTAACGGGCGAAATTCCAGTGTCATTTAAGGTAACTCCATATGCGGATATCGACTTCAGCTCCAACTTATTTGAAGGAAACGTACCTCTCCCAAGTGTTCAAGTCGAGCTGTTCGATCTGTCGAATAACAGATTCCAGGGTCCTATTTCTAAGAATATCAGTAATGTCATGACATACTTGATCTTTCTGTCACTTTCTGGTAACAATCTCATTGGTGAAATACCATCTGACATTGGAAATATGGCTTCACTTCAAGTGATTGATCTCTCAAGAAATAATTTGATGGGGAGTATCCCACAAAGCATAGGAAACTGTACCTATTTGAAAGTGCTTGATCTCGGAAACAATAACATAACCGGTGTGATTCCAAGTTCGTTAGGCCAATTGACACAGCTTCAGTCGTTGCACTTAAACCATAACTCGATCTCAGGAAAACTACCTTCTTCATTGGGGAACTTGTCGAGTTTGGAGACTCTTGATCTCGGAAACAATGATTTAAACGACAGCCTACCGTTATGGTTTGGACAAGGTTTCGCGATTCTCAGAATCCTTAACCTTAGATCAAACAAATTTCATGGGGAAATACTTGTCGACTTCTCAAACATGAGTTCCCTCCAGCTTCTTGATCTTTCACAAAACAACTTGACAGGCATGATTCCCACAAGTATAGGAGACTTGAAAGCCATGGCACGAGATGAAACGATGAATATGTATCTTTTATACGGTAGGTACAGAGGAATGTACTATGAAGAGAATTTGGTTGTCAACTTGAAAAACCAACAACAGAGGTTTACAAAGACATTAGACCTTCTGACAGCTATAGACTTGTCTGGAAACGACTTGTCGGGAGAGATTCCTGTCGAGTTAACAAAGTTACACGGCCTCGTGGTTTTGAATCTGTCGAGAAACCACATAACCGGAATAATCCCAGAAAATATCTCAAGCTTACAACAATTAGCATCCCTTGATCTCTCGAGCAACGACCTCACTGGGGTCATTCCCGTGAGTATGGTTTCGTTATCTTTCTTGGCCTATCTTAACTTATCAAACAATGGATTATCCGGTAAGATCCCGACTGGGGGGCAAATGTCGACGTTTGGTGCATTGGCTTTCGAGGCAAATCCTGGACTTTGTGAAGCTCCGATCGCAGTAGCGTGCCCCAGGGAAGATGAGAATATCCCACCCAGTGTTAACGAAGTTGTTGATCACGACAGCAATGACAATGGATTCGTCGATCAATGGTTTTATCTTAGCATTGGAGTAGGATTTGCAGCTGGTGTTGTAGTTCCTAACCTTGTACTGATTGTTAGGAAACCATGGAGGGATTGGTACTTTGATACTTTGGACAATGTAGTGTACAAAATATTGCTACTACGATGCATGAAGGGAAAGAGAGAAACTTCATGATCTTGTTTTCTTTCTTTTTTCATGATCTTGTTTTCTTTCTTGTATTAGAATGAAACTTCATTGTGCATAATTTACATGTTAGCCAAATGCTAAAGCTAGCTTAAGAAGTTGTTATGAAAATTAATGGTGTTTAATATATATGTATGCTTTTACTGTTACAAGTTTAACATTTCAGTCTTTAGCTTGGAAATCGGGTCTAAACTTTGGAGTGAAAAAATATAATGAAGAAGAGATACTACTATTCACCCCAATACTAACTGTCAGTTTATATGGCTCATTCGAGTAAGGTACGGCTAGACTCCTTACCCGTCTTACAATGTGTCCTCTATCGTTTAAGAAATCAGTATGTTCTTTGATCTTTTAAAAATACTCCTAACAATATTTTAGTTGAATTTATATGCAAAGTGTTTGAAGCCTTTTATCCATTAAACTGTAATGGGAGATGACAACTTTATATGAAAGAAAGATTGGTTAAAGAGTCAACATTATAATTTTTATTTTAACTAAATTAAAAACATGCTAAACTATATATCTTTGTATAAAATGTTATTAATAAATATATCAGAGAGCCCGTCTAGCTCAGTTGGTAGAGCGCAAGGCTCTTAACCTTGTGGTCGAGGGTTCGAGCCCCTCGGTGGGCGTTTTTTTTTTATCTTTTTTCTTTTTCTCTTACTAATGAGATTTCAAAAAAATCTCAATGCATCAATTAGTTCACTTTTTTTGGCATAACTTGTAAAAGCAGCTAAAATTCCTAAAAAACAGCTGCTGCAATCAAATGGCAGACCACATTTTATTCATTAGACTATGTTATAAAAACTTGAACACTCCTGCTCAATATAAAAGTAAAAAAAAACACTCCAAAATATTCTTATACATGTGACAAGCTCAATTCCATTACACAATCAAAGAACTCCCCTCTGTTTGCAGCATTCGATCGCGCCATCGAATATCTCCTCAAGGCCGTATTTATACTCAAATCCCGCCTCCAACAGTTTCTTCGACGAAAGACTCACAAATTTAACCGTGGGATCAGCTCTGCGAAAGGAGCCGTAAGTTACATTTCTTCTCACCCGATAAAACAAATGAACGAACGATAAAAGAATTCGCTACTTACTCTGCGGGCTCTATTTTGAACTCGGGATATCTCTTAGGCAGAAACTCGTTTAGTTTATCAAGTGTGATCTCAACAGCAGAGCAAATGTACCTCCCTTTAGCTTCTGGATTCTCGAAGAGGAATATGTGAGCGCTGGCAACATCGTCTGTGTGCACGTAGGGCATGTTTTTGTAGAATTTGATGAGTTTCGCAGCTCCTGTTGAGCAAGTAATTGGTTAAAGATGATAATAACGCGATATTCTTACACGGTTCTGATTGTGTCGCATCATCGATCAAAGAGTTATATATTGTGAACTACGCGACATATATAAGTTTAGCAGAAGAAAAAAAGGTTGCGCAATAATATGTTGTTTAATTTGTTGCATAACTACTACCCCTTGCTAGTACTAATGGATAGTTGATGATACCAATTGTTATAAGATAACAGGTTTTAGCAAAAAATGAAGTTTCAAATAATCAACAAATTGCAACTATTTCATGTTTTTGTTTTTTTCTGGCTCGAAGCAGCCAACCAATCGCGATTCCTGGCCAAGCTACAACGAGAATTTCGCCTTTTGAAGGGCCAGTCACGTAGGGCGCCTGAGCTAGGCCGAGTTAGAAAGGCTTTGATAATAGAAGGTACATATTAGGGAAAGGAGACTTACCAAGGATCATAGCAAGTGTAGCGCGCACGGATGGAGGAACATTTGGGCAAACAAACGGTCCATTTATCCAAGTCGGGATCACGGTAACTAGATCCAACGAATGCTTTTCAGCGAATTCAAGTGCGGCCTTCTCAGTAAGCATCTTTGAAATATAATACGAAGCGCCAAACAAATTCTCCCTTCGTATATAATCCGCGTCACTCCACGAGCTCTCGTCTAGCACACAGTCCTCTTCTCCATTGAACATGACCGTGGACACGCTGGAGGTGTACACCACACGCTTCACGGTTTTTGAGTCGACGCACGCTTTTAGAATTCTTAAAAGTGCGGCGATTGATTTGTTGGTGACCGTTTCTTCGGATTCTTTGTTCTCAAAGTCGATGGAGTGTGCCAAGTGGAAAACGCCGATGCAACCTTCGATTGCTGCGTCGAAGGTTTCTGGATTGTCGAGATCCGCGTTGAAAATGCGGAGGTTTTCCGACGCCCCGGGCAGATTTGTTAGGAAGCTGGTGTCTTTTTTGCTGCCTGAGAATTCATTCAAAGGCCATTTGATAGTCAAAAAGGAACTATATATGAATTAGAATAGTATAACATTCGTACAATTACATCTTACATAATTTGTCATCTACTATAAGCTCTCTCCTTTTGGACTTATAAACTATAATCCACAACATAAAAGATGAATTATTATTGCATATATATACCTAAGTAATTCACCAAGCAATTAATCACTTGTTCTGAAATTTTATCGAGCTTACATTAAAATTAACAAGAGATTAAGGTAGAGATATAGCTAACTAATTACCTGGTCTAACAGTGGTATTTACGAAATAACCACGTTCAAGGAGCTTCATAACAAGCCATGAAGCAACATATCCAGTTCCACCCGTTACGCACACTTTTCCCTTCATCTCTATATCCTGATCACTTCGTGTTTTTGTTTCGTATGTATATAGACATTTGTTCAATTTTAGGAATTGCTTGATTTTATAGGCTCAAAATTGAGACAAACATTAAATTTTTCCAACCAACCTCTCAATCATTTCTCAACTTCTCCTCTGAACCAATTCATAGATTTATTTATCATCATGTGGCTTATAAAAATGTTTATTTCATTTCAGTGTATAGAAAAAGAAAAAAAAGTAATCTCCGCCGCACGTAACAACGAACTATCTATTTTTTGTATTAATTATCTTACGAGCCACGAGGTATCATCATCAACTTTGTCCACAACTTTCTTTCTTGTATTTAATTTGGGTAGTTGAAATATTCGTTTTCGATGTTCTTTTCCTTTTTTAATAGAGTAAAATACAAAAAACTACGCTATGTTATTTTAAATTGGCAAAAAAGCTTCTATATTTTTTTTATTAGCAAACACCCTTTTTATTAGCAAACACCCCTGTGTTATTTGGTCAAAGCCAAAAAAAACCCCTATGAGCCAAAATTGTAACACACGCGTTGCACATGCGAATTGAGTTAGGTTTTTTTCACTGGAAATTACTGCTCCACCCTCAAATCTGTTTAAGAAAATAAAATAAAAATGTAATAACAAAAAAAATAATTGTTCAGAATAATTAAACCTATTCAATAAAGTACTGAATAATAAAAGAGGCTTTTATTCAAAAGAAAAACCAAAAATACAAACTGAAAATAATTGTAGGTTTCTAATAAGGGCAAAAATGACATTACACGACAAGTCAATGCTAAATATGATTTTGGGGCGGTTTGCTAAAGAAATAATAACACATGGGGGTTTTGCTAATAAAAAAAACACAGAGGCCTTTTTGCCAATTCGAAATAACACATAGTAGTTTTTTGCATTTCACTCTTTTTAATATAAAACAATGGTGTCCGTTGTTAAGTGATGAAATTCTACGTAATTTGATGAATGTTCAAAATTCATTATACATGGCTTAGACTGAGATTATGTAAATTTATTGTCTCTAAATTGTAAAATAATGCATTTTTTGGCGACTTACTACACAACATAATCACCTAAAATAAATTATTTATGGGTTACCATTTTTTTTTTGATAAGAAATTTATGGGTTACCATACCTGAGTCTAGAATAACAATAAAAACGGTATGTGTTTGATGAAACGTTAATTATGAAGTGTCATTTCTGCAAACATTTACAGATATATAAAACATAAGCTAAGGTGTTTGTTCTATTAGATTTCATGACACTACAAGACTGGGCGGTCAGTAGGGACCGCCCAGTAGCGACTCAAGTTGAGTCGCTGGCCTTCAGCGACTTCTGAAGGCAACAACGACTCAACTTGAGTCGCAGAAAGTCACGAGGAAAACAGCGACTCAATTTGAGTCGTTGTTTGTCTTCATGGACTTTCAGCGACTCAAATTGAGTCGCTGAAGTCCTTTAGAGTATTGGGCCACACATTTTGGCCCAAATTGGGTCAAAATTAGGGCCTCCATTGCCCTAATTTTGGCGGAAAATATCAGCGACTCAATTTGAGTCGCTGATTCTTCACTATAAATAAACTTTTTTTATTTCACATATTACTCACCATCTTCACCTGGTACGTGCGAAACCCGACCCGCCTGCATCAAAACTCCCTAATCAGCGACCAAACTTCGAATTTTGCGAACCACTTTGAGTCAAAACATCGAATCTTCATCAATTCCAGCGATCCCCTCCGTTTCTCCGCCGATTTACGCCCCTCTTCGCCGCGTCGTCCATTTCTCCGCCTCCATTTTCGTCGGTTTCGCCGCCTCGTCACCGCTGGTGAAAGGTCCGACTCCTTTATTTTTATTTTTTTTGTTTTTTTACGCAATTTTTATTAAAATCCGAATTTAGTGTTAATATATTGTTAGATTTGTTTAGATTATAATCCGAATTTAGTATTAGTTAGTGTTAATTAGTGTTTATATTGTTAGATTTGTTTAGTGTTAATTATATTGTTAGATGTGTTAAAATCCGAATTTAGTAAAAAAATTGTAAGATTATATTAATTAGTGTAGATTATATTTGTAAGATTATAATTTGTAAAATTTGTAATTAGTTTAGATTATAATTAGTGTAATATTAATTAATGTAGATTATATTTGTAAAATTTGTAAAACTTGTTAATTAGTGTTAATTTGTAAGATTATATTAATTAGTGTATATTATATTTGTAAGATTATAATTTGTAAAATTTTTAATTAGTGTAGATTATAATTAGTGTAATATTAATTAGTGTAGATTATATTTGTAAAATTTGTACAATTTGTTAATTAGTAAAAAAATTATAAGATTATATTAATTAGTGTAGATTATATTTGTAAGATTATAATTTGTAAAATTTGTAATTAGTGTAGATTATAATTAGTGTAATATTAATTAGTGTAGATTTTATTTGTAAAATTTGTAAAATTTATTAATTAGTGTTAATTTGTAAGATTATATTAATTAGTGTAGATTGATATTTAAATATTGAATTGATATTTAATTTTTTTTACAGTACATATATATTCGACATGTCGTCACGTAAGACCCCTGGCGGTACTGGAGATCGAGGTCCTGGAGGTCGAGGTCGTGGTGGGGTTAACTTCGCATTCTACAGGCCACAATTCTTCACTACAAGAAAATCGCTAATTTCCGACGGCCTCCGTCGGAAAAGACATGTCCGTCGGCATAGTGCCGACGGAAATGATCTTTTCCGACGGGTGAAGCCCGTCGGAAAAGATCGAAAAAAAAAAAAAAAAAACCGACGTCATTTGATGCCGACGGAAAAGACGGTGGGACCGGCCCAAGGTCATTTCCGTCGGCATCGTGCCGACGGAAATGACCGTGGGCCGGTCATTTTTTATTTTAATTAATAATAAAAAAAAAACAAAAAAAATCTATAAATACCCCCCCCAAATGTTTCTTTTTGTCTTTCGTTACTCTATTTTTGACGAGATTTGAAAGAACACTCATACTTATGGTTTACAAGATGTTGGTGGAAGAAAAAATTATATTTGAGTTGTTTTCCAACTTTTGAATAATTACATTTTCACCCCGAAATGTTTCATTTTGTCTTTCGTTACTCCATTTTTGACGAGATTTGAAAGAACACTCATACTTATGGTTTACAAGATGTTGGTGGAAGAAAAAATTAAATTTGAGTTATTTTCCAACTTTTGAATAATTACATTTTCACCCCGAAATGTTTCTTTTTGTCTTTCGTTACTCCATTTTTGACGAGATTTGAAAGAACACTCATACTTATGGTTTACAAGATGTTGGTGGAAGAAAAAATTAAATTTGAGTTGTTTTCCAACTTTTGAAAAATTACATTTTCACCCCGAAATGTTTATTTTTGTCTTTCGTTACTCCATTTTTTACGAAATTTTGAAGAACACTGTTATTTTTAATAACATAGCATATGGTGAAAAAAAAATCGACGAGTGGATTGATTGACACTCTCTACATGTGAAAATACAATTTAGTAGAATAGAGTATACCTATATAGGGTTTAGGGTTTAGGGTTTAGGTTTTAGGGTTTATGGTTTAGAGTTGAAGATCAAATAGTGTTATATTGTATTTTTTTGTCTTTCGTTACTCCATTTTTGACGAGATTTGAAAGAACAGTCATACTTATGGTTTACAAGATGTTGGTGAAAGAAAAAGTTAAATTTGAGTTTTTTTCCAACCTTTGAAAAAATACATTTTCACCACGAAATGTTTATTTTTGTCTTTCGTTACTCCATTTTTGAAGATATTTGAAAGAACACTCATACTTATGGTTTACAAGATGTTGGTGGAAGAAAAAATTAAATTTGAGTTGTTTTCCAACTTTTGAAAAATTACATTTTCACCCCGAAATGTTTATTTTTGTCTTTCGTTCTCTATTTTTTACGAAATTTTGAAGAACACTGTTATTTTTAATAACATAGCATATGGTGAAAAAAAAATCGACGAGTGGATTGATTGACACTCTCTACATGTGAAAATACAATTTAGTAGAATAGAGTATACCTATATAGGGTTTAGGGTTTAGGGTTTAGGGTTTAGGGTTTATGGTTTAGAGTTGAAGATCAAATAGTGTTATATTGTATTTTTTTGTCTTTCGTTACTCCATTTTTGACGAGATTTGAAAGAACACTCATACTTATGGTTTACAAGATGTTGGTGGAAGAAAAAGTTAAATTTGAGTTTTTTTCCAACCTTTGAAAAAATACATTTTCACCCTGAAATGTTTCTTTGTGGCTTTCGTTACTCCGTTTTTGACGAGATTTGAAAGAACACTCATACTTATGGTTTACAAGATGTTGGTGGAAGAAAAAATTAAATTTGAGTTGTTTTCCAACTTTTGAAAAATTACATTTTCACCCCGAAATGTTTCTTTTTGTCTTTCGTTACTCCATTTTTGACGAGATTTGAAAGAACACTCATACTTATGGTTTACAAGATGTTGGTGGAAGAAAAAATTAAATTTGAGTTGTTTTCCAACTTTTGAAAAATTACATTTTCACCCCGAAATGTTTTTTTTTGTCTTTCGTTACTCCATTTTTGACGAGATTTGAAAGAACACTCATACTTATGGTTTACAAGATGTTGGTGGAAGAAAAAATTAAATTTGAGTTGTTTTCCAACTTTTGAAAAATTACATTTTCACCCTGAAATGTTTCTTTTTGTCTTTCGTTACTCTATTTTTTACGAGATTTGAAAGAACACTTATACTTATGGTTTACAAGATGTTGGTGGAAGAAAAAATTAAATTTGAGTTGTTTTCCAACTTTTGAAAAATTACATTTTCACCCCAAAATGATTCTTTTTGTCTTTCGTTACTCCATTTTTGACGAGATTTGAAAGAACACTCATACTTATGGTTTACAAGATGTTGGTGGAAGAAAAAATTAAATTTGAGTTGTTTTCCAACTTTTAAAAAATTACATTTTCACCCCAAAATGTTTTGTTTTGTCTTTCGTTACTCCATTTTTGACGAGATTTGAAAGAACACTTATACTTATGGTTTACAAGATGTTGGTGGAAGAAAAAATTAAATTTGAGTTGTTTTCCAACTTTTGAAAAATTATATTTTCACCTCGAAATGTTTCTTTTTGTCTTTCGTTACTCCATTTTTGACGAGATTTGAAAGAACACTCATACTTATGGTTTACAAGATGTTGGTGGAAGAAAAAATTAAATTTGAGTTGTTTTCCAACTTTTGAAAAATTACATTTTCACCCCGAAATGTTTATTTTTGTCTTTCGTTACTCCATTTTTTACGAAATTTTGAAGAACACTGTTATTTTTAATAGCATAGCATATGGTGAAAAAAAAATCGACGAGTGGATTGATTGACACTCTCTACATGTGAAAATACAATTTAGTAGAATGGAGTATACCTATATAGGGTTTAGGGTTTAGGGTTTAGGGTTTATGGTTTAGAGTTGAAGATCAAATAGTGTTATATTGTATTTTTTTGTCTTTCGTTACTCCATTTTTGACGAGATTTGAAAGAACACTCATACTTATGGTTTACAAGATGTTGGTGGAAGAAAAAGTTAACTTTGAGTTTTTTTCCAACCTTTGAAAAAATACATTTTCACCCCGAAATGTTTCTTTGTGGCTTTCGTTACTCCGTTTTTGACGAGATTTGAAAGAACACTCATACTTATGGTTTACAAGATGTTGGTGGAAGAAAAAATTAAATTTGAGTTGTTTTCCAACTTTTGAAAAATTACATTTTCACCCCGAAATGTTTCTTTTTGTCTTTCGTTACTTCATTTTTGACGAGATTTGAAAGAACACTCATACTTATGGTTTACAAGATGTTGGTGGAAGAAAAAATTAAATTTGAGTTGTTTTCCAACTTTTGAAAAATTACATTTTCACCCCGAAATGTTTCTTTTTGTCTTTCGTTACTCCATTTTTGACGAGATTTGAAAGAACACTCATACTTATGGTTTACAAGATGTTGGTGGAAGAAAAAAATAAATTTGAGTTGTTTTCCAACTTTTGAAAAATTACATTTTCAACCCGAAATATTTCTTTTTGTCTTTCGTTACTCCATTTTTGACGAGATTTGAAAGAACACTCATACTTATGGTTTACAAGACGTTGGTGGAAGAAAAAAATTAAATTTGAGTTGTTTTTCAACTTTTGAAAATTTACATTTTCACCCCGAAATATTTCTTTTTGTCTTTCGTTACTCCATTTTTGACGAGATTTGAAAGAACACTCATACTTATGGTTTACAAGATGTTGGTGGAAGAAAAAAATTAAATTTGAGTTGTTTTCCAACTTTTGAATAATTACATTTTCACCCCGAAATGTTTCTTTTTGTCTTTCGTTACTCCATTTTTGACGAGATTTGAAAGAACACTCATACTTATGGTTTACAAGATGTTGGTGGAAGAAAAAATTAAATTTGAGTTGTTTTCCAACTTTTGAAAAATTACATTTTCACCCCGAAATGTTTTTTTTTGTCTTTCGTTACTCCATTTTTGACGAGATTTGAAAGAACACTCATACTTATGGTTTACAAGATGTTGGTGGAAGAAAAAATTAAATTTGAGTTGTTTTCCAACTTTTGAAAAATTACATTTTCACCCTGAAATGTTTCTTTTTGTCTTTCGTTACTCTATTTTTTACGAAATTTGAAAGAACACTTATACTTATGGTTTACAAGATGTTGGTGGAAGAAAAAATTAAATTTGAGTTGTTTTCCAACTTTTGAAATTTACATTTTCACCCCAAAATGATTCTTTTTGTCTTTCGTTACTCCATTTTTGACGAGATTTGAAAGAACACTCATACTTATGGTTTACAAGATGTTGGTGGAAGAAAAAATTAAATTTGAGTTGTTTTCCAACTTTTGAAAAATTACATTTTCACCCCCAAAATGTTTTGTTTTGTCTTTCGTTACTCAATTTTTGACTAGATTTGAAAGAACACTTATACTTATGGTTTACAAGATGTTGGTGGAAGAAAAAATTAAATTTGAGTTGTTTTCTAACTTTTGAAAAATTATATTTTCACCTCGAAATGTTTCTTTTTGTCTTTCGTTACTCCATTTTTGACGAGATTTGAAAGAACACTCATACTTATGGTTTACAAGATGTTGGTGGAAGAAAAAATTAAATTTGAGTTGTTTTCCAACTTTTGAAAAATTACATTTTCACCCCGAAATGTTTATTTTTGTCTTTCGTTACTCCATTTTTTACGAAATTTTGAAGAACACTGTTATTTTTAATAGCATAGCATATGGTGAAAAAAAAATCGACGAGTGGATTGATTGACACTCTCTACATGTGAAAATACAATTTAGTAGAATGGAGTATACCTATATAGGGTTTAGGGTTTAGGGTTTAGGGTTTAGGGTTTAGAGTTGAAGATCAAATAGTGTTATATTGTATTTTTTTGTCTTTCGTTACTCCATTTTTGACGAGATTTGAAAGAACACTCATACTTATGGTTTACAAGATGTTGGTGGAAGAAAAAGTTAACTTTGAGTTTTTTTCCAACCTTTGAAAAAATACATTTTCACCCCGAAATGTTTCTTTGTGGCTTTCGTTACTCCGTTTTTGACGAGATTTGAAAGAACACTCATACTTATGGTTTACAAGATGTTGGTGGAAGAAAAAGCTAAATTTGAGTTGTTTTCCAACCTTTGAAAAAATACATTTTCACCCCGAAATGTTTCTTTGTGGCTTTCGTTACTCCGTTTTTGACGAGATTTGAAAGAACACTCATACTTATGGTTTACAAGATGTTGGTGGAAAAAAAAGTTAAATTTGAGTTGTTTTCCAACTTTTGAATAATTATATTTTCACCCCGAAATGTTTCTTTTTGTCTTTCGTTACTCCATTTTTTACGAAATTTTGAAAAACGCTCATTTCTCTCGGACTATATTTCCCGCGCCAAAAATCCTCAAAAAACGCTCATTTTCGAGGGCACCATGCCGTCGGAAATGACCCTTTTCCGACGGCATGGTGCCGTCGGAAATGAGCGTTTTTCGAGGAATTTTGGCGCGGATCGCTGACATGGCACTATTCCCCCTCCAAAATCTATAAATACCCCCAAATTTTACACCTAAAATTCATTCATTCATACACAAACACTCAAATTATATCTCCCTAACTACATTTCTTCTCTCAATTCTTTCTTCAATTATTTTTCTTACTTATATTTTATTTATATTTTTTATTTTATCATATATATTTTGTTTTCTTACACATATCATATATTATTCTTAATACTTTCGTAATAAACTATTTTTATTAATCTATACATATTACAAATTAGTTTATATTTATGTTTTTCGTACCAAATAATTCAATTTTATAGCTAATATATATTATTAATGTTTATATATATATTTTTGTTTTAATTATATAGCCTTTTCCGAAAATTCAGACAAAATTTGAGATGAAAATTAACAAAAAATTGGTTTTTTCCGTAATTTTTTTTTTAATATTTATGAATATTATTTCCGACGGCAATGAGCCGTCGGAAATAATTTTTTAATAATATTCATAAAAAAAACAAATTAAATATTTAAATATTTTTTAATAATATTTTTTAAAATAATTAAATACGTATTCTTAAATTTAATATGTATTTTAATATGAAATAATACGTATGAAATACTCTTTTCCGACGGCACGATGCCGTCGGAAAAGAGGTCAATTTCGACGGCATCGTGCCGTCGAAAAAGAGGGCTTTTCCGACGGCACGATGCCGTCGGAATTGACCGGCAGCTTTTCCAACGGCCCCGTGCCGTCGGAAAGACCTTTTCCTACGGAAGCTTTTCCGTCGCCTATTTTCGACGGATTAAACCGTCGAAAAAGACCATTTCCGACGGGAAATAGGCCTTTTCCGACGGATTTTGTGCCGTCGGAAATGCCCGTTTCTCTTGTAGTGCTTGTAGTGGTGTGTGTGTGTGGTATATATAGAGTTCGCCGAATTTAATATATATATCCACTGATAGTATGTCACACTCGCATCAAATACCTCATACTAAATAAACTGTGTTTTACACAATTGTTGCATATCTTACTTAGCAATTAACGATCAAGATAAATATCGTCGGCTAAATATTAAAACACTATGATCGATTTCAACAAAATAGTGCATCTACATCAATAATCAAATTGGATACACATCGTTTGTTCACCAAGTAATCACTTTGTTTTGAAATTTTATCGAGCTTAAATTAAAATTAACAAGTTCAAAGATTAAGGGAGAGAGATAACTAAGCTAATTAATTACCTGGTCTAACAGTGGTATTTACGAAATAAGTCAAATAACCACGTTGAAGAAGCTTCATAACAAGCCTCGAACTTTTCCCTTCGTCTCCATTATCTCTCCAAATTCTGATCACGTTGTGTTGGACATTAAATAAATAATAATGTTGTTACACCACCATCGATATAAATTTTATATCGATGGATTATGAGATATAAATATTAAAATATTTATACTTTGTGTCGAGTCCGATAATTAACGTAACATTTCGCTTTACTCAAACTCGGGAGTGCATGGGATGCTAGAGAGAGAGAGAGGAGTAGGGGTGCGGGTGGGTATGGGAAATTGGGTACCTATCCCATACCCAACGGGTATTTCCCAATTGAGAATTCCCAAATCGCCAAATTGGGAAAATTGGGAATTCCCACTTCCCAACCCAAATAAATGGGACAAGATTTGGGAATCATCTTGGATACCCGCGGGAAATGGGTACCCAGACTAAATAATAATAAAATAAATATATATAGGGTTGAATTGACATAATATAATATGTTGGACTCATGTTGCAAATACATAAATTACTTAATACCCAAAATAAATCAGATCTCATCTCACTCTCAACCCTAACAAAGAACATTAGCCCGCCGTCTCTGTCACTCTCACACACTTGTTATTTCTTGTATTAGTTGAATCTTGTTTTTTTTTAAATTTGGGTTTGTTTTGTTTATGAACTATGTGTCTATGTCTATTTAGTTGTTAACTATGACTTAAAGTTGAACTTGTGGTGTGTGATGTATTATTATGTGATGATGGTGTATTGGTGATATCGTGTTAACTTATATGTTTTGATTGGATGGTGATGACGAATTGTATTCGTGAATGGCTCGTATGGTATTTTAGAGGCACATAAAGTAATGAATTGCATGAAAAAATTCACTGCCATGAGTGGAAGAGAAAAAAATGCAATCTGTAAATTTCTAGGTACCCAAAAATTTGGGTTCCCAGAAATTTATAGAAGGTATTTTTGGTTCTCCCTAGTTACTGAAAATTTCTGGGTACCCAATTGGGTACCCAGAATATTTGGGAACCCATTTGGTGGGTTCCCAAATAAGTGGGATAGAAAATGGGTAGCATTTTTTCCTACCCACAAATATGGGTACCCGCGAAGCGGGTACCCATTTTCTGGGTACCTATCCCACCCCCACCCCTAGAGAGGAGTTAGGTTGCACGGATACGGATACGAGTATCGCTATCCGCTGGATACGGATACGTGGATACGATTTTTTTGAAATTTATAAGATACGATACGTATGCGATACGTCAAATATTTAATATTAATAATTATGTATAAGGATATAATTTAAATAAAAATATCAAATAATATTATATTTAATCACTTGCACAGTCATTAGTCACATAATATTGTGAAGCATATCAAAGCTTTGTGTGTTGTTTTTATTTTGGTTTGAAATAGTGGGTTTTCACGATTTTATATTTAAGTTTCTGAAAAGATATTGCAATTTGGTTCTTGTTGGGCCTTTTCTAGTTTAAGAAAACTACCACACTACTCTTATAAATTGTTGATACGTATCGGATACTTCTCGGATACGCTTTACAACGTATCCGATACGTGTATTCATCTTTTTAATTATTTTTAATGCAGGATATGCCACGTGGCGTATCCGATACGTATCCAAATAGTATCCAGAGAGTATCGGTATCCAATACGTATCCGACAATGACCGGCCATTTTTTTGGAGTATCCGTGCATCATAGGAGAGGAGGGAATGCTTTTTGTGATTGGTGTGTTTTGTAATTTACGGTTCATGCTCCTTTTATAGACTCAAAAACTGAGACAGTAGTTTGGATGTAGTTTCACCCGTTTCGCTCGAATTTTGCTTTTTTAGAAGTTTTGAAGATGCTTTTGAAAATTGTGCAACATATTTTAAATATTGTTTGGATGTAATTTGAGTGTTGGAGTTATAGGGATAAAATTAGGTGTATAGGAGTCAAATCAGAAAGGTGATTGAATGTGAAAATAATATGTTAATAGGTAATAATTATTGGCAAATTCAAAACCAATATTTATTATTATTTGATGAGTGGCTTGTAGTTTAGGCAACATAATATAATAAATATGCTGACTATTTTTTTGTTGTTCTGTGTATTATGCTAAATACTACCTCACAAATATACTTCATATATTGGTTATAGTTTTATATTATGAAGATACTTTATAAATTAACTTTATTATTAATATAATATTAGATATAACAAATCACCGTTTTTAAACATGTTTATTGACATAGTTATATATTATGAAGTAGTGCAAAAAGGATCTGAAGATTAAAAATGATAAATAATCAATGCACAAATCAAAATCGCAAACCTCAATGTGATACACGTGTTAACCTTGATGAACAATATTTATATATACATACACATAGGTATATATTCAATATAATCTTTGTATAAATATTCAATTGGATCTTTCCATATTACATTATATATACATTTTATACTAGAAGTAATTTGGATTTAAATATACAAGCTTCAAAATAACTTATGAACTTCAACTGTTAAAGACAATTACATAAATTAAGATCTTGAATTAATATTTTTGTTAAAAGAGAATCAGCAAAAATTCAAAAGCTACAGTTGGCATTAAAAACAAAAAGAGAGAGAGAGAGAGACAGAGAGAGAGAGAGATGGTAAAGCCGCCAAAATTGACAAAAAAAAAGGTGTGTACCGTCAATTGTGTAGCTGCATTTACGCCTATAACATTGAGACATTGACTATATTATGAATTCGAAAGTTTGAAAAGCATGATACTTTGGCCAAAATTGTGAAATGCCTTCCAAATGAATTTGGGCCAACGAAAGCTTGAAACATTTGGGCCAAACGACATCCAAACAGGGGCTTAATTTCCAACCAACTCTCAGTTATGGGCGTGGCTGGCAAGTGGCAACACTTTGTGTTAAATCTGCGTATATGTTTATGCGGCTTATAAAATTGTTTATTACTTCAGTATATATACATATAAAGTGTAATCTCCGCCACACATAATAACGGGGAATTTTGCACCGGACGTCCTTTATGTTAACCACTTTTCAAAGAAGGTCCTGTATGTTGACATGTTGCAAAAAGAGTCCTGTATGTTGGCATCATTTGTAATTTTCGTCATATATGTTGACATTAACAGAAAACGTCCTATATGTTGATATCATTTGTAATTTTCGTCCTATATGTTGACATTAACAGAAAGCGTCCTATTTGCATTTTAATCCCTAAATAATTTATATAATTACACTCACACTTAAAAATTTAAAAATTTCAACAAACTTAATTGCATTCTTTTAAGACACATTCTTTTAAGAAAAAAATGATGATATTATATTTTTAGAAAATTAAAAATTTCAACAAACTTAATTAATAATTTCTTAAGCTTGATTTTATTAATTATTTGATAATTTTATTTTATTTTAAAAAAAATTATAAATTTCGAAAAATTGAAAAATATAATTTATCAATTTCGAAAATTGCTACCCAAAATCGTTCGAAATAGTTTGAATTTTTTTATCAATTTCGAAAATTTTAAAAAATATTATCAATTTAGAAATTTTAATATTTTTTTAAAAAATTCAAAATTTCATAATTGTTTTTCAAACGATTTTGGGTAGCAATTTTCGAACTTAAAAGTAATTTTTTTTAAAATTTTCGAAATTTTAATATATTTAAAAAAAATCGAAATTGATAATTTTTTTTCAAACTATTTCGAATGTTTTGGGTAACAAATTTTCGAACTTGAAAGTAATTTTTTTTAAAAATTTTCGAAATTTTAATATTTTTTTAAAAATTTTCGAAATTTTAATTTTTTTTTAAAAAAATTCGAAATTGATAATTTTTTTTCAAACTATTTCGAACGATTTTGGGTAGTAATTTTCGAAATTGAAATTTTTTTATTTTTTCAAATTTTCGAAATTGATAAATTATATTTTTCAAATTTTCGAAATTTATAATTTTTTTAAAATAAAATAAAATTATCAAATAATTAATAAAATCAAGCTTAAGAAATTATTAATTAAGTTTGTTGAAATTTTTAATTTTCTAAAAATATAATATCATCAATTTTTTCTTAAAAGAATGTGTCTTAAAAGAATGCAATTAAGTTTGTTGAAATTTTTAAATTTTTAAGTGTGAGTGTAATTATATAAATTATTTAGGGATTAAAATGCAAATAGGACGCTTTCTGTTAATGTCAACATATAGGACGAAAATTACAAATGATGTCAACATATAGGATGTTTTCTGTTAATGTCAACATATAGGACGAAAATTACAAATGATGCCAACATACATGACTCTTTTTGCAACATGTCAACATACAGGACCTTCTTTGAAAAGTGGTTAACATAAAGGACGTCCGGTGCAAAATTCCCCATAATAACGTATTATCTATTTTTGTCTATATACTTACGAAGTATCATCATCAATTGTGTCAACAACTTTCTTTCTTGTATTCAATTTGGGTAGTTGAAATCTTCAGTCTCTTAAATCTTCAGTCTCTTCGTTCTTTTCTTTGTTTTAATAAATATAAATGATGATGATGGTGTCAGTTATTGCGTGGTGACATTCTATGTAATTTGATCAATGTCAAAATTCATTACACATACATGGCCTAGACTGAGATTATATAAATTTGTTGTCAATAAATGAAATAATGCATTTTTTGGCGACTTAGTACTACGTACAACATAATCACCTGAAATAAATTATTTATAGCTAGCTAGGAAACCACCTCACTCTAGAATAAATATAAAAACCGTATGCGTGCATTATGATGAATCGTTTTGCAGTGTCATTTCTGCAAACGTTTTGATGTAATTGATTTGGATCCATCTGTTGCTTAGGACTGTTATAATCTATGTAATGACTTAAATATTAACTGGTGTGGTGGATCCTATAAAAAAAGAAAAGAATAATTGGCATACGTGTAAAAGGCACTGCTGCTATGTTTTTCTTTTATTTTAATTCTTCTTTTTTGATGATCAATATCTTTTGTTTTTATTTCCCATCACTATTTGAAGAGAATTAAATACACCCTGCATGGATTCATTAGAAAAGCAATGACCAATTTACTAGTGGCCAATATAATCGTTCATGCCCACTACCCCATTATTAAACGGGGCAGTTCTGCCAACAAATATCTCTCGCTTTTCTTGCTAAAATTACAACTTTAACGTACGTGGCAGAAATTTGATTAGTGAATTTGGTAAGCTAGATGCAAAAACAAAGACACAAGTAAGTAACAAATGAGATGTAACGACCGAGATTCCTGAAACTTGTAGTACTTGACACGATAAGAGCACAACAAAATATAGTCACACGGATTCCTAATATTTGGTGTTTCACACGTTGCTGAAATTTCGTGTGAAATTGCTAAGTTGGGTCCACACAAACGCGAAAGCTAGTGCATAGATACGAACAAGCTACGTTATGAAACGGAATGATAACGGTTGGATTTGGTGGTGGTGTTAGTGTAAGAGAGCGGCGGCGTTGTGGTGGTGATAGAATCATGAGAGAGAGATAAGCGATTAGGGTTTGAGAAGAAAACTGAATGAATTAATTAATTAGTAAAATATTACAAAAGTCCTTTTATACTTTACAAATATTGAGTGTCCAACACACTCCGGATCTAAGTCGGGTCAAGGCCCAATATGAATAACAAGCAATAAGAGAAAGGGGGACTAAGCCCAACTAAACTAGCCCAAAGTGAAAACATTATGTCATGACCCCCCCCCCCCCCCCTCAAGATGGGCATGAATATTAATAAGGCCCATCTTGGAGGTAGCTGAGAGGAAAGGCGCCAGGGAAAGTGGTTTGGTTAATACATCTGCCACTTGGTGTGTGTTCCTGATGTGAACGACTTTTAAGAGACCAAGAGCTATCTTTTCGTGAACAAAATGGCAATCGATCTGTAGATGTTTTGTGAGCTCGTGGTGGACCGAGTTCGAGGCGATGCAAACGGCACTTCGGCTGTCGGTAAAGACTAAAGGATTCTTGGTGAGAGGAATCGACAGGTCCAAGAGAAGTTGTTTAAGCCATAAGAGTTCGCAAGTGGATGAAGCAACAGCTCTGTACTCCGCCTCCGTTGATGACCCGGCTCACCGTAGCCTGTTTCTTCGATTTCCAGAAAATGAGAGAACGCCCTAAGAAGACTGCATACCCCGTCACACTACGGCGCGTATCCGGGCAACCGGCCCAATCGCTGTCACAAAAACAGGTTAGTCAGGAACAGAGTCAGAGGCATAAAAAAGGCCTTTACCTGGACTGGATTTTAGAAAACGGAGGACTCGATGGGCAGCGGCGAGATGAGCGGCAGTCGGTCTAGCCATATGCTGGGACAGACACTGAATGCTGAATGATAAATCAGGTCGAGTAATGGTGAGATAAAGAAGACGCCCTATAAGGCGGCGATAAATCGTGGCATCAGGAAGCAAGTTTGTGTCATCAATTGTTAACTTTGAGTTGTGATGCATAGGAGTGTTGGAGGGCTTACAGCCAATGTACCCTGATTCCGAAAGGATATCCAGGGCGTATTTTCTTTGGCATATTGAAATACATTTATGTGACCGTGCAACCTCTAATCCTAAGATGTATTTAAGAGGACCCAAGTCTTTGATAGTGAATGCAACATCTAACTTGCCCTTAAGGGACTCAATTTAAAGGTAGGCCAAAAATTTAAAGGAACATCAGACTGGACCCTAAGAGCTCTAGCAATCTGTAACAGGTGTTAATGCTTTCTTTCAACAACACCATTCTGCTCAGGTGTTTCAACACAACTCTTCTGATGAATGATACCAAATTGATGATAAAAATCCTTAAGAATAAATTCAGTTCCATTGTCAGTTCTTATTATTTTAATCTTTTTATTGAATTGAGTGACAACAAAGTTATAAAATTGAAGCAAGAAGTGGTGAACCTCAGATTTAAACTTCAAGAAAAAAATCCAAGTACACCTAGAACAATCATCTACAATGGTAAGAAAATACTTTGAACCATCATAAGAAAGGGTGGAGAATGGCCCCCAAACATCACAGTGTATCAAATCAAAAACCTCAACAGATTTGGACACACTTAAAGGAAAGGAGAGCCTCTTTTGTTTAGCATAATGGCAAACATCACAAACAGGCAAATGAGGCCAAGTAGGCAGAGAAAGACTAGAAATACATGAGAGTTTCTGGACAGAGGGATGACCAAGTCTTAAGTGCCACAAGTTCACATCAGAAGGAGTTTTGGAAAGTAAAACAGTTGAGTGACAAAATTTATTTGAAAAAGTTGCAGAATCAAGAAAATAAAGTCCTTTGTCTGCCTTAGCAGAGCCAATCATCCTCCCCATGAGAAAATCCTGCATTATGCATTTATTTGAAAAGAAAAACAGGGAGATGTTGGAATTTTGAAGAAGTTTAGAAACAGAAATCAAATTGTAATGAAAAGCAGGAACATAAAAGACATCTTTGAGAGTTAAAAAATCATTGATCTTGATGTGAGCTTGGGCAGTAGCTAAAGTCACATTATTGTTAGGCAATTGTATAGGCACAGAAACTTGCAAAGAATTTACAAAAAATTTAGAGTCACACACCATATGGTCAGTGGCCCCTGAATCTAGTATCCAAGACTTAGAGGATGCAAATAAAGTAGAGGAAAGAGGATTACCACCCTGAGAAGGGGCACTGTGAGAGGTGGCAGAGCCAGCAAAGTGTGAGGAAGGCATAGAAGAAGGCTCCTTGTTCGAGTAATCCAGGGGAGCAGACACTGTCCTAGGCTGAGGCACAGAACCTTCTGGAGCAATAGCAGAGTGAGCAACATGATTGAAGTTAGGTGCATGTCGCGTGCCACGCGGACCCTCCCAACCGAGGGGATATCCAATTAGCTGAAAGCAGGAATCCATCATGTGGCCCTCAAATCCACAGTGATTGCAACGAACCTTTTTCTTGTTCTTAAGGCCATGGGCTTTGGTAAAACGTGTAGAGTTAGGGTTAGAAGTGGAATGTGGAGGAAGAGGTGGTCTGGGGTTGGAGGTGTAAGGGTGAGGGGTGCGGGTAAACATAGCCAAAGGATCTAAGAGGACGGGAGATGAGGGTTGAAGGGTGCGTTGCTGTTCCTCTTGCAGTAACATAGAGAAAACTTTGGAGAGAGAGGGTAAGGGGCTAAGGATTAGGATCTGGCTGCGGAGGGAGGAGTATGAGTCGTTTAAACCAACAAGAAAGGAAAGGAGGCAGTCGGATTGTTGGCGGTCATGCATCTTCTTTACCGAATTGCAAACACAGAGCCCACAAGTGCAAGAAACAAACGGTCGCTGACCGACATATTCGTCCCAGAGTGTGCGGAACGAGTTGTAAAAGGCGGTGATAGACTGATTACCTTGAGAGATAGTCGCCAAAGAGCGGCGGAGGTGGAAGACTCGAGAACCATCAGTGCGAGCGTATCGTGTACGCAGGTCATTCCAGACGGCGAGGGCAGAGGTGTAATTCAGCAAGGTCTGACGGATCTCAAAAATGACAGAGTTGAGGATCCAGGAGAGCACCAGATTATTCGCCCGGATCCAGCAGGTGCGTTCCGTGGAATCCCCGTTGGAAGGCATGGGAAGCGAGCCGTCGATGAAGCGCATTTTATTTTTGATGTTGAGCGCCATCTCAATGCCTTTGCACCAGGAAAGGTAGTTTGCGCCGTCGAGCATGTCGGCGACGATAGAGGAGCCCGTGAAATCATGAGATCTGAGGAAGTAGACGGATCCGGAGTCTTCGCTATGGTTTTTGACCATAGTCGTGGCGGAGGAGAGAGATGAGGAGGACGACGGAGAGGTCATCGGAGAAAATTAGGGTTGACAGAAAGAAACGAGTAATTAAGTGCGAGAGAGAGATGCGGAAGCGTAGAAGTAAACGGATCTAGCGTCCTGCGCTCTTGATACCATGATAACGGTTGGATTTGGTGGTGGTGTTAGTGTATAAGAGCGGCGGCGTTGTGGTGGTGATAGAATCATCAGAGAGAGAGATAAGCGATTAGGGTTTGAGAAGAAAACTGAATGAATTAATTAATTAGTAAAATATTACAAAAGTCCTTTTATACTTTACAAATATTGAGTGTCCAACACACTCCGGATCTAAGTCGGGTCAAGGCCCAATATGAATAACAAGCAATAAGAGAAAAGGGGACTAAGCCCAACTAAACTAGCCCAAAGTGAAAACATTATGTCAAGACGGAACGACATGAATTCCTAAATTTAGCACACAGCATAATCAACACTGATACGAGTGCAGCACAATACAACCACGCATTTTTTTGAAGTTTTGTAATCGACACGTTACTAATATCTTGGGTGAAAGTGTGAAATCGATAAGCTATGTGTGCACAAAAGCGGCACAAGCTCTTGGATATATATACATACAATATATAATAGGACGGTCGAATTTCTGAAAAGAGAATTATTACCAGGTTGTGTCTGATGCGGATACGAACACAACACATCACATCCACACATCCTAAATGCATCATAAGGTAATAAGTGAAGTTTTAAAGGAATAATTACGAATAAACCCTCTGAACTTTAGAGCGGTTTGTATAGTACTTGACTACTTGTGAACTATAAGCTTGAAAGGTCTAACTTTGGAGTGAAAAGATAACAATTAACAAAGAAGAGGTACTATTCACCAAAAGACTAAATTTCAGATTTTGTCTCATTTAAGTAAGGTAACGAGCTCTGTAGCCCGTAATATTATACCCCGTCTCACAACGTGTCCTATTTCATTTGAAAAATTAATAGTGTAATAGGTGCAAAGTACTACGCACAATCTTCTAGCGGAATATCTATGCAAAGTGTTTGGTGTCTTTTATCCTTTTGCATTTTATAGGTAGATGGCAACTTTCTCATTTTATATTCAAATACATAAAAATGATGGTAAACCATATTGTTTACTACCTAAATCAATGCGCAAGCCTCTTAACCTTGTCTGTTGAGGGTTGGAGCACCTCGCTGGGCGTTTACATTCATCATTTTTTTACTATATTCGAAGGAAAATTGAAAAATCAAATCAAATTAGCACTCATCTGCACAACACATACATGTCAAATTTAAGGAAAAATTCGCACTCTAAAATGACCAAAAAGACACTTTTCAGGAACAAGAAAAGACTTTTGGCACTATAAATGACTAGATTTGATAAGTTGCTACTTTAAAGGACCAACTATGCGAAATTCTCATTTAAAAGTCAAAATTAAAACAAAAGGCAAAATAGGAAACATGATTGCCGGACTTGACAAAAATAGAAATAAAAATGCACAAAAAAAGGCAAAAAATATGGTTATATCCGACATGGCGACGATTTGGCAACCACATATGCAAGAAAGCCCAAATAAGGGCAAAAGAGCACTTTTAGAATCGAAGTGCGGGATTTACAGGGCAAAACTCGGCCCGAAAAGATGTTGGTCATTGTCGTCAAAAGTGAAAAGTTCTTGGGTAAATTTAACAATTCACCATTTTCTGAACATCCACCTAAGAATGCTTCTCTTACATGGCGAGTAATTTGGCAACCACTTTTATCATATCGAAGTGCATGAGTTCCGGGGCAAAACTCCGACCCAAGAAGACGTTGAGTACTCTCGGCAAAAGTAAAAAGATAGGGAGTGAATTTGACAATTCTCCCAATAAAATTTCGATGCTTCATTTAGTTCACTGTTTTTTGCATAAATTGTAAAGCAGCTAAAATTCCTAAAAAAACAGCTGCAATCTAATGTCACACCACATTTTATTCATATTGTTATAAAAACTTTATACTCCTGCTCAATATTCAAATATACACTATAAAAGTAAAACACACTCCAACATATTCTTATACATGTAACAGAATCTGGAGAAAAGCAAAAAAAAACTTCATCAAGAATCAAGTGACAAGCTCAATAGTATTACATAATCAAAGAACTCCCTTCTGTTTACAGCATTCGATCGCTCCATCGAACATCTCCTCCAAGCTGTATTTATACGTGAATCCCGTCTCCAACAGCTTCTTCGACGAGAGGCTCACAAACTTAGTCTGTGGATCAGATCTGCTAAATGAGCTGTTAGTTACATTACTTCCACCCGATAAAACAAATGAACCAACGTGAAGGATTCACTACTTACTCTGCGGTCGCTATTTTGAACTCGGGATACCTTTTGGACAGAAACTCGTGTAGTTTATCCGGTGTGATCTCAACAGCAGAGCAAATGTACCTCTCCTTGGCCTCAGGGAGCTCGAAGAGGAATATATGAGCGCTGGCAACATCGTCCGTGTGCACGAATGGAATGTTCTTATAGTATTTGATGTGTTTCTCAGTTCCTATTGAGCAAATGAATTGGTCGATATGGAAAGTAACACGATATTTTTACGCGTTCTCTGTTCGTAGACTGTCTATTATGGTTCTAATTGTGTCACATCATTGTTCAAAAAGATGTATTATGAAATACGCGACATAAGTATAGCAGAAAAAACAGTGTTGTGCACCAAAATATCGATTAATTTGCTATATTAGTACGTACTAATGGACTGTTGATACCACTTGTTATAAAATTAAACAGATTCTAGCAAACTACCCAACCAATCAACTCAAGGTTCATATTAGGGAAAGGAGACTTACCAATGATCATAGCAAGTGAAGCACGCACGGATCCAGGGCAACTCGTGCAAACAAACGGTCCATTTATCCAAGTCGGGATCACGGTAACGAGATCCAACGAATGCTCTTCAGCAAATTCAAGAGCCGCCTTCTCTGTAACCGTCTTGGAAATATAATACGAAGAGCCAAACAAATTCTCCCTTCGTATATAATCCACATCGCTCCACGAGCTCTCGTCTAGCACACGGTCCTCTTCCCCATTGAATATGACCGTGGACGCGCTGGAGGTGTACACCACACGCTTCACGGTTTTTGAGTCGACACACGCTTTGAGAATGCTTAAGAGTGCTGCGACTGACTTGTTGGTGACCGTTTGTTCAGATTCTTTGTTCTCGAAGTCGATGGGGTGCGCCACGTGAAACACGCCGATGCAGCCCTCGATTGCCGCATCGAAGGTTTTTGGATTGTCGAAATCCGCGTTGAAAATGCGGAGGTTTTCTGACGCGCCGGGGAGATTTGTTAGGAAGCTGATGTCTTTGTTGCTGCCTGAAAATCCATTCAAGGCCGTTTGATAGCCAATAAAAAGGATCATATATGAATTAGAATAGCAAGAGCTTATAGTATAACATTTGTACAATTAAATTATAGTTTTATTTGTAACATATAATCTACTATGAGCTCTTCTTTTGGACTTATAAACTATAATCCACCACAAAAATAATATAAAAAATAAAAATTATTATTGCATGAGTAGTATCAATTAGTTGGTCGAATTTCTTAATAGTATGTCGAACCGTATCAAATACCTCATACTAAACCATAATTGTTTTTATACAATCCTTGCATCTCTGACTAACTAAGCGCAATTAACGATCAAGATAAAATCATTTGCTAAAATATAAAATACCATAATTTGAACACAATCATGCATCTGAACCAATATCCAAATTGGATTCAGAAGTTTTATGCACCAAGTAATCACTTGTTTTAAAATTTTATCGAGCTTAATTAAGTCAAAATTAACAAGTCAAAAGATCGAGATAGCTAATTAATTACCTGATCTAACAGTGGTATTTACGAAATAACCACGTTGA
Organism: Linaria vulgaris; assembly: GCA_948329865.1. NCBI lineage: Eukaryota > Viridiplantae > Streptophyta > Magnoliopsida > Lamiales > Plantaginaceae > Linaria > Linaria vulgaris. The sequence continues at coordinate 87,142,551 of OX415254.1, read as the reverse complement.
AGAAGCTTCATAATAAGCCATGAAGCTACAAATCCAGTTCCACCTGTTACACACACTTTTCCCTTCATCTCTATCTCTCCAAAGTCTAATCACTTTGCGTTAGTGCCTGTATATGTGTATTGTAGCTTATAAAAATGTTATTTCAGTATATCAACTATCAACTATAGTTTAAAAAAGAGCTTCTCAGTTTTGTCCTTTTTTTTTGGCTGAATTTACCTCACTCTCCTGTTTGGGCTTTGAACTCTTTTATTTTCGCCCCTACAATTTTCTATTATTTGTTTTTAGGCCCTATGATAAATTGTAACACATCCCCACAAATCTTTTCTTTTTAGTTTTTGACCCTAAAGTTTTTGTTATTTGACTAATTACGGCGTCCATCTTTTTTTCTTTCAATCTTGCCATTGTAAGTTCAACTAAGTATTATGTTCTGTTCTATTCTATCTATCTAGACTAGATCTATAAATGGCTAGAATTTTAGTCATGTAAGTTTGGATGTCCCTATTTTGTCCCTGTTATTTCCTGTAATTACTTTCCAATATACTTAAGCTCAAACACCGGAAAAAAGGTTAGCTGCCATTGTGGACTTTGTGGCTTGAAATGTGGTGGTAGGCATCTTTGGAGGCGGAGACGCGAGATGTGGTGGTGCGCGTTGTAGGAGGAGTGGGATGTGGTGGTGATGATGCGCGCCGTCGGTGAGGTCGAATGTAGTGGTGGTTGTGCGCGTCGCCAGAGCCGTAGGATGTGCTAGTGGAGCTTGGTGGCGACGTGGTGGGGGAGAATTGATTCGACCTTACGAGCGGATGAGGCTGGGCGGAGGAGTGAAATTTTTGCCATAATTCGTGTGGTGGGGGAGACTAAGGCGGGGATTCAGCGGTAGAATCATAGAACCATGGGAACGAATGGTGTCGTGTGCGCACGTGTTTGTGTGTAAATAATAATTAAAAATTAGTAAGTTTTTAATCGGAATGGTATCTCCAAATCTCTCATACAAAACCATTGGAGATAGTTGGTGATCCTTAGTTTAATTACTCTTATTAAAACTTAATTTGCATTGAATTGAGCTTCGTTTCGTTTGTGACTTTAATTTTGTTCTTCATATTGATAGTTTAGTTTCCCCATGTTAAGAAAACTAAAATATTTTAGCTATTAACTTATATCTTACTATACTATTTTTGATATCATTGAGTCACTTGAGATGTTGATGATATATTATCTAAAAAACTGTTATAAATATTATCCAGTATTTAGTTCACAAAAATAAGACGCATTTTATCAATTTCTTTCTTATTTCGTTCAAATTTGTAACTGGGATTTAATTACCATACAAAATAAAATGTTTGTTAATTGCAACCAAAAGGTTATAGAATGCTTTCACATTTCTCCCAACATGGACCTTGTACGAATTTGTGTCATTCTTCTTCAGTATAATAATAATAATAATAATCGTTTGAAATTAAAACTCCGCAGTTAACCCTCGAGCATGGGCTCTTATTTTTCTTCTTTGTCTTTCGTTTACTTTAATTTCAATACCGAGTTTTTCATTTTCTTTGCCACGAAACTTTATGTCTTTTCGAATTGTTTCAAAATAGTTATTACTCATTCGTTCTCTTATGTCTTCTTCTCAGCCATCTGTACTTCAATTCCATGATCAAACTTTTTATTTTCTTGTCTCGAAACTTCACGAGTTTCTTATGCACGAGCAATTTTCTGGTAACCACCTTCATAACCCTCATCTCACCGTTTATTGGTAGTACCGCGTTGGCAATATATGGTTGCACAAATAATTTATCACATGGTTGTTTGTCTCTCCAGACCCCAAAAAATATAGTTGCAAAACTTTTTGGGCAAAACTGAAATAATTCTAAAAATAAAAGGACCAATTAATAATTTACAGTTGGCCTATAAATAAATAAATAAAACTTTTAGGTCAAATTTAGAAGAAGTAAAAAATTAATAGAACCATTTCGCAATTTATAGCAGGCCAATAAGTGCGAAACGTAAATTTTTTGAGGCAAGATCGAAAGAATTAAAACATTGAAGGACTATTATGCAGTTTATACTTTATAGCAGACCTAACGCAATTAACTGTTAAGAAATCTTATTATTTACAGATCCCAACCGATTAGTACGTGCGGTCCTCCAGATATTTATTACTGTAAAACAAAACATAATATAGCAATTAGTTATGCTTGCAGGGGCAAAATTGGAACACGAAAAATCTCCGTTTGTAGCCTGTTTGAAAACATTTATGTTTATTATATAGTAAAGATAAAGATAAAGATAAACATAAAAATAAAGATAAAGATATGGTAAAGATATGTAGTAATCTCCGTCCGTCACACTCACACATAATATATACTATGCCAGATTTTCGCATTGTCTTTATATATTATACGAGTCTAGTTTTTCAAATTAATACTATCACCATCAACAGATTATTTGATATTAGCTAAGCTTTATTTGTAACTAATAACTCACTCGTGCTAATAAACACAGCCACAAAATTCCAAAATACAGATTAATTAACCAAAAGTAATTAACACTAGACTCTAGAGTCAGAGTGTATTGTTTGGTGTACCCAGCTTAACTCTCCATTAGGACCATTACACGTAAATATGTTGCACCCTAATCAGTTCGATAGTCTCTTTCATTTTGGTCGTATTCGCACTTCTCTGTTTCTTTTCTTCTTCTTTTTTTCTCCTTTGAAATTTACGTCTTTTCTTTCTTTAGTAAATTGTTTAAATCGACATCAGGGACGTCCTACCGACGCAATAAATAAAAAAAAAATGGGGAAGAAAAAGACAAGATTCAATCTTTGGGTTTCAAAGTATGATTTATTGGAGTAACGCAATTAAGACGGGATTCATTAAAAGGTGACTAAACGTTAGAGGTTAAAATGAGTAGTAAAAACCATGAAAATGGTTGTCCATGGTTAAGATACCATTAATCTGCATACATGTCTCACGAAAAAAGCTTAATTATAAACTTTGAGTGACGGATAGTATTTCTTTTGTAAAGAAATAATTAAGTCTTTCATATGTAACTAAAAAGTATGTAATTGTTTTAAATGTAACCAAGCATTAAAAGCACAATAGAAGTCCAACAGGCCTGAAATGATAAGCTCGCACCCGGGCCCGGCTCGTATATAAGAGCTACCGAGAGAAATTAGCCCGACGGGCCTGATATTGTAAGCGGCCTGGTTTGGGCTGGCCTAATTCTTTTTAAAAATTTATAAAAAAATAACAAAAAAGCATTGCAAACAATAAAATCTATTTTTCTATAACTCAGTATTAGTTCTTAAGAGTTTGATTTAGATATAATAAGAAATAATTGAACAATTTGAAAAGATACGCATTTCTTTTATTATATATTATACACTATGAGCTGGCATTTGCTATTCATGTCAGGAACAATAAAAATTTAATGTTATTTTATATGATGTGAGAACATGCCACTATATATACCACTAGCCACTAGGTTACTCCTATTTTTCTTATTAGAAGATGAAGGATTTTACTCCTCTTAATTAAGTCAAACTTTTACATCAGCCGAGTAATTCAATAGAATGTCAAACTTATGTTAAAAGTACGCCACTCATTTGATTCTCAAATCCAGGGAACAGCCTTGCCGAGTTTTGCTCAATAAATTGAATTTCTTTTGGCACATTCTAATAATCTATATTGGTGGTAGGGGTGTGCAGTTTGGTAACCGAACCATTGGTTCGGTTTTTGAATAGGAGGTTCGGTTTCGATTTTCTCCCAAAGCAAACTGTAAACCAAGCCGTTTGACACAGTTTGGTTCGGTTTAAATTACCACCGGTTTGATTTTCTTTTTGCACTGGTTTCGATTTTACTTCTTACTTCTTCTTTTTCCCTCTCATTTATCTATTAAACAATCAATCTTTAAATTAAAAATTAAGTTGGTAGACAATATATATATATATATAACATGTACTATTTAATAAAATAACTTAGTAACTATATAATCATTCATTAACCGCAAATTATTAATCATCAATAATTTAAAAATCGCAAAGGTAGTAGTTGCAATAACAATCGTTTTTTGCTAAAATCATGCAATATATATACCATTGCATGCGCAAAAACTATCTATTTATATATGTGAACAATACAACGTCAATATAATACACGTTTCTTATAATTTATAAATTACAACGATTTTTATTTTAATAGATTTTTTATGATTTCATCTACATACTTAGTTTTATTCATATTAAATACAAATGTAATAGTTTAGAGTATTGAGATATTATACTACTAAAATTAGGCTAATAAAAATGCGGTTTCGGTTTGGTTCGATTAACTGATGGTATAAACCAAAACCAAACCATATATGATTTTGATTTTGACTACCAAACCATAAACTGCACCAATCATTCGGTTCGACTATCGACCAGTTTAGTCGGTTTCGATTTTCTATGCACACCCCTAACCGATGGGGTTACTTAGGTGCCCCCCCCCCCCCCCAACAAATTGAGTCGGGTCGTCCCGCTAACTACCCAAATGGGTAAGCATCGAACCAGGGCGTTCGACAATTTTCGGGCTGTTGAGCGGGAGCGTTCGATAGTTATTGCATTTTTTCGAAATAGTCCCACATCCCGAAGTCTATAAATACCCCAAATCTCAAAATTCACGCCAGATCATTATTCACTAACTCTATAAGCATCAACCTAAGTGTTCGATACTTGTATACGTTCGAGAGTTACCATGTTCGATCGATCATTATTCAGTCAGCATTCTCGTTCGATTATCCTGAAATTCGATAGTTATTTCAGCATCCAACCACTTTGTTCGACAGTTCTTAGATTCCACACTTAAGGGTTATTTTGGTTATTTTAGGCTTTTTCTACAGTGTAATAGGTGTTCCAGACAAAGATAGTCGGTTTCTGTAATAGATTATTATACTTTGTTATATTTCAGGTCTAATTGTATCGCATTTCTTTTTCCGTGTAACACAGACAAAATAATACCAAAATATATACTTTAGAGAAAATTTACAGACTCGATGATATCTTTGGACTCAATAAACATACTAGTTGTTTCGTGTTTGTTACGTAGTAAATATATGGTGGAAAAAGTTATAGTAGCATTGACATAGTTGTGCTATGACCTTCTAGAAGTTCCATTCAAAAACCATGATTGACATAGTTGTGCTATGACCTTCTAGAAGTTCCATTCAAAAACCATGACCAAAATAGTCGGATTAGAAACAGCGTGCCATTTGAAGTAGTTAGAATTTGGACCAATTAAACTGTAGTTAACTCTTAAATCTTAATTCAGTGAAAAGGAGAGCAAAGGTTGTTCTCAATTTTGTCAACAACTTTCTTTCCTATATTTAATTTGGGTAGTTGAAATCTCAAAAGCTTCTTCTTTTTTTAATAAAAAAATGATGGTACCGGTTGTTGCGTGATGACTTTCTACGTAATTTGATCAGTGTTCAAAACTCATTATACATAGCTTAGACTGAGATTATGTTAATTTATTGTCTATATATTGTGAAATAATGGCGACTTATACTACACAACATAATCCCCAAAAATATATTATTTAAGGGTAACCAACTGAGTTTAGAATAATATTAAAAACGGTATGCGTGTATTATAAAATTTTTGGAAGTGTCATTTCTGCAAACAATTGCATATAGTGAATTTTATTTGATGGCATTTTTTGTGTTGATTTGGATCCATATGTTACGTAGGACTGGCTGTTAACTGGTGGATCTTATATTAAAAATAAAAGAATAATGGGCACACGTGTAAAAGGCACTGCTGCTATGTTTTTCTTTTATCTTCATTCTTCTTCTTTTTTTTATGATGAATTTCTTTTATTTTTATTCCCCATCACTATTTGAAGAGAATTACATACATATATATGTGACTGTGACTGTGTGCATTATTAAAATGAATTTAGAATACAAAACATCTCTCGCTTTCCTTGCTGAAGTTATAATTTGGGTTCTTGGCACCTAACCCCTATAATCAGCAAAATAGTTACATTACCTATGTAAAAAATAAATAAACACATTACCCCATCTGTAATCTTAAAATGTTGTAATATATCATCTTATAGAAGGAGGTGTAATTCTATTGCCAAAAAGTGAGAGTGGTATTAATTTCTTCTTCTCCTTTCCTCTTAGAAATCTACTTTTTTAAAATTGTTTTCACTTTAAATTACAAAAGGATGATATAATATTTCAGTAACTTACTAAAAGAAACCAAAAAGTGGATATTTGAATAATAGAATTTGACAAAGTACAAGTAAAATACACGAAAATTTTGATAGGGCAGCGGTGTGCACTAATTTTAGGATTATAGGGGATAAATTGCCTATTTTAAGATTACAGTATAGTAATACACTTATTTCATAACTTACAGGGGGTAATTTGCCTTTTGCTCTTATAATTTTAACGTGTGTCGCCGAAATTTAATTATTGAGAAATTGGTGAGCTCGGTGCAAAAATAAAGACACAAATAGCAAATAAGATGTAATGACCGAGATTCCTGAAACTTGTACTTGGTATATCTGACACGGATAAGAACACAACAAAACATGGCCAGTGGCCACACACAGATTTCTAAAATCAGTGTTTGACACGTTACTGAGATTTCGTATGAAATTGGTAAGCTGGGTCCATACAAACGCGAACACGATTACGTAAATACAAACACGCTATGATATGAAACGAAACGACACGAATTCCTAAAACTAGTACATGACATAATCAACACGAATACGAACACAAATATTCATTCATATTCCTTAAATATTGTGTTCGCCATGTTACTGAAATTTTCAGTTAAAGTATGAAACTAATAAGCTATGTGCACAAAAAACGACACAAGCTCTAGGTTATGTACGCATACAATATAAAACAGGACATTACGAATTTCTGAAAAGAAAATTATTACTAGGTTGTGCTAGATACGGATACGAAGACAACACGTCACATTCACACATTCTTAACGCGTCAAAGCCTAAAGCACTTCGCTACATGTGAACTATATAAAAAGAGAATCTCACCACTCAAACTTTCATAAAGCACGCAACCGTGCCCCATTGACCTCCATTGAATTTCTAGATTTACATCTCACGGATTTTGACCTCACAAACGAGAAACTCATATCTCCGACTCGATATAATGTCACTTGTGGTTCATATAGCTTATTACATGATTGATAGTTGTTCTTGTTGTTGTTGTTGTATTTGATATGAGAGGATTGAGTTTAAGTCGTTCACATATGTTTCAACTTTTGGTAATTCGCGTCTTCGCGAAACACTTCTACTAATCACCCTATAATTCACGGAGTTTTACGAGATTAGGGTTTTTTTTTTTCAAAATTCAATAAATAACAATTTAGTTTTAACATATATAATTAGTAAGGTAATCTCCATTTTATCACAAAATAAAATCAACCCCTTTTTCATTTCCCTCTCTTTCCACCTCCCTCTCTCTCTCTCTCCTCTCTCTCTCTCTCTCTCTCTCTCTCTCTCTCCCTTCCACCATAGCTCCAACAAACAAACTCATGCTTTTTTCAATCCATAAACCCTAATTTCAATTCAATCACACAATAACAACAACAACAACAACGATTTCGAAGCTCAATTTTGATCTTATCGAATAATAAATTAATAATCATGTATAGATCTGGAGTGGTGATGGCGTGGAACGTGTTCAGATTCTGTACAGCTCTGAAGGGGCTAGGTTCGATCATGATACTTCTGGTTCTCGCCGTCGTCGGCGTCGCGTATTATGCGGTGGTGATCACCAATTACGGCCCTGCACTCATCGACGGAGGATTGGATTCGGTTATCGCTTTTCTTGTGTTGATCTTGTTTCATATTTTGGTAATTTAATGCTCTCTCTGATTGTTTCATGGTTTTTGGAATTTTATTTTTGATAATGTTAGCTGAAATTTTGTTGTATTTGTTGGATTGAAAGTGTGTAATGTATGCTCGTTTCGAGTTCGGTATGGAGCAATTAGAGAGCTCCATTGTGGAAGTTTATTCGTTGTTTTTATTCTTCTCGTTTTGGAATTTTAGCCTAGTTTTGTTGTATTAGTTGAATTGAAGTTCGTGTTCGTTTTGAGTTTGGTTTCGCTATGTTTTTCGTGTGGTTGTTCAGCTGATGCATTGAAGTTTTGATCTTGTTTCGTTTTCTGGAATTGCTATTCTGCTTTGTGCTTGATTGGGGAACTTTCTTTGTTGTTTGTTTTCTCTGGTTTTCGAATTCAGCTGGTTTTATTTGTTGAAATTGAAGCTCGGTTTCACTATGTTTTGGTGGTTATTCAGCTGCATCAAAGTTTTGATCTTGTTTTGATTTCTGGTAGTTGCTCTGCTCTTCTTCATTGTCGATTGTGGAATTTCGTTTGTTTATCTTTTGTCGTTATGAAATTTTACCTGATTTTTTGTGTATTTGTTAAATTGAAGTGCATGCTAGTTTAGAGTTCGACTTCGCTTTGTTATTGTGGTTTCCTTTGTCTTTTAGTTTTGGAAGATAGTGAGATTAGTGAGGAGAAATAAAATCCTCAGCAAGTCCTGCTCGGACTTTATTAAACGTTGGTGTTTCACATGCGGCATTTACGTTTAAATTTTTTGGAAAATGTTAGGTCGTGGAACTTTCTATGAGCAATCGAAGAAAGAATAAGGAAATGAAGGGAGTATCATCTCATATATGGTCTCATCATTTGGTGCAAAAAAGAATGAGAAAATATAAAGAGTGTCTCTTTTAATAGGTTTCATCATTTGGAGAAGGCAGAGATTGTTCTTTTGGAAGTTTTCTCACCACAAATCAATAAATTTAAACGAGCTGTTATGTTACAGTGTTTTTTATTAAGAGGCTGGTTTGAACCACTTACGATTTTTCAACTTCCTGTTGATTGCTGGAGGTTTTTGATTTTAAATTCAAGTTATTATTTCTTCCTCATTGTGTGGAATTATTTTTCATTTGGTTGAGTTATGTATATTTTTTTCTTTGATTACCACGAGTTTATAAATTTTCTAGAACCATATTTTCTTGGGTTGAATAGTAATAGAAACTGCTATGAACTGAATAGTGATAATTTAATTCTTCTGCAGTTAGTGATGCTATTATGGAGTTATTTTTCAACTGTCTTCACGGGCCCTGGTAATGTGCCTCCTAACTGGCGACCAGCAGTAGATGAAGAAAGAGGAGATACCGATCCACTGACTGCAGCAGATTTTCCAGCTGACTTAGAAAATAGCGGAGTCCGATTTTGTAAGAAGTGCAATCAGTTAAAACCACCTCGGTGCCATCATTGCTCTGTTTGTGAGTTGCTTCTTGCATTTGTTCTTTGAGATTGTTGTAGTTTGTTTTATTTTTCTTGTTGTAATGTGTTACCTAATACCTTTCAGGTGGGAGGTGTGTACTGAAAATGGATCACCATTGTGTTTGGGTTGTCAATTGCGTTGGGGCATTAAATTACAAATATTTCCTTCTCTTTCTGGTAAATTTATTTAAGAATCATTTTTGCTTGGTTTGTGGGTCTACATTGTTCAGTGTCACAAGCTGGTACATTCTACTGAAATGTGTTTCTTATTTATATACAAACCAACAGTAGTGTAGCTTCCTTAGCATTGATATATGAGATGTGTAGTGTTGTTTAGGTGCACGACATTGGCAGTTTGTCCATTTTTGCTTCCTGTTGGATATATTTGCTGTCATATTAGGAAAAATTAGACTGCATTCTGCACTACTGAAAGTTTATTTTCACCCTTGTATTCATATAAATTTGCATTAGAATATAAAACCAATTAATGTTGACTTTCTTTTTCTCTCACAGTTCTACACATTTCTTGAAACTACTCTCGTCACTTTATCACTACTACCACATTTTATCGCATTCTTTAGCGACGAAGAGATCCCTGGGACTCCTGGAAATCTTGCAACAACATTTCTTGCCTTTGGTATGGCTATATTTTCCTTTCCAGCCTCTCTTTTTTACTTCTTGTGTTCTGATGATCATAGATCTAATTTGCAGTGCTGAATTTGGCATTCGCTTTGAGTGTTATGGGATTCTTGATAATGCACATTGCGCTGGTGGCTGCCAATACTACAACCATTGAGGTATTGTCTCATAAACTTAGATCCTTGTGATAGTAATTGCCCTTTTAGTTGGTTCATAGAGAGTATTTGTTCTCATGCATTCTTGAGATACCTGATAGTCCAAGTTAATATAGAACTTTTGTGATGTGTTGAAATTATGTGACAAGAGTGTCATGTGTGCACTAGATGCAGTTTCAGCTTAGTTCTTTAGCATCTTATCTTGGGAACGCTTTATCATTCTCTCAAGATGCTTTCTGGGTATAGTTGTGGAGGTGGGTGATGTTTTCTTGGATTGTTTTCAGGCCTACGAGAAAAAAACTACTCCAAAATGGCGTTACGATCTTGGACGGAGAAGAAACTTTGAACAGGTCAGAGCAATTTTAGTTACCGTTATCTTTTCTCTTAGTTGAAGCAATGATAGCTATACAGCCTTGAAGATGAGCTTTGATTACAGTAAAACCCCAGAATTACATAATTTGTGCTCTTGACTTTGCGGACTACAGCCAGTGACAACTTTGGATATATCTATATGTCTGAAAAGTTCTTGTTTAATCCTGACTTGCAACTGAAGAACAGTGCTTTTGCTTTGCTACCCCATTGTAATTCATTGTCTATGGTTCGAGTTTCACTGTTTTTATTCCTGGGATCAAATGCTTGTGCTTGGATACGTGTTTCCCGTTTGCTCTTACTGTCTGTCTTTTTACGTACCAGGTGTTTGGAACGGACAATAAATATTGGTTTATCCCAGCCTACTCAGAAGAAGATCTACGCAGAATGCCTGCTCTTCAGGGTTTTGAATATCCTTCAAAACCTGACCTCGACGCTCAAGAACTATGAAATAAACAATGATATATTAACTACACAACCATTCCAATTGAAAGCTGAGACTCGGACGATTTTGTCTTTTCCATCCTTCAAATTGATTTTACTGCCTGCAATGGGTGCCTTTTATGCATATATCTAGAGTAGAACTATGCAAATTCTTCGTCAAGTCTGAATGGCATTTGAGCAAGGTGTGGATTGAAAGCCGTTCGGTTGCGGGTGGCCTTGTTCCCAGTTTGTCACAAGCTTTGTTAGATTGTATTTTCTTTAGAAGTTAGATTATTTTATTAAGCCTACCCCAATTTAATTAGGATTTCAGGCTTCCCAATTTAATTAGGATTTCAGGCTTGGTTGTTGTTGTTGTTAGATTATTTATTAACATTTCTGTAACACGATGGACATCATTAGTGTATCATAGCGTTTCTTTCATACTATTCCTTATTTGTAATTATATATATATTGTTTTCTTGTTGCTGTTGGGAAATTGATACCATCAAATATGGTGTGCAGCTGCAATGATATCTAATGGAATGTGTGGCTTTATTTTGATTATTATACTTGCACATTGGTGATACTTTGGGGTGTTAGTGTTACAGCTTAAATATTGTAGTTGTTACACAAAAATTGAATGAAGTCATTCTGAGTTTGAACGCTCAACGTTAAAATATTGTATTTCTTCCGCCCAATATAACACTAGGAACTCCATAATTTGATCTTCTTTTTTGCTATATTAGAAACGTTGATATTGCCTATTTAATAATGGTAAAGATTATAACCTAAATATGAATATAAAATGTGTGTGTATATATAATGTATTCAAAGAGAAGTTTTTCTTTAGTCACAAGGTTTAAATAATGATAAAGTTAAATTAAATTATAGTTATATTTTAATTAATAACAAATGTTAATAGTATGTTGAGGAATAAATAAAAAAAAATGGTGTCAACATGACTTCTTTTTCATAATAACATAAAGCACTAAATCAATGGATTATACTTAAATAGTTTAAGGTGGTGTTTGCAAACTCTAATAGAAAAGTAGAAGTTCACAATTTTTAGTTAAGCCAAAAGCACCCCCATACCAGCTTGAAGATTGTGAGTTTTTTTAGCTTAAAAAAAGTTTTGTAACCGAAAAAACTAGATTTGCAAACACCCCAAAATCACTTATTCAAATAAAAATCTGATTATAACTTTTTTTAAGAGTTTGCAAACACCACCTAAGTACATGTATATGCAATCAAGATATACGTAAAAGGTTTAATAATTTATTCCAAAAGTTTAGAACTCCAAATTGTGATCATTAAAGAGTGTTATAATATGTTTTTTCGTTAAGATATAACCTCCTTTGAACGATGTGGTCCAATTATTTTGCTCAACTGATGTATTTGTCTAGTTAAGATGTGATCTCTTTTGAACGATGAGGTCCGTCAATGATCAAGTTGTATTATCTCATTGTGTAATTGTTCTACCTTATGATCTTTTGTTGAAAAACAAAAACAAAAACAAAGGCAAATATTATTTCACCAACAACAACCATGATACACGAACACAAACACAAACACAAACACGAACTCATGGATAAATAGTTAAATACACTATACAAGATTTTGTAACACAAATTTATGCTAGTTGGTATTTTCAACACCTATAAAAAGATGTATAGTTTTTTGAAGTGTCGATGACATACCTGATACCACTACCACTATATATTTGTTGCTTTGCAAATTCACATTCTCCAGAAGCTTCGCTTCCCGTCCCATCTATTTATTTCCCTTCTCTAACTCTCCACTCAATTTTCACCACTAAAAAAAGAAGCCACGCACAATCGGATTCAAGGTAATTAATTGATCCTCTCTCTGTGTTCATCCTTCGTCTCTTTATTTTCCGATATTGCATTGAGCTCATTTCGTGCTATATACGAGGAGGACAGTTGTACAACTATTATTATACGTTTTCCGGTTCAATTTGATTAGGATCAGTTTTTTTCTTCGTTTGTTGAATTTGAAAATGTTGTTTCTGCTGCCTATATATGTTTTTGTTAGTTGAAGTTCACGTGTTGTGTTGATTGTGTAGAATGTTTGGAGGGAAAGATCCTTTTGACCACCCTTTCTTCACTCAACCCTTTGGTGGTTTATTCGGTGGGAAGAGTCCGTTTGATGATCCGTTTTTCGCTCCCTATCCCCGTGGTAGTAGGAAACAAATCACCATTGAGGAATTGAGCCCTGACGATGGCGGTAACGAGCTTTGGCAGAACAATAAGCCTGGAAAAGAGCCTTATGTGAAGGATTCGGACGCTGTTCCAGCTGGTATAGATTGTCGTCGTCCTGTGTGTGTGTGTTGTGATCACTCGGTCTACGTTCGTATCTTATGTGTATATGGTATAGAACCGAGGAAGTTGCAATTTGTGGCTTTTGTTAGCTTCTATTGTCCTAAAGTTTTTATTGTGATCGCTCGGTTTGCTTTCGTGTCTTATGTTTATACAGCAGAGTGTTTACAGGATTAGAATCGAGGAAGTTGTGGTTTGTCGCTATTCTTTGTTACTATATATTGTACTAATGTTGGTGTTGTGTTGGTTTACAGGGTTTCAGAGTATTAGCTTTCAGAGAGTCTCGTATGGTGGTCCTGACGGGCCGTATTATAGTTCCTCCGTGGGGAGACGAGCTGGAAGTGACGGGGTGAGTAATTGCGAGAGTACAAGTGTGGGGCGTTTCTGTTGGTAGCTTATTCTTGTTTAATTTTGTCATTTGGAAAGGTTGTTTTGATGGAGATGAAGGAGGAAGACAAGATTGTTGGTGAATCGCTGCATACTGTTTCGAGGGGTATCCACGAGAAGGTATTGTACACTCGGTGCCATACGTGTGCTCTACATGTGGACAGCTAGATGCACTTTGTAGTAACTTCAAACAAAGCAGCCGAAATGCACTGTGTTGTAACTTCTGGATCAATTACGCCTTTTATATGGTTAACTGATCACTGCATGTTCTACCATACAACTATGCAGTTCCTTTAGAACATTCATTCTGTCTGATTAACTTTTCTTCTGTGTTCAAGGGGCATTCTGTTACAACCAAACAATGTTCGGATGGAAGAGTTGATTCGTTGCAAACTCTCCATAATCTAAATGAAGGTTTGGTTCATTCCAAGAGCATGAATTCAATTGCATATTCTCGTAATGTTGCCTATAACTTATATATGCTGATTTGTCTTCACAGACGAGCTTTCTGGTTTCGAAGAAAATTGGAGAAGTCACGCTGATAAAGTTTTACCAGGGTGGAGTGATGGCTTCAATTTACTTGAAAATGCAGGTATATAACTGATTTTATTATTTCAACCAGTTTGTTTGTTTGGTGCTTTTGATAAGGACACTGTTTGCTCTCCGTTCAATGTGTGCGATATCTGGATTCATAATATGCTCCATATTATGCTTTAATAATACTGAGTTTCCTGTTTGAGGTTCGCTACCTAACTATATGATTAAAGATGTTGAATTTTACCCATCCTCAGACTCACCGTCTCCCACACAGAAAAATATCCAAAGTATTTATGAGAATGTTACCACGAAAAGTATTTCCGTGTTGTCTACGTAAAAATCAGGAAGCAATTTTAAATAAAAATAGTCACGGCGCCCTTCAGCTGCTGTAAGTAACGAAGAGACAATAAAATAAGTTTATCGTCCACAACATATGAGGAGGAGCAGCATTGATGTTGCAGCTGAATATCTTTGGTAATTATTAATAGGGATAATTACATTAAACCCCCCATCGTATGGTCCATTTCTCAGTCAACACCCTTAACTTTGTTTTGAATCAGTCAACCCCCCATCGTTTGCCAAAATCATCACTTTGCCCCAAGTCAACTTTTCAGCACTTTTTTCAGGGGTATTTTCGTCAAATGTTAAAAATTTTAATATTTGTTTTAAAAAAATGTAAAATCTAAAAATTTGTAAAAAATTAAAAAATGTAAAAAAAAAATTCAACCAAATTTATTTCCGATTTTTTTTTCGGCAAATATTTTTTTTCAGAAATTTTTTTTTCGACAAATTATTTTTCGACATAATTCTTTTTTCGAAAAAAAATTTGTCGAAAAAAAAAATTTGTCGAAAAATAATTTTTCTGAAAAAAAATATTTGGCGAAAAAAAAAATGTTGTCGAAAAAAAAAAATCGTCGCAAAAAAGAATTTGTTCGAAATAAATTTGGTTGAAAACAAATTTTACATTTTTATTTTTTTTACAAATTTTTAGATTTTACATTTTTTTAAAACAAATATTAAAATTTTTAACATTTGACGAAAATACCCCTGAAAAAAGTGCTGAAAAGTTGACTTGGGGCAAAGTGATGATTTTGGCAAACGATGGGGGGTTGACTGATTCAAAACAAAGTTAAGGGTGTTGACTGAGAAATGGACCATACGATGGGGGGTTTAATGTAATTATCCCTTATTAATATTTAGATCCATGAATTGTGCATGTGTATTGTTGTGCAGGGGTTAACAACAGTGTATGGGATGATTTTGCAAAATGGAGGGGCTGGGGTGGGGGTGGGTGGCCTTTTCCTTCTCTCGAGTACTATGCAGATGGTGGAGCAGGACCGAGTAGTGAAATCCAGGGCTCGCCATCTGGTGGGACATCGAGAAAGGCCGTTCCTATAGAGTAATGCCTATTCTCGAAAGTATTTCTAGCTACCTAGGCTTTTATCTATCACTCATTGCTACATTTGTATGTATTATGTGTTGGAGTTGTGTGCTGTGGTCGTTCAGTTTCATCTTCGAGTGTAATTTCCATGCAACAATAATAGACTATATATCTTGGGTGTTACCTGTTCCTGTTGCTGTTATCTTGAGTGTAATTTAGTAAATATTAGCATACATTCGGTAAATATCTTGGGATAATAGACTAATTAATACTCATGAAAAAACTACTTGTTGGCTGTGTATATGATGTAAACAAAAGATTATGCAAAAGTTGCGAGTTTGTTTATTATCTATTAGCACCAAAACTACTGCGATCAAATTACAGTATCACTGATCCATAAGAAACAACTTTCACACAACAATAAACTTTCCTTAAATTCATCAAAACGTTCTTGCATTACTTCAATGATGCCGTAGAACACTAGAACTAATCATAATAAGACTCAAAAAAACTTTAATGTTTTAGTGTTTAATTTGTAGACATCCATCATCTTGCAGAAAGTCTAAAAGCATTGATCATGGTTTGAGGAACTAAAACAAAATCTGACAGTAAACTAAACTCAACATCTCCTCAAGGAAACAAACGAGAAGTCTTGGCAACAATAATAAGAACAAAATTTTGTCTACGAGTACTCAGAGAACAGAAACGTCCATCGAAAGTATTAATTGAATTACAAAACCAAATTCCCTCCACCCATATTCTTCAGGCCACGAGAGTGCTGGCGGTTGTAGATTCACTGCAAATAAATTACATCATGTCAATATGGCATCCATGAAAACAGTACAGAACAGTGGCACATCAATTTCTTGACATTGATAAAGGGAATTGGAAGCAAGCCAGAAAACACTCAAAAGAAAACAGAACCAATTGAAGATTTAACATGTAAAATGATTTGATTTCATTTGTATTCATGGGAGACTTTCAATATAAAGCAAAAGAAGATCAGAACTTTAAACAGTATAATTCTAGCTAAACTGGAAGAATAGCACAATGGGATGTAAAACCAGAAGAAAGCACTACAAAATTATCAAAACTTTAGGGAGATACTAATGCAAAAAGTAAATAGGCAGGCAATATAAAATAGACACGGGACTTACTATTTCCAGACTGGTGGGAGCTTCTTGGTTTTCTTGTAGTAGCGAGCTAGTCTGTGGATTCTGCTTTCAACAAGAATCAGCCTGAACTTGGAATCTTTGTCCTTCCTGTTCCTTTCCAAATGCTTGCGGATAGCAACAGCCTTCTTAATGAGGTGGTACAAGTCCTCGGGGATCTCTGGAGCAAGTCCTGGAAGAAGATAAGACCATATAGACAAATTAGGATTCACGTTCTACGTACAAAATCAGAGAACAAGCCAAAACATGTGAATTGACTATACCATGAGCCTTGAGAATCCTCAAAATCTTGCTGCCAGTGACACTCTTTACTTGGGCAATTCCATGGGAATCACGAAGGAGAACACCAATTTGGGAAGGCGTTGACCCCTTCTTGGCGAGCTTACAGATGTTTTCCTCAACCTGAAAGAGAAAACAAATAAGATAACCAAAATCAATTACTGCAGGTGACTGGCAACTACAGTTACTAGCAATTAACTGGCGTATGCCCCCAACAGGAAACATATGAAAATCAACTCACAAAATAGCAAAAGTAGTATCTTAATGATCACTTAGAGAAGCTTGAACATCCTAGATCATACAAGGCGCTGGGACAGCTCACAATTGATAATTCAGGGACTAAGCTAGGAAGTTGATCAACAAAATCTGGCTAAATATGTGACTTAATTCATGTGAAACATTGCAAAACCTTGCAAAAATACCATGTAATAATAATATATTCTAATGCTCTCAAGATAAGCCATCTGGCAATCCCAACACCAGTGCATGATTGGCAGAATCAGGAGCTTGCATCAGCCTGACTCCCACAAAGAGTAATTCATCCATTATCAATGACTCTAGAACGGTATATACATTCTGGGTGGAGTATTCGGCCCATTAATTAGCTCAGTGAAACTTGAAATGTTATATCATAACCACTGAAACAGACATTCAAACAATGCATATCTGATAACTGCCATGAAATTTAACCCGGGAAACGTGAACCAATGCTTGTGTTCTAGTGCCTATATCTTCCTATTTAAGAATGTGGGAGCAGCCCAAACACGCTAAGTCAATTCCGCCAAAGTAATTTACCTACGTGGCTAACAGACTAATAGTCCTTTAAGTCTTTCGTCCTACTACTCAAAAATCAAACCTCGTGGACATAAACTGATTTAAGCACACATACATCAGCATTTGTTTCCTAACGGTCAATAGAGTTCTATACTTTTTCTCTCTAATTTACCAAATTCTTATTAAAATATATTTGGTCGGGATTTAGGCCCTGTGCCCATAAACTCACATTTCTGCCACTGCGAACAAAATTATAGAAATTTCTCTAATCAGCCTCATGAAAAATCTTACAAACGTAGATCGGAGAGCTATATAAAAGCATCAATACACGGCCGTGGGCAAAAACCTACCCACACGAACAAATAAGAACGGCTGAACATTGCTAAAATTAACAAAAAAATAATAATCAAATACCCAATCAACCAGCAACGATTACGGAAAATAAACAATTTCTACCGAGTGAACACGCAATCTACGAGCTTAATCGTCGGACTAAAACCTACATACACTAACCAATACGAACAAGTGCACTTATATCACCACATTGCCGAATCCAATCGAACAAAAATAACATCAAAAAATGGAACCGCAATCACTTACATCCTGTGAAGTGGTCTTCAACCAGCTCGGTGGAGTCCTCTTGTAAGGAAGCGCCGATGCTGAAATACCTTTCCTGCATTACCGCCATTGATACAAAATAGCGAAATCAGATTTGAAAAAGAAAACGCAGTCAAAGGTGAAATTACACACAGTTAGAGAGAGAAATTCATGAGGTACCCTCCGCTGTGCATACGACCCATGGTGACGGCGGTGAGCGGCGGCTGAGGCTTAGCTCTGTGAAGTGCTGCTCGTTTGTGAAACAGAAACCCTAAATGAGAAAGAGTAATGAATATTTGTGAGGGTGTTTTTATAGTAGGAGCGTATTTTTGGTTTTAGTCCTTGAGGTTGATAATATTTCGTTTGGGCCCCAGTTTTTATGGGTTTTTTTTATAGGCTCCCCCTATTACAATTGGAATTTTTGTTGTGAAAAAACATTGATATAGGTTATGGTATGATTCAAATTAATATATTATCTATACTCTATATACTTTATATAAAGGAAGCCATGTGAAGTTATATTGACACCAATCTTTTGATTTTCTTATTTGCCATAAGACATACTATCAAATTTTGTTATTAGTTGGGACATAATTGAAATTTACTTTAGTTTTTTCATGATTTAAATCTTTTATTAAAATAAATAATTATTACTTAATTTTCTCTTACATAAAAAGAAGATTAAGATATATAAATTCTATATCCATATATAAGTTAAAATTTTTACAACATATATTAATTATATTATGCTTAAAATAAAAGTTAATTGCGCAGGGACCGCATGCCAACGTTTCTACTATAAAATAAATCATGTCGACACCAAGTTTTGATTTTCTTTTTTATTGCTCGATGCAATATTAGGTTTTGTTATTAGTTGGAATATAACTGTAATTTATTTTAATTTTATTATTATTTAAATATTCTCAATAAAGAAAAAACACATTACGTAACTCTTACATAAAAAGAAAGTTAAGATATATAGATTTTTTTATTTAATGTTATAATCTTTGTGAATGCGGGAAAAACCACGTTAATTGTGGTGAATTGCATTGCACAAAATATATAGGAGATTACAAGATACAAGATCACTAAGAATCCTACATACAAGGAAAGATATACAAGATATACATAAAGAAGATAATGACTAAGAAATGTCCTTAACACCCCCCGTCAAGCTAAACGTGGCAGGAGGTGCGACGTGAAGCTTGGAACGAAAGAATCCGAACAAAGTACGAGCCAAACTCTTGGTAAAAACATCAGCAACTTGAAGATGTGTAGGAATGTATTGTGTGACAATGCCAACAAGATCACGAATAAAGTGATAGTCCAAGTCAATGTGTTTTGCAGGTTTGTGCGCGACAGGGTTGTTGCTTAGAAAAATGGCGCTCTTGTTGTTGCATAGAAGAACAGGACGAGAAGAAGATGCGACGCCAAGATCATGCAATAAGTGACGAAACCATATGACCTCTGAAGCAGCGTTAGCAAAAGTCAGATATTTATATTCGTAGCTCGAGCGAGATACACTTGGCTGCTTCTTACTACTCCGTGACACAAGATTCGAACCCAAGAAGATGGAGTAACCGGAAGTAGAGCGATGAGTTTTGGAACAACTCGCCTGATTGGCATCTGAATAAGCAATGAGATCCGAGGACGAATTGTTGGAGAAACAACGGTCAAAATTGATTGTGCCTTTGACGTAGCGAAATGCGCTTAATGGCCTGGAAATGATCATCCGTCGGGGCTTGAAGAAATTGACTAACATAATTTACAGCAAACGTAAGATCTGGACGTGTAATGGTCAAATACTAAAGCACACCAACCAGCGGAGAAAAAAGAGTCTGATCATGAAAAGGAACACCATCACGGCTGAGATGTTGGCCAATAACCATGGGAGTAGACATAAGTTTGACGTTAAGTAACTGCGCACGTGTAAGAATATAGTAAGCGTACTTAGCTTGCGCTAAAAGTAAACCGTTGTCAAGATATGTGACAACAAATTGCTGAATCGTTGAAACCAAGCACGATGAGCTTGCTTCAAGTCATAAAGCGCCTTTTTGAGACGACACAGTGGAAGCTTTAACAACATGGCTAAATGTAGTCGTGTAATCAAAACCTAGTACATGGGTAAAACCCTGCTCGACCTGACGAGCCTTTAAGCGTTCAACCGATCCCTCGGATAAAAAAATCTTGCAGAAAACCCACTTGAAGCCGACAATATTTGTATTTGATGGACGAGGAACAAGATCCCAAGTGTCGTTAGATTTTAAAGCAACAATTTCATCATCCATGGCGGCTAACCAACGAAGTTGTTTAGCAACGTGCGTGAACAATGCATGAAGAAGACCATAGGAGGATAATTCAACAATGTCAGTGTGATGACGAGGTTTGAAAATTCCAGTCTTGGCACGAGTAACCATATGATGGGATGATGAGGTAGAGATTGAGGCCGAAGTCTCTAGACCCAATGTTACCACAACATTGGTAACATAATATTCAGATGTGGGATGTCCAGAGACAGGGGCAGAAGTCTCTGATTCCAATGTTACCTCAACACTGGGAACAAATTTGGGAACATAATATTCAGTTGTTTAACGAGAAGATACAGGGGACGAAGTCTTTGGTTTCAATGTTATCGCAACATTGGGGACAACATTGGGAACAAAAGCTTCAGTTGGGCATTGGGGCAACAAGGTAGAAACCCAAGATTGAGATGGCAGTGAGTTATAAGCACGGTCCAAAAATGTACTAAAATCCAAAGTAGTTTGCGGCTGAGAGACCCAAGAAGAAGCAAACGAGAATAAAAGCTCATCATATTTGGCATGACGTGAGATGTAGATGTGAGATGTGTCAGGATCCAGACAATGAAAATCTATGTGATGAGAGCTAAACCCAATAAAGATGCAAGCACAACTGTGAGGGGAGAACTTGTTAGACGCGTAATCACGAAGGCAAGGAAAAACTTGGCAGCCAAATGGATGAAAGTTCTCATAATTCAGAGAGGTCCCAAATAATAGCTCAAATTGAGAGACACCGTTAAGAACCACAGACGAAAGACGATTAATAGTGTAAGTGGCGGTACTAAATGCATCAAACCATAACGACAGAGGAAAATGAGAACGAAAAAGCACAGCTAAGCGGATTTCTGTAATGTGCATGTGCTTGCGTTCAGCCCGACCATTTTGGGTCGGGGTATAAGGATAAGACATTTTACGATATATACTGCTCTATGTTACACGGCGACACGGATTCTCTAATATTTTGACACGACTGTATTTTTTTAATATTAAAATTTATTCAGTATCACTAATAAACTTATAGAATTAATGATTTTAAACCTAAGTAAAAATTCATAGCCTACTTAAATTAGTTATTAACCAAAACAAAGTTCTAATAAAATACTAATTTAAATTCAACTATTAATGTCAAACATAAATATAAAATCAAAATAAATTTTAATAATACTCAAAACATATATACTACTCAAATCAAATCATGCATTAACATATGCAATTTCTCTTGAACAAGCTTAAAACATGTTGAAGACTCTCTTAATATGTGTCGGACACTCGTCGGACACGGCACCCTTAAGTGTCCGACACGGATGTCAGATTAATTTTTATTTTATTTATTTTAACTGAGACACGCCACGTGCGTGTCCAATACGTGTCGGAGGAGTGTCAGATGGGTGTCGGTGTCGAATACGTGTCGCACACGGACACAGCTGATGTTTTGAAGTGTTGGTGCATCATAGAATTACCGCTAGTCTGAAGATGAGCCTGAAAGCGACGACTAGTATATTTTGCACCACCGTCACTTTGAAAAGACTTAATCATACAAGCAAATTGAGTTGTAACAAACTTCTGAAAAGCGATAAATATATCATAAACATCTAATTTGTGCCGCATTGGATACAACCAAGAGAAACGAGAATAGTCATCCACAAAAACAACATAATACCGAAAACCAACAGTAGATGCAACAGGGGCTGGTCCCCAAATATCACAATGTATTAAATCCAAAACGCGCGACGAGCGTTGTTCATGGACAATAAAAGGTAAACGACTACTCTTAGCCAACTTACAAGTAGTACATAACGAGGGGTGGGGAACCAAGGACGTAACAGACAAGTGTCATTTTTTATTACAATAAATAAATAACATGATGAGAGACATGACCCAAACGGGAGTGCCACAACTCAAAAGAACCAGTAAGGCGTCGACGACGCGTAGCAGCAACTAAAGTTGAATGACCCGTATCTAACACACAAATCCCTCCATCATGATGGTCAGCCGCCTGTAAAGCCCTTGTCAACGTGTTCTGAACGCGAAACGAATTATTAGTAAAATAACATCCATGGGATAATCATGAGTTAACTTGTTCATAGATAATAAGTTCTTAGTAAGGTCTGGAACCACCATAATATCATATAACAAAAGGTCATGCGAGAGAACACGAGAGCCAATATGAGAGATTGACAAAGGGTTACCATTACCAACGACAACACAATTATTACCCTTATAGGAGTAGTCAAGATTGGAGGTCGTGGGAGTCACGTGAGAGGACGCACCAGAATCAACATACCAATCAGAGATATGTTGCGGATTCGGTGATCAAGAAGCGTTGAAGGCTTCAGTCAAATTTGCTGAGTAGGAGTGAGAGGCACAATCACAGTGCTTGCGACAACGGTCGACATAATGGCCTTCAATTTTGCATATTTGACAGCGAGGAACGCAAGAGTGACCACCATTGCGACTACGACCACCCCCACGTCCATTGCCACAACCATGATTATTAAATAAAGGCGATGAACTGAAGCGGTTGTGAGAGGAGCCCTGATCCACAACAAACGCAACCGCAAGAGGAGTGGCGGCTTGAAGAGATTGTTGAAAAATCTCAAAACTTTC
This sequence comes from Linaria vulgaris, assembly GCA_948329865.1. Taxonomy (NCBI): domain Eukaryota; kingdom Viridiplantae; phylum Streptophyta; class Magnoliopsida; order Lamiales; family Plantaginaceae; genus Linaria; species Linaria vulgaris. The sequence continues at coordinate 87,119,291 of OX415254.1, read as the reverse complement.
AGCTTTGGGCACCAAATTCGAAAAAGCCATGTGCGCAACATAGAAATTCAAGAAATTCGAACCGAGACCATGTAAAAACCAATGAGATTTATCTGTGTCATCGACTGGGGGACCAATGGCTGCTAATTGATTGCAAAGGGACTTGAATTTACGAGCAAAATAAGACATCGAATCGGTGCCTATCTTCATGAGTTGAAGATCGTCTTTAAGACGAAGTTCTCGTTGCTTGGAGTTTTGGTTTAAGGCAGCCTCAAGGGCTAACCAGACTTAACAAGAGGTCTTGCAATCAACACATTCAGCCATGGCTTCTTCCGTAAGAGAGGAAATGAGAAGGCCGGGGAGGGGTTGATCATGAAAAAGCCATGTGGTGCGCGCCGGGTTTGGAGAAGTAGAGGGAGGTATCGGTGGCGAGTGGCGACCATTAGGATCGTACGAAGTAAAACCCTAGGAAAGATTGATACCATGTGAATGTGGAAAAAAACCACGTTAATTGTGGTCGATTGTGTTGCACAAAATATATAGGAGATTGCAAGATACAAGATCACTAAGAATCCTACATACAAGAAAATATATACACAAAATATACATAAGGAAGATAATATGACTAAGTAATGTCCTTAACAATCTTTATGAGACAAACTAATTACACAATACTTGAAATATTGTTGATCACGCGGAAACCATGTGTCAGCGTTTCTAGTAACTATAAAAGATATCCACGTGATCGGTATCACCAGCGAAAATGATGTTGTATTTTTATTTTATTTTTTCTTTCTACTAGGGGAATATAAAAATAATTATGCCACCTCTTATATTTTTAATAATTTATTTCACGTTAAAGTTTCCACCTTCAAATTTATAGGCAGCCAATACTGGGGATACAAGAGCGTCTGAGCGACACATTATTTCCTCAAACTCTACATGGCAACTATAATTTTAATTAATTTTTTAAAATACAGCGAATATTGCATGTTCCTACGTTATTCAAAAACTCGAGCCCCCACTTTATATTCAATTTTCATTTTTAACTATATAAAATAAAATAAAATAACATAATCTACATTTTTACGTCTACAACATTTCGATTCATTTATAAAAAACATTGGTACAAAATTTTCCAATCAAGGTATTTTGGTCTTATTTCGTCACGGTAATAGAACACAGTAAAAGATTATAAAATGAGATCAAAACAATGCTATCCAATTTTATTAACGGACTAGCTTGGTCTGGAACACTTGTTACAAGCTTATTAGATAGAATAACTAAATTACAATATCAATGTAGCGTATCGAATTGTAGGTATTCGATGTTGACGTGTCGAATATCTTCGTTCGATGCGAAACAATACCGCTGGTTCGAAGTCGTTCTGGAAGGTATCGAATTCGATGCGTATATTAGATGTCGAATTCGATGCGTACTTTGGCGTATCGAATGGAAGTACACTATTCAACTGCTTGTCGAATTATGGCTGTTCGATCCGATGTGTGTCGAATGAGAGATGGTTCGATACTGACTGTGCTGAGGTGGTTATCTTCCCAAAAACTTGCACGGAACTCAAGGGGACATACTATTTATAGAACCCGTCCCATGGGCCCCATTAACCAATATAGAAAGGGGCATCAAATCGTGCATGTTCGATGCGCGCATCGAATAAGGGCTATTCGATGCGTTCATGGGCTGACCCAATAACAACGTATCTGCTTGTGGATTCGATGCGCGCATCGAATTCTCTCAATTCGATGCGCTTATGGGCCGGCCCAATCAGTATGTATTGGGCAAATCTTAAATCACCCCCATCATATAGTCCCCTCAATTTGGGAGACGATATCAACGTGGAGATTGTCTTCCAAACTTTAAAAACTATATTTAGGATTGCTTTGAACGGTCTTCGTCGTACGCATGTAAATTTTTAGACATATTATCAATTATTTTACTGATTTGGGATATTCCTATTCATAGTATAGTTCGGAACGGTTCACAGTGGTCCTATGAACATTAATTTAACGCCTCGAATAGCTGCAATTCGATGCGTAAATTAGCCCGCATCGAATTATACTTGTTCGATGCGGTATTCGATGTGAGCTCTCAAGTGGGCCTAATGGGCCTGGCGACACCTATATAAGGAAGATACTGTCATGAGGAGCTCATTTCTCAGGCAACGCACTTCGCTTTTCAGGTGAGACGCATCGAATTTGCGTCATTCGATGCGATCCGCATCGAACGGTCACCGATTCGATGCGATCAACATCGAACTGGGAAGATTCGATGCGTTAAAATTGTTGTTTTTTCTCTCGTTAAATGTTCATATGTGCATTTTTAACCTGTTTCTCTTTTGTTTAGGATATTTTTAATCAAGCAAAAGCTTTTTCTACCGAAAATTTGATCAAGGTAAAATTTTTGCTTTTTATTTTGCTGAGTTATTTCTTTTATCAAGTTCATGTTATGTATGTTTGAGTGATGTGCTAGAGTGTTGAGTGACGTGTTCGTCCTTAGTCAGCCTCCGTTTTAATTTATTTCAGTTCATTCTCGTCAAAGATGGTGAGCAGTAAATCCACTTCTGGGAGTGAGTCGAGTACTGGCTGTAGCTCTAGTTCAATTAATAAGGGGGACCCTTCGAATGCATCCGCGGGCCCGAGCAGAGTCGAAGTAGATGTATATGATTTAATCGATATAGTAACGGTTGATTCTCCTACGGGTAACAGCCCCGTTGCAAATATTGAACCAACAATGCCCGAAATGAACAGTAATGATATGTCCTCGTCATCCTATCAGGATAACCGCGCTCCAAGTGAGGGTGAAGAAGACGTAAATTATATTAATAGGGAGTTCGATGATCACGTCGAGGTCCCCAGAATGGCCTATGATCAGTACATCTCCCGTCTCCAACATAGTCGTAAGGGACTTCGTAAAAAAATTGATATACCTGATAAGTATAGGATCGTCCTTCCGGGCCCAAATGATCGGATGCATACCCCACCACCCGGTCATATGATTGTATTCGTTGGTCAGCTCCTCAATGGACTGCGCTTTCCCATCCCGTATGAGCTAAGATGGCTTTTAAGAGAGATAAACCTCGTGCCCGCGCAACTCACGCCAAATTCTTACGGAAATTTGATTGGCTTTATCATAGTTATGAAGGCGTTGCGCCAGCCACAAAGTCCCAGTGAGTTTTATGCTTTATTTGAGATTGTGAGGCGTGAAGAGGGATTCTACCATATCAAAGCTCAAACGAATTGCAAATTTTTGAATGGTGGGGCGACTGGATATGGAAAAGATTGGAAGAGAAGGTATTTTTATATCGAAGAGAGTTATGAAGGAGAGTTTGGGCGATATCGCCGTGAATGGTTTACCGGGGCAAAGGTAATGATTCCTGACGGCGTTACCATAACTTCATGGGATTGCGATTTTGTCCCTAGCTTAGTTCAAGAACATCAATTTGATGTTAAAAAACTCGTTGAAAATTGAGTCCTCTCTTTAGCTGGATTGTCTCCAGTGAAATATAACGGGAAGATGACCCTTGGTATAACTGCGTAACTCTTTTGGTATTTTTGATGTATGCTTGTTATGATTCTAACAATTTATGTTTCTTGCAGCCAAGTACTTCATGAGTCGTCACGCGAGAATGAATTGAGTTGTTGCTGCTGATCTGGCGAGCTCCCATACCAACATTGTGCCCGAAATTCCTCCTCCCCGAAAGAGAAAGAGTAAGGGCAAGAAAAACATTGCTGGTCCCTCTTCTGCCACTGTTGCTGATCCAACAGTTGATCCATTTGAGGACATGTTGGGGGATAACCCAGAGAATGTGCAAGGTGGTGCTGAGGCGTCATAAAGCATGGCGGTTGGAACAGGCGACGATGTCCAAGTCGGCAACCAACGCAAGAAAAGGAAAATGCATCAGACCCGGTCACAGGCCGGAGGGGTTGCTCCACCAGTCGGTCGATCAAGCAGGCCCAGTGCTTCTAATGCTTCGGCCAATGTAACCGAGCCGAGCGCAGGAGTTGGGCCTAGCCAAGGTCCTCGAGCTCGGGCCGCTGGGTACGAGATCTCAGAGTCCGAAGCCATCGAGCACTTGAGGGCACTGATGCCTGGGCTTGCAGTTCCTCTCCCAGTCTCTGCCGAAGAAAGGAAAAGGGTGGAGCGGAACACACTGCATCTGCTAACAGCAGTAATGATATCCTTGCTTGAGTTTTATTTCCTCTGAACTGACTTTGTAAATTATGATCTAACTGCTCATTAATTGTTAGGCGAGAGGTTCTGTGGACACCATGTTCTCAGCCCTAATGGAATTTCGAGAGACTGCTGGCGGTGGTAACAACGCTGCTCTTCAAACTGCCCTTGCTGAAAAGGAAAAGGCCTTGAAATTGGCCAAAGACTATGCTGCTAAGGCGCACGTTGATCGGGAGGCAGCCAAGGAGGCACGGGCGGAGGCTGAAAAGCTCAAAGAAGAGCTAAACAAGGAAATTAATGACCTTAAGATGTAGGTGGGTGCAACCAAAGAAGAAGCCCATAATGCCGATGTCAACGGTTATTTGCGCGGTCTCAAAGAGGTAAAATACATTCCTTTTCATGGCATTTCACATCCCATTTTCCTGTTATCATATTAATATATATTTTTCTTATAGGTTACTCCCCAGCAGAAAGTGGAGATAGCTGAAGAGTTTCTCCAAAGCAGCACCTTTACAGAAATCTACACTCGTCGAGGTCAGCTCGAGGCTCGAAATGCTCAGGTTCTGACTGTGCTTCAGTTTTACGCCACAGAGTATATTCGTGGCGGTTTCAAACCAGAATGGTTAGACCTGTCCCTAGGACCAAATCGAGAAAAACTGCCACCTCGTAAAACTTCTGAGCCTGCAGAACCTGATGAGTTCGCCTCACTGCTAGAGAAGGAGGATCTCATTCTCGGAGGATTATCACCACCGCTAGATATGCCTGAACCATATCCCTCATCTGAGGATGAAGAAGATGCCTGAATCTGCAGCCCTAAGGTTGTTCTATATTTCCTTGTTTATGAACAATTTTCATTTTTAATTCAATTCGTGCATGGCGCTGCGTCGCTTTTATGAGCTCAAACATTTTATGCTTAGCGCAATCATATTTTCGAATGTTCGTCTTTAGTTGTTTAATTATTTATTATGCTCATATTTGTTGCCTTTTATTTCAATATCCTATTTGGGTCTTTACTTTATTTTGACAACCTGCCGGTTTTTTATTTTTCCTCCGCTATGAAGAATTGAGTAATGTCTTTGCTTGCACGATTATAATAGTGCTATTTATTAAAAAAAAATTAAATTAGGAACAAGTTTTGCTTGTCTCTTTGGACATAGTTTAATTGTTGGTGTCCGTCTCACCAAGAGTTTCGTTCATATTTTCTTACAGTGCTTATACGTAGTGTCTGTTCCTTGTTTGTTTTGCTAAGCAATCTCGGTAATATTTGTCATTCCGAAAAGAATCCTTCGTCCCACCTCATCCTTTGTGAGATTCTGAGTGTACTGCGGTATCTTATTTCCTATTGGGAACAACCTTCGTCTTTTTCATTGCCTCTGACTTTAATCGGTATCTCGTGCCACTTTGGACATAGTTTCCGTTCTTCTATTTTCTTCAGGGATTTTCGGTATCTCGTGCCACTTTGGACAGAGTTTCCGTCCCTTTGTTGCCTTTGGCTTTTATCGGTATCTCTTGCCACTTTGGACAGAGTTTCCGTTCTTCTATTTTCTTCAGGGATTTTCGGTATCTCTTGCCACTTTGGACAGAGTTTCCGTTCTTTTAATTTCTTCAGTCCTGCATAGATTTCTATTATGCATAGTAGATAAAATTCATGCAAACCAAATAATTAGACGTAATCTTCTTTGAATAATCCAAATTAGATTAGATAAATAGATATGAGCTTGGGTCATTGCTCATTTGCCTGAGTTCCAGTGCTGTCCTCCAGATCCATGGTTTGGGGTACCTGTTTTAAATTCATACATTTTTGTCCCTCATGCATGTCATAGCAGAGAGAACGAATAAAAACTTGTTCAAAATATTCAAAATGCTAAATACATTTGTAAATAGAAACAGAATCTTTAATCAATATGCTCCATTTGCCTTGGAGCCAATGCCCTTGCCGCTACTTCTTCTTGTTGTGGCCGACCCCGGAGTGAAGTCACGTAGCATTTCCATCCTTCGATATGGTCTGCTATGACCTCACCTGTGCTGCTAGGAGTTGGAAACTTCACCATTTGATGATAAGTTGATGGTAAAGCTCGGAAAGCATTCAGTGCTGGTCTCCCTATAATTCCGTTGTAGGCAAAATGCATGTCGACGATCACATAATTTTCCAAAAGCGTATTTCTCTGCGGTGCAGTACCTAATGACGTTGGGAGTTTGAGCATTCCGAGTGGGACTATATCTGGACCTCTAAATCCGTGAAGAGATGTTCTCACTGGTTCTAGTGTCTGATTATTCAATCCCATCTTAACCAACGTAGAATTGAACATCACGTTTACTGAACTTCTGTGCTCCACTAGCATCTTGGTGACTCCATAGTTAGCTATATCCGCTGTTATCACCAAAGGGCAATTTAAATTGGACATATGTATAGCATGTGGACTCAGCTTTCTTAGATCTCTGTAGAGAAAGTAACCTCTTCATGCGGCATTTGCTCAATTCTCAATATACTGACCATATCGACGAAATTATCCGATTCAACCAGTCTTGTGATCTTTCTCCGACCATTGGTAGAATCTGCTCCCCCCGGTCCTCCCGATATCATATTGATCATGCCTCTCCTGGCATTCCCATCTTCAATCTGGGTGTATTGGAAAAGTTGCGGTTCATCGACTACCCTTTGCTTATCTTTCCGGGGAGATGGGGTTCTTTTCCGGTTGAAATTGTTTTCCTGCTCCTGCACCTTCTTGACAAACTCCACAAGTTTGCCATCCTTTACTAGCCGTTCAATTTCATCCTTTGAATTTATACACTCATCGGTATCATGCCCATTCTGATTGTGATATTTGCAGAATTGACTTGAGTACATCGTTGCCTTGGACTCCCTCATTGGTTTGGGATCCCTCAACCATCCTTTCCTCTTTGCTGCACCAAAGACTGCCATGATGTGAGCATTTAATGGGGTGTACCTTCTAGGCGAGCTATCCCTTTTGTAATTCTTATTCTTATTATTGTAATTGTTACGATTGTGATCTTCTTTGCCTTTTTCCTTTTCTTTCACAATTGTAACAACAGGTACTTTAGTCGCCATCATTTCCTCGAAATGAACCACCTCTTGTGCTATTTTGTTAATCTCTTCAATGGTGGTGGGCTTTCGTCTGAGTAGATCCCCACCGAACATTGTATTGGTGGTTGCTCGAAAAGGTATGCTCACAATCATTTCTCCTGACGGGCTATCAATCCTTAATAGCTCTGTATTGAAGCGTTTCATAAAGTCCTTTAGACTTTCATTAGTTTCTTGCTTCATTGTGTAGAGATGGGAATGATCCAGAACCAGTCTGGATTGACTAGAGAATTGGTCTTCAAACATTTTTCTGAGTTGGCTGTAGCTTTTGATCACTCCTTGTGGAATGCAATTAAACCAATCCACAGCTACTCCTGAAAGAGTTGTTGCAAATATCCTGGCTTGAATATTGTCTTTAAAACCGTAAAGGGACAACTTCCTATCTAGCTGAAAAAGATGATCTCGGGGATCAGACTTCCCATCGTACGTTTTCAGTTCCAGAAGCTTATCCCCCTGTCCCAAGATTTCTGACTCTATCTCTTGACAGAATGGAATGCGGCTATTAGTATTGTCCTCCTGCATTGCTTGAACCTCAACTGTAGCTTTCTCTTTCTCCTGCCTTTCTTTATCCCTGACCATTCTATCACGCTCAGCTCATGAATCATGACCATCTGGATGTCTTCTGTCATCTCTACTTCTTCTTCTTCGTAGTTCTTCTCTTTGGTCCTCTTCCTTATTTCGTTCCCTTCTGGAATCATGACTTTCTGAACTTCTCTTATCTTCTCTTCTTCTTCGTTCAGTAACACGTTCTGCCTCCTTTTCCCTTTATTTCTTCTCAAGATGTTTTCTTGATTGTACCTCAACCGACACTAACTTCTTTCCTTGTTCATCTCAGGTGGATTTTCCCTTGCTTTTTGTTTCCTCCGAAACATGTCTGCTTCTTCTGTCATCTTGCTGGGATCTTTCCTTCTCCTTTCCCTTTTTCATTCGGGCAACATATCCTTGTTCTCTTAAGGCTTCCGGATGTTCAGCAGGGGAGGGTATGAAAACTGCTAGTGCTGGAGTCAGTACTTCAGCCACAACGGCTTTCACCATTGCTATTAATTCATTCTTCAAATTATCTTGAATCGAGGCACTCGTTGCTGTTGCTCCAGTTGCACCTGCTTCAACGACGTGTACCTTCTCACCTTGAGGTACTTGATTCTCCCTCCTCGCGGGAGTTGGTATTGTTGATGGTCCCGCAATATTTTGCGTCATTCGTTCAGGTGTGCTTTGTCCTGCTTCTCCCATATTTCCCTCCATAGCTTTACTTTGGGATCTGGTAATTCTAGACATACTGCTAACAAACTAATAAACTTAGTGTTCCCACAGACGACGCCAATATTTTGGTCTTATTTCGTCATGGTAATAGAACACAGTAAAAGATTATAAAATGAGATCAAAACAATGTTATCCAACTTTATTAACGGACTAGCTTGGTCCGGAACACTTGTTACAAGCTTATTAGATAGAATACTAAATTACAATATCAATGTAGCGTATCGAATTGTAGGTATTCGATGCTGACGTGTCGAATATCTTCGTTCGATGCGAAACAATACCGCTGGTTCGAAGTCGTTCTGGAAGGTATCGAATTCGATGCGTATATTAGATGTCGAATTCGATGCGTACTTTGGCGTATCGAATGGAAGTACACTATTCAGCTGCGTGTCGAATTATGGCTGTTCGATCTGATGCGTGTCGAATGAGAGATGGTTCGATGCTGACTGTGTTGAGGTGGTTATCTTCCCAAAAACTTGCACGAAACTCAAGGGGACGGGCTATTTATAGAACCCGTCCCATGGGGCCCATTAACCAATATAGAAAGAGGCATCGAATCGTGCCTGTTCGATGCGCGCATCGAATAAGGGCTATTCGATGCGCTAATGAGCTGGCCCAATAACAACGTATCTGCCTGTGAATTCGATGCGCGCATCGAATTCTCTCAATTCGATGCGCTTATGGGCCGACCCAATCAGTATGTATTGGGCCAATCTTAAATCACCCCCATCACAAGGTATGAAACAACGACCATTTACATATGAAAGCTAAGCTAGCTGCAAAACTGAGATACCAAATAGGCAAATAAGAAGAAAATGAGGCTTCTTATTTATAATCACAATGCAGAATTGGCCATCATTTTGGTACAATGATTAACTAGTTACATAACTAATACTGCAAAACTCAAAAGATAATCAGGTCATGTCAAAGTCAAAGATCACTCTAAATCCGTAGTTACAGAAAGGTTATAACTTAATTTTTTTCAGATGAAAAACTACACATGAATCCTTCTATCAAGAAAAAACTGCTCTTTGATGGTTAGCGCCTGTGCATTTAGAGTTACGTGTACTTTTTCCTTCCTACGACGCGTGGGTACTGTAATACGGGTATGATACGGTACATGTGAAAAAATACTTTTAAGGTGACAAACATAGTACAGTATTAATACAACTATTGGTTTTAATATCATTACTGATATCATGCCTAATATAAGGAACTTAATCTAAAACACTTAACATTTTGATCTATAATGCATCAGAAACTAATCTACCATGCATGCATTACATAACTCATCGAAACATTTAATGAACGCAAAAAACCATTGAGGAATGAGAGTACGGAGTATGATACATTACAAAGAATATGGTATTCGTAGAGTGATTTTTTGAAGTTTTCGTGCAACATGTTCCTTGAGATAACAACTCCAAGGGCATTTTTCCGATCACAGCCAAATCAAATACAAAAGACGACTGAACTTCATATATATTGTGCTCCATATCTGGACAATAATGCTGCCATAGTGCCATGTTTATCCAAATAGGAACTTCCGCAAGGTAAAAAGAAGGTAAAAAGCACATTGACACACATCTGCTCGTTCAATCGCTTCGTAAATAAAACGAGGCCTCAAGCTTTTGCTTATATGCCCCTTGCTATCGTTCACTAATGACCAGTAAAGTTATTCAACAGCAGGAAGGACAATAAAATCTAACTTCAGCAAACTTCGATAACCAGAAATCTCTTAAGTTAGAAGCGTGATCCGAGTTATCATTTGTATGCTTAGAAATGGTAGCATAGCGACATAGTATCTAAAGTTCACTCTATTCAGGTGAGATTCGTTACAAATCCGATAAGGAGAGGTTAACGTTTGGAATTTGGCTAGAAGATTATCATTAGTACTGTTCCTATTCAGTCACATCCGTTCTCAAGTCTCTACACATGTAATCTAATCCTAGATTGCTGAACGATTCACGATAGTATGCGACAAAACATTCTAACAAATAGTTCAATCAGAGAACGGACAAAATTTGACAAAGGAAACATATAATATAGAGCACTAAACCAAATAGCAATGACAAAAGAAACTTAAACATGGATCCTTGATTTAAAGAAACATCGATGAAACTTAAGATGAGCTGTTGCATGACAGCAACGAATACGACCATAGTTCACTGGTAATGTAGCCATTATATGTAGTTCAAATGCAAATCAAACTAGATTATATGAGATCTATATCCATGCAACAGCAGAGACTGAAGTACGTTTAATAAATCTACGTTGGGATCATAAAATCCAAATACTGTGCGCTATTTATTTCGAAATAGATTCAGATAATACACAACCAATATCCACAAATTGCTATATCAGTCATGACGACTACAACGATAAAACTACAAGTACAATTCCATGAGTGAAAAACGTCGGTTCATTCTCCTATGCAGATCAAACAAACCAACGGAAGAATGCCTACAAACCACACAGGCTTCTTTCTCAATCATGGGCTCCGTAATCTCATCCTTATATGACATAATCAAACATATGCAAAAACAAGGTAATTTGAGAACAAGTATAAGAATGAAAAAAAGAACAAGAATACAACGACCCTACCACACAAACTGAAAAAACTTTGTATCACTGTGCACTCTTCTTTCCATTAGCATAGTAACTGAGGTACCATTGAACAAACTTCTTTAACCCCGTCTGCAGATCTGTCTTGGGCTTATAACCAAGCTCTCTCTGAGCCAAACTGATGTTAGCATGCGTAAATTGCACATCACCATTCCTCGGCAACTTCATAACCGACCTTTTAGCCTTCACCTTAAGCAACCTCTCCAAAATGCTCACAAGATCAGAAACTGGCACAGGAGACGTGTTCCCTAGATTAAACACCCGCAATTGAGCGGGGCCTTTTTTCTTGCCACCACTGCCGGTACTCTTCTGAGCAGTATCAAGCGCACCCAAACAGCCCTGAACTATATCATCGATGTACGTGAAATCCCTAGCTACCGTGCCATGATTAGCCGCCTCAAAGATCGGTATCGACTTCCCTTTCAAGATATCCTTACTAAAAAAGAAGTACGCCATGTCTGGCCTACCCCAAGGTCCATACACCGTAAAGAACCTCAATCCAGTAAGCGAAAGCCCGTATATATGATTATAAGTATGCGCAATCTCCTCGCCAGCTTTCTTAGTAGCAGCATACAAACTAGCAGGCTGATCAGTCCTATCCCTTTCCGAAAACGGCACTTTCGTATTCAACCCATAAACCGAACTACTCGAAGCCCAAACTATCGCAGGCTGAGGATTCGCACTCTTGCAAACCTCGAGCAAATTAACTAACCCCGCGATATTACTATGCACGTACGAGCTAGGATTCTCCATCGCATAACGCACGCCAGCCTGCGCCGCCAAATGCATAACATGCGTAAAAGGCACAATATCGAAGAGCTTCTTCAACAAACCAACATCATTTATATCCCCCTCGACAATGTACACACCCGTACGTTCCAACAACGCCTGTCTCGCCCGTTTCAACGACGGATCATAGTAACTATTGAAATTATCGATCCCCACGACTCCGTCTCCACGTCGCTTAAGCGCGGCAGAGACATGGGTACCCACAAAACCAGCTGCCCCTGTCACCAACACAGAAATCCCATTTCTTGACCTAATCTTAGCAGAGGTTCTAACCCTTTTCTCAAAGTTGGGACCACCATAGGAGCTGGTTCTAAGGGACCTTCTAGAAGGATCTGTCACCACATTTGGCGATGCATTTGATGGGGATTTGTAAAAGAACACAAATAGTAAAATAAGGACAACAAATGACCAAAATGTGAACTTAGCTAGGGCGGAATTTTGCCTTAACCTATTGTAAGGAGATTTCTCCATCTTGAACTTGCCTGGGGTTGATGGGATGCTGTCAATGTGCTTCATTTTTGCATTAATACAATCAAAATCTTGAATTTTTGACGAGTACCCACTTGGATTTTGGGGGTCAATGTGATGATTCTTGTTCTTGAAATGGATTTGTGGTTGCAGATTTGAAGAGAGGAGGAGAAATTGGGTAATGGGTGTGAGGAAAAATTACATCTTTTTTATTATTATGATATGAATGAGGGTGAATCTTGAAAAGAGATGCGGGTGATGAATATTTTGATTTTTTTTTTCTCAGTTTTGTTGTGTTGTTGGGTGTCTTTCCTTTTTTGCTCTTTGGTTAGAAGAGGAAAGAAAAGATTTGAGATTTGAAAATAGGTATTGATGGTGTTGAATTAATTATATGGCAATTGAGAGAGAGTGGAATGAGAGGAGGGAGATGAGTATGAGATTTGAAGATTTTTAAATGAAATCATTGGAAGATTAAGGGGAGAATTATTTAACATAAATGAATCTTGTGGTACAATTAACAATCAAGATAATAACATTTTTTTTAAAAATATATATGGTGATGAATCATAATTTATATCGTTATCATACATTAGTAAATTAAATTTTATGTATCACGCTGTATGTTTTAATTTTTGATAAGAGAAGACTTTAAATTAAAGTTAATAGTCATAACGGGCAAAACCCGGGTTGAAAAAAAATAGTTACAAAAAGATCAAAATGAGCGACGAAACTGAAAAAAAATAGTTACAAAAAGATCAAAATGAGCGGCGAAACTGAACAAGCGAAACATCGAGACAGTGAATAGCAAAATTGTTCGATCTATGAGTATAATAGAATTTTATTACGTTGTTATGTAACAATTTTATGAGATAATTTTTGAAGAATATGTGTGGGACTATTATATGACAATTTGCATCTTGAAAATTTAAAAGAAGTCATTGGAAGATTAAGGAAAATGATTTTCTATTATAGCCCAGTCGAAGATGACATGGTACAACTAACAATTAGAATGGTAATATTTTTCTCTAAGTCACATGAGGCAGATGCGGGTGTCGGTGGAGTGCCGATGCGGGTGCGTCAGTGCGATAAATTTGAAAAAACACAATCTTAGCACGTCACTATAATGCGCTTTAAAATAAAAATAAAAATAACTTGTATATAAAAATAAATTGTTATTAGCATATTATAAGCACATAAGACAAAGGTATCTATTGAATTTTCACACAAAGAAATGAATTATAAATAAAATATACATAAAATCTCACAATTATTAATTTTGTATAATGTTTTATAAATAATTATGGTGAGAAGACAAAGGTATATATGGGTCTTAAATTACTTCAATTTTTTGTAATTATTTTATTTTCAACTTGGGTTTGTTTTCCTCTTACTTCAACTCTTCTTCAATGTCATTCTTTTGTTTGTCTTCTACAATTCTTCTATGATTATTATTAGATTTTAATATAAGAGCTAAGAAATCTTAGTGCGGGAACTAAAAATTTATAAAACATTTCAATACGAAGCACGGGCATTGAAGTCACAATGCGAGACCAATGCGCTAGCAATTTTCGAGGCGTGCAAGATTGAGTGATTTAGATTTTTCTATAAACGTTGATAAACCCGTAATATTATCATTATGCATATACTAACATACTATGTTATTATGTCACAATTGCATTTGATTGCTTATATGGCTTGCACATTTTGTTGTGTCTTGATATTTCAACGGTTGTATCTCATATTGTATCGCAACTTTGTATTAAAATTATTACGTTACTTAAATAGATGACTTCGCGTCTTGTTAAAAGAACAATTGCTTCAAATACTTTTTGAAGAATAGGTATGGAATATTAAATGAGTCAAAGAAGACAATGATTAATGCCATGGATAAAGGTTAGAGTATACAATTGGTGAGTTAATGCATTGTTTTTTGGCCCTTTTTTCAATTCATTTAACTTTCCTATTGTTCAAAAAAAGCATAAAAATCAATAATTGGGAGATTAAGGGAGAATCATTTCGTGCAAAATAGATGCACGTTAATGACTAGTTTTTTCGCGTAATCAATAATTGAGATGAGAATATTTCTTATTATGATATAAATCCATAATTTTATATCACCATGTAAAGTGTGCGGGCTACTTAAATAAGTCCATGAGGATTGAGGACTATAATAAATTCATAAGGAGATTTGGAGAATTTTGAAATCAAGAACTGGAAAATTAAGGGAGACCCATTTCGTGTAAAAGATATGCACGTTAATGACTAGTGTTTTTTTTTTTTTTTTTTGCGTAATTAGTAATTGAAATGATAACAATGTTTATAATATAAGCAATAATCAATTCATCAATGTTATATCACCATGTAAATTGTGCGGACTACTTAAATAAGTTAATGAAGACTATATGTTATAACGAGATTTGGAGAATTTTAAAATCAATAATTGGAAGATAAGGGAGCACCGTTTCGTGCAAAAGAGATGCACGTTAATTAATTGCTAGTTTTCTTGCGTAATTAAATAATTTTTTTTGAAAGAAAAACCGCCGCATAGAAGTACAGCTCCGACCAAAAAAGCCAGTATAAAAGAGTCATAACAAGATTAGCCAAGCTAAAACAAATAGTCTCGGCATAAAAGACAAGTACTCGCACTAGAAAACAAAGATAATACGCAAAATAAAAATTACAGAAAACTAAACAATATGAATATCATCACGAAACCAAGAAGAACTTTACACAGCCGTTCTAGCAATATCGTGAGCTTCCCCATTTGCATCCCTACTAACCCACTGAAAAGTGAAGCATTTCTCATTATCGATTATTCGTCGAATATCATGAATAACATTTGCATAATCTGCCTCGCAAGACGACAAATAATATCATGGATCTCCACCAAACAATCGCCTTCAAAGAGCACATGAATCCACTCGATTTGGACTGCCAAACGAACCGCTAGTCTCGCTGCGCACGCCTCAATATTAGCTGCCGTCATCAATCCTTCAACCCTCTATGCGACACGAAATAAAATATCCCCCTTTGAGTCACGAGCTAAAATACCAATTCCCGACACACCTTCATCGTGAAACAAAGCACCATCGAACTTGATTTTAATTTCATTTTCTACTGGTGCGACCCAAGCATTTTGCTTCACCTCCGCTCGAAACGCCTTCTTCATCAAACCTCTATTCATCTATGCATCGAAAAAATCGGACACAAAAGATACAATACTCGCTGGATCAAACGCATTCTCGCCCGCTAGAATTCTGTTCCAGTTATACCAGATGGCCCAAGACGTGATCACAATTAAAATTACCCTCGACCAATCATACTCCTTAATTAATCTTTGAATCCATGACTCGCCATCTTCATTAGATCGCATGAGTGAATCGCAGGGAATAATTGATAAAGCTCAAACCTGCCATGTAACGTGGAAAGATTGAATGCAGTGTCGAATGTCTTCGTCCCCGCAACCACACACTCCGCAAATAGAATCAATAGTTAAATGATGGCGAACCAAATTTCCATTAGTCGGGATAATATTCCTGTAACGCCCCAAAAATTAGGAAGAAAATAAATGTATACTTTAGTCCTTGAACTTTTAAAAATTTCTATTTTTGATCCTAAATGTTTTTTAAAATTTGCATTTTAGTCCCTAAATTTAAAAGTTAATCTATTATTATTTTATAGGTCTCTAATCCTAAAACATATTTCAATTTCAAATATTAACCAAGTTGATCGAATTACCTAGAAAAATTACATAAGTAAACATGTATGTAACAAAGAAATCTAATTATACCTATTTATATTTTAATTATAAATAATTGAGGAACTTGATATGCAATTAATCAATTGATGAAGTAAGCCATGCCATCTTTTTGATGATGTAAGCCATGATATCCTTAAGAACATGATTAAATTCAGATTTTTTGTGATTTATTATAAAATAATCAAGGTGGGCCTAAATAAGTATGATTAAACTACTATTTTCGTCTATAAATACTCACCATTCTTCACCATTTTTTAGAGCTCAAACTAATCAGATTCTGCAAAAGTAACTAGAAATAAAAGTTGTTCCTTTTTGTACTTTCGTTCGGAAAATAATTTTACTAGATTTTTATCTTGCCATTCTACCCAAAAAGACGCCAAAACTTTTATAGCGCAGAAAATGCCGATTCTGCACCTTAGAAAAATCATATCAAATAGTAAAACATTATTTTACTACCAATTTTCAGATGCATACTCTTGGTGTCTTCTATCTTTTGTATGAAGACATCTTTCTCAAATAATATGATCTAGGAGGGTATAATCCATAAACCGTAAACTGCTGCCAGGAAATCCGATAGCAACTCTCATGTTGCAAGAATTATTTAGCATAGCAAACCTTTGTGTTTTCACAAAATCTTGGATTCCCACATCTATCATGATGCTAGAAACCATAAACCATAAAAATATTTGAAAACCAAGTTCATTTGGATGTCCGATCAAAGGTAAAACCAAAACTGCGGTGATTTTTCAGTTTATTTGGCACAACCTTTGTTTTCTTAATTTGTAAGTTTAATCGCCATCACAATTCAAGTATTTATCACGCACATAAATTTAATATGATATAGTATTAGTTATAATTAGATTATTATAATTTATAATCATGAATTGACATTTTTGTGGTCTTATTTATAGCATTTAAATGATAAATTTATCATGTTTAACATACTATTTTCATAAGTTTACAAGATTATTCTTGTCACTTCATGACCTAACTAGCATAGCATCGTGTTAGCATGACGTATTGTTATACTTACAATAATTCCAATACACGCTTCTTGTCACATGATAGTAGAAAACTCAAAACTCACATATGTAGCGTGCATAATCCAAGATGATGACTGTAGTTACTTGGTTTAACTTATTACTCTTTACCACTTATTCATTCTGATTCATTACCGATAGTACTAAATTTGCATGTGTGCTTTCTTTTGATTACTTTAAATTTCAAACTTCTAGAAACTTCCTAGTAAGAAGCTTTGATATAAATTCGACTTTATCTTATATTACATTATGCACTTATGTCGCCGGAGAAAACTCCGAGCAAGGGCGAATAGTTTTGTTTATGTTATATACAAGTATTGTACTCGCTTGGATTCGGAGCAACAAACATTCAAGGATGATCCAGATCTTTTGCCTCGTTTTATTTATTAAGGCATCTATCAAGATACTATACAAACGTATCACTGTGAGGAGACATCTCCCATATGCTATAATGTCCCCCAATGGAGAGGCATCAACATTGCTCCGATACTCAGTCTCCTTCGGCTCCGATGTTTCTGGAAGCATTATCGCTACCAAGCATCGGGCATGATAGGTGTTAAACCCCTTGTGGTATAATTGACCATCGAATATGGATACCATCGACTATACGATGCCTAATAATCGCCGATGCTTTAGCAAGTGAACGATCCGGTAGCATAATATCAACGATAACGATATCACGAGTTCAAACAAAGAAACAAAAAAAATACGATGCCTTAAATGGCTTCATTATACTTTACAAGGATTTGCAATGCCTAAAAAGGCATCCTCAAAAGTATCTGAGTATCGCTGACCTTAGATGCCTCAACAATACTTCAAGAATACAATGACGTTTACCTTATCACGATAGCAACTCACGGAGTATAGAGTCCGCGCATGGCACTACGGATCTTAGATGATCCCACGATGCCCCATAGAACTCACGTTACTCTAATAGTTGCATATCCAGGATACCACACGAAAGCATACCTATCACAAATGATGCCTTACCCCCAAAGGGATCGAGCAGCCACAACTACGAAAGAAAGCCATCGAAGCCCTACGATGCCTTAAAACGACTCCAAACACCTTGCAAGGGGCCACGATACCTCTTTAAGGAATCCACGATACTAGTTACCACAATAATCGAACCATCGTAACACTCGACTCTTTAAGTTTCCAGTACAGTCATAAGTCTATGACTGCGCTGAAAACTGGGGGACTCCTGTTAACGGGTAAAAATATTCGTACTAAAAATATAATTACGATGGTTCGATTACCGATATTACTTCATATTTATCGTGAATTAAACTATCTATAATCGTAACTAAGACGATTTACACGATTAATATTTATAACGATAAACGCTTTGTTACGCGATTCATAAACAACACCGTATTATTACACGACTCATACAAAGCTCTACGATGCCTAAAACAACGATCGCCGATGCCTTAGCCCTTTGACAGTCCGATGGCGAAAAGTCATAAACCTGGTGCCCGATAGATGGATGTCGTTGATGAAATCTTGAACCATTCGGTCCGATAGGAGAATTCCTTGGAAAACCTCCGATAGAATAAGAGATTTACAAAGGATTACATCATACTCCTAAGACCAGGTGTCACCGTAATAAAATGATGTATCAGCACAACGAGAACCATGTGTCAACGCAATAGAAGATGCATAAGCCCACAAATGTCATTACTTTTGACACGCAAATGTGATATATGTATCCTTAAGAGGTTATAAATACCTCCGCCCTCAAAACAGAAAAGTCATCTTCTACACAAAAGAACACTTCTCAAATTCCATAACGAAAGCTCACGGCTGCTACTGGAAAGACAAGTAAAATATCCTTTCCCCAAACAAATATTATCCAAATTCATTCTTCTACTGCTATGATTACACTACGGCTCTTTTTTACTACATCAGTATAAACAAGATCGATCTTCCTACATCTTCAATACAACACAACACAACGACGACGATAATTGTACGAAAAAGCATCGGAACTACGAGTGGCTTGATTCCTCGATTGTGGGATACGTAGGCACCTCGGAATCTATCCGAGTCCAGCCACAAATCTATTAAAAATCACCGCTTTCCTCGGGTCGGGATCGGCGTTTCCGAACAAATTAAACGCTCCCTCCGTAAAGCTAGCAGGCACGACGGATTGATGCATTAACAATTATAATCTCATATGTTGTTCTTGAATTGTGCAAAGAGCAACGAACTATGTTTGGGACATGTAGCTCAAGGAGCAACGAATATTATCCGGTTTACTAGCTTATTTGTTTATTTGTTATATCCATTGAGACGATTTTGGGAAGTTGGGCCCATGGATTGAGTCGAGTTACTGCAGGGCAGTAAGAACTGTCGGTTTAAGTAATTTCGCTTGATACCCATCTATCTAGGCGCCGCTTGCAGTCAGGAGTTGGCTATAATCCGCTTGCTGGATTGGCATGTACTCAAGCATGTCTCTTGATTGTTTGCAAGGTCGCTCCTCGTCGGGAGGTATAAGGTAGAATATTAGAAGTCATAAGGCTGAATTTGTTTATTGTTAAGCACAAGTTCATTAACTATTCTATAAAAATTCCAGTACCATTTGCTACATCAAATTGTCTAGTGAACTATTTCTACTGGTAAGATCACTCCTCGAAATGTATCCAATAGGTCACAGTTAATTCTTGCATTACCAGTTCTTTTATATGAATCTCACTAAGTCATTAAAGACTTATTCTTAGTTTATTATGTCCATTCATCAGGATAAAATCAACATGGCATCATGGACCAAGTGAATAATTGTTCAAACGTGCATTTTCGGATATTCGTGTTTTGTTTCTAGTGCACAACCATTAAAATAGTCACATTATTTGTAATAACAAGACTTTCGATGTATATATCAAAAATATAATTTATAAAATGTGTATGGTTTTGATTCTGAACAAGTGAGACCCCTTCATATGAGTTGCGTTTTAGTCTGGATTGGGTAAAGTGGTTGGCCGCCACTGAACCAACTCGAATCGAAGCATGGCTCGTGGGGCGCGGTCGTAACAATTCAAGCACAGGCTCCAAATAAAAACATTGATTTTTTTCGGAACCTTAAGATGCCAAATAAATCGCCAATCCCGTGCCACGCTCATACCTTCACTGATTTTAGAATTTCTCCAATGTAGATTATATTGACGGATTACGTGATATGCACTTTTAACCGAAAAACGGTCGTTCGAGTTGTAGTGCCAAACTCTCCTATCCGCGTTATATCTTCCCCCAATAGGAATATACAAAATCGTCTCAACATCCACTTTAAAGAAAATACTTCGAATCTTCTCCTCATCCCAATTTCCGATATCCGATATCAGAGTTGAGAGTGGTAGCTGATCGGGAGTTAAAAAGAGTTTTGTGTGATTTGTGCCAGTAAAGAAGATTTTCAAAAAAATGGGGTGGGGGCAAACATGTCGTAATTTTCTACAACTTCGTACTTTCTATATTCTGTTTTTGAAGAAAGCGAAAATACATTTTATGTTTACAAAGACCCAATTACGTACACTAAAAAAGTAGAACTAATGCAAGTTTACTTTGCGTGCTTGTGAAATAAATAAACGTACGTCATCGTTGCATGCATGACAATGATCCTAGTCGTCGTAAAAAGCATAAAATAACTCGTATATTGGAATATGCCGAAGCTTTAAGGTTTAATTCTATGTCACAATGGTCCCTCCACATGCAGTTATTGAAAATATTAACAAACCTATGGACCAAATTTAAAACCAGTATTTATCGAAATCATTCCAAGTTGGAACAGGTATCTTTGAGATTTCTTTCATAATAAGTCGCAAAGATGTTCGAATATTACGAAAATTATTCTAGCATATGTCGAGTGCATGCTTTAAACCTGTCATTTTCATATAAAAAAGTTTGAGGTAGGAGACAATGTGGATAAATTGCATTTGAGCTGAAAATCTCAACCACCACATATCACATGATAAAGCTTTCATGTATAACTTTTTTAAAGGATCAAAGGCCCCACATGTGTATTGTTATTGCTTGCAAGAGTTCAAGATTTTCATAAGGATATTAGGATTACTTAATCTTTTCTGATCACTGGTTTCAGTTCACAATCCAAGATATTTCAGCCAAGCCCATCACTGGATTACATCAAACACCATCAATCTCGCTGAATCGGGTTCCTCGTCCATTGCAACTACAATTTTTTCATTTTTTCGAACTAAAAAGAAGATCCCTGAAGAACTCACCTCACCTCAAAAGTCCGTTATCAGCAGCATTATACGTTTTATTGTAGCTGTTATCATACGCGACCTTCGTATGATAAAGCAGTGCAGCTAATTTAAATGTATTATTCTAATACGTCGCAATAATGTATTAGGATCGAGATCACAAGATTTTGAAGTGAATGTGAGACAACACGTATGCTCATATACAAGTTAAAAGGAACATGGACATCTTTTGGGCATTCTTATTACTTATCAACTTCATAAAATAAAATACACATCAAGTTACAAAATCAAGTTGATGTTCAAGTGTACAAGTACAGGAGCAGCATCTCATCACAACTACATCTCTGATCAATTCAAGAACAAAAAAGAAACAGGAAAAAAAGTTTCACCATCTTTATTACGAAATTCTCAAGCATCTTACTTGAAACGAGACATTTGCTGTGCTCCCGTTAAAATTTTACAGGACCGAGAATGGACCGCAATGAGCAACGAAGAATTGTCAACTGCCTACACTTAAGAAGAAACCTCTTTAGCAGCGGCAATCACAGCTTCTACTGTAAGTCCGTACTCCTTGTATATCTTTCCAGCAGGTGCACTTGCGCCAAATTTGTCGATTCCAATGGCCTTTCCTTTACTTCCAACAATCTTAGCCCAACCAAATGTTGACGCTGCCTCAATACTAACTCTAGCCGTTACAGCAGCTGGGAGAACACTTTCCTTGTATTCATCAGACTGTTCGTCGAAAAGCTCCCAAGAAACGAATGATACAACTCTAACCGTCTTGCCTTCTTTCCTAAGTTCATCACCAGCCTTTGCCGCAATTTCCAACTCTGAACCAGTTCCAATCAAAATAACATCGGGTTTGTTGCCAGACGAATTGTCAGATATGGTGTAGCCTCCCTTCTCTACTCCTTCGATAGAGGTTCCAGCCAGGTTAGGAAGCTTTTGCCGAGAAAGGGCAAGTACAGACGGTCTCTTTCTATTGACGACGGCTACTTTGTATGAACCGGCGGTCTCATTGCCATCAGCAGGACGGAGCATCAAAATGTTCGGCATTGCTCGGAAGCTAGCTAAATGTTCAATGGGCTGATGGGTTGGCCCGTCTTCTCCCAGCCCAATAGAGTCGTGGGTCATGACGTAGATAACTCCGGCTTCGGATAATGCGGATATTCTCATGGCCCCTCTCATGTAGTCAGTGAAAACAAAGAAAGTTGCACAGTAGGGGATGAAGCCAGGGCTATGATGGGCAATGCCGTTGCAGATGGCTCCCATACCATGTTCACGAACACCAAACCTGACGTTGCGCTCTTCTGGCGTGTTCTTTTGGAAGTCGCCGAACATTTTGAGCAGGGTCATGTTTGACGAGGCGAGATCAGCACTGCCACCAAGCAAACCAGGAAGAACCTTTGCAAGTGCATTCAGATTTGCCTGTGAGAGATTTCTTGTGGCATCACCTGGAGTCTCGGGAGTGTATGTCTGAAGAAAGAGGGCATAAATGTCAAGAACAAAATCGAGGAAATTACGTGATACGCAAGGCTCACAGGTGCATAAAGTTCGAAGAACTTTTATTGAGCTAATGGCATGTTACCAAATGTGTTATGTGAAATAGGCACATGACCCATGTAAACTCCCTTGTGCTTTATAAAATACAGCATATTACTCCCTAATAAAAGATATGCATATTCCCCAGCAATGCTACATACAATGTGAGGTAATGTGCCATTCTGACATAACAGAGGGGATGATCTGACTTTTGTTTAATATGCCCTATCTATCATCACAAGGGGAGTAATTTGCCTATTATTTGTTCAAAAAGGGGTAGTGTGTTTATTCCTATATTATGGGGTTGTTCTGCAAAACCCCAACTTTTAACGTTGATAATACAAGTTTAAGAATGCAACTCACAGGAAGGGCCTTCTCCCAACCATCTGGAAGAACACCAGTGGTGATAGATTTCAGTTCGGCCGCTTCCTCTGGGTACTTCTTCTCATATTCGGCAAACTTGGCGTTCCATTCAGCTTCAAGAGCAGCACCTTCAGGGGTGTGTCGGCTCCAGTGCCTTCAACAAAGATATTCAAAATCATTAAGCGTTCAACTAGAATTAAAAATAAAGTATCCACAGAGGGGTATCCTTACTTCTTCACATCCTCTGGTACATGGAATGGCTCATAGGGCCACCCAAGGTTCTTTCTGGTGGCCTCAACCTCCGAGGAACCCAATGCAGCGCCGTGCACACTGTATGAGTTGGCCTTGTTCGGGGACCCAAAACCAATGGTAGTAGTAACCTGCTCATGCAGTGAAAGAGTAAAGTTCATAAAAAATGAGATTTGACTAATGATTCTAGCAAGTACGGAAATTAAAATTTATGTAGAGTTTAATCACCCTAATGAACATGGTATGTATCTAACCTTGATTAGAGTAGGCTTGTCAGTCACAGACTTTGCTTCCTTAATGGCTGCACGAATTTCATCGTAACCATTGTTACCGTTCTTCACCCAGATCACATGCCAACCAAGAGCCTCAAAACGAGTGTCAACGCTCTCGGTGAAAGCAATCTCTGTATCACCATCAATGGAGATGTGATTGTCATCATAAAAGGCAATCAGCTTTCCAAGTCCCCAATGTCCAGCAAGGGAGCATGCTTCATTTGCAATACCCTCCATTTGACACCCATCACCAAGGATACAATACCTATATACATGCAATGCCATTGATCAAAGATCCAAATCCCCATCCACCTACGAGCACAATAAAGAGATATCTGAAGCAGTTGTCTTACGTGTAATGATCAACAACTTCACTGTCGGGCTTGTTGAAGCGGGCAGCCAAGTGCTTCTCAGCAAGCGCCAATCCAACAGCATTTGCAATACCTTGACCAAGTGGGCCTAAATGCACGAACCACAGTCAGTTCAGTGAATCAAAATTCAGTTATAGCAAGCATAATGAACAGAACTTTCGGAAACCAGATGCTAACCAGTGGTGACTTCAACCCCAGGTGTTTCAAAGTTCTCGGGATGACCTGGCGTCTTGCTTCCCCATTGACGGAACTGCTTCAAATCCTCTTCCTGTCAAAACACATGGTGACGTTAAGCAAACAAATATCACAAAATGCTCACTACACTTGGCCTACTAAAAAGTCGAGTTCCTCGACCAAAAAAGACAGGTTTTTTTTTTTCCCATTTTCTTATCCCGAGCTCAGTTAAAATCAACAAATCGCAGTAATAGCATTCAAAATCACACTAACTGCTAACAACAAATTAGTCTCAACCCAGTAAACTAAATCAACACGTAAGTCATCAATTCTCCTAATTAAGATTAAAATCACTACTTTCAGCAATTAGATCCATCTTTCTATCAATCACACGTTAACCGCAAAAATATCACGAAACTCTCTCGATTCTACCCTACTGAAAGATTGAGCTCACGGCACCAGCCTACTAATCCCGAGCCCACTTGAAATCAACAAAATCACGAGAGAGAAAGAAAACGCAACCAAAATCGGAGTAATAGTAATGACACTCGATTCGTTAATTCTCAACAATCTCTAACAAACTCATCTCGACCCGACATACTAAACTAAATCAACACACAAATCACCACCAATTCCTCGTAAAACCGTTAATCAGATCCATTACACATACCAACCAACACAAAAAACAACAACTCCAATAGCTCGTAAAACCCTACCGCAACGAGCTAAAAGCCTAACTCGCCAATTATCCTAATTAAGCTAGAAAACCACATCTCTCAGTAATTAGATCCATCGTACTACACATCGAAACATGTAACAAAACAAAACGGTAAGCTAACAAAAGCTCAATAAAATCGTTACCGAAACGCTGTCGTATCCGGCGAGGTGCAAGAGCGCGTACTGCAGCATACACCCGTGGCCAGCAGACAACACAAACCTGTCACGATTAAACCAGTACGGGTTCTTCGGGTTGTACCTCATCACCTCATCGTACAATATATGCCCCATCGGAGCGCAACCCATCGGCAAGCCTGGGTGACCCGAATTCGCCTTCTCGACGGCATCGATCGCGAGGAACCGAATCGAGTTGACCGACTTGTCGACGAGCTCGGTGTCCGCGGTCTTCTCTAGGGTTTCTACGGCGGCGGAGGCGCGGATTGGGAGGCGATTGGCGGAGTTGCGGCGGCGCGTGAGGGAGATTGAGGCGCCGGCGGCGGAGGATTTGAGGGCGGAGAGTGAGATGGGACGGGTAGTGGTGGTGGTGCCATGGCGGGGGAGAGTAGAGCGAGAGAGTATGGCTTGTGAGAGAGTGAGAGAAGAAGAGGAAGCCATTGTTGTTTTTTTCTTCTTCTCGAGAAAAATGAAGTGAGGTGAGGTGAGGAGAAGGGTTGAAGGGGATAGATAGATAGATAAATAAAGAGAAAATATGAGGCGTGGGTTTTATTTTATTTGGATAAATTTGGATTTTGATGAGACTATATTTTTTGAAATTATATGGTACATTTATCTATAATCTATAATTTGTTGTGAATAAATATCTATCTACTTTCTTCTTGTTGAGTCCAATTTGTAGTTTATACTTTATAGATAGATTCTATCAATATATAAATAAATTGTTGTATATTTATTTTATGGATTTAATTTTAAAGAATAGGGTGTTTTGCTTCTCTTTTTTTTTTTTAAGGAAAAGAATATATTACTACCAAATAAGTCAATGGAACTGGTTACAAAAGTACCTCCATCACATAAGCAAGATGATGGGAGGTCATTAATCGAGAAGTTTGAGGACCAAGCATTTGAAGAGGCCTAGTGAGCTATATTATGGGCAGCTTGATTACAATTTCGATTAACAAAACAAAATTTCCAAAGAGTTCGAGTCTTCCAAAGGTTTCGTATAGCGATCACCAAAGGGTTGATACTTCAAGGGGGTCTCTCGGATATCTTTAATGTATTGGATAAGAATCTAAGCAATCAAATTCAAAAATTGCATTTTCAATATTTGTTGAGTCAAGGCATTGACAGGCCCTAAGGAGTGCGAGGGTTTCGGTCGAGACATGATCCAAACAAAGGTGGAACTTGGCTGATGCAAAGATAGTGTTTCCTTCGGGATTCCGGATAACGAAGGCGGATGTAGCCTTTCTATCTTTGAAAGTTGCATCAGCATTTGTTTTGATCCATCCAGGAGGTGGCTTGGTCCATTGGTTGGAAGCATTAGTTGTAGCTTTGATCTTTGTACTTTTTAGAATTTTCCAATGCTCTCCTCCTTTTCGATCAGCCAAATCAGCAAGCTCCTCAGGATTAAAAGATGTGAGATTGTGGATAATTTTATTTCTATTAGCCCAAATAAGATCACAAGTAACAGCAAAATAAATATGAAATTCTTCACAAGTAATAGCAGAATTAAAGAGACTCCATGAGTTTATAAATATGAGCTTGAGCCAATCTTCAATACTCCAATTTTG
Source organism: Linaria vulgaris (assembly GCA_948329865.1). Lineage (NCBI taxonomy): Eukaryota > Viridiplantae > Streptophyta > Magnoliopsida > Lamiales > Plantaginaceae > Linaria > Linaria vulgaris. Next base: position 87,092,429 of record OX415254.1, on the reverse strand, counting down.
ATTGGCAAGTAAGTTTAAATGACAGCTAGAGAGAAGCCAAGCTTGGATGGTGAAAGGGCGATGAAGGAAAACGTGATCAATAGACTCTTCATGATTGTTGCAGAATAGACAAGAAGTGTCTTGAATGTTGAAGATCATATTTAGCCGAGCCCTAGTAGGAAGGCTGTTGCGCATTGTTAACTCATCAGAGTAATTTTATATTATTTTATTCGTGGAACACCTTGCCCAAATAGTCAGTAAGTGAGTTTTTGCAAGAGGCAAAGCTGTGTTGTATCAATATTCTTTTCTTAGTTTACAGGCTAAATTTAGAATATGCTTTTTTCTTCCCGGAAGCCTCCCCCTCTTCTTTACCAAATGAGGGTATTTATAGCCCTCTTTCGATTGCATGCCCCATATTGGGTGGCAGATGAGAAATGTTTACAAGCTAACTCAGCTGTCTATAATACGGTCACCCAACTCTTCTTGTGCTGATGCATCACGAGCAAGGTTGACACCTGGTTAATTTGGGGCTGATACATGATATTGATGATGACACATGGTCTTTGCATGGCCGGAATATCTCGAAGGGTGACACTTGGTTATTGCTCTAGAAGCGTTTCTCTTGTTTGCCTTCGGACGAACTTCTTTGCCCTCGGATTGACTGCAATCGAATTACTTTGCCCGTAATGGTGCCATCGAGTAATTTTGTTATTGTTGTGCCATCGGGATGTCTCCCCATCGGGTCGTTAGGATATATACCCTGAAATATTATTATAGTAGACATCCATTAGGGGGAACGTGTTTATTGTGCTCCTGTTCCTTAGGATTGTTCACTGGCTTAAGCATCGGCGATTATTAGGCATCGTAGAGTCATCCAAGACTGGTAGTGCCTTTAGCATCGGATGCTCTGTGAGTGTAGTAATCCGTGCGCCATCGGAGATGATGTTATGGAGAAATAATTTTATCCCCCGATGATAGGCCTTTTCTACATCACTCGATGGCCATATATCCCGATGGCCTTAAATTTACTTCATGGATTTACACGCACCATTTTCCAAAGAAGGAGTTTGTGTCTGCCATGTATTTGCGCATTCCAGATTTTCTTATAGATAAGAGAATCATTATTACTTGTCGGGGTATGTCGATGCAAGGTGTCAACAGAGATAAGCACTCTTTGTGGAAAATTCAAGTGCCTGCAAGGAGATAAAAGATTTAAAGGCTTTGGGATAAAATCTTTTATGCCATGAATCCAAGGTTGGTCCCAAATGATAATGTTTGATTTTCATGCGTTGGATAGCAAAAACCTTTAGAAATCAGATTTCTAGTATGAAGAATATCTTTCCAAATCCAAGAGGCACTATTAGGAGTGTTTGCAACATCAAAAACAATTTCCATACGAAGGTAACGAGCTTTAAACACTTTAACCCAAAGCGAATTATGATTTGAAGCAACTTTCCAGGCTAATTTAGCAATGAGAGCCAATTAAAATCAAAGAATTTTCGAAACCCGAGTCCGCCTTTAGATTTAGGGATACAAATTTCGGACCAAGCAATAAGGGAGAGGAATTTATTTGTATTAGTCGCAACCCACCAGAATTTCCTAAATATAGAATCCAGGTTTTCGCAAGTGCTTTTAGGGCGTAGAAAGGTCGACATAGTGTAGACAAGGGTTGTTTGACCAACAACTTTGATAAGGATAGTTTTTCCCACTTGGGGACAGATTATTACTATTCCAATGAGACATATGTTTAGAAAGTTTTTGGGTGAGAGAAATGAAGTTGCTTTTGTTATCTACTTATTTTATGAATTTAAGTCGTGATTTTTACTTTGGTTAAGAGATTATGTTACGGATAAGTGTGCGATAATTCCAGAAGATTCTTCGTGTAGGCAATTACGATTATAGTATAAACTAAACCTGAGATTTATCAACGAGTACGAAAGTATCGTATACGCACTTATGACTATTGCGGGGTTGAGTACCGGATCGCATATAGTGTAACGCTAGGGAGAATGCTGCCCATTCGACATGAATAGCCATACTCGTCGAAGCTGATCGACATGCTTTTGGCAGAATGTTTTGTTGGGGGTAGGGAGAGCAGTTAGGCGGCAATGAAGAGGACGAACGAACATATGACTGTAGGAGGAGGTGGAGAGAGTTAGAGAGTCAAAGAGAGGTACCAAAACTTGAATCCGACTCCTTCCCATGACTATGGCCGGAGATAGCCCCGTACACGAAACGGGTTAACCTGTTCTAGAGAAAACGGGCAGGTACTCGATACTCGTTTCGTTGTCTATTCTTACAAACACACATGATTTATTGAATTTTTTTAAGATAAATAGATGCATCTATTTCGTTTGTTATATTTTATAGGACAAATAGATGAACACGAAACAACTAAATAAAATGTGGAGAGCTTAAACAAAAAACATGTATTTGAGCATATTGATTTAGGATTCAAAGTTTAGGTGTTGGTGCCGACTTATTTTAATTTTACTTATTTATAGTACACCTTTACAGTTCCATAGAATTTACTAAAACCTGTGACACAAATAATATATTATATGGTGTCTAGCTTTAAATTCATTGACCCTATACAACATTTATTTTTGATGGGAAACCTTAAACAACACATTTAACAACAACAAAAAGGTATATGGTTGGTGGGAGGAGTGGGGGGTGGGGTCGGGAGGCATTCGAGCTTTCTGTTGCAGCGTGTTATTGATAAGTTGAAATTACGACATGCTAAAATTATATAAATTCGTGGTTATTTTTCTTTTGACTTTAGGACCTAATATATTAAATTAAATAATGTTAACACCTGTTTAAATCTGTAAGGGGATGATGCTTAGGAGAGGACAGAAGGTGAGACATATTAGATGATCTTTGGAGAGAGAAAGGGTTAAGGTGGCTCTGTTGAGGTTCCTAAGGTTGGTTGGTATTATGCGGTAAACTTTTTCCTCAGGCGGCTGAATGTGTGCGCGAATGTGTAAACTGGATTAAGTTGATTAATATTTTGAAATATGCTTCAAGTACAAACCTACAAATATCACCTAAGACTGGTGAAAATTACGAGGATGTGTAGCAGCCATTAAGTTCCTTTTCTACTTTATAATTCTGTTTTTTTAATGGATTAGTAAGTCTAAAAGAGCTGTTGAATGAGACAGGATCTGATTATAACTCAGTGCAAAATTTAAGAAGTGTTAATTGTAATGTGCGTCAAGGAACACGTAATTTGCCCTATTTCCTTTTCAAATTAGAATAATAAAAGGGAGTTGGTCAGCTTTTTTTCTCCTATTTATTTAATCATTAATCTGTTATTTTTTTATTCGAATAATTTGTAAATCAAAGAGATTCTCGAGCCTTGACGGGAGTAGGTGCCGTCGACCATCTGAACTACTTTTCATGAGTTAAAAGGGCAGTATTATGTATTGCTATTTTCTGTTTATCTATTACAGCAGGATTCTACTATCGACCATTTAAAAAATTATATATATTAACTACCTAAATTCAACATGAAAATGAAATGTTGGTGAGTTAGTTGTTTCACTCAATACCAGCAGGTGGTTTTGTTGAGTAGTTGGGGAAAGGGACAAAAGAAGGGGCTGAAGAAACAATAATAGCAGGCTGCAATTTCAAGTTAAATAAAGAGTACACGTTAATAAAAAAAAAATTAAGGTGGCAAGTTATACAAGGATTATAAATAATTCAGGTAGCTTTTTCGAGTCCAAATATCAAAATACAAAAAATGCTGTTATAAAGTTAGGGGAATTATCATCTTACTTGCCAGTTGCCACACACCAACAAACACATTATCATTTGGACAACTACTTTTCTGACTGAAGAAAATGAATCTGGTGTTGAACCAGAAAAACGTTAACTCCTTGACATGATAAAATACACAATATACAAACCTGAGGATCGTCGTCTATTTTCCTGTGGCCTTAGGTATTAGGCAATCGACAACGAGGAATGTTCCTTGGTTAACTGATGAAGACTTAAAACTGAAAAGATAGCTACAAATTCCGTCTCATTTCCAACTCACTGAAAACAGGAAACATATCAACGAGAGCGAAGGAATTCTATGATCATTGTAGCGTGGACCCTTGTATCATAGAGGTAAGAGAAGGGTGAATGCGGGCGGTTCTCAAAGAGCGTGCTTCACTTTTTCCTTCAGCATATTCTTCACCCAACGGCCATCTTGGTCTCAGATCGAGCTGGTTCAGTTGGAATATAAATTTTCAGACGTGCACATGAGCCAGTACATAACACAGTAGCTAGCATATGGGAGGTTATGGGGGGCGGGGGGTGGGGTGTAGTGGTAAAAAGAGACGAACCACAGCATCCTCAGGTTCACAGGCTGCTGGGGGAGGATCATATCTTCCCATGCGGAAATTCTCAATCCCGGTCCAGGCAATCATTACACCTATCACATATAAGATGGTCATCAGAATGTTACAGTAGAACACATTGTGTTCAGCATTCAAGAATTATTTTTTGCATGGTGCACAGAGAGATACTGTTCCGTCCTTCACAGTTCCAGTTCCAAAAGAAGCTGACCCTAGCTCAAAACACAATACTCGCCCAAAACAGATTTCTATTCTGAAAGCATTGCCAATTTACAGAGTTTCTTTCTGAAAGGTGGAGGAATCTCCAGTTACACTCTATTTGTTCTTTTTCCAATTTCATGAAGTCAACACGAGCAAAAATAGAATAAAGAAACTGTGAGCAGCGTAGCTTCCACAGATAACTATTGCACGTATGTTAACAAGACGTTTCCTTCAGACTCAAAGTTCGATCCATCTCCGAGAGCTTATATTTGGATTATCACATGCAGAATTTAGAAAATTATAGCTATATTGGTCACCATATTGTAGTTATCGGCAAGCATATAACGTCACATAAACCGAGAAAAGTTGTCAGACCATTATCAGTACAAAGGCTGGGAGGAGGGCAAAGAAGTTCCACTCCACACTTTTCTGCAATTTGATCCAGACGAGTCCTAACAAATTGGTTGGACGCAACACCTCCCGAGACAACCTATACAACATAAGTGGTAAGATATATGTCATGGACCAGAATGTCAAGAAGGACGAAAAGCAGAAATATCGAGAAAAAAGTAGCTTGCCACATAATATCATAGACGGAGATCACTAAGCACGTGTTTACAGACCAAATACTTTATAGAAGGCTCAATCTTCAATGCCCATTCGATCGCTCGTTCACATTTTTCTTCCAAATGCTGCACTGCCACTCGCTGCAGGAAGGGTATTCGCAGGGTAATTTAAGAAATACAATAATAATGTAAATTATGCCAGGGTAATTATCATAGAATAAACACTTAAGAAGGTATCAGAAGAGAAAAAGAATCATAGTAGAGATTACTTGGAAAGAGGCGGCAATATCAGCCCGGGCGCGCCTGTCTTCAGTGCTAGCTGAAGAGATGTGGATCCCGGCATCACTACATGTCATAAGAGAAATATCCAATGTCATGGCCAGATCCACACAGGAAAGATATTACTGTTATCTGAATGAGACACCAGATTTCCTATCTATTGCTCAAATCCAGCACTTATCACTAGTTCACCTTAGCTGCCATACTTATTAGTATTTAAGGCGTGCAAGTCACTATCCCAATCCTTCCATTTTATTTATATTGGAACACAAAAACAAAGTTGAATGAACAAAAAGCTAAGATTGTAATGATTCGAGACGAAAAAGAATACAATAAAAAGGAAAGTTTAGCAGTGAAGAAGATTTGATAAAGGATAAACTACAGATTTTAAGGAAAAAATTACATATTGTTGGATTCAATTGCCAGCCTCACTTGAGTCTTCAGACCTGCATATGAGAAGTTGCAGTCCTTGTGCTGTTTCATGGGGACCTGTGAAAAAAGATGAGATTAATTTTCAATGGCAGAACAATTAAGCAGAAACGAATTAAATAACAGAAGATTTCCTGCCTTAAATTTGATGGCGTTGGCATCACCCTCTCGGGCCAGTTCCTCAACAGCAGGGCCCCCACTCTTCCTCATATCAAGACCAAGCCACTTTGCTGTCTTGTCATATGCTTCACCAATTGCATCATCAATAGTGGTCCCAAGTTGTATGTAGTGCCCAAGATCACGAGCAAGAACGAGAAGATTATGACCTCCTAAGCAAAAAGAAGTCAACAGATGTCGTAAGCTTTACTACCATTGCGCAGATGCATGAAAAAAATTATTATAGAATTGATGATATGATGTCTATCTAGTTACTGTATGTGTTTACCACGTTGCTTGATAGTCATTTGAGGTTGACCTACATGTATACATATCCGCCTATTATCAATAGGAAAACAACTATTATCTGCCACAAACTTCTTTCCAAAAGTATCATAGATGATATAAGTTTTTATGTAGCATCCACTTACTGGAAATGATTTTTTTTTCACTCCAATTAATAATACCATGTTAGAAGTCTCTGAGTCTCTGTTTACTGATGCGTGTAATTTAAATTCATCTGCAAATGAAATGAGAATTTGGTACGGCAGACTAATATTACCTGAGATAAGTAAGGCCATGAAAGGAAATTGTAACTCTTTTTCCACTAACCTAAATGAAAAGAAAAAAAGTTAACTCTTTGACATGCCGTAGCTTAGATAGAATAAACATATTGAGATTCTGCCTCAAAAGATAAAGATAAAATACTTAAGGTAGTTCAAATGGCAGAAAAATGCAAGTCCGGGTTCAAAAGTTTAGTGTTTCTCCTGTATGCTCATTTTCACACTAGTTTTAGTGGATAAAAGCATAAAAATCTGTTGCCATCATGTTTAATAGATTATAAGCATATGTATGTTAACCACTTTAATCATCCTAGAACTTAAACAGAAAAAACCAACTGTCTGCAAGGTAAATAAATAATGAAAACCTTACAAACTAACTCTACATACACTGTGATGGACACCAACAATGTTTACAGTTTCACAAATGTCTTAGTTACCTCGCTACTAAAGCATGAGCTTCCATGTGATGGACACCAACAATGGGCAGAGTGTAAGCACCAGCAAGATTCCGAGCCTTTCTCACACCAACTGCATTTAATGCAATACATGCAGTATAAGAGCCCCTTTTCTTGCCATAACCACAGTGACCATAAAAGAAGAAGCATGAACGATGCTCAAGGTAGGATAGGAAGAACAATACGCAATAGATTAAAGAAAGAGCAAAACTAATGAAGAAGAAAAAACCGAACAAGCAAAGAGAAGCCTCGGCAATAATTACCACGGAGACAAAGGCTTAACCCAGGACCAATCGTAACTGCAACTGCAGAAAGATCTTCCGCGGTTATATTAGCTTTATCAAGAGCATCTTGCACTACCTGACAGAGAGCATCGCATAATCAGAGGACAAATGGAGCTGGACAAAAATTACAAAGATATACGTATTTGTCGCCAGCGCTTAAATAAATAACGCATGCACTAGTCAATGTTCAGAAGATAACAAGATCCTATTAACACCTCACGGAAAGCATCAAATACAGGAAAATACTGAGAATGGAAGGGCACAAATACTACTGAAAACATGACTTGAAATTATCAAAGTCCCTCATCTCTAATTCGGATTAATGAAACCAGACAAAGAATCTCAAACGAGCATGGTGAGTGGGCAAGAACTTATACCTGATCAATTACGCGTGCGTGTGCTTCTTCCGCCATTTTCGGAGCAACTCCTCCGTACTGGACGAGCAAATCTGCCTTGATGGAGCAAAATAGTAAAGATAGCATAATCAATCACCACAGCTCCACATAAAACATCAGAAAAATATAGAAACCCAACGGTGATGAACGTCACAAGGCTAAACGATTACATTAGTCACGTGATAACACATCTAACCAACATATTAATCAAACCAATGCCGACGAGCATCAAAAAAATACAACCAGCACACTTTAAAATACTCATCAAAAGTCAAAACTCACCAGAGTACAAAACATGAACATAAATGCAAACACATTATCCATACCTGAGACGACACGACCTGGCTGAGAATCTCACCGTTACTCCGTACCTACAATTACAAAACATCGAAAAGAACTCAAAGTTCATAATTCAAATAACGAATTCACATTAATGTTCATTGCGGCATTTAATCGAACAGTTACCACAGCTGCCGCCGTGTCATCGCAGCTCGTTTCAATTCCCAGTACAACTAATTCCTCTTCGTCATGAACTGATGCCTTTGTGATTTGCCTTTTTGAGGAAGAACAAAAACGAGGTCCGCTGAATGAAGTACGGACAAACAAACGCGGCGTTGTGCGGCGGCCATGAATACTACTGTGTAAGGTTCTAATGGTGAAGTGAAATGGAGACTTGTGAAGAAAAGTTAGACGGTGAAATGTGGAAGAGAAAGTGGAGATTAATGATGCCGCCATGTGAGAGATAACTCTCGAGCTCGAAGAGAAGCGGGATTTTGTTTTTATTGGAGGATTCAAGTGCAAGCTTTTTGTTATTATGATGGGCTCATTGAGAATTATGAAAGAAAGTTGTCCTGCATTTGTTATTTCATGTTTGGATATAGTTTTTCTGTTTTAACTTATTTTGAAAAATAGAAAACTATTTATGCAAAAGCTAGACACGAAACCATGCAAGTATATCCATATGGGAGCGAGAAATTAGCAGATGCTACTTTATTCTCATTTTTGTAAAGTAATCTGCGGGTATGTGGGTACCCGTACGACATGTACATACTCCCCAGCCACCAAACGAGAAATACTCGAACGAAACGACTGTGAGATTGGGTATTCATGGATCAAAATTTATGTGCATTTCCTCGAAAAGTATCGAAACGTTTCCATTTTTGACTCTACAACACTGAAATATACATGTAGTTTGCATGTTAGTTATAACTAATATTTAACGAGTTCTTCGAAACTTGTCGAAAAATTCTCGAAATATTAAGAAACGTTTCTAATTTTTAGCAGACCGAAACCTATTTCGAAACCGAAACTTCAATCCATGTGGGTATCTGCTTTCAATGTCCACCTTCGTGGAATAATTTATTTTAGAAAACATCGAAACAAAAAAAGAGCCGGTAAATTCTAGGGATAAAATTGACAACAAAAAAACACACCATTTTATTAATAAATTTCTATTTATAAGAGTTATGGAAAGAATTTGAGAATTTTGATGTTTATGCCTAATGTATCTATAATTGAATATGTAAATAAATGGATTTAGGGCTACTCATTGTATTACTTAAAAAAATAAAATAGTACTACTCGTTGTAATAGCTTGCAATTTTTGATTATATTCTGGAGTACATCAATCACTAAATAACCGAATCATTTTGGTAAGATCATTTCCATATCTTTGCAGTGAGTTCCCTCACAAGTTTAGCAGCGACCATGACAGTCATCCCGTCGACGGTGTCTCGTTGTGGGTTGAACTCGACGACATCTCGAGCGACGACGTCACCTTTAAGGTTGTGGAGAATGTTCAGGACGTCGCGGAAAGACAGGCCTCCCGGCTCAATGTGAGAAACTCCCGATGCAAATGCTGGATCGAGACAGTCTAGGTCTACTAAGATGTACACTCCTTTCACACCCTCACCGTTTCTGCCAACAAAAGAGATGATTGTAAGAGTGACCAACTACTAATAGATTTGCATGGCAATGTATCAAATATAATTTTTGAAGCTACTCAAAGATGATTAATTGCCAACTATTCATATCCCAAATCTATCAGTTTAAGCTTTTCAAAACGAGTCGTAGTTCAACATTTGCATAACTCAGGTTCGGATCTCGCTACCACTCTACCACGAAAAGTCATAGCGTCCATATGTATGCCCAACGAACAGGAAAAAGAAAACTACATGCATCATCCTGACAAAATACTGAAGTAACAATTTAAGGTCGAAAAAGTAGACTAATGGCATATTAATGACGACAGCTTCCAATTCGTCAATCATGTTATTTGGGTTCTATTTACTATCTTTACATTTAGACTATGGTGGAAACTTTAGTGTCTAATCAGAATTTTTATATTATGCTTTAAGACGGGAAACAAGCAGAAGGAAAACTACAAGCCAGCACTAACATACAAGAGAGTGAAAGAGAGAGGGGATGAGGGGAAGAGATACCAGATTCTCTAATAGCTGCTGATCCTTGGAAAATGTTCCCATTTCATATTGCTCAACACCAAATCTTTTCCCTTGCTAGAAAGATGATCGAATGCTAAGGCTTCTAGAGTCTGATATTTTCTCTAATCCAGAAGCACTAATCACGAATTGACTATTCTTAATTTACTCAATCTTAGCACAAAATTTTGAGTCGATCCACCTTTACAAACTGTAATTTACCCAAGTGATGCAAGACATGTATCTAAGAAAAGAATGATAACAAATACCATTGATGTCCTAATACTAAGTAGAGAAGCGCATGGATATTGTAACCTTCCCAGGAAAAAATCTCAAACATGATAATCGGACCCGTTTTTTGCTTGCATCTCAATTTTCAAGTCTATGATATGGGCTTAGGAGAACCCAACCTCAAAAGCTAGCTGTTAAGATGGAAGAGCTCAAGTCCATATAAACCTCACACTAATATCTTACAATATCAATGTGGGATCCAAGTCTCATACCTTGCAATTAGGATCATAACAGTCCACCACGCTCCGCAGCCCCGACGCCCACGCGGTCTGGCTTTGCGCTAGTTTCATCTAGCCCCGGGCTAACATTGCAATACCGACGTCACCACCTGCGCCGCACGATTGCAACTGGGAGGGAGTAGTGGCTGGCTCTGATACCAATTGATATGGGCTTAGGAGAATCCAACCTCAAAAGCTAGCTGTTAAGGTGGAAGAGCCCAAGTCCATATAAACCCACAGTAATATCTTACAATATCAATGTGGGATCCAAGTCCCATACCTTGCAATTATGATCATAACGTTAGAATGGAGCAAACTCACACACAGATTTTAGAAGAAAGAAGAGCTTAGCTTGAAAGAAAAGCTTAGAGATAGAGAAATAGTGCAGAATAATTCAAATATATTTCATAATGAATCAGCATGTGTTGCCTGATCCTTGATAACAGTCTGGAGAATCTCCTTACAATTATAGCTAAACATATATGTTGCAGTACATAGTACTCAGCTAAACAAAAATAGAAATAAAAGATCTTGGGCCTTAATTAAGTTACTCGGCCACTTCGCCTGCTGAGATCTTGGGCCTTACTTAAGTTACTCGGCCCACTTCGCCTGCTGATCCATTAAGCCGCGTATCCACAAGAACGGCCCGCCAACGCTGCCTCTCTTTTCAGATACTTTTAACACTACAGAATTAAAAATTAAAATTACTAGGTCAATAATTCGATCCCCAAATCCCCAATCCGAATTTCACTCAAGAACCCTAATTCGCCTGATTTGTCCGTACTACTTCTTTCTCCTTCATAACATTACCCCCTCATTTTTCTAAAGCTTGTCCTCAAGCTTTAAAATCCGGAAATTTCGATTGAATCCATTCCCAATCCTCCCAAGTTGCCTCTGCTTCTGGTAAGTGCGCCCACTTGATTAACCATTGTACTTGTGCCTTATTGTTTTTCTTTGTAATTCTTCTTGCTAATACCTCCAAAGGCTGTAACATTGTCCCCCCTTCTTCATTCATTGCAGGGATTTCAGTAGTCACTGTGTCGGTTGGCCCTACATGCAATTTGAGCACAGAGACATGAAAGACATGGTGAATCTTTGCTCCCTCAGGTAATTCCAACTTATATGCTACCCTCCCCACTGTCTCAGTAATTTTGAATGGTCCAGCAAACCTAGGACTTAGTTTCCATGCTTGTGTGTTTCTAACTGTCAACTGTCTGAAGGGTTTTAACTTCAAGTAAACCCAGTCTCCTATTTGAAATGACCTCTCTGTTCTGTGCTTATCTGCTGTAGATTTCATTTGTTGTTGTGCCTTAGTTAGTAGCTGTTGAAGATGTAGTGTTTTGTGTTGTCTTTCTGTGATCAATTGCTCCACTTCCACTACTCTCATCTCTTGAAAAGGCCCTACACCCCACTGTGATGGCTTATAGCCATATAGTGCTTCAAAGGGTGTCATCTGGATAGCAGAGTGGTAATTGGTATTATACCACCACTCTGCCAAGGAAATCCATTTGCTCCAACTCTTAGGAGAGGTGCCTGTCATACATCTCAAATATGCCTCGAGACATTGGTTAGCTCTCTCAGTTTGACCATCTGTCTGGGGGTGATAGGCTATGCTTAGCCTATGTTGTACTCCCAATCCCTCCATCAACTCTTTCCAAAAAGAGCTAACAAAAACTCTATCTTTGTCTGTAGTGATACTATCAGGTAGGCCATGGAGCTTATATATAGAATCTAAGAATATCTTAGACAAACTTGAGGCATAATAGGGGTGATGAAGTGGTAGAAAATGGGCATACTTAGTGAGTCTATCAACCACTACCCATATCACCTCATTTCCCTCTAACTTAGGCAGCTGGAGAATAAAGTCCATAGTGATATGTTGCCAAGCCTGCTCAGGCACTTCTAATGGTTGCAACAACCCAGGGTAAGGTACTGTCTCATGTTTGCACTTTTGACAAGTCAAACATCTCTTCACAAATTGCTTCACTTGCTCCCTCAAACCAGGCCATAAGAAAATCATTTGTATCCTTTGATAAGTTCCAGTTACTCCAGAATGCCCTCCCACACTGCTACCATGCAGTAGATCAATCACATGTTCTCTTAATCTTGTGGATGATCCAACATACCACCTGCCATTGTATTTTAGAAGATTGCCCTGGTAAGAGAAAAAGGAAACATCTTGTGGTTGCAAAAGGCACTGCTGGATGGCTTCTTCAGCTATCTTGTCACCAATATAACTCTACTGATAGCTTGGTACTCATCTTCCCCTTCTTGCCTTGACAAGGCATCATCTACTACATTTTCCACCCCCTTCATGTACTCTATCTTGTAGGTATACCCTAGGAGCTTGGTCATGTACTTGTGTTGCAGAGGAGTTGAAATTTCTGCTCAAGCAAGTACTTCAAACTGCATTGGTCAGTTTTGATAATAAACTCATCCTGTAGCAAGTATGGCCTCCACTTCTCAATGGCCATGATGATTGCCATAAATTCTTTTTCATATACAGAGAGACCTAGGTTCTTAATGCCTAAAGTCTTGCTGATAAAGGCAATATGGTGTCTCTCTTGACTCAAAACAGCTCCTAGACCATGATAAGAAGCATCAGTTTCAACTCTGAACTATTTCTGGAAATCTGGTAGCTGTAGCACAGGGGATGTCACCATAGCTTCTTAAAAGCTAATTCAGCTTCCTCACTCCAAGCAAACTTCCCTTTCTTAGTGAGTTCAGTTAAGGGTTTGGCTATCATCCCATAATGCCTCACAAACTTCCTATAATACCCTGTCAACCCCAAGAACCCTCTTAGAGCCTTTACATTTCTTGGTGTTGGCCACTGGGTCATACCAGTTATCTTCTCAGGGTCAGCTTTCACCTGTCCCTCTCCTATTATGTGTCCCAAGTATTCCACTGTCCTCTGCCCAAATGAACACTTAGAAGCTTTTGCTAGTAAGCTGTTCCCCCTCAACTTCTGAAAGACCATCCTTAAGTGTTCTTCATGTTCTTCTATGGTGCTGCTGAACACTAAGATATCATCAAAAAACACCAGAACCATTTTCCTCAACTGTTCTTTAAATATTTTGTTCATAAGCTCTTGAAAAGTAGTTGGGGCATTGGTAAGCCCAAAGAGCATTACCTTAAACTCATAATGTCCTGAAACAGTCACAAAGGTTGTCTTAGGGATATCCTTCTCCTCCATTCTTATCTGGTGATAGCCAGCTCTAAGATCTATCTTGGAGAAGATCCTGGCATATGTCAGTTCATCTAGTAGGTCTTCAATTAGGGGTATAGGGAAACTGTTCTTGATGGTTAGTGAATTCAATTTTCTGAAATCCACACAAAACCTCCACCCTCCATCCTTTTTCTTGACCAAGAATATAGGTGAAGAGAAGGGGCTATTGCTGGGTTGTATCAATCCAGCTTCTAACATCTCCTGTACCATTTTCTCTATTTCCTCCCTCTGTAGATAAGGATATCTATAGGGTTGGTGTTTGAAGGGTTGTGCCCCATGAACTAGTCTGATAGTATGGTCAGATTCCTTCTTAGGAGGTAGAGTTTTTGGCTCAGCAAAGAGATCCTGATACTCTGCCACTACCCCTCTAAACTCTTCTGCCATGAGGGGTTCCTTCACCCCTTGTTCTCCTCCAATCATAAAAAAACACCCCAGCAGTGATTGTCCATGTTTTCTAATTAGTTTTGCCATCTTTTGCCCTGAAACTGCCTTCACACTCACTGGTGCATTTATCCCTTGCATACTGAATTCCTTTCCCTTGTCCTTAAATGATATTATGTGTTTTTCAAAATCAAAAGTAACTGGTCCTAACCTCCTCAACCAGTCTACTCCTACCACCATGTCACACCCTTCAAGTTGGATGAGTCTAGTGTCTGCTATGAATTTTCTTCCTCCCATCTCCCATTCAAATCCATGACACATTGCACTGCAACTCAGCCTTCCTCCTCCAACTACAGTAATCATCATAGGATTAGTTTCTGTCACTTGACACTTCAGCATCTTAGCTGTACCCTTGTCCATAAAAGTGTGTGTACTCCCTGTATCCACTAGAATAGTGAATACTGCACCCTTAATTCTCCCCTTGAGTTTGATAGTTTCTGGTGACACATATCCTGTAAGTGCATGTATTTAGATCCTAGGCTCAGAACATTCATATTCTTGAATTAGTTCCCTCTCCCCTTCCATGTCTCCTCTTCATCTTCATACCCCAAGAGCATGAAAAGCTTCTTACACTTATGCCCCCACACATAGGGCTCATCACAATTGAAGCATAAACCTTTCTGTCTCCTATTCTCCATTTCTGTTGACAATCTCCTGATTGGGGGTTGTTTTTCATTTCCCTAAGGTTTAGGAGGTTCACTCCCAGATCCCCCCATCATCTTACCTCTATAGGGACCCTGTTGTCCTCTCATCACCACCTTATTGTGCTTAGCAGTGGTTTCTAGCATAGCTTCTTGTTTCCTTGCTAGGAACACAGTCTGACTAAGGGTAGTAGGGTTTAACATCTCAATCATGATTCTAATCTCCTCTTTTAACCCACTAGTATAGCTCTTCATAAAGTATTCCTCATCTAGGTGTCTGTTTTTCTGATACATGTAAGCTTTGAGCTCATCATATATTTGAGTGTATTCATCAACACTGCTAGTCTGTTTCAGTTTGTTAAACTCCCCTATTAGGTTTTCACCCAGTGCAGGGGCAAAACGGTCATTAACCAACTCCACAAACTTAGACCAGCCCATGGTCTCCTTCCCCTCAACATTATCCAGATACCAATGTTCTGCAACCCCATCTAAATGCACTCCAGCAGTTAAAATCTTGTCAAAATCAGACATGGAGTGTAGAAGGAAATACCTGTTGCATTTTCTTACCCATTCCCTTAGTTGTTCTCCACTAAATCTGGGGAACTCCATACGAGGGCCCCTTACATACTGCCCTTCACCCCTGAGAATCCCTGAATCTGCAGGATTTACTCCAGATGTTCTTTGTGTTTGAGCAGAAGAATGTTGTGTCTCATTGTTCCTTGTGACTGTCATGGCATCCATTTTTTGCATCATTTTTTCCATCATTTCTTTCATTGCATCAATACTAACTTGCATTTCATTTGTTTGTGTTTCCAGACCATCCAAACAAGCAGCATGACTTGGTTTTGCCATTTTATCAGAGTGCGCTCAGGATCAAAAAGAGCTCTGAGGCCAATGTTAGAATGGAGCAAACTCACACACAGATTTTAGAAGAAAGAAGAGCTTAGCTTGAAAGAAAAGCTTAGAGAGAGAGAAATAGTGCAAAATAATTCAAATATATTTCATAATGAATCAGCATGTGTTGCCTGATCCTAGATAACAGTCTGGAGAATCTCCTTACAATTATAGCTAAACATATCTGTTGCAGTACATAGTACTCAGCTAAACAAAAATAGAAATAAAAGATCTTAGGCCTTAATTAAGTTACTCGGCCCACTTCGCCTGCTGAGATCTTGGGCCTTACTTAAGTTACTCGGCCCACTTCTCCTGCTGATCCATTAAGCCGCGTATCCATAAGAACGGCCCGCCAACGCTGCCTCTCTTTTCAGATACTTTTAACACTACAAAATTAAAAATTAAAATTACTAGGTCAATGATTCGATCCCCAAATCCCCAATCCGAATTTCACTCAAGAACCCTAATTCGCCTGATTTGTCCGTACTACTTCTTTCTCCTTCATAACAGTCTACAAGCTTCTTGTTCAATTCAACATTGGCCTTATCTATACTCTTACACATCTCTTCAGCATCTATTATTACCCTTTACGTCAACATGCTAACCTCCTCTGTTTAAGCCGCGATCATAACCACTTTTAAACATTGAGTTATGTCCCTTATTTATACTAGTTCGCCTTTTTAATACACATTAGAAATCAACTTGATGTTACGGTTCTCAACGATTTTCTAAATATTTGTACAAACATTTTTCTAAATGACATATTTATTTATTTATTTATTTTTGCGCATGCCACGGCCGGGGTTTGTTAGCCCGAACGATGCAAGTGTTTCACTAGCGAAGAGGTGGGATTCAAGGCTGATTTTGCCACACTCTTCAAAGATTTTTCACTATTTGCACATTTAAATAATGCTCCGACTAATTTAAGAAAAACTAAAGTGTTGTCGCAAAACCAATCAATCTAAGTTTTAGGCCCGAGCCCAAAGTTATAAATTAAATGAATTCTATAAAATATGTTGATTTTTTTTTTGAAAAACTATAAAACATTGCTAATATTTAGCATACCAAAATTTACTCTGAAATAGAAATTTTAATTCAAGAAGATGAGATGCAACCAATAAGATAAATCATCATTATTTAATCCAATACAAGACGAACGAAACGCATACGGTGTTAACAATATCTGATGTCAAATTTCAGTAGAGTGTTTTCATAAATCATCATTGATATTGTCTCTGATGTCAATAATAAAAAATTACATAAGCATGGCATTGTTATTTGTACTTGACGTTAAGTAATACAACTCAACGTGTTGCAATTTACTGCAAACGATAAAGACTTAACATCAAGCTAACAACTCACAAAGTATTTATTCATTGCTTAAATTAAATG